>OY829525.1:6189548-7389548 GCA_963691665.1 Clepsis dumicolana
CGCAACTTTTGCTGTAAGTCGTTTGCGTGACAAAGTGAGCGGCGGGCAATCGTTCAATGAGAATTATCATGATTATCATGCGATGCTATTGGTTACGTAAACCTTACTCTACCTAGGCGAAGTGTTCTGAGAAATGTAGGATTGTGAACAAAACGTGTTGTGCATTGCATCATTTAGTAGTTCATCACGATTTGCATAAAACTTTTGAAATCTACCGTCCATTTTTTTCAAAAATGTTCAACAATTAGGTAGGTAACTAACTATGCCGCTAAGTTGCATTTTATTTTATCCCGTTTAGTTGTAGATATGTACCAAAGGTCTCGTCTTCAAGTCCCGAGAGACTTGTTTTCCCAGGTTTTTATATAAAAATAAACATACCTAGATCTACACAACGAAATGAACCGCTCAGAAAAAGTAGAATAATTATACCTACCTACAGACAATTGATAAAATGCAACTAAGGCGTACGAATTAGCCCGAAACGTTTCCGGCTGAACTTGACTTTGTACCCACGTAAGCGGTCAGTTTATTTCACTATGCCTAAGTTCCTAACTCTCACGGTAGTTGTTAAAAAACCTAGGGTTCTCTTGTCCTCCACAGCCCTTAAAACCACTTCATCCTCAGTCCACAGTAACTGTGAACAGCTTTCACGCACAGGCGTTGCAACGTGCAAAGAATTAGCCAGGCCAGGTGGCGCGAACCGGTCGGCCGGGTCGCGGGCCCGGCCCTCGACACACTTGACGGCACATTCATTACGCATATTAGCTAAAGATATAACTGGAATACTAAATCACATATGTTTGTGAGATTTAGAGGGGTCGAGAATCCAATGCTCCCATTTGGCACCTGTAGAGGGGCTTAGCTGGCATGGGCTTAATTTTTGATGCAGGGCCACTCTGATTACAGCCGGGTCGCGTAATCGAATAAAGATTTCGTATCATGTCTTAGCGATCGAGTTAATACCTAATAACAAACGAATTTACAATTATGAATCACGGTTGAATCGATATTCCATTTTTAATTCCTAGGTATAAAATGTTTTGTTTACTAAAAACAGAACTTAAATGTTACTGATGCCTCAACGATCGCGGTTCTTCGAATCTCTTCTCGCACTAGGCTCTGCTAATCCGAACATTAATGAAATCAATTTAATTTTCGTGAATAGTAGCTATTGCCAGCAAGCCTAGCTGGTATTTAAGAGGCTATGTAAACCATTAATGTGTATCATAAATGTGATGAGCCTATCTATAGAGAAGAGCAAAAGCTAAAAAAAACTAGTCGGCTTCTTTCGGAATACGTCTCGCCACTAGTAGGTAGGTAGGTACCTACCTCTCTTCCCCAGCGGTTGTCAGTTCTTCGAACTGTACGGCCCGCCTAAGGTTCCTTGGGCAGACAATGTTAGTTTTGATTCTTCATTTTTTCAACTCGGGGACGTCCATACCGCTGGACATAGGTCTCCCCTAAGACTTACACAACGAACGTTCGGTTTTGTTTCGGTATAAATTTGTAGGAACGCGCCAAAATTTGACAGGGTGTAGACTTGTGCTGCATTTGTGTAAATACCTCCGCTCCGCCATGAAAAATGGCAGAAGAAGTGTAGTGCAAAGATAGGCTAAAAATAAACTCCTGTGTAAGTGCTTCGTGATCCTTACACACGGCTTCACACGTTAATCGACATTTATCGAGAGACCATAAAATAATCGACATCTATCGACTATAGATAAAAATATAATCATTAATTGAGTCAATGTTGTCAGTGCTTCATTATTGAATAAAAATTGGACGAACAGTTGCCGTAATTGTTAAGTTCACGTGCGCTCCCACACTCGTAACTGCTAAGTTTGTATGGCCTAATTTATTAGCATTTAGAGAGACAATCTTACCAGTGGGCGGTAGGGACGAATGGAAGTTGAAAAAGTTACTCGTCGGTAGTGTTGGTGTACACTGTGCTTGTATGTTTATGTTATGATATTTGGGTGATTTAAGTTTATGAACACACGTGGGAAACACATACGTCTCACGAGTTTACCCTCACACAATCACATTTGAGGGAGAAGACCCCGGTGTCTGCATAAATAGGTATGTAGGTAAATCTCGATTTTTTTTTATCGCAAGAAACTGTAGGATTGTGATACAACTTAGTCAAATCAAGGATGATTGAATCAAGAGAAAACCTATTAAAAAAATATGGTTAAATTGTGCTTTTTTTTTCACACACAATCAAGCACATAATCTGTGCCACTAAAAATACGCATTTTGAAAAATCTCACGTGTGACTAGATTCGAGCCAAATCGCATTATTTTAAATACATCTCAACAAGGGGAAGGTGGAATCGAAAATCGCCGAAATCGACCCACGAGGACGGCTCCTTGTCAACGTCCCCCCGGTCTGAAAAAAAAATCAAATATCATCTTAGCAGCAAACTATAGCGAAGTGTTAGCAAATCCTACCAGCGTGGGGGCAGTTACGCCATCGGAGACGTGGGGACAAACTCGTACCCTTGGAACTGTTAATCTTCAATAACATCTTTATAAAACAAGATCTACAAACCTAGTAGGTATGTTTCACTCACATTACGATACTAATACTCTGACTTTAACATCGAGTTAGTGTCAAACTCAGGTCGGCACAAGTTTTTTTTATACAGGTACGTTAAGGAAGGCAAACGAGCAAGTGGGTCACCTGGTAAGTGGTCACCACTGCCCATAGACACCCGCAACCCAGGGGGATTGCAGATGCATTGCCAACCTAGAGGGCTAAGATGAAATGCCACTTGTGGCTGTGATTTCATCGGCTGTCTTACTCTGCAGCTGCACACCAGAACGGGATATTGACCGCGATTACGTTATAGGTTTGATGAGCTCTCGATATTTCGACGCAGTTACATGTATCATGATCACGGGCAAACTGACGAAATCTCATTATTATTATGTCTTATGTAATTAACCGCGAATCATTTAAAACTGCTAGTGCAAGCACTGTTGCTTAGCGGCAGGATTAGCATGTAAGATGGTGGTAACTAGATGCGCGTATGATAGGTGCAGTCGAGTTCTCCAATATCTGTACAGCCAACTGTTCATAAATATCTAAGCACGGACCTTATGTAACTGGCAATAAGGTCTGTGTATAGATATTTTTAAACTGTTGACTGCTTTTAACATGAAACTACCGTGAGACTCAATCATAGTGAAATAAGAACTGATCACTCACGTATGTAAGTCGAGTTTAGCCCGACGTGTTTCGGACTAATTCGTAGTCCTTCCTCTGGGAGCGCACGACCCAGCGGCGGCGAGACGCACACTGCGCGCCACGGCTCTGCTCGCGCGACTACTAGACGCAGCTGACAGCGGCACACAACATGTCGGGCTAAACTCGACTTATATACGTGAGTGATCCTGTACGGGCCGGACTGTATAGACCCGCACTTTTTGGGGTTCAAAATAAAACGCGACGCTTTCGGCTTCTGATCGGATCCGTAGAAGAGGTTGTTTCCAGAGAGATGGCTGGCTGACGACTGTGAGAAGACTCCGAGACGACTGACTTCCCAGCGCCGCGCGGGCTCTATTTATACTGCTCGGGCGAGAGCGGGGGCCCGGGGCGCCGGGTTCGTTTGTCCTTCTCACACTCGGGCGAGCGTGGGGGCCGGGGCCGGATCCGATACTATTTTATTTCTCTTTCTATTACTATCTATTTACATGAGCTTAGCCTATTTTTCTATACGATACTTATATAACTATTATAATATAATCTTAACCTATCTTAAACTATAATTACAAACTAACTGGACTGCGCTGTCCCGCACATTTCTCCCGCCGTTCATCGCCGTGGTGATGAAGTTTCTTCCGCGTGCTGGACCGCAGTCGACTGGTGCACCGCCGTAGGCAGGACAGCCAGTTTCTTTGTGGGGCGTCGAAGCACGCCGCCCTTGGTCGCCACGTCCGCAGCTCGCACGATGCCGTCGGCACCGGGGTACGTGGCGGTGACGATTCCCCGCGGCCATGTGTTGCGTGGAAGGGTGCCGTCGACGATAAGGACTAGATCGCCGACGGACAGCGCGGGGCCGCGCCCTTGCGGCTCCCGCCGGTGTTGGAGTTCTGGGAGATACTCCCGTATCCATCTCGCCCAGAACAGGTCGGCGAGTCTTTGTGATGTGCGCCAGGTGGCGCGTCCGACGGTATCACTTTCTTCGAAGGTCCCAGGTGTCGGTGCCCAGGCAGAGCCCCCGAGGAGAAAATGATTCGGCATGAGTGCCTCAGGGTCGTTTGGGTCCACCGACACGTGGGTCAGTGGCCGGCTGTTGACCGTAAATTCGGCTTCGGCCAACAGCGTGATGAGCGTCTCTTCTTTAGGGTGCCGCTCGTGTAGCGTCACCTCTAGTGCGGCTTTGGTTGCCCGCACCAATCTTTCCCAGGCTCCGCCCATGAACGGGGCTCCCGCGGGGATGAAGCGCCAACTGATGTGTCTTCGCACCGCCTCTTCCTCCGTGGCGGTGTCGAGGGCTCTTCTTAGTTCCTTATCGGCGCCCCTTAGGTTAGTCCCGTTGTCGGACCAGATCTCTGTAGGACATCCGCGGCGTGCGATCATGCGTCGTAGTGCCATGATCGCGGAGTCCGTTGTCAAAGAGTGCGCCATTTCTAGATGTATGGCGCGGGTTGTGAGGCATGTGAATAGAGCTACGTATCTCTTCTGGTGGCTGCGGCCCACGGTGACACTTAGTGGGCCGAAGTAGTCGACCCCGGTGTAGCTGAAGGGCCTCTGGTGATGTGCGAGGCGGCAGAGTGGATGGTTTCCCGTGGGTGGTGTTGGTGGCACGGCCCGCCTTATGCGGCAGGGCAGACAACTGTGAACGACTTGGCGTGTCGTGGGTCGCAGACGAATCACCCAATACTTCTGTTTCACTTCGTTTACAGTAGGTTCCACTCTTGCGTGGCTGAGTTTCCTGTGAATGTAGTCTATCAGCAGTCTTGCTATTCTATGTCGGCCATCTATGACGGGTGGTCGTTTGGCTTCTTCTGCGATGTCTATTGCGGCGGCGATTCTGCTCTTCAACACCATTAGGTCGTTGTCAATGGCGACTGCTATTGTCTTCAGTTTGCTATTAGCCGGCAGAGGTTGGTTAGCTCGCAGGGCTTTCAGCTCTTCGACGAAAGTTTGTTCTTGAGCCGCTTGCAGTAATATTTTTTCGGCACGTTGCAGCAGGTCAACGCTAACTTTGATGAAGTTACGCGTCGGAGTCGTTGGCGGTATTCGATGTTCTATATTCCTCGTGGTGGGTGCAGCTTGATGTCGCCAATCGGGATCTGACTTGCTATTCGCCTTCGTTCTCTTGTAGTTGACTATTTCTGTTCTTCGGCAGAGTTCTATAAATTGCAGAACTCTAGCTGTCGCTCCTCTTAATCTTTCCCATTTCGAGAAACGGCTTGCCTCAGGAACTGCTTCGCTTGCAACTATCGCAACATTTTGGTGTGTTGCAAAGTTGGTTCTTTCTTCATCAGTCAGGATGGGCGTCTCTTTGTCTGCTGATGAAGGCAAGACCTTTTCTTCTGGCCACTCTTCCGGTGGCTGACGCAGAAAGGCTGGGCCCTCGTACCATCTATGATTCTTTGTAAAGTTCTCTGGTACGTCCCGGGTTGCATCGTCCGCAGCGTTTAAATTCGTTGGTATCCATCGCCATTCGTTGACTTTACTGGTCTCTTCTATTGCAGCTATGCGGTGTGCAACGAACGGGCGATAGGTGCGTGAGCCGCTGCGGATCCAGTGTAGCACTGTCTTGCTGTCCGTCCAGTAGATGGTGCTGTCTATTCGTTGTCTATGTTCTTTTTTCACTACTTCAGCCATGCGCGTGCCCATTACCGCTGCTTGGAGCTCCAGTCTCGGGATCGATGTGAGCTTCAGTGGGGCGACGCGCGCTTTGGCTAGCACTAGCGATGTGTACACCCGACCGTCGGGTTGTTCGGCGCGCCAATACAGCGCCGCGGAGTAGGCTGACTCGCTGGCGTCTGTCATTACGTGCAGCTGTAGGTTGGAGGCGTCGCTGAACCCTGGGTAAGCGCGGGGTACTGACACATCCCGTAGAGCTTTTAGATGTGTCAGCCATTCTTTCCACTGATCGGCGAGATCGTTGGGTAGTCGCTGGTCCCAATCTATGCCCCTGCGCCATGCTTCTTGTAGCAGACTCTTCGCTCTTATTGTGACCGGTGACGCGAAGCCCATGGGGTCATATAATGACATTACTATCTTTAGTGCTTCACGTTTCGTCGGCGTTCCGGTCTCGAGGACGGCTGGCGGGATGCGTGCCAGGTCCAGGTTAAAGCTTAGTTCGTCTGTTCCGGGTCTCCAGATAAGTCCCAGGACACGTTCGCTCGAGCCGCCGTCGTTGAGCTTAACGGCGTTCGGCTGTTCGGATGTGGCCTTCATGGCTATCATCACTTCCGCGCTGTTTGATGTCCAGCCGCGGAGGTTGAAGTTTCCCATCTCGTGTATCTGTTTGACGACAGACGATGTGTCGATGGCTTCTTTCACTGTCTTGAAGCTATCTAAGTAGTCATCGACATAATGATTTTCTATTATTGCCGTTGCGGCTCTATTATCTATGTTTCGATGCTTCATGGCGTTGAAATTCTTTACGTATATCGCAATTGATGGAGAACACGTCGCTCCGAAAATAAGCGACGTCATTCTATATTCGGTGGGTGGCGTGTCGCCTCGCTCTGCTCCTCTCCACAAATATCTTAGTGCGTCTCTATCTTCTTCTCGCACTTTGACTCGCATAAACATCTCCGCTATGTCGGCTGTTACTGCCACCGCATGTTGTCGGAATCGCATCATAACACCCGGCAGCGACTGCAATAAATCTGGGCCGGACATTAGGTGATCGTTGAGTGACGTCCCCTTTGTTTTTGCCGCCGCGTCGTGCACCACCCTGAACTTGTTGGGTTTCAGAGGGTTAATGACTCCGAAGTGAGGTAGATACCAGGTTCGTCCCGGCGTTGTGGTAGCGGGAGCTGGCTCGGCGTACCCCTTCGTCACGAGTTCTTCCATTTGTGTTGCGTATTTCTTGCGTAGTTCTGGATTCTTGTCTATCTTCTTTTCAACGCTGTGGAGGCGGCTGAGCGCGTTGTCGTAATTGCGTGGCAGTTCTATTTTCTTGCTGTTCCACAGCAGGCCAGCTTCGTACACGCCCGGCTCCACTTCTCTAACTGTTGCTTCCATAATTTTTCTCGCCTTTTCTTCCGGGTCGCTCGTTGGACGCGCAGGCTGGATGGCGAGGCTATCTATTGAGAAGAATCTTTCCATCTGTTCTTCGATCGTCTCTTGCTTTTCGTGCAAGAAGTTTACGCACGCTCCCAGCGCACGTGTGTGTGCGCCGTGCAGGACCCACCCCAGCGGGGTGCGGGAGGCTACTGGCTGGTTACGATGGCCGCGTCGCATTTGTTGCGCCACTAACAGGTGCCAGTTATCTTGGCCTATGAGGATTTTCGGACGGCCACACGTGTAGACGAGTTGGTTTCTTATGTCCTGTAGATGACGACATTCGTTGACCGTTCCCTCGTCGACTCGCTGCGCAGATAGTGCAAGGTTCCTCATCGTTCGCGCTTGGATTGCATATTTTCGATCTGCGCCTGTTAGTTCTATCTTCACTCGCTGACTCCGTTTTTGTTCAAAAGTGGAGTCCGATATGGCATCAATGCGCAGAGGGTCAAGCGGCCCCTCCGCTCCGACGTCCTCGGCCAGCTGGCTATCTATGAGGGTGACCGTTGAGCCGTCGTCGAGCAGGGCCCAAGCTTCTTTCGTGCCCAGAGGCCCGGACACTTTTACTGGTAAAATCTTCAGAAAAGAGTGTGGTCCGCAAGCCCATGCACAGGTCACTGTTTCAACTGGCGTTTCCTTCTTGTTGTCGCAGACTTTCTTCACGGTGACCTCTTCGTCTGTATGTAGAAGCGTGTGGTGCCATCTCTCGCAACCGTCGATCGCACATTTCCTTGCTTTGCACGTGTGTGCATATTTTCTATATCGCAAGCAACGAAAACATAGTCGCTTTTCTTTCGCAAATTCCCAGCGCTGTGCGGGCACCGCTTGTGTAAACTTTGCACATTCGGGGGCGGTGCTGTGAGTTCCGTGGTTGCACACTGGACATTGTTTGCGTTCTATGGCAGCAAGCGTTCGATGCGTTGGCGGCCGGCGCTCTTGATACTGCGGTTGCGCCGACTGTACTATTTCTGGCGGAGCGAACGGCGCGCAGATATCAGCCTCTCGCTGTAGGAAGCGGGAGAGTTTCAGCAGGTCAGGCTCTTCTTGAGGTTGGCCCGCCACAAATTCGAACCATCTATATCGCATGTTCATGCCGAGCTTCTCTGTCACGTGTTTCGTGACTTCCGGGTTGTACATATAGTGGGCTCTATCCAAAGCGCGTAGCGTAGCCACTATATTACACACTTTATTCGCGAATATGCAAATGTCTCTTGGGTTGTCCGTTGGCCGCGGCAGCGACCGCAAGCGTTCCAACTCGGCGAGCGCGATGGCGTCGGGACGCCCGAACCGATTTTCCAATACTTTAAAAATGTCACTTGCACATGCACCACTTATCAACAGTTCTTCTATCGCTTCGCGCGCACGTCCTTTTACACTGTTGCGAAGTCTATAAACGTTTTCACTATCACTGAAACTATTCACTGTATCTATATACGCTTTCCTGAACGAAAGCCAGTATTGGTGCGAGCCCATAAACACTGGTAAGTCCACAGGTTTCCGCTGTTGCTGCTGGCCCGCGGTAATGGCCATGGTGATGGCCGTCGTGAGGTCGGCAAGCGGGTTAGGAGGCCGCTGCATGACCTGGACTGCTCCCGCCGGTGCTTGCATTCCGTTCGGCGGTATGGCACTATGTAGCTGCTGCCTCGGCGTCGCTGCGGCACCGAGCCACACGCCTGGTGCAGGCTGGGGCGCTGCGGCTTGGTTGTTGCGGGTGCCGAGCTCCTGCTCAAGCGTCGCGGTATTGGCGGGGTCGCCCCCCGTCGGTGGCATGTTGGCCCCGAGCCCTTGCCCGGGCGCCGTCGCGGGACTTCTTTCCGCGTGCAGTTGTTGCTGATGCTGCTGCTGTTGCTGTTGTGCGCCGAGCCATCGCTCCAGCGCCATCGAGTTGGCAGGGTCGCCCCCTGCCGGTGGCACGTAGGCGCCGGGCTCCGGCCCGGGCGCCGTAAAGTTGGCGGGGACGCCCCCCGCCGGTGGCATGTAGGCGCCGGGCTCCGGCCCGGGCGCCGCGAAGTTGGCGGGGACGCCCCCCGCCGGTGGCATGTAGGCGCCGGGCTCCGGCCCGGGCGCCGCGAAGTTGGCGGGGACGCCCCCCGCCGGTGGCATGTAGGCGCCGGGCTCCGGCCCGGGCGCCGCGAAGTTGGCGGGGACGCCCCCCGCCGGTGGCAAGTAGGCGCCGGGCTCCGGCCCGGGCGCCGCGAAGTTGGCGGGGACGCCCCCCGCCGGTGGCATGTAGGCACCGGGCTCCGGCCCGGGCACCGCGAAGTTGGCTGCGTCATGCTGCCTGGGTGCAGGAATTGGAGACCTGTGTCCCGAGACCCTCGTACTTTGGTCGACCCAATCCTGCACCCTTCTCGCCCGGTTGGGCTCTTCGGCCGTGTCTTCAACGACCGTGTCCTCGTCCTCGCTGTCCTCATTTTCTATAGTTGCGAGTTTCGCTCTTGCCAGCTCCATCTGTAGCCTGATCAGCTCTTGTCGCACTATTGCAGCGCGATATGCCTTGCTGCTCTTCTTCTTGCGCGCTGACGATGTAGCAGCGAGGTCGCTCTTCTCACTCGGCGGCGGCGGTGGCTCGAACGTGCCGGGGCCCGCAGGTGATCCCAGTGCGGCGTCCGCCCGCGGGGTCGCAACCCCGAGGTTGATAGCCAACAGTGCAGCCGTTGCCCGCGCGTCGAGTGGTCTGGCCACCACGGTAGGAGTGGTGCTTCTTGGCGGTTGAGTCGTCGCTGTGACCGCCGACGGTGGTGGTGGCGGAGGTGGAGGTATCGGTGTCGGCCCCATGCGTGTGCTCTCTGCGGCGGTCCGTGTGGAGACTGCAGACGTAGTCGCGGAATCGGCGGTGATGCCCGCAGACTCGGACGGCGTCGTATAGGCGGCGGCTGTGATGCCGCTCGACGCAGACTCGCCTCTTCTTCCGACGGAGCGCGTTACCGGCATCGCGAAACTATCCGGTTCGAAGGACCAATGTACGGGCCGGACTGTATAGACCCGCACTTTTTGGGGTTCAAAATAAAACGCGACGCTTTCGGCTTCTGATCGGATCCGTAGAAGAGGTTGTTTCCAGAGAGATGGCTGGCTGACGACTGTGAGAAGACTCCGAGACGACTGACTTCCCAGCGCCGCGCGGGCTCTATTTATACTGCTCGGGCGAGAGCGGGGGCCCGGGGCGCCGGGTTCGTTTGTCCTTCTCACACTCGGGCGAGCGTGGGGGCCGGGGCCGGATCCGATACTATTTTATTTCTCTTTCTATTACTATCTATTTACATGAGCTTAGCCTATTTTTCTATACGATACTTATATAACTATTATAATATAATCTTAACCTATCTTAAACTATAATTACAAACTAACTGGACTGCGCTGTCCCGCACAGATCCGTTTTTATTTCACTATAACTGTTGACTGTGTAGATATTGGAGAACTCGACTGTACCTAGACATTGTTGACACCAACAATATTTTATATAATCACGCAATCGAGATAAATCTCGACCGAGACTCGGCTCCCAGGGGAGACTCAGCCAGTGGATCTAAAAGCATCCGGATGCAGTCCGCTCGTAATCGTTCGCTCATCGGGTATCATCGGCGAACCGGTAACGACCGGTTAGAAACCAGCGACATTCCCCACTTACGCACCTAAACTTAGTCTCACATCTCATTAAATACACTGTTAAATAACTGCCACACTCAGAAATGACCGTCAAAATATGTAATACTGATAATGAGGATAGTTATAAATTCTATTTGAAAATGGAACGATTCTGTCTAGTTCAGTTTCACATTCACATCAAATCAAAATTTAAATCACAATTTTATAGCCTAAAAGCTTACTTAGAGACAACAAATAAAGTTTAATGCTGTATTAGCGATAATTTTATTGCGTTGCCAAGTTATATTTAAGTATACAACACTCGTTGATGTCTTTTGTACGAAAATCGGCAAAGTCGAATAATAGTAGTTTATGCAACTGCTACATAATGAGTGTTTTAAGGCCTAATTATGTACAGTTGCATACATTACTTTATCTACACACATATTATAAGTACTCTAAGATGGGTTCAGAAGCCGAAGACATATATCATACCCATATCTGTCACGAATTTGACTGTTTTTTTTTAATCATAGACAAACATACCGAGCTGACGTTTCGTGAACTGTTTTTTTTGTAAAAAAAAAAATTAAAATATATCACATTATTAATTATACATGTCGGACTGAACTCGACTTATATACGTGAGTGATCCGTTTTATTTCACTATGATTGTAAATTACGTTGGTCGTCAAATTCGAAAAATCGACTATTACTTTACTGCTGGACCTGCTGGTCGTGGTGGTTGGCGGCGGAGGCGACGATGTACTGCAATGCTGGTCATTTTCTACGGTTTCTGAACGCATTATAGAGGACTTATGATATGTGTGTAGATAAAGGTATTTATTTAAATTTGACTTATTAGAGTTCAGGGAAAAAGATGATAACATAAGAAACAGGTAAAATAACATAAGAAACAGGTAAAATAACATAAGAAACAGGTAAAATCATTGTTTAGGATGCCTTTAGTTTTTAAATGACTGGTTTTCGCATAATTCAGCATAACTTTACATAACACTTGGGTTGTCACCAAAGCATTTAATTTTTTTTATTTAAACGAGCAAGTGGGTCACCTGATCTGATGGTAAGTGATCACCATTGCCCATAGACACCCGCAACCCGGGAGGGTTTGCAGATGCGTTGCCAACCTAGAGAGCTAAGATGAGCATGTTATGTTAATCCAAAAAGTTTTTAAATTAAAATTTTCAAACATAATATTAATGCAAATAACGTTCCTCCTTGTTTTATTTATTGACAAACTCACATTTGACATTGATTGACATTGAGGTATCTACACAAATGCAGCACAAGTCTACACCCTGTCAAGTTACCGGAAAAAAATGGAGTCTTCTTAAATCCTTTACTAAATTTTGATTAACTAAATGAAAATGAGTTTGAGCTTTAACTTTAGCTTGAACTCGTAATTTCTTGCGATAAATAACTATGCATGAGCTCATCATTGCGCAAACGCTTAGCAAAAAGTCTTGCTTATAAATAATGATTTAATCAACGTGTAATTTGCGTTAAAAATTTATGATTATGAAGATGAATTAAAACGCCATTGATAAATTTGAATTTTACCTTAGTAAAGTAAAAAAAAAAGACCTGGGCCGTGTTTTATAAAGCTACAAGTTACAATTTACAAGCGGTAGTCTCTTTCTAATAAAAGGTGATAGAATGAGACTTCCGCTTGTAAATTGTAGCCTGTAGCTTTATAAAACACGGCCCAGGAGGCTGTTCTCTTTTCAAACTAAACCTAGTATTTCCTCTAGTGAATTAGATAAGTGTCACGATTTATTTGGCATTTATCATAAAACTGGAACAACAATATAATGAGAGAAGCTCTAACTATGAAGATTCGTGGAAAAAGTTCGAAGCTCAGAGCGCGTTGAACTCTATTGCAAAGAGCTACTTCATGATATCAATGGAGTATCTTTTTATATTTTTTCTCCAATTTTTTATTTTTACAGTTGTCCCGTTAAACAAGGTGCGTTTTAATGAACCGTGAAGAATTCAGCCAGCGGTTGAGTAAGTATAAAGTCTAACCCTGTTATTCATAAACTTATACCTATTAACTAAAATGCCGTTAAAGTTCGTTTGTCCGTTTTTGTCACATTGACATTTCCGTTAGTAAGAAGAAGACAAAACCTATTTTAGCTAATGGAGTTTATGAATAAGGCCATAAGTGAGCACCCCTGTGAATATTTTTTTTAAGTAAAAATAATCTAAACCAGATGCAATGAATGTATGGGAGATTTTTTTCAAAACAAAAAGTTTACAAGGGTGTTTACTTGGACTTTTACTCAACCCTTACTGAATTCTTGGCGGTCTATTAAAACGCATTCTGGTATAGTTTAAATAACTAAATGAATTAAGAATAGGTACACAGAAAACCACCTGACAAAGAATGTCAAAGATCCGGGTTCGATCCCCGGGATTAGTCATATTTTTCTGTGTATTTTTGTTTCAGTATGAATATTTCAAAAATATTTTCTATGTATACTTATGTATCCATAGTAGGTGGGCACTTATATTTTAACAACAATACCCATCAGGAATTTTCGCGTTGTAGGTAGCTTTAAATTGTTACGTTAAATGTTAAGTAGGTAGAGATCTTTCTGCTTACTACTTTCTTTACAATAAGTACAACATAGATAATATTGAACACCACAAATCAGTACAATCAAATTACAAAAAAGGCAAGGCATACAATAGCCGGTCTTAACGCTTAAAAGCAATCGCTACGAGACAACCATTACTTTTCTATATTAATTATTATTTTTAAGATTTTTTGCCAATGTTTTTTGATATGAAATAATAATTTATTCGTCATCACAGGTATTTGAAAAGGTGGAGTTGGAGAATTAAAGTATCTCTATGATCTGCCTTATTGACGTACGAATAGTTAGTTATAGAAGTCAAGCTATTAGTTAAATTTTAGTTATAATATTCTAGTACATTCAAAAGATAATAATAAATAATCGATCAATAAGAAAAAAAAACAACAAACAAGCAATTTTCCTGCAATAAATTTCAATGGTATGGTAGCGTCATTAAAATAATCCATAACATTATAATAACATTCTAGTACATTCATAAGACAATAATAAATAATCAATGAATAAAAAAAAAAGGAATTGTCATGCTGTTAAATTACAATGGTATAGTAGCGTCATTTAAATGATGAAATGTTGAGTTATTAATTACTTAAAAAGTTAAAATAGGTACAATTATCTACTCGGACTCGGACAACTGATAGTGGATTGTCTTAATATTTGCATTATTCTGTACAATGGTCTAATTCAATTTACTTAAATTATGCATGATTCAAGAGTGTTGACCGTTGTTGTGCCGTATATCGTGTGAGACAAATTCGGCAACCAATTTAAAAAATATATAATACTTATCCCTATTACGTATGACTTAAAGTCCAAAATGACCCAAGTGAACTGCATCACAAACTTGTCGACGACAGTTTTTTTACCATCTTAAGCATGCGTCTAACAGAACTCTATGACCTACGTATTAAAGATGAAATTATTCTGCTTGAGCGGTAATAGTAACTGTGTGAGAATATTCTTCCAACTACTTTGAACTCTTTATGGATTAGAACTCTATAACCGATGTGTTAAAGTTTATAATCACAATTATTCTGCTTGTGTTAAAATGGCTAGTAAGTATTCACCACGCAAAGACGAAGCTTCATACATTACATACTAAATACGCGCTACTAGTGCTACTTCACGAGTGATGACGTCCGCCTGTGCACTTGCTAAAGCTATGAGTGTCACAGTGCGAGCTCGACTAGTGTCCCTCAAAATAAGCAAGATTTGTCCTTTTTGTTATCAAATTGGGAAGGCCAACAAAGGAGCACGTACGCTTGAAATTTAAATGCCCTACCGAAGTTGTCCAAGCCGTTACGTGGTGTCCGTGCGTCTCGCTTCTCGTACAAGTGACTGACTTCATTCCAGGCGCATTTAAATTTGACGCAAACTGTAGGCCGTGTCAGTGATTACGTTGCCCGAAGAAACTCACAATACCAAACCAACACTAGCAGCACTCGGTACTAGTTTGCTAAAAGTGCAAGCACTGCCAACTTGGGCCGTTCGGTGTGTAGGTACGTAGGGATCGCCCAGAGGTAAAAATTCAACTGTAGTTGTCCCATGATATTTACTTTTTTTACTTACTTAGTTAAATAAAAAAATATACTTTCTGCACTGACATGAATTTTAATTATGCCACGCTCCTTTATCGTCGCATTCTTAAAAAAAACCTTAGAAAAAAAACGTAAAATAATCCTCTAAAATAATGATAAATAAATAAAATACAATAAAATAAACGCATTTTATTTTATTTCATTTTATTTATTTATCATTATTTTAGAGGATTATTTTACGTTTTTTTTCTAAGGTTTTTTTTTGAAGGCGGTTTTACTTTTTTGTTAAAAGATTTTTATTTCACAATTTTACGTTGATTTAACATTTTCAGAATTATCCTCCAACTCCTAACCGTTAAGGAGATGTACTTTCCATCATCAGCTCATCAACATTAGATGATGACTACCGGACGCAAATACTTGAATAGCCTTAGAAAATATATGAAACACATGATACGTGCCTATAAAATTTGAGGGTTCCCCTCGATTTCCCTGAGATCTCATCATCAGATCATGACTTGGTGACAGTGGGACCACCTCAGGAGTATACCCTTTCGAATAATGATTTAACATTTTCAGAATTATCCTCCAACTCCTAACCGCTAAGGAGTTGTACCTTCCATCATCAGCTCATCATCATGAGATGATGACTACCAGACGCAAATACTTGAATAACCTTAGAAAATATATGAAACACATAGTACGTGCCTGTAAAATTTGAGGGTTGCCCTCGATTTCCCTGCGATCCCATCATCAGATCATGACTTGGTGACAATGGGACCACCTCAGGAGTATACCCTTTCAAATAAAAATAAAAAATTGAAAATCGGTCTACAATTGACGGAGTAATTACAGTGGAACGTAGAACCTCCTCCTTTTTTTGAAGTCGGTTAAAAAGGGTCCAAAATCCACACATTTTTGATTAGCGGTCTTGAGTTTTGTCTCTGTAGGGTAATTTAATAACTCTGGGAACCTACCCAACTTAACCATTCACCTGTGAAAACCTTATGACCTGCGTGTTAAAGACGCCTTTGTTCTGCTTCAGCGGCAACAGTAAGCGTGCGAAGACTACAATAGTGGGTTGCTTCTCGAAGTAAACTAGTCCAGTGTAACTGTGTTTATAGAAACTGTTTTTGTGAGGTAGAAGTTATGCAACTAATATTATACAGGTGTCAAATAGTGAACCGTGATTATTTCAGCCAATGATTGAGTATTGGGTATCTGTAGGCTAGGGTCAATACTCTTACCCATGTGAAGTTCTTTCGAAAATTAAATTAAGTTGGTTTTTCACTTATCTTAAAACAATAAGATCGACACTTTATTACCATTTTTAAACAAAAAATACTCCAGAGTAAATACTCACCACCATCGAGAAAATAAATGTCTGTCTTGTAATTAACTAATTTATTCGCTCATTACGTTTTTTGCAATCAATAAATTTGGTGTGTTTCAAGTGGCGAATAGCAATTGCTAGAAATATGATTCTACCCAATGTAGGTAATATCATTGATTCTACCGACATTACGTAGATGCCAAGATTATCGCATATCCTATACCTACCACACAGACCCTGCCATGGCCCTAGTATCAATTCAAATGAGGGCTACCGCGAGTCAAAAATCCTCTAGGATCGATCCCTTATGTCGAGTGAGGTCTATCTGTCAATTTTCACCAATCACAGGCCAGTAGCTTGTCTCTCATTGGTGGAGAATGACAGATAGGCGACACTAGCGATTCTAGCGGGCTTTTGACTCGCGATATCCCTCATTGATTTTGACAATGTGGGTCTTTGATGCTCATCTACGGGAGCGTTTATCTTAAACACTGCAATTAAGCGCCACAAGCGATGCAAGTAATTGCACATCGACAATCCAAGGTCACGCCTTTGTTCATCTGCCTTTGCCCGCGGCCCGGCTAGTATTCGATAGCGGAGCTCGCTGCATCTTTATATGATACAATACAACAATCAAAGCCAAAATTAGACGAACGTTTTCTATGCGTCTTCCCTTATAAAAGTTCCTCTAACTTTGGGATTGAGTATATGTATTTTATGGAGACAGACGCGGCAGGGGACTCCGTTTTATAATATTTAGTGGAGATAAGGTGTGATAAAGTATGCACGACCATGTTGACTAAGTTAAGCCTCAGTAAATTTTTATTTTACTGAGATTATGTTGGATCGTAGCAAGTGGAAGTCCGTGGTCTCTGCCTGCTTAACCCTCCGGGAAACAGGCGTGACTGTATGTATTATGTTAGATTTGTAGGATCCCCTTTGTTTTGTTACGCTGATACAAAAAATACAATCGCGTACAAGCAATCCTAAAACAAAACCAAAAAATAGTCAATCAAGTCTTAAAATCTGTTTTACCTTTTAAGATAGGTTTCTCAACAATTTGCTTGGCAGTTACCACGCTCATTGTTTTTTAATTTTTCACTCGGTGTCCTTTTCTTACCGAACCTCTAAGAAAGGGATGCACTGAGCGACAGAAACGGAGCGTTTGATAGCCGCTCAGGTACTCGCAAAACTGCGGCCCGGTCGGAGTCAGACGCCCTTTGCCATTTTTAGTGATGACTCCACTCCACTGCAATTTGCGATCGTGCGTTCATTAAAGCATTTGCACGAATTCATATCGTGAAGACTGATGGCGGTAAAACAAAATGATGTATTGGCCGTATACTTACTATACCTAGGTATTACAAGGGTTTATTAAAGCAGTTTAGAGCTACTTCGTGATTTCAGAAGTCACACCCTTGGAAAATTTAAAAAAACCGTGTATTGCTTCTAAATTGGAATCGTGTCGCTTCTCTTTCGTTTTTCACCTGAAGAACAGAGATGGAAAGACAAACATTTGGCAAATACGGTCAAGCCGAAGTGCTAGCATAAGTGTTAGGCGGTGTTAGAAGTAACGCCCGGATTCATTCCGCACGCCATTCAATCGCCGTATTAAATCGCTATCTAATAACAAGCTATTGTTTTCACGTCGTTAGGTATATTCGGAACATTCGCATATTCATGAGTATAGCGTATTCTTATTGTGACTTGCGTAGAAGATGAGGAAATATGTAACTTTGTTAGTATTGAACATCTGAAACAAGACAAGGTTAAAGATTTCGTTGTTTTTTTTATCTGTACGTAAGGTATATATCGAACTTAAATAGTTCTAATTCTAATAAATATTTTCAATCGCCGCAAAATGGGGTAGTAAACTAAGAGGTTATCAGGAATTAACGCATCATGCTTTCGCATACCTCGTATATTTTACCTGCTGAATAGGTACATTTTTACGTCAATAATGCGCTCTAACATTTGTTCATGAATGGCACAGCGAATAAAACTAACAGCTATGTAAAAAAGCGTACCTGTTCATTGAAATCCAAAATACCAGGAATCGTCCTTCGCAATGATAACTGTAGGTGCTCGTAAATCTTGTTAAGTATACTGAGCGATTCGCACACCTCTACTATTTTCTCTCGCTTATAGCTGCGTCTCTGTTCTACTTAAATAGTGAGACTCTTTTAAATACCAGGTTGCCACCAGGTGGAGGTGGCATATCATAATAAACTTTTCTCGTGTCCCTTTATGCCTGATCCTGTGTGAATGGACGGCGAACCCTTATATCGCATAATCTTTTTACGCATAATGTATGTTTAAGCATTATCTTAATTTGACACAATGGATCTTTCAGGATAACTATAGCATAGGTTGGTTAGCTATAGGTAAGGTGAAAACATATATATATCTTAATAATTTATAAGTGTCTTGAACTTGGTAGAACGTCGTTTTCGAACAAATATGCGAAATTAACATTATGCGTTAACATACATTATGCATAAAAGATCATGCGTAATCAATAAATTGAAAAATTTACCTATTTCCCACTTAAACCCCGTCAGTATTTACCGGGTACGCCCGCATGACGCATGACTTAGTTTAGCACGGGGTTCAAAATGGCGAAAGTGGCTGGTTAACTCAGGCAGTTGTCTCACTGCTGGCGAGGAAACGCCTAGCTATTGACTAATTTCTCGCTCAAAATACATGCGTAAGATGTAGTTACCATACCGTAAATATTTTTTCTAAAGATTGTTTTTCATACATATGTATATGAAATGAAATTGAAAACATTCACTTTTCAGTAAGGTTATAAAATAAACCTAACCTAAGCTTATGCTACATAGCCTGCGTCATGTAGGTTTTAATGCAGCTTTGCTTGCAGTTCCCCACCCCACGTAACCGATGGGGTGTTATTTCTAAGATTAGTCATGGCTGTTTTCAACGTCGATCGAAATGCCAAATTAGTTGTTAGTTATTTCGAAAAGTAAGTTGAATTGAGAAATGTATTTAGATGTCAAAGTGTTTATGCCTTTGACATAGGATTGATTTTTGCCTGATCAGTGGAAAATCTTTTTTCGCTATACCTATACTTTACTCGCTTCTCGCTTTTCGTTGACGGTGGGACGGCTGCCTCAGTCCGTACCCGGCTATCGACGAACGTCTATATTAAGTCTGTGCCACAAAACAACGGTGCGTGTCGCAGTTTTCGAAGTTCAATTAATGTTAACGGGCTGTCATCGAGGCCGCAATCAAACTAGCGGCCGGTAATCGTATGGTAAGGCGTCACAGCTCCTGGCTCTACCTCTGTATACAGCTAGGTATGTATGTATGTACTGCACTCCGTATAACACTGGATAAGTAAGTTCTAGTAACTAAGTTCTACAATTGGGTTGGGCACTGATCCCAAAATAAAATAAGTTTACATTTTTACTCAATCAAGCTTCCGAAAATACTCCTAAAAACCAAGGCCTCACTTATTACTGCAATTAAGACTATTTTTAATTCAACAAAAACTAATAAATAGGTGGCAGTTTGATAACTGGAAATTATGACGTCATAGTTGAGTAATTCAGTGCAAACTCCATTCTAACCGATCATTTTGACATTTCAAAAAAGTTTGCTGGATTGACTAACCAGGCATCATCCGATTGTAGAATACAGGGAACGGATGTTGCATTGGTACGAGTATAAAACTTCTTCACCATTTTCATCCTCATCTCCAGCCCATTTACCTACGTCCCATTGCCTCCTCTGGATGGCTGTGATAAGGAAAAAGAGAGCGAGATGAGATAACGAAGGTAATTTTCTCCTGGCTACTCGATTCGTATTTCGAATTCAAGACAGATTTTCTCCAATACCAATATCATTGTATTTTCCCAGGTGTGATTTGTATAATCGGACCCGGCCACGTTTGTAAACTATCCACAAAACTATCCCGTTCGTAACCAGGAGATGTAATTAATAAGCAAATAAAGTTACTGAAAAATATAAATAATGTACTTAAATATACAATTTGCACTTAACTTGGTATACATAACACAGCGTTGCGTTGAGATTATTTGAAATTAAGTCCACATTAATTGAAAACACAATGTGCTATAGTTGTTCGATTGGATCGCTTAGTTCTTGTAACTTAGCGTGGGAACTCGCACGCATCGATGCGTAAACAATGGTACATCTTCATCAATTATATACTTACCCTGTTATTACCCTGCTATTTTAACTAAAATGCCGTTAAAGTTCGTTTGTCCTTTTTTGTCACATTGACATTTCCGTTAGTAAGAAGAAGACAAAACCTATTTTAGCTAATCGATGCTTGAGTGACGTTTATGAATAAGGCCATTATTGGTTTTTATTCTCCGACGTATACAATATACATAATATAGTATGCCAATGTTGGGCAGATAAGTTCTCCCAATGCGCAATTAAACTCCACACACATACCTATTGGGGGCCTGAGCAACTCTACTCTGATCAAGGGCTACTAACGGGCAGTGCTGATTTAGGGCACAGGCAGATCACTGCCGTGTCGTGCCGTGGCGTGCCGTGTCGTGCCGTGTCGTGCCGTGGCGTGCCGTGGCGTGCCGTGTCGTGCCGTGTCGTGCCGTGGCGTGCCGTGTCGTGCCGTGGCGTGCCGTGGCGACCGTGGATAGCCTTTCCGCACCCCGCGTGACCCGCGCTCACCCCCAGTCGCGTCCCGAAACGCACACAGCTGCGAGGTAGTTTTCTGCACACATGCGTCATCGTCGTTTCTTGTTACGTTAGCGAGACCCAGTTCACTTGTCTAGAGTGTCCAATGGGAAACAGAATCCTAGAATCAATATCTCATGAAATATAAAAAAAAACATAATTTCATACAAGCGAAATGTTCAATGCTAGCAAAGTCTGCTGCTGCAGATTTTAGTAAATTAATGTGACCCTTATGTGATTTTCGCTGATGATGTGTATGATTTAGATCGGCGCATAAACCTTTCTTCGCGTTCACTTTCGCAGCTGTGGCCAATTGTTGCAACGTATAGATTTTTATATTATTTGCCGACACCATAATTACGCAGGCGCGGTCGGTTGTTAGCAGAAATTCTCGCGTTACGACATTTCATGGAGAGAATCCATCCGTGAAGCTAATAACAAGGAAATAAAACAGTAACGAGTTTGTGTCTGTGTCAGGGGTTTAGCCTTTATGTGTTTTGTTAGTAAGCTAGTTGAGATTAGACGAAAATTATTTAGGAGATTTGTTATTATAGGTACATGTAAAGGTTGGTTCTCAATAACAAGCAACTCAGTGATTTCTTTCGTATCAACCAATCACAAGTTGACAGCGACCAACACTTCTAATGGTATACTTAGAACATAAATTCACCTTCGCTAGTCCAGGGATGCCTTGACGCCTAGAAATCAATGGTTTTATGGATGCCACAAAACACAAGCGCGGTGTCCAGCTTTGCAGCAATTTTGGAGTCCAGCTTGCGTTGTGTTTCTTAAATAGTACCTACCTATTAATTATTCAAACATTGTCTAAGTTTTAAAACACACAAAACTCTAGGTTGATGTCGATATTTTTTTACGACCCTCGTGCTTAATGTATACATACATTGCATATTGCATAATAGGTATGAGTGAATTACGAATCGGGCTTGCACTCACCGAAGGACTGCATTTCAACTGCATTGTAACTGCCAACTGTCGACTGCCCATAATATATTTCAATTATAGGTAGCGTGTAGTTTGGCCGACTGCGATGAAACTGCAATGGAAAATGTATTGTATGCAGTTGGCAGTTACAATGCAGTCGAAATGCAGCCCTTCGGACAGTGCAAGCCAGATTCGTAATTCACTTACCTATGCGCATTAAGCAATAAATTACGCATGAGGGTCGTAATAAATGTCGGAATGCAGCCTGTCTGTAATATCCCCTACTTTTGGCGTATGTATTAATAACACCCTTCTGCGACTAAACTTAGAGTGCAAAGCCAGGTGTCACATTCAAAACTTAGTTATGGTTTCATAATAATTTTCTAAATTATTGTACTGCATGAGCACGACAGCGTAACTGATACATGGTTACGACACGCGCATATCTTCGACACGTTTGCAATTTGCATATTACATAGATGGGAAATAGTTTTATTAGCTAAAAGATTCTAATAATATTAATTACTTACTTATACAACACGTCTGATTTTCCATTATAATTGGCTGCTAGTAAATCAAGTAATGGATCGATTGTAAAACTATTTCTAACTTGCGTCACCTGAGGGTTGAGCACGAGTTTTCGAATCCTGCGTAACGTTACGGTTATCGTATCGAGATCGAGAAACCTCATACTAAATTTTAGTTCCAAATACGCTCACGGACGGGCGCTGTTCTAAACGTCATACAAACTCGATAACGTTTACTATTCGATTTTACGTGACGCAGGTCTCGAATATTCGTACTGGGGCCTGTGATCAAATACTCATTATCACATTCAACATAATATTTATAAACCGAAACCAATTAAGTACCTTACAAATAAGCAGTGTTTTTAGTGTCAGGAAAATCTGCTGAGCACTTCTTTAATGTCACTTTAGAACACCTGGGATCTGATCGGTACACCGAGCAGTAAAGTCAATTGATCCTAAACTAAAGTGTCTTATATACTACTTATATACCACTCCTACTTACTACTACCACCACTACTACTACTACTTAGTATAAGTAAGACTACGGTGGTTCAGAGGGTCCAGCACGACTTTACGAATGTTGCGTAACGTTACGGTTATCGTATCGAGATACGATACTAAATCTTAGTTCCAAACACGCTTACGGGCGGGCGTTGTTCCAAACGTCATACAAATCGTCATCAACAGTCTGAAAATGAAGTTAAGTAGGTACAGGTACATCTCGCTCGACGCATCGGTGACTGCCGCGAGCGTCAACAGTGCGAGTCAATCAAGTTCAATTGTTTTGTTAGCTGTTAGCGTGTAGAAATGTTATGGTGGCTTTCTTATTACGAAGTTATAAAAGGTTTCGACATTTAGTAGGAAAAACATTTTTCCCCTCACTACCTCGGAAAGCCGTCTTTTATCATACAATGACAATGCAAAGAAAAATTCGTTAAGCAGCTGGTTTTTTTTTAAGCCGTCTTTTATTCTTTAATACAAGCGGGTAAAATCGCATTTTATTCACTAGTGGAGTGGAGCGTGTTTAAGTAGCTTTTGACAGATAATAAAACGTAAAGCGCTCATAATAATGGTTCCTTCGTTCGATATTAATTATCATTAAATAAATGATAAATGGTTTGAAAATTTAATAAAAAATACCAAATTTAGCTTCATTTAATGGTCCTTGAAAATCTATAAGAAACATTTGTTTTTTTTTATAATGATGTTTAATATAATTCTGAACACACAAGTTGAGTCGATGCAATTTCACAACGCATCGTCAGAAATGTCAACATTGTCAACAAAATTTTTCTCACCGACTCACGTAAAAATACACAAGTAACACAACTTCCAGAGTTTTCTGTTAAATATAATATCGTAAAAAAATAGTTATTCCAGTGATGAAGATTTGTTTTTATGACCTGTTTTTTTGCATGTTGCGCTTTCCTCGCTACAGTGAGGTGAAAAGTTTTGTGTTATACACAGATGCAAATGTAATTTACTTATCTTGTGTTGAAACACTCGCTACGCTCAGGATTCTATGTTAGAACCACTCAGAAAGTGCAACATGCAAAAAAACAGCTCATAAAAATAAATCTTCGTCACTGGAATCACTTTTTTTTACGATATTATAACAGAATAGCCCAAGCCCTCTCATTCTGAGAGGAGGCCTGTGCCCAGCAGTGGGACGTAAAAAGGCTGGTGATGATGATGATAACAGAAAACTCTGTAAGTTGTGTATTTTTAAGTGACTCGGAGTCGGTGACAATTTTTGTTTTTTGTTGACATTTATGACGATGCGTTTTAAAATCGCATCGACTCAACTTGTGTGTTCAGAATTATATTCAACATCATTATAAAAACAAATGTTCCTCATAGAATTTTAAGGACCATTAAATAAAGCTAAATTTGGTAATTTTTATTAAATTCTCAAACCATTTATTATTTATGTAATGATAATTAATATCGAACGAAGGAACCATTATGAGCATTTTACGTTTTGTTATCTGTCAAAAGCTACTTGAACACGCTCCACTCCAAGGTCAAATTACTTTCCCCACTAGTGGATAAAATGCGATTTTACCCGCTGGTTGGATAAAAGACGGGTTTCCGAGGTAGTGAGGGGACAAGTATATTATGGAGAAGAAGTGCAGAAAGATAAAATTTATATTGAACTAGCCGACCCAGCTAACCTCGAACCGGCAATAGGCCGTTTCATACAAAAAGTATGAGAAAATGAGTTTTCTTCTTTCCTATGTTTTTTTCTTTCTTTTTTTCTTTTCTTTGTTTTATGTAGAGATAGACAAGGATGATAAACATTATTTTCATAAGTTATTTAATACCTAGGTACTTAATATTAATACCAATTGACGCCGCTTGCTGTCAACAATGTAACATATTGTCACATTGCACGATTCTCCTGTTTTTATGAAAGTGCATACCTATTTGAACACATACCGGATCTAATCAGTTTGAAAACTGCTTTTTTCAAGACTAAATCCTGATCTTGCTATTGCTACTTAAGTCAGGAAAGTCCGCGGTGACTCGTGCTGGCATTATATTGAATAATAAATTCCATTTGAATTAGCAAAAGGTCTTGAAATGAAAGTCTTGTCTGTACCTACGTACGTTTGTGACTTTTTACGTGTAAAAACTTTGCAGTAGGCAAAAGGAAATTATAGTCAGAATAGGTACTTGAGAGAACCTGAATCGTTGAATTATTTAATACTTAGTAATTTAAAAAATAAACATTAAACAGCGTTATTTTGACTGAAAATAGTAGTTTATGCAACTGCTACATAATGAGGGCCCTTAAAACACGACGATAGGATCACACGAGTGTTTTAAGGCCTAATTATAAGGGCTAATTATTATGTGGAGTTGCATACATTACTTTATCTACACCCATATTATAAGTACTCTAAGATGGGTTCAGAAGCCGAAGACATATATCATACCCATATCTGTCACGAATTTGACTGTTTTTTTATTGTAAAAAAAAATATCACATTATTTATACATGTCGGACTGAACTCAACTTATATACGTGAGTGATCCGTTTTACTTCACTATGATTGTAAATTACGTTGGTTTTCTAATTTGAAACATCGAATTCGATGTCGTAATGACTATTACTTTACTGCTGTGGCGGTGGTGGTGCTGGGGCTGGCGGCGAAGGCGTCAACATGCTGCAATTCCCCCGCCAACCACCTCCACCAGCAGGAACTGCAGTAAAGTAATAGTCGAGAATCGAATTCGATGTCGTAATGACTATTACTTTACTGCTGTGGCGGTGGTGGTGCTGGGGCTGGCGGCGAAGGCGTCAACATGCTGCAATTCCCCCGCCAACCACCTCCACCAGCAGGAACTGCAGTAAAGTAATAGTCGAGAATCGAATTCGATGTCGTAATGACTATTACTTTACTGCTGTGGCGGTGGTGGTGCTGGGGCTGGCGGCGAAGGCGTCAACATGCTGCAATTCCCCCGCCAACCACCTCCACCAGCAGGAACTGCAGTAAAGTAATAGTCGAGAATCGAATTCGATGTCGTAATGATTTTTCGATATCGAATTAAATTTTTCGAATTTGACGACCAACGTAATTTACAATCATAGTGAAATAAAACGGATCACTCACGTATATAAGTCGAGTTCAGTCCGACATGTATAATTAATAATGCGATATTGATTTTTTTTTACAAAAAACAAAAACAATTTACGAAACGTAAGCTCGGTATGTTTGTCTATGATTAAAAAAAAAACAATCAAATTCGTGACAGGTATGGGTATGATATATGCCTTCGGCTTCTGAACCCATCTTAGAGTACTTATAATATGTGTGTAGATAAAGTAATGTATGCAACTCCACATAACTAGGCCTTAAAACACTCATTATGTAGCAGTTGCATAAACTACTATTATTGCACTATACGATTCGTCATTATATTTAGTAAAGTTATTATAGTTCATTAGGCGTGGTTAGTTCATTAGAAGCAACAGCGAAAGTTAAAAATTTTACAATAATTTTTTTAAGTTACTTTAAGTACCTATAAAGTAATTGTTGTGCAATTTAATGAATTTGACTTCCTAACATAATTACTATAAGAGAAAAAGAACAACCAACACAAAACGTTGAATAAGGATTGCTCAGCAGATTTACATGGGACGACCTCAGAATAGAAATTTTCCTAATCGAACCGCAATTGACGAAGTTATGGGTGAACATAAGTACGTAAATAATAATAAACAAATACCTCCTGACTCATGGTTCCGTACAAAACAAAATTCACAAAAGTATATATGCAAGTTGAGAGAGTGAGTGAAGTAGTTCATATCTATATAAACTCAAACATCGTGTTCTTGAAACAATACCTATCGACAAAGTTAGTAATTTTACCAACGCAGCCGTGAAAGCTAATTCGGTCCACGTTAACGACATATTGTTTGAGATTCTCGAAGTACAGTCAGCTATGTGACTCTTGTAACTTATAAAATTAGACTTAACGTAGGTATTTGTTCTATAAAATTGGAGATATTATTGCAAATAAAAAGGATAATACTTAGGTTAAATGTATTCTTACAACGTGCACAAATAACAATTTATACATGCGGGCGTGCAAAACGAATGACTCATTGAAGAAACACATAAAAAAAAACTTAAATAACACTTAAGTCAAAGGATGTTGAAGTAAACAATGCTAACCTTCCCATGAAATTACCTAATTAGCAAATAATAGAACTGTTTTTCAACGTGACATTGGAACATTTGTTAACTGTTCTGTAACATTTTTTATCCATTGTTCACCCGAGTTTGTGTTTAGGATGGAACTAGCGGCTAATTGGCCCATGTTTTTCTTTATATACTCATTTTGGCACTTCTCTTTCGTCTTCTATATAATTTTATTAGTTTAATCTCCTTTTCACGCATAGATTCGGTTTGCCACCCTTTTTTATTACACGACTGTCCAAAGAAAAATAGTGTATTGTTTTCAGGGTTCATGTAAGTATGTATGTATGTATGTAAGTATGTGAGTTTCTTTATTCCACTGAAACTCGCGAACGGCTCAGCCGATTTTGATGATTCGTATATCATTAGATTCCTTATGCCAGCCCGAGAGCTATAGGCTAGGTCACGTTTCATAAAATTACTCTATGTAGACAAGCGGATCCCCGCAAAGGATATGAAGAAAAAAAAGTGGTCTAGTGACAATGAAAATGATATCATCGTCTAGTGCTCAGCTAGCCAGCTCTGAAAATATACAACACTTATACCATTTTCGTTAAGGGTTTTGAGAAAAGTGAAAAAAAAACGAATAATATTTTTTTACGAAATCACATTTGTAAATGAAGTCGGTGATGTCAATAAATCTGGCTGTTGAAATTTCAGGATATTACTGATTTCTCATAGGAATATACAAAAATTTCATGGGAATTCCCAAATTTAAATTTTCCAGTGTTAGCAGAGCTCTACTCCTAAGCAAACCGTTCGCAGTGTGGGGTCATTTTATATTGGTTCTGACCTGGACAAACGTAAACAAGTCGGTGAACTATTTATTCGTAAATGAACCTGTAAAGCCTACTTATCCGTGATAGCTTTCCTTTTAATTTCATTATATGCACTACTGCTCTAATTTTATTCACAAGTATTCCTAACCTAACTATCGTACCCAATTGCAATAAACTGGCTGTTAGGGCCTTTGTTAGATTTTTTGCAGTCGGGTTCTCAGTTCTCAGTTCTATTTGTAATCCTTTGCTGCTGTACTATTATTAAGACGTACTTAGTTATTAATAGTTCCTTTTGAACATAGAGCTACTCTGGTGCGCGTTTTTCACGTTTGTACTTGTCACGTCTTTAGTCCAGAATCTACCAAAATTACGACTACGACTTAACAAACAAAAGAAAAGCTAAAGGTTTTTCTTTTTTCCGAAACATTTGATATTTTTATTCAAATAAGCCAAATCAATCTAACTAGCCAGAATTACCTCCTCCGTTACCCTGAATAAAAAAAAAAACATAAGTAATCCACCTCTATGGTTCGTGTTCCAAGTTTGAACGATTCGCTGTCGCTTTCGCGCGCACGGCGTCAGCTGGCTGGTTGCGAACGGAATGTGGAAGATTGCGAAAATTACATGTGTTTCCTTAGCCGAGTGGGTAGAGTATGTGCGACCGGCGCTCTATAGGTACGGTGGCGGTGAGCTACTTCTCTGTTCGTTGCGCGGTCGAGATTATTACCGCACAGCAGTTCGTTGGCAGCTCACGCAGTGTACCTATTGGAAGTATTAGTAGAAGTCGTGTCTACTCGTAGTCGTGTGTTAGAATTGTAGTCGATGTTCCAGCCAATTTATACAGATAGAGCGTGTGAAAGTAAAGTCTATCTCTTAAGGGTTCCTTTTGAAAGAGTAGAGGTCAAGAAGTTGGAATGTTGACGTCCTTTAAAAGGCAACATATTTTTAGATAACCCCAACAAACATAATATTTTAGTTAAGTACCTAGGTATTTATTAAATTATTTATTAAATAGTTAAGTAAGTAAACGCTTATTGTACAGTAAATACAGAAAATAAATACAAGTAGTAGTTTTTAAAGTTTTACGAATTGTCTTGTTGATCGAGTGTTTTAATGACCTAGGTTTTAATCTAAAGTAGAGTTCATTGTTTTGTTTAGGTATGAAGTTCTGTTTAGCAAGAAATAGGCGTACGTGACTGTGTTGGCTACTAACAATTTACTAACAGCTATGACTAGGGATGTGACCATGTGAATTAAAATGAGTAGGTAGGTCGTTTTGTTAGATTAAAAAAGTGATTATAACGATGGTGTTTTTTAAACATAGCATTTTTTAAAGTAGGTACGTGTGCCAGAACCAAAGTTCCTGGATTCTGATTGTTTTCTCAAAGTATGTGTCCTAACTATTTACACACTTTTGCCTTCGTTGGAACCATAATGAAAAGCAGTGGGTCCATTCTTCAATACCTCTTCACCGTCGCCTCTGGGGTATTAAAGAACGTAAACTTCTAAGTTCATTTGGAAAGAAGAAGACTCATAAATAAAACAATAAAATAAAAAAAAATATTAAAAAATAAATATCATGGGACAAATTGACACCTATTGACCTAGTCCCAAACTAGGCAAAGCCTGTACTATGGGTACTAGACAACTGATAAACATACTTATATAGATAAATACATACTTATATACATATAAAATATCCAAGACCCGAGAACAAACATTCGTATTCATCATACAAACATCTGCCCCGACCGGGATTCGAACCCGGGACCTCAAGCTTCATAGTCAGGGTCTCTAACCACTAGGTTATTCGGTCGTATAAATAAACAAATAATGCAAAGGCGCGTTGTCGTGGTGACTGGTGAAGGACGATGTCTTCGAAGACGCTTTTCGTGAACCTCTTTCCAACAGTCTGGGCAAATAAGTGTTTACATACCAATCTGGAGTCACCGTCTGTTGTTCTTCAAGCAATTTATACAGTTGCGCAATATCCTGATTTGCCAACAAAAGAAGCTGTCGCCCTTCTATGCCTTCCCTAATCGTTATACGTCCATGCCTGGGGTGATACAGATACACAGAATAAGGGCAACAAATATTACTGCTTATCTCGTTAATACAGGAGATACATAACCTGGAGTGTGCAGGATGATTTCTTATTGTAATGGCTTCACAAGATACGCGATGACAATGATTCCTAACCTGGAATACATAACCTGGAGTGTGCAGGATGATTTCTTATTGTAATGGCTTCACAAGATACGCGATGACAATGATTCCTAACGCAATGTCATGTACGTCCGTCCGTCTGTCCAATAAGGTTGAACTCAGAGACCCTTGCAACTAGAAAGCTGTAATTTGGCATGGAACAAAGTGGTAGATAAAAGCTTTGATGAAATATTTCCTTTGGTACAAAAACTCCCACGACACGAGAGTTATTATAAAAAACTATTTAGAAACGGGCTACTCGTGAGTAAACCGTGTTTTGGTTCGAAACATATACCTATGTCGGGCATATTCGTATTACAGTTTATAAAATCATCAGTCGAAAAAAATCGATATTACCAATTGGTAAAGAATCGATTTATTTTTCACAACCCTACACACATCCGCCAAAGCTAAGACCTGTTTCGCTCGTGCATGGTTAGTTAACTGAGGGTGCATGTATCAAACCTCAGTAATTAGGCACCGACGCATTAATCGTGGCCGTAGCCAATAATTATCTGTAATCTATGAGCAAATCAACTTGGTTGCCTGATTGGTTTTCTTCCAGTTAAGAAAATAGGTCCGGATTTTTAGATGCTGACTAAAATGGGAGGTAAGGTAGGTATACCGTGTGTTAAAAAATAACACCTGTAAACCGTAACCTATGACTAATATTTTTCGTAATCTATATCCAAAGGGTACCAACGGGCGAGACCCTCTTTATTACTATGCGTGCCAAATACTATTGGAATTGTATTTTCATTTTGCTGCCAATTTACTTTGAATATTTATTATTTAAATTCGCAAAAAATACATAACTTCTTAATTATTTTTCTCTTTTTAAGACAGTATGTTATTTAAGACAACTATGGCAAAATTTTCTTTTTCGCGTTTTCGATATGTATTCCCCTATTCAGCCGTTTTTGACACCTACTCGTTGGATGGGCTACTACAGTAATACACTAAAACGTTACTACTTCTTATTTTTATACAGACTGCCTTCAGCCTAAATAATTGCATCTTTAAACAGCCTCCATCACAAATTGTTGGCACCTTACCAACTGACCTAAGTAAAAATTTGATGACTAAGGGCTTCGCGCCTTCGCAGCCCACAGCCCATGCACTTTTAACTAAGTAGCTAGCCGGCGCCCGCGCAATGCAAATGTCAGCCAACACGACGGAATGCGGCCCTGTTCCGTTACAACTCCATTCAAAACAACTTTATACCACTACGCTTAGGATCCGAGTTACAACGACTGTTCAATTGCGCCCCGGCCACGAAAATGCGTGACTTAGCGACTCGAGGAGCGATTTTCTAATACATTGCTTGTGTAGCCAGTTAACAGTCGTGCAGTGAGTGTTTCGACTGCGCAATGTACAGAGAAATTACTCACCAAAGCAACGTCGTGGTAAACAGTATTGCCACGAATATTTTAATAGCTAATAGATCGATTATGACCTTTAGTTTGAATGGATGAAGGTTTAGGTTGGGATAGTGAGTTGGTTGACCTTTGTTTTTTTGTCGGTAAGCGTTTATGAATAGCGTTAGCCAATATGAATCGCGTTGACACGAATAATTAAATGATTGATAAATTGTCGTTGCATAGAAAGTGAATTTATTATTTACTGTCTTCAGTCAACACGATTCAAACCTAAATTTTCACTTTTTCTACCCAACTATTAAAAATAATATAGCGTTCCTATTTCCCTAAACTTAAAACAATCACGGAAATAAATTACAAATATTATATCCGTCAGCTGGGCCTACCACATATCAGAAAATTCAGAGCTATACGTAGAGTAGCAATAGGAATTTTGATTTACTATTTGCGCATTCAGTTAACTCATTGATCGTCATACATACATAGCTATTCGAAAATGAATGAATAAATTTTAATAACAAGTGAAGAAATAAGTGAATAAAAAAGAATTCAATGAACTGAATAAGGCAGAAAACTACGTAAGAACTATTTCCAAGCGATTTCCGAACACAGCAGAATGCAATTGCACTCGTTGAGAAATACTTTGCTTTAAATTTGATGAAGTAATGTTTTACACGAACGAGACCGTTTTGTTTCACTCACTGGCCTTCTTAGACTCTAGAAGTTTACCAAAAACTGTTCATTAGTTCAGCTTTGAATATAATTAATCGTCTAAACACAAGTATTAGCCTAAACAAGTAGACACGCATATGTATACAAAGTAATTTTTTAGGAGTTATGGCTGAAAACCTTAAAAATAAACAAAAACTGCTGGCATAATATGCACATAATCTTACCTAATCTGCACTCAGGGCTTTGCCTTCCTTATCATATGTATAAAAAAAACTTTTGAACTTAGTTTTATGGAAACAAAAGGTAGTAACGGGGTCAATAAGCCGTAGTAAACGTGTGCTTTGTGGATAAACGGTAGTAACGGGGTCAATAAGCCGTAGTAAACATGTGCTTTGTGGATAAAAGGTAGTAACGGGGTCAATAAGCCGTAGTAAACGTGTGCTTTGTGGATAAAAGGTAGTAACGGGGTCAATAAGCCGTAGTAAACGTGTGCTTTGTGGATAAAAGGTAGTAACGGGGTCAATAAGCCGTAGTAAACGTGTGCTTTGTGGATAAAAGGTAGTAACGGGGTCAATAAGCCGTAGTAAACGTGTGCTTTGTGGATAAAAGGTAGTAACGGGGTCAATAAGCCGTAGTAAACGTGTGCTTTGTGGATAAAAGGTAGTAACGGGGTCAATAAGCCGTAGTAAACGTGTGCTTTGTGGATAAAAGGTAGTAACGGGGTCAATAAGCCGTAGTAAACGTGTGCTTTGTGGATAAAAGGTAGTAACGGGGTCAATAAGCCGTAGTAAACGTGTGCTTTGTGGATAAAAGGTAGTAACGGGGTCAATAAGCCGTAGTAAACGTGTGCTTTGTGGATAAAAGGTAGTAACGGGGTCAATAAGCCGTAGTAAACGTGTGCTTTGTGGATAAAAGGTAGTAACGGGGTCAATAAGCCGTAGTAAACGTGTGCTTTGTGGATAAACGGTAGTAACGGGGTCAATAAGCCGTAGTAAACGTGTGCTTTGTGGATAAAAGGTAGTAACGGGGTCAATAAGCCGTAGTAAACGTGTGCTTTGTGGATAAAAGGTAGTAACGGGGTCAATAAGCCGTAGTAAACGTGTGCTTTGTGGATAAAAGGTAGTAACGGGGTCAATAAGCCGTAGTAAACGTGTGCTTTGTGGATAAAAGGTAGTAACGGGGTCGATAAGCCGTAGTAAACGTGTGCTTTGTGGATAAAAGGTAGTAACGGGGTCGATAAGCCGTAGTAAACGTGTGCTTTGTGGATAAAAGGTAGTAACGGGGTCGATAAGCCGTAGTAAACGTGTGCTTTGTGGATAAAAGGTAGTAACGGGGTCAATAAGCCGTAGTAAACGTGTGCTTTGTGGATAAAAGGTAGTAACGGGGTCAATAAGCCGTAGTAAACGTGTGCTTTGTGGATAAAAGGTAGTAACGGGGTCAATAAGCCGTAGTAAACGTGTGCTTTGTGGATAAAAGGTAGTAACGGGGTCAATAAGCCGTAGTAAACGTGTGCTTTGTGGATAAAAGGTAGTAACGGGGTCGATAAGCCGTAGTAAACGTGTGCTTTGTGGATAAAAGGTAGTAACGGGGTCAATAAGCCGTAGTAAACGTGTGCTTTGTGGATAAAAGGTAGTAACGGGGTCAATAAGCCGTAGTAAACGTGTGCTTTGTGGATAAAAGGTAGTAACGGGGTCAATAAGCCGTAGTAAACGTGTGCTTTGTGGATAAAAGGTAGTAACGGGGTCGATAAGCCGTAGTAAACGTGTGCTTTGTGGATAAAAGGTAGTAACGGGGTCAATAAGCCGTAGTAAACGTGTGTTTTGTGGATAAAAGGTAGTAACGGGGTCAATAAGCCGTAGTAAACGTGTGCTTTGTGGATAAAAGGTAGTAACGGGGTCGATAAGCCGTAGTAAACGTGTGCTTTGTGGATAAAAGGTAGTAACGGGGTCGATAAGCCGTAGTAAACGTGTGCTTTGTGGATAAAAGGTAGTAACGGGGTCAATAAGCCGTAGTAAACGTGTGCTTTGTGGATAAAAGGTAGTAACGGGGTCGATAAGCCGTAGTAAACGTGTGCTTTGTGGATAAAAGGTAGTAACGGGGTCAATAAGCCGTAGTAAACGTGTGCTTTGTGGATAAAAGGTAGTAACGGGGTCAATAAGCCGTAGTAAACGTGTGCTTTGTGGATAAAAGGTAGTAACGGGGTCAATAAGCCGTAGTAAACGTGTGCTTTGTGGATAAAAGGTAGTAACGGGGTCAATAAGCCGTAGTAAACGTGTGCTTTGTGGATAAAAGGTAGTAACGGGGTCAATAAGCCGTAGTAAACGTGTGCTTTGTGGATAAAAGGTAGTAACGGGGTCGATAAGCCGTAGTAAACGTGTGCTTTGTGGATAAAAGGTAGTAACGGGGTCAATAAGCCGTAGTAAACGTGTGCTTTGTGGATAAAAGGTAGTAACGGGGTCGATAAGCCGTAGTAAACGTGTGCTTTGTGGATAAAAGGTAGTAACGGGGTCAATAAGCCGTAGTAAACGTGTGCTTTGTGGATAAAAGGTAGTAACGGGGTCGATAAGCCGTAGTAAACGTGTGCTTTGTGGATAAAAGGTAGTAACGGGGTCAATAAGCCGTAGTAAACGTGTGCTTTGTGGATAAAAGGTAGTAACGGGGTCAATAAGCCGTAGTAAACGTGTGCTTTGTGGATAAACGGTAGTAACGGGGTCAATAAGCCGTAGTAAACGTGTGCTTTGTGGATAAAAGGTAGTAACGGGGTCAATAAGCCGTAGTAAACGTGTGCTTTGTGGATAAAAGGTAGTAACGGGGTCAATAAGCCGTAGTAAACGTGTGCTTTGTGGATAAAAGGTAGTAACGGGGTCGATAAGCCGTAGTAAACGTGTGCTTTGTGGATAAAAGGTAGTAACGGGGTCAATAAGCCGTAGTAAACGTGTGCTTTGTGGATAAAAGGTAGTAACGGGGTCGATAAGCCGTAGTAAACGTGTGCTTTGTGGATAAAAGGTAGTAACGGGGTCGATAAGCCGTAGTAAACGTGTGCTTTGTGGATAAAAGGTAGTAACGGGGTCGATAAGCCGTAGTAAACGTGTGCTTTGTGGATAAAAGGTAGTAACGGGGTCGATAAGCCGTAGTAAACGTGTGCTTTGTGGATAAAAGGTAGTAACGGGGTCAATAAGCCGTAGTAAACGTGTGCTTTGTGGATAAAAGGTAGTAACGGGGTCAATAAGCCGTAGTAAACGTGTGCTTTGTGGATAAACGGTAGTAACGGGGTCAATAAGCCGTAGTAAACGTGTGCTTTGTGGATAAAAGGTAGTAACGGGGTCAATAAGCCGTAGTAAACGTGTGCTTTGTGGATAAAAGGTAGTAACGGGGTCGATAAGCCGTAGTAAACGTGTGCTTTGTGGATAAAAGGTAGTAACGGGGTCGATAAGCCGTAGTAAACGTGTGCTTTGTGGATAAAAGGTAGTAACGGGGTCGATAAGCCGTAGTAAACGTGTGCTTTGTGGATAAAAGGTAGTAACGGGGTCAATAAGCCGTAGTAAACGTGTGCTTTGTGGATAAAAGGTAGTAACGGGGTCAATAAGCCGTAGTAAACGTGTGCTTTGTGGATAAAAGGTAGTAACGGGGTCGATAAGCCGTAGTAAACGTGTGCTTTGTGGATAAAAGGTAGTAACGGGGTCAATAAGCCGTAGTAAACGTGTGCTTTGTGGATAAAAGGTAGTAACGGGGTCGATAAGCCGTAGTAAACGTGTGCTTTGTGGATAAAAGGTAGTAACGGGGTCAATAAGCCGTAGTAAACGTGTGCTTTGTGGATAAAAGACTCTCTTGTTCTTAAGTTTCGGGGGCAAAGGTAGAATTTCATTAAGTACCTAATTTAAGTTAGTGGGTCTGGCAACCATTAGTGGATATCATCTTAATTTAGTCTATCTTGTAATTTTTGAAAAAGACACAAAACAATACTTACCTAAACAAAAATTTACAAAGTTAACATCCTTGGGGTCATTCCATTGATATTTTCAAAAAATATCGGCTGTAAATCTACGGTGACCCTTTTAAACTCATATCTACGCAGTTAGTAGTTTTATTTCAATCAATAACGGTCTCGGCGCCGTCGTACTGTACAATATATCTCGGTTTTTTACACAAAAGCACACGCGTTCGCAGTCATTATGAAATTACCGGAACAATCGGTTTCGCGTTCGAATCGTTTGCGGACTTTCTTCTGAAGAGCCGAACAAACATTTCATATTTACCAGATCACCTTGCGAAATGCTTTTACTGGTCTTACTTTCGCCTTTATTGATTTACTTAAGCAGTGCCCTAAGCACGACTTGTCGAATCCTGCGTCACGTAAAATCGAATAGTAAACTATAACGAGTTTGTATGACGTTTGGAACAGGGCCCGCCCGTGAGCGTATTTGGAACTAAAATTTAGTATGAGATTTCTCGATCTCGATACGATAACCGTAACGTAACGCAGGATTCGACAAGTCGTGCTTAGGGCACAGGTATAAGTGCCCATCTTAATTCTTTGGGCTATGTCATTAGGTTCCGTTCCGAGGCTACGTAACTCCTGCTTCCTATAAGGCATTCTTTGGCTAACCAGTTGCCCTGGCAGGCGGAGAGGGGCGAAGCCAAAGGGAGAAATGACTCGTAGTTGTTGTTTAAGTTGCATCGTACTACCGCGAGATTAGATCATAGTGAACTAAACAAATCATTTACGTATAAAGTCGAGCTTAGCCCGACAGTTTAGGATAAAATTCGTAGTCCGTTCTCTGGAAGGGCACGATGTCGATATCGGGCTAAACTCGTCTTATATACGTGAGTAATCTCTTTATTTCATTATGATTTAGTGGTCTGGTCCAACATCTCCAAGCAGAAAATAAGAGAAGTTGCAAGCTGCCAAGAGATATAAATAAGCGAACTTTCTTAATCCCTTTCCCGTCCAGCTATGTGTTGTAAAATAACCCTGACCCTCGGCGAACCAGTTCCTCGTATATCAAGACTGTATAAACCATAAACTATCAAAATTACCACGGCTATAAAACTAAACAATCGTACCTTACGTCGAATAAATAATGTAAGATTTCGATTTATATGTAAATTCGGCACACAGACGAAAAATATCTCGTAACGATGACTTTTTTCATTAGCAACCTACATACTGGATAAAAAAAGGCATTTCATCATTTTGTCGATCGATGGTCCGTGCCTTGTCGCGGTGTGTGAGGCCAATCGAATGTCAATCGGTCACTGCCCTCGGTTTTGGCGGGAGAAACTCGTCGTACGACTTTTTTGTGTATTTTACTTTCTCGTGGCCTGAAATGTTGGGAGCTTGGGAACACGCCTGTGATAATAAATCGAAAGAGTTTTAAATTGAAAAGTTGCTTGTAGATGATATCTGGCCATTGTCAAGTTAAAGTTATTACTTTCTTGTACCTGTCCATGCCACGTCGCGTTGGTAGCGTAACAGTCGTGGTTCCTTCTAAACTTTTTTTAGCTTTACAAAATCTAACAGGGTGATAAATATTTATCAAATGAAAATAATATGTTTTCTGTTAAAAAAATATAAATGTTTCGAAGTTTTTTTGCCGACTGTTAACTGTACAGACCTACGTGTACTCGTATTGTGTATCCAAAAGGTATATCCATAACAAATTTCAAGTCGATGCCATTAACCGTTAAAGAGTTCCTTCCAGCGCATACAATTCTGGCGCATACAAAATTGTATTTTCATCGGACTTACCTACATAAAATTTGAGCTTAATCGGATATCAACAGTTAATCGAAAAATGAATTGCAAATTCTGAAGTTATGTATTATAGGTATGTTAAGTGCAAGTTAAATAAAAGCTTGTAAAAACAACCCACTCAAGCGACAAAAAATTCTATAATTATCTACCTACTAAACTATATACATTTGTCTGAACGCCTTTAATATTTAATTTCAAACATTAGACAAAAACGTAAGTTTATTGTAGTAATTTTCGGGCTCGTAGACTTGACCTCTACAATCTCTACTTTAGTTTTTTTCTTAGACGGTTGCGTAAGTATAGAACATAATGGAAAGACGAAATATGAGGCTAATATACTGGGGCGTTCCAAAAAATAGAGCCATCAAGTTCTTAATTCACAAGTCAAATCTTTATTCAGAGTTCTAGTACATAATTTGACATCAAAATAACGATCCGTAAATATTACAGATTTTTATTAAAATAGGTTACACTTATTAGGGTGTTTTCTTTCTTATTTGTAACAAACACTGAGTATCCTATTCCGTACTGGTACTGAATACCCAACGTGTTGTAATAATAACGCCCAACTAACACTCCTAACCTGCACAATACATCACATCTTTCTTCGAACCATAGCCTTTCCCATACGCAAACCGGTTCGAGTCAGGAAATGCCCGCTTGCAGGGTTTTATCGGACAAGCCGTAGCTTTTATTCAAAGCTTGCAGGAAGCTCTTTGTGGACGTTTTATATAGCTGCTTCTAAATGGTATTGAGCTTTTGTATTTACGTGTGTGTTTAAGTAGATGGATGTATTGGAGTAGGTACCTGAACAACTTTTGTGACTAAATAATGGAATGTAGTTAGACACTTAATTGTCTAACAACTGAGATGTGGCCACATTGTGATCACTAAAGAATTTGTTTGTGTTACTGCCGATTTCTTAAATTAATTTCTTCATTGAGTAAGAAGAGGCTCCTGGATGTAAGTAATAAAATGTGCAAAATCATTTTAGGCGGGTTGCGTGAAGTCAGCCTCCCCATTTAAAAAAAATCAAGAGTCGGGTACTTACTAACGATATTTCTAGTTGAACTTACGTGAACTAACAGCAACCTACCCCTGTGCATGATAAAAAACGAAAAATCTCGTTTGGGGAGGTTGGCGTGAATTTGGCACCACCATTTTGTTTAAAAAAAATTGGAATCGGATCCTAACGATTTGACCTACTGAACAAACGTGAACTAACGATGAACTGAAAACGATATAGATATGTGATACGCGGGCAATCAAAATTGGGAGGTCAACTTCACGACCATCTTCACTCTATAGTGAAGTTACTATTAACTTCGCTCTAGATTTCCACGAGGGCACAGGGATCGAAGAACAACTGACTCACTAAACAATCATTACTTAAGACTAGATATTTATAAATGTTTATCTTGTTTATCCATCCAAGGCAATCTGGGTCGGACAATCTTGGCACCAAGCGGTCAGCGAAGGAACAGAGCATTTAATTTTTTTCTCACATTCAAAAACTTTACTTAGCAGAATACTGCAGCTCTCTAAGATTTCCTGGCTGTACAAAGGGTGTATGCACCAGCTGATTGTGTGAAAGCAGTAACCTTGACTGGCGGCGCCGCGTCACGGCGAGCGACCTACTAACGTCACGTTGAACTGTATTCGATAGTTCTAGCGGTGCGAGTAACGTTTGACAATGGTATCCGTTGACGGCTGTATCGATTCTGTTAAATGATCTATTAGCTTTTACTCATGTATACATTTTTGCGCCTTATTGTATTGGAAATATTGGAATTACCTGTAGCAATAAGAATTTAGAATCCAAACCGTACTTTGACCCCTCGTCTTGACTGGCCAATCAAACTTTTCGTCGAATTTTGTGTCTCCTTTTTATCAATACCTTCTTCCCCTTGCTTTTTACATAGAACCTTAACTTAGGAACTTATCGCAGAATATAAAATCATACAATCAACTGAGAATACCGGAAACACAAAACCTATATTTATATTTTTTACCCTCGCATTCCTAACGCATGCAAATGGTAGAAGGAAATCCATAATTACTAATTACTGCGACCTAGGAAACGTTTCTGATTACAGAGCATGTCTTCCTAGTGGCTAAGTAAGTATTACAGAGCATGTCTTCCTAGTGGCTAAGTAAATATTACAGAGCATGTCTTCCTAGTGGCTAAGTAAGTATTACAGAGCATGTCTTCCTAGTGGCTAAGTAAGTATTACAGAGCATGTCTTCCTAGTGGCTAAGTAAGTATTACAGAGCATGTCTTCCTAGTGGCTAAGTAAGTATTACAGAGCATGTCTTCCTAGTGGCTAAGTAAGTATTACAGAGCATGTCTTCCTAGTGGCTAAGTAAGTATTACAGAGCATGTCTTCCTAGTGGCTAAGTAAGTATTACAGAGCATGTCTTCCTAGTGGCTAAGTAAGTATTACAGAGCATGTCTTCCTAGTGGCTAAGTAAGTATTACAGAGCATGTCTTCCTAGTGGCTAAGTAAGTATTACAGAGCATGTCTTCCTAGTGGCTAAGTAAGTATTAGTTGTTTGTGAGTCAAGGCAAATTAGTGTGCAGTCGAATGCCGGGGTCACTTGCTGACAGGTTTAAAAATTATTAGTAATGTAGATATTTATTCATTTATTAAAAATTACATTTAAATGGCATTGCAGTTTACACCAATAGATATTGTACATAGTTACATTACATATATGTATAAATATGAATACGCTGAGCTAAAACTTTAGTTTTTAATAATAGTTATACCTACTGGGTAAGCGGTGGAGTGTGAAATTTGGAATAACCAAAGTAATATGTACAGAAGAAGCGCAGAAGATTTTTTTTATTTCATTACGGTTGAATTTCGACATCTTGGCGGTCACTACTTATTATTAATTGCTGCAGTTGTGTATAATAGTAATAACATTTTGTGCAATTAGTTCATAAAATAAGCCATTCTATCCGAGACGATTATATCCACCCGAGAAGCAAGGTCTTGTCGAAGGCAAAGTTCGTTTTATGAACGCGTCACTCTGCTTTTCACATTAATCGCGAGTAAATTAAACGAAAATGAAAAAAGTTTATTGTTCGAAAGACATACAACATAAAACCGGCTTCTGGATCCTGTGCTAGGAGTCCATGTGTGTAGGAAACAGCAGCTTAACTTATTGCGTCGCGTCAAAAACGACAAACTTTTTAAACGGCGGATTTACCGCCATCTAGGATCCCAAAAATAATATCTAATCCGACGTTATCGCAGCCAAATTAACAGAAAATCTACACCCATGACCATTTTTTGAGTCAAAAATGCCAAACTGTCATACGCCATCTTGAATTCGAAAAATAATGTAAAATTCGACCTATCATGAATATTTTTTGAATCAAATGTACTGTCCCATCCTATCCTATAGTATAAGTATATTTTCATCAAAATATCAACTAGGTCCTTTATTAAAAGTTGCGAGTGATTTATTCATATCAGATTGTAAACAAAATCAACCCTAAAAGTATGATCACAGCTAAGAAAATTAACTCAGTGCATTTAACCCATTTCCTTTATTCTCTCTCTACACTTATCGCAATTAGCTTAACTGATGAAACTTTAACCTCTGACTTACCCATAAATCATTATACTTAACTTAACTGTAAGTATATCCCTGCACTCACGACCTCAGCACCTCATTAAGCACATGCACTGCACGACGACACGAAAATGTATATTTAATGAAATTAAGTCGCCATTAATATTCAGTGGAACCGCCTTTACGCTGGTGCGTTGGTGGGTATACTGGTTTATCAAAACTAAGCAATATACTACTAATAAGTGGAAAACTGCAGGATTCTGAGACCCCTGTAGAGTTTCGTACCATATCACAATAATTAGGCCCCAGAGGGCTTTAACATTTAGAACCTTATTAGAATTATAGATAAACACTTGACATTTTCATAGAGTGTGTATCACAATGGCCACTAAGTATAACAAAACTAATAAGAATAAAATGCTACTAGAAATGAACGTACAACGAAAACGAAATACCCGTTTTTTTTTAATTTTTGTGTATGTGATGTGCACATTTGTCAGGTAGAGATCATCCAATATTAAACTGAGCGACCCGCCAACACTATTTCTGCAAATACTTCACTATTATTTCAATGTAAACAAAGAGTAAGACACGGTAGAAAAAGCTTATTATTTGATTAATTCCTTTAGAATACTTAACCAATAAATACCTCATTCCCATCAACAACATTTTCTTAATATCAAATAGATACCTGCTTTATTTTAACTTGGTTCGTTATTTCCACTAAATCATTTTATCGTACGTAAGGCATTATAATAATATATAATACTAGCAGAAGCATGTAATACTATGTATAGATGCAAAATGTTGCAGGCTCGGGATTCTAAATCAATGCAGCAATAGCGCTCTCAACTGATATGAATTCATTCATGTATTCCTAATTTATGCACTCGCAATCAATACCGACATATATCGTTATCGACACAGGTTCATTCATATATTCATGAATGCATCGAGCTTCACCCTGCGGGATACTACTAAAGGTAGAGCTAGAGTACCTACTCCCTGGGCAGGAAAGTGGATTGGAAAAGATAAAAAGCGGCTTGTACATCTGGTTGGAGGAACCGTGGGAAATTCGATCATTTTCATAAGACGACAGCTTAAAATTGTGTAGCTACTTAGTAAAGTAAGCAAATTTTCCGGAAAGCATGACTTTAGTCTGCACATTAGGTGAGCTAGAGCAGAATAAAACACATAGAACAGTGAGTTTGGAAATTACTCTAAATAGGTATATTTATCGCATCGCTACTTTACGTCCGCTGTCGTCCCGTCGTTGTCCACCTAAGAAACCGCTTCAAAGGGAAAACCTACTCATTAAAGTACAAGTCAATCATGAAATGCTTTCCGGATTACGAGTATCTAAGGTTTTTAACAATTATTCATCATGCATGACAATGAGCTTTTGAACGCAACTCTAAGCAGTTTTAGATACTTGACTTAGTATATTCCCAGTCATCCATATAAACTTAAGTCGTCATCTCCATCATTCGCAATGCAATGACATGTAATTGTGAACCATTCCCCGGTCCCACGGCTCGCCATGCGCCTGCGCTTCACGGTCGCCGGCATTCTGCCACGGGAATGAGGAAGGCGAATTAGAATGGGTGGCTTCCGTATAAACATATTATTATTATTGTTACAAATAATGCTGTTTTTTTTTGGCTATCAATATTTTCATAATATTTAAATAGTATTTTTTGATTTGTTTATAACATTAGCGACTTTCGAATATGTTTATAGGATAGCATTACGAATTCGCGATTGTGGATTGTGTGTGATTTTATCAAATTATTTTTACTTACTGTTTTTAGTACTCAGGCATTAAAAACATAGTTAAATTTTCTTATCTCTCTTATGCCCTTCCAAAGTAACGTAGCATGTATGATCGTTCAATGTTTCAATTACTATGACTTACTACAAAACACTAATAAACTTTGCATAAATAAATAGGTAACTAACTACATAATATTCACTTATCAATTTACTTCTAGGTGAGCATGCTGCAAATTTGCGTGGATAATTTGTCGTTAATATTTATGAATACCAGACAATGGCTGACCTACAAAACTTGGGCTCTACATTTAACAGAATTCTAATAGAACAGCTGTCGTCCTACAAAACGACTATCAGTACCTCCTATATTCAACAGAATTTTCCTGATGTGTCTGCTATTAATTAACAAAACAACGAACGCTATAGTTTTGGTATTTTGGGGCCCCCACGGTGCTAGGAGGGGCCCTGGGCCTACCTATGCCAGATAGTTAGCTAGATTGAAAATGCTTGTACTTAATTTTTGCATTATTAGCTATTGTGCAATCTTTTTTACCTATTTAGACTAAGTATTTGTAATTTTGATCGTATGATTTTTTAATGACTTTACTTTATTACATTTTGTTTCCAAGTTCCAGTGACTTTTTAATTATAATCCGAAATAGCTAGGTATTGCAGGCAAAATGTCTGTTCATTTTTTTCAGCTCTGCCTTTGTCTAGTAAAATAAATTTACCCCAAAGTCCATAAATCGAAGTAGAACCAATTATCATAATTTTCTCGAAGCCTTTTAAATGAAACTGGGCTCATTGAAATCGATACGTGACCGACGCGTACGCATAGAAATGTGATTACACGACGCGCAAACACAAATAGAGACTGTTTGCTTAGTTTGCCGTTGCCTGCTCCTAGAAAGTCAGACGTCTCTACCTACAGTTAAGCTGTACCGTTCAATAAAATATATTTAGGTAGGTACTTAGTTTCTAGATAATTGGGAAAACGATGGGTTCAATTGAAAAAAATATGCAAAATAAAAATAAGTCGTTCATCGTCGATTAAAAAAAAAAGATAAGGCTGACTTGCGCCTACATCTATCTATCTACATCTGAATGAACATTTAATATCTAACTCAGTATTTGTATCGTGTGACGTAATGTAAACACCGACTTAGTGCTTCCCAGGGCAGCGTAAATCAGCCTATAATAATAAACAGTTCCCACAGATAGAAAATAAAAATAAAACGGCCATGATTTGAGATAAAGTTGGTATTTTCTATTTATAACTACGTAGTCTTCAATCTTTCGTCTGTAGGTACATTGCACTTACATTTTTTGGCGGTGAATGGACTCTTACAATATTTTAACTCTTGTACGGTCAAGTGCAAAAACATGTATCGAATTAATTCGCCACAACAACAACACCACAACCTTAATTCGTGGTTATAAGAGCCATGGGAGATATTTCTGAGTACGTTGTATGCACCCATATTTTTCCACTTGACTGTACACTACATAGCTCAGCGTCAACCACAAACAACAAAAATATGACAAGCGTTAAACTTTAAAACATAATAAGTACAACAGTATCTAAATTGAATATCCATAATGCGTTTATATTAAAAGTGTTAATTAATGATTGTGCGCATATTAGTATCAATAGGTTATAATTAAAACTCTCATGCAACGTGGATGCATTTCATGCCCGCACGCAACGTAAACACTTACAAATGTTTGTAATTATTACACCTCCTGTGCAATGGAAACTACGAGTAAATTAGGTCTCTCTATGTATACAAAGTATACTGAACATCGAAAGTAACTCGACGCTTTTGTAGCATGTCGCTCTACAGCCATATACAAAACGTAATACAACATAATAACATGATTGATAAATGTTTTATTACGACAAGGTAAAGTGTCAAGCGGAGTTGACATCCTAATTTTTTGAATGCGAAAGTGCGATTTTTTCGTTCATGATGCGCGTTGCAAATGATCGACTTTGTCACTGAGCGTCTGAGAACTTGATAGCGATAAAAGAAAATTGAGTATCCGCTGAACATCAATAACTTTATATCCTCTTTGTAGCAAAATAAACATTTACGCAGTAATTGGCCAATCAGTGAAGACAAAATTAACTGTCATGGACAAATTTACATCGATCATCTCACTTTATCGTGGCCTTTGAGTGTAGGCCTCTTTTTGTTCGTCAACCTCAACAGATTTCACACCCAATCCATAATTCTAGTCCACAAGACTACATCTCTGCAGCTGTATAACTAAATAACTTATAACGCACCGGTTATTCAGCTCCCCAACAATAACGCCTACACGCGATAATGTCAACGACGCGTCGAATATTTAACATAACTTCAAATTGCGTGGGAATTTGCGTTTGAATCCGCTGGTGAAATTTTATCTGACTGGTGAGAATGGAATCTGAGAACGACGGTATTTTTACGAGTGCTCGGTACGGTTGTTATTATTACTATTGAGTTGAGTTAGAAGCTGCTGGATTAAGCTAAAGCCACCTGGAAATCGGTGCTTAAAAGTTAGTCTTACCTAGTCGTTAATTCCACCACTTCACAGGTGGTAGGGTCCGTCCAGGGCCGTGTTTTATAAAGCTACAAGTTACAATTTACAAGCGGAAGTCTCATTCTATCACCGTTTGTAAATCGTAACTTGTAGCTTTATAAAACACGGCGCAGATCGCTACAACTATCTTACTCGTTAAACACTGCCACCGAGCAGCACTAGGTTGGCAATGCATCTGCAATCCGATTCATATATTGTGATGTGATGGTCTATAGACAGCGGCCGTCTCTCTACTTACTATCAGAGACTCGAAGCTCTTTTGCTTTCCTTGACTTGTATTCCTATATGGAAAATGGGCAGGATAATGTACCTACCCAGGGAAATAGTTGGTAAGATGATATGACATCTGAGATGCCAGTTGGGAAATTATTGGCACTTATTGACGACCGGATGGCCCAGTGGTTAGAGACCCTGACTATATGAAGCTTGAGGTCCCGGGTTCGATCCCCGGCCGGGGCAGATGTTTGTTCTCGGGTCTTGGATGTTTAATATGTATATAAGTATGTATTTATCTATATAAGTATGTTTATCCGTTGTCTAGTACCCATAGTACAGGCTTTGCCTAGTTTGGGACTAGGTCAATTGGTGTCAATCGTCCCATGATATTTATTTATTTATTTAAGAAGCATACCTTTCAAGTTTGCTCTCCGGGTTGTCAAATCATGGATAAAACCATGTTCATCACATCCGCGTCATTAATCTTTAAATATAATAGCAGTAAGTTAATTTGCGAGTATTCAAGCCGGTGCAACTGCATCGTGGCCATGAGATTCAACTGTTGCAATGCAAACGGCCTACTTAGCACTGCGATCGGAATCGATGGCTACGACCGAGGAATGCGAATTACCGATTTTAACTTTTAAGGTAATAATAGGAGTTGATGTAAGACGTTGAGTAGGTCTTCATGTAGGTACAACGCATAACACGTTTTGACAAAAAAGAATAATCGCTTGTCGCCCTGAACTACAAAGTTCCAATGTGGATTACGTACAAATTATATATTATACAAAGCAGGGCCTTATTTCACCAACTTTACAATTATTGTCAGTTTACAACGACACTTCGACCTACATTTATTTGCCAATATGAAGCGCGCTAAAACAAAAGCTCTTCAAGTCAGCAATGGATGGACACCAAATTGTCATTGGAAACTGACATTTGTAAATTGTTGGTGAAATACAGGCCAGGTTAGTTCTCATAACTCAGCACGATTTTCTTGCACTTAATCAAAATTACATTTGAATCTGAAAACCGCAAAGGTGTTTGTCCATGAGGACATGCCGTCAGAGCTAATAATTTGGTTTCCTATTTGTCTATAATCTCAATTTCTTCATATTCTTAGCAATCATGAAAAATTGTGAAGACATTATTATAATGAAGACATACTTACCTAAATCATCTACTTCATTGATTATCCATGGTCTAACAAATCAACCCTATCTTATCAACCCTGACGTAACGTTTGCTAACACATGAAGAGTTTCTACGAGTAATTACTCCTGTTTAGTCAACGCCACGCACAATTTTCTTTCTCCAACAAGCTTACATAAAATCTAGGAAAATATAAATGCGCAAGATTCAATAAGGAAACTGGGCACCATCCATCGTCACCGATTGCGGTCTGCATGTTGTGCAATGCGTTACGTGCGCGAGTTTACGATCACCAATATTGTATCGTTATGTTATATTATATGGAACACTATTTACCGCGAGATTTAAAGGTAGACTTTCTTCTTAACCGCAGCGGTTGGGATTTTGCTTTAATGATTTGCCACAACAGCTAAGTACTTAAGTTCAATGATTCTGCTTGTGCAGAAACGGACAGTTTGTATTCACATGAATATTACTTATCCCATAAATCGGAATTCCCCGGTTTGGGATCGGCGGCAAAATAAAATAGAAGTAGGTAATTGAAGTTTAAAAAAATTATAAGCAAAAGCGTAAGCGTACAAGCGTAGTGTAAGGAGGTCACGAGAGCCAGCTCGAACGGATCGAACGAAACCAATGCCACATCTTTTTTATAGGGGAATGACTTTAAGCCTGTCATTTTCATATGCGTGTGAAGTGCATTCAAATAGGTGACACATATAAAGACAATTTCATTCACCCATTCATTCTATTCATACCAGCTCCTGTGAACTTCTCTATAAGACAAGACTTAAATTTTTCAAAGAATTTTCTCACCCTTTCTCAAAAATACTGCGTCAAATACAAGCAGTCTGTAAGGCGAAATGTTTAATTGGTCGAGTCTTATTAGTCCCTTTGTTTTTCCAGGTGGAGACAGGTCGTGAAGAGCTGAAGAAGGAGCGGGAGATCATGCAGCTAGTGGCGGGGCTGCAGCTGGGGCCTGACGAGGTGGAGCGGCGCGAGGTGCCCCCGCACCTCATGCGAGCGCGGCACGCGCCCAGGTTGGTCTTTGTACAAGTTATTTTTACACCCCACACAACACACTCCTGCGAAGCAATGCAGTTGTGAATTTTCCAATCAGTACTGGGCCCGAGTGGAAACTATAGCCCAAGCCCTCTCATTCTAAGAGGAGGCCTGTAAAACAAGGCTGATAATGTTGATGATAATGTCTATCATCAAAGTCGTAAACATTAGCCAAGCCAAAGTTTGCCCAAAGCCGGCACATCGTGTAAGACTCTTCGTGCGCTGGAAATTATATAGGAGGAAAGCTACATTTTAACAGTTATTAATCAAGGATGAAATGTTCAGTACAATGCTACCATTTCGCCATCGCCGCAATTTAACTATAGGTAGGTGTATCTACATCAAAATACCTGCACAAAGCTTAAAAGTTAGATGCTGAATTTTTCTCGCGCTTCTAACAACAAAACAATAGGTATATCTACCTGAATACAATTTGCTTACAAACGCTCAGTATGCGTCAGACTAGCGATGGTGTCGAAACATTGATTGTCACGAGCTACGAATACAATGTTTATTAATATGACTTCATAATGTATGCTCACTTCCTTGAATACATTAAGTTGTAACATTTACGGGCGTCACGATTCTAAATACTAGTTAATTGGTATTATTGTATGGGATTCATGTTGTTTTCCAATACAAACTTTTAAACGCCTATTTATTTATTTATTTTTGACAAAAAGGTCTAAGGTGAAGGACTATTTGTGGTTTTCAGTAAAATGTTGTAAAAGAGTAAAAGTAAAAAAGTACAGTCAAGTGCAAAAATATGGGTGCATACAACTTACTCAAAAATATGTCCCATGGCTCTTATGTCGGCGGATTAAGGTTGTGGTATTGTTGTTGTGGTGGATGAATTCGATACATAGATATTTTTGCACTTGACCGTTCTTAATTTGACAAGTTTTTCCTTGCATGTATAAATGATAATTATACATATGAGGCTTTACTTGTATCGTTTGTGGCACGTCATGTTAAAATCAATGTCACGTTAACTTTAACATTTCAGAAAAACGTTTTGACAAGTATCCGTTTTTATTTAATCTTTGAGATAAACATCGCGATGCAGGATATTGGTGTTGTGTAAAAGAATCTTTACCTTAATAGTGAAACTCTAAAGTAGTTTTGAGCTTGATTGGTTACGATAATTGGTGGATGTTATTTAGTAAATGAATCGAATGCAATCTTAATAATAGATTTATCCGTTTTAACCTTTTTTATTAGGCTGCATTGCAAGGATAGGTAATATTAATACGTGACGTGATGGACTAATGGTACTGTTCTGAGCCAACTTTATTGTTTTCTTTTTGTATTTGTATTTAAAGTCAATCAGTAAGGCTTGAACAGACGTTTCTTTTTTTTAACTATATCGATAGGCATGTTTAACAGACAATATTATATGTGTACCGGAAACTGTCGATAAAACTAGAATATTTATTAAAATAAAAGAACATTCAGAGTCGATCCCGGTGCAAGAAATAAAAAATACGTATACCTATGTAGATTCATTTCATAGGTTATGGAACCACATCTCATTAGATTTATAAATGATTAATAAATGGTTTTAAACCAAAAATAAAAGGGTTCGTTTATTTTTACACTACAGACGAATAATTATGTAATTTATTAATAATGTTTGTGTGATAATATCTCACATTTACCCGTTGAAAACCCTATGTTAACCTGATTTAATGTATTAACTGCATACCTATTTCTCTGCAATTCCAGATAACACGACCTCCACCTTGCGACACCTACCGGCGGATCCAAGAACTTTCTACAGGATAGCTGCGCGCGCGCGTCCTGCCGGAAACACCTCGATATGGTCCGAAATACGTTTACACCAACCAAATGGCGTCTGCGTACCTTCGAGCTTTAAACTCTCGCTGTAAAGGCGAAAATGCTTTGTACGATGTGGCTGTAAGTTTGTTTTACGGCTTAGAATAACCATTGCCAAATCGATTGATGAATATAATGGGCGGTTTGGCACGAACAAACGAACATGTTGATAGATATATTGTAAGCGGGCAATGTATGTATTTACTTACTAAGAAATATGCATTCGAGTCTTGTTTACAGTTGGGTTCTTAAACCAGGGTGGATATATTTTCTGAATTAGATTTAACATCTTTGGCAGATAGGTATACATAGGTACTTACCTACATACTGAGGATAAAAAATAGTAGTATTAACATTCCATGCAAAGTGACAATGTTGTTATTATTTCTTTTCAGTGTATAATGTCTGTCTAGTTTTTGGGACTGATATTCTTTTACATATCAGCTGTCTTTGCTTTGGTTTTTTTCATGGGTACCCACTCTTAATTAATATAACTATGTGAATTTATGTGACGTGACTTAAGTGTCACTGTCAAGTCATTTCCAATTGAAAACTTTTAGTAGTTCTCATAATTTTGTGTATTAAATGTACTATGTGTATTTCTGTATTCTATGCAAACTAAAACTATGTTTTTAAGATATTTTTGTGATGGGGCTATATTTTTGCTGCAATATGTGGGCGGCAACTACAGGAGTACCTATTTGTCTAGCTTTCATAATAACAGTCAGACAGCAATAGGTAGTTGCCGGTCACATATTGCAGAAAAACTTTACCCGTTTAGAAGTCCGTTTAAACCGTTGAAAATATTTAAAGGTAAAGCTGCCAGAATGTCCACCGGCCAAGCCGGTGCAAACCAGATTCGCTTCGGCTCGAGGACAGTTTCACGTAGCTTTTTCTCTGTTGGTTACTTATTCACGTGGTAGAAAACGTTAATAAAATGTCTAAACATTCGTGTGTTAACATTTTACTTTTTGGTAGGCGCCAATGTACTTAATTTTCAATCGATTTGCCGCAGACTTTTGTTCACACTTCTATAATGATTCCATGGTACACTGGTGGACAACATTTACTGCTTCCTCGCCTGCGCGGTACAGGGGTGGGGGGTAATCCCGTAGTGTGTTCACTGTTCTCCATTCACCCCCTTTGCTATCCTAGCTCCCAGACCGTGTAATGGCATGCAATGACTCACTGAAAGTTGTCCAGCTATAGTTTAAGAGTGGCTGAACGCCGAAGAAATGATAGTTAAACGCATGATAAAGTTAATGTCAACCAATGAAATAATTACAAATCGCATGCTTAAGATAGTTTTAATTAATTGTAATCCTCGATTATTGTATTGAGAAAAGTCTTTATACAGTTGTATTAAGTAGTAAGAGAAACTGTAGGTGGCTAGAGGCATTAGCAGTAAGAGTGCCAGTTTTATTTCATCCTGCTTAGATGCGTTCTTATTCTGAATTCTGAAGGCTATGCAATTCGATATGAGAGCGATACGACCGAGTGAAGGGAAATTCGGTGGAAGTAAATTAAGCTTTGTTGACGACTGACCTGAGATATGGTATTATGTCTTCTTCCGTCGCGCTCTTGCGCTGTCAGGTTGGCTCGGAGTAGTTGCCAATTTTTTTAATAACCATTTAGAACCATAACAGAAGCGGCCACTCATTCACTTGTCATCGACCTTACTGCTACTTTTTCTGCTGCCTAGCCACCCATGGTATGTTAGAGTAAAGAAATGTTTGTACAAAATAGTATTCGGAGTGGTGCAAGAATTGTATATATAAACCAAATTTCTTTAGAAATGGCCGCGAAAGTAAACAAAGGCCTATATTGTTATTTACGTGTCTTATCATATTTTGGGATTCAAGTGCAGTGGGTTAGATACCTGTATACATAGTCTACTCATACCAAGGCAGATATTGTTAGGGGATGTCTAATTAGGGGGGCTAGCACGGGCGTCATTTTGCCGCAGTGTGTCTTTTTCTGATTCAATCACTAAGAAAGGGACGAACTGAGCGACAGGCGATAAAACGGAGCGCATGCTACACGTTCAGGGGTGTTATTTTCAAAGGTTATGTCACATCAACAAATAGTGTCAATAACCTAACCAACTTCGAAAAGTTGAAAACCCCCGACATAATCAATTCAAAGTTCAATATTTCAAAAACGGGTGAACCGACTTTAATGAAACTTAGCTAAGAACCATCATCGCGATAAAACTAGTTTTCGATTAAAAAAACCGTACCGAGATCGGTTCATCTGTTTGGGAGCTATGATGCCACAGACAGATACACATACACACAGGTCAAACTTATAACAACCCTCTTATTCGTCGGGGGTTAAAAACAGTGTAGTACCAAATACAGTAATGCTATTTCCTAATGTGTTAGGTTCAGTTGTTTTTGTGTGTGCTGAACAAGAACTCTTTGGTAGCTACTAAATGACTAATTTGACATTTCGACATTGAAACTGCCATAAAAGCAACGCTGCCGCATTAAAAGAGACTCCTGCTGTTTAACGCGTTGTAAAAGATCTTTTATCCCAATTACGACCCGCGGTATAACCTTGTCGTAGTGATCTATCGCTGCTATTTTTGTTACCTTGTCGTGAAAATGTTCTGTGAGTTTCAGTGGGATACCTAGTTAGGCGATATCACCTGAGTTTTGATTCTAGGAACACTGCTCCTGTAGAATCTAAACAGTTTTGTTACTATTCTCGACCATTTCTAAACAAAAATACTTTAAAACGTACATAACCATAAGTATAAAAACATTCCATATAAAAAATCGTTGTAAACTGCATTTGTTATACTGTAACACATATACATTTATACAACGATTTATTAGTTTAGATATAAATAATACAATTTAAATGAGTAAAGGGCGTAGTGAATTTTTTCAAATACATGGTGAATAAAATTTATGAAATTTAATATGTAAATAAATTCTCGAATAATCCATATAAATATATAAATGTAGCGTTCCTACATTTTTGTCATTTAGGCTATGAGTGCCATTAACGTTATTCGTTGGGTTTAAAAATAATTATAATAAATAAACGTAATCTTTAAATTGTCTTGTTAAGTTTTACAATGTATTTATACATACATTTCATTGTATATACTTAGGTAGAAACGTTTTAGAAATAAATCTTTAATCTTTTCAACGAATAGACAACGATGTATTCAATCCATATTAAGTATAACTTTTATTTAATAAAATAGCCGTTATAACATCATCACATGTTTTTTTATTTTCCTCTTTCTTCACTGTTTTTATGTCTTATATCTACCTTAACACAAACTTGCCTTAATTTGTCACTTTCCCTAGCAATATAGTTTGCAGACCTCTATAAGTCTATATCATTATGACCCTTGGAGATTTAGCTTGATTTTGATATTCAATAGAACTAAATTTATAAGTATTAATTTGAAAAAGTTTGGGTCGCGATGCTCTTCGCACCTCGGCTGACTTATTCATGCAACGAATTAAGTGCGAAATCGTGATTTCACGGACTCTTTACATGTGAAAGTTTTTCAATAATTTGAATCAGACCCTGGGGGGTGGGGGGCTGATTTGCTAGTGTTGTTCGCGGTATTTATACCTTTCTAACCAGTTATAAGTACGTAGACAACTTAACACAAATCCAATTTTTAAGTTCGAACAGTCGAACATGAGCTGAATCTGTTTAGGGGTTACCGTGATCCAGATCTGGAAAGAAGAGAGGGTGCCACCGTCTATGCTAAAGGGTCGTGTTTGACGTTAAAATTAGTACGCAAGTTCTTTAGCTCTGGGCGAACCACTAGTTTTTATTTCATAATTTATTTTTGTACTGTTTCGTGTGCTCAATAAAGAATATGTGTATTGTTTTGAATCTTATTAAATATGCTAGTGCTAAGAACTTTGTTCCTAAGCCTACAAACGATAACGCTGCGCGACTCTAGAAATTCTATACGCGTGGACTTGCACTTCTTGCTATGGATACAGACCTACGTATGTACTATAAGCCGATACCCCTCCCTTAATAACTGTAAATTATGATTGCCGGTTGAGCAGCCCAAATGTTTACCGGGTACAAAGCAAGCGCCACCTACTGGAAACCGCAGTAACTGCAAGAAAGAAATCAATGTTTGAAAGGAATAACGTTAGCGCACTTGCTTCAAACGCCGGGCAAATACCTATCGAAGAGAAAGTTTAGGTCGATAGTGTACGTCGGGTTTCGTAGATGGCGTTGAAGTGGCAAACTGTTTCGCACTTTAAATAAAATTAACGTAGCGTAGGTGTCTTATTCCTTAGAACCGCATTCAGAGAAGATAAGTAATAGGAACTGTATGAAACAAACTAGTTAATGTGTATTACGTTAATGAACAATTCTGGGTATGGCAGTTAAGTACTATAAATAAATAGATAAGTACCTACTTAATCTGTTTCGCGGTACCTACCAACTTTACTCCCCCCCCCCTAAAAGTGCGGTCGTCATCGTTATTCGGTTAGTTTTCTCTAATGCTGTCTGTACAACGCTAAATTTGACCCGTTGACCATCACGTAGGTGAACGTAATTTTTTTGCTTTTAAGCTTTCAGTTTTAACGAGTCTGCGATCAATATCCGTTGACATTACATAAACCACTTTTGTTTTATTTGTTTGATGGACACTTGGCCAGTCCAAGACTTGACCCAGCTTAGCTTTTGAGACTTACTTAATGAGCAATCAAATAATGCTAACTACCTAGCTTATGATTATGACACATTTTCCCCCAGTTGTATGTACTATACTTTGTCATTTGACAGATAGATAACCTAAAACAGGGGTGGTATGTACCTAATGGTAGGTATGAATTCATTAGACCCAAGTACCTGTTTACTGAATAAACTCTGTGGATCTACTAATTACAGAATCAGAGCCTCTATAGTGTATAGGTAATCAACGGCCAAAAAATACGTCTCGAACGCGTTTGCGTTTCAAATTCAATTCAAATTCAAATTCAAAATTTTATTCAGCAAATAGGCAGTTGAATGCTCTTTTACACGTCATTTTTTTTGAGTCTACCAGCGCTTTCGGAAAGACCATGATTGCCAAGAAGAATGCGCCACAAGAAACTTGGCACAAAGTCATTTTTTCTAAAAACAAGTTACATTAGCTCTTACAATACGCAACCACAGACAAACCACACAAAGAAACCTCACTCTGTCATTAAAAGATTAAGAGAGAAAAAAAAATACCGCATTTTAGAAACAAGTGTAAAAAGTAATTATTAAAACAGCAAAACCAGAACACTTTACTTTACTGGCACGTTTTAATTGAGCAGGAGATGTATAGGGTCTCCAGGTCAAATATCTGTGAAAATTTAAATTACAAAGGGATGTATAGGGTCCCAGAATTAATACTATAATATAATACTTAATCTAAATGGCTTAGAGATGTATAGTCTCTAGGGTCAATTTAAACTAAATTTAAAATCAGCAGAGGTGTAAAACGCCTCCACGGTCAAATAATAAGTATAATAATACATATACATAAACTGGAGATGTATATGGTCTCCAAATGTCAAATAACAAAAATTGATGAAATATACATTTCATGTCATCATGTCAAATAAATACAACATTATTTTTGTCAATTGTATTACAATTAGTACGCAGCGGACAACGGCAACAGAGCCGGACACCATACACGAATATCTTCGGGACGCAGCCAAGTCACATTGTTAAAGTGTCAAATAGGTACCTAGTATGAGATTATAAGTAGTTTGTTGTCCATAGGTACGAGGAGTACCTATGAGTAATCGCAATAGAGAATATTTAATTTAACATGAGCTTTTCGGTGAATGGAAACATTGTTGAGGACACTCCTGCGAAGCCATTCCACAGTGATTGTTAGGTTCCCAGTCCACAATGAGCCTGCATGGGAAATACAGCCCAAACTCTCTCATACTTTGAGGAGGCCTGTGCCCAGCAGTGGGACGTACATTGGCTGGAGACGACGATTAATAATAATGGTCACCTAGATCTTACACATTATGTCCACACACAACTAAACTTTTTATGTTAAAAACGCACTTAAGTAAGAGGTAGTCAAATATTAGCTGTTAATATGTTGAAAGTAGACTGACACGTAGATTATAAATATGTATATGTAATTGGCGTGACGTAATAGTTCTATGCATTGTACCTAGTTGATATTATAACATTATGCAAGTCGAAATGTATGAGACTCATTATTTTTCTTTCTTTCTATGCATTGTTGGTCATGCAGTCACGCAGTTGTATTTTTGGAATGATCTCGTACTTTATTGTAAAATTTCTGTTAGGTTAAAAGACATTTTTTTGTTGCTAATAGGTATGTTAGAGTTTTTGTTAAATATGTAACTTCCTACTCGCGATGTAGATGTAGGTATCACAAGTATAGCCGTGGAGATCCTTGGGGAAGGGGAAAGCTTTGTCTAGCTGTGGACGTCTTCCGGTTTATATGATAACGATGATGATGTATGTGTCCAAGTTTGAACTTCATCTCTAGCTAGGTGTTTCAATATTTTTTTTGGATTATAATGGCCCCATCGGTCGGTGCGATGATTCCACCAATGTCGAGGTGGGATAAGACACTGCCAACTGTGCCCTTAGTGTAATCAAAAAGCACAAAATACGTCTCGATCGCGTTACAACAAATATACAAAGTTTGTTTATTCATTCCTAATGTGCCCAGCAGTGAGACTTGAAACAAGGCTGGTTAGGAGGATTCAATCGTAATCAAATTCTATGTAGAATTATCATACAGAAAGAAAGACAAACTAAAACTTACAATGAAATTATCTTTATACTTATCTTTAAGAGCCGAGAACAAAAGACAACCAGCTAATCATATTTATTTCCACCGGGTGTTTTCAACCGCATCCACACGTCGGTGTTAAATTTATGACAACCTTTCTCTGTCTGGCTCACCGCGTGGCGTATGAGTTGTTCTTTCTGTGTGTACGAGCGTCTCAAGTGCTGGCAGGTAAGACTACGGCACGCCAAAAGCGAAGCGGATGCGGTGCAAGTCGTTAGCAGCAGACTTACTTATTGTCTTACAGCCTTATCACACTGGCCATTTGCTAGTGAGTTTTGTATTCGACGCGAGCGATATTAGTATGAAGTACTCTCTCACAAATCGCTGGTGTGTTAAGTTAAGACTCTAAAGCGGCGATGACACTGAGTCGTTCGCCTAACGCGGTCACCGAACTTATACTATCTTTTAGAACCGGGGCTGACCATTGGTATCGGTAACAGTTAGTTATCACAGTCATACAATAACTGTCATTTCAAAACAGTTGCGCATACTCTGCTGCGCTGTTATTTGTATTATTCACGGCTGTTTCAGTCGAAGTTTAAAAAAAAATCGATACTAAATGACAGCCAATTTGACACTTCGACAGGTATTACAGAGAAATAACACCCTTGAGCGTGAGTGACAAGCAGTGGCAATTTTTCACAGCTTCAAGGGACTGCAAGGCTTGAGTATTTGATATGAATTTCAGCATGCTACCTCCACGCTTTTCAGAGAAAAAGGGTTTTGATACACAGATAGACAGGCAGACAGACGGACAACAAAGTGATTCTATAAGGGTTCCGTTTTTCCTTTTGAGGTGCGGAACCCTAAAAACATATATAACGAGGTAGTGGTGTGCGGCTGCCAGCTGCGCCTTAGTAGTCGAGCGAGCAGAGCCTTAGCGCGGGCGTGCACTGTATGTTTTGCTGCCGCCGAGTCGTGCTCTCCCGGAGGAAGGATTACGAATTAGTCTGAAACATATCGGGCTAAACTCAACTTACATACGCGTGTGATTCGTTTAATTCACTAGGCGAAGTTAGCGATTGTATAGAATTTACTATAGAAACAAAACACTCTTCACGTGCATTGCTTTCAGTGTGTCTCCCGCTTAATATTTCTACTGCACCACGCGAATTTAAACCGTAACGTGAATGCAATAGCAGCGTTGAAAAGCGAGATTAACATAATTTAACTAAACTCGAGGTGTTGCGAGATATTTGTAGAGATAGTGGCGCGCTTTCGGCGTGACCAAGCGGAGAGGCGATGCGAACGACCACGACGTATATGAGATATTTATTTAGGCCTATTATTGCGGGAAATAATTACTGCTTAAACTAGGTACTAAAACGTACAAATCCTAAATATATTATAAATATCAGAATGTGATTATCTATTGAATCTTTTATGGTGCGTCAGCATCTCAAACGATCAAACAAACGCCTTTGATACGGCATAGGACATATCTAGAAAATTGCGTAGTTTCCGCGGGATAACGATAGAACATTTCTAAGTAGAAATAGTCACGTGTGCTAATTTTATTATTATAATTTAAGATATTGCCTGACAGTGATCATTATTAGAGTCGATCACGTTAATTTGTAATTAGGTAAGTATTTATAAATAAACTGCTTAGCAGAGATGCAGCGCGTAGCCGCCGGCACTTTTTATCCGACTTCAAACGTTCCACTGTATGTATGTTTTTTGCTAATTTATGGACTGAGGAGCAAAAATAAGGGGTCACTTTCCATACGAAGTTGTATGAAAAGTGAGTCGTTATTTTTGCTACTCAGTATATTATGATCAGCTGTTAAGAAAACCACGTACGTTATGTTAACATAAATAATGCTTGCTCATGGCCGTAGGTCTAGGACCAGTTTGAGTATCTAAAGTTGTCATTGGGAATCTTAAATATGTAAATGTTCAAATAAACTTCAATATTCATTATAAGTACTTACAAGGTGTTAAAAAAATTATTCAGAATGAGTATTTCAGCAAATGTAGCAAATGTAGACAAGTTTGACTGATTTTATAATTTAAGTTGACAAAATGTTTTAATAGTGTACATTCCGTCAATGTTCAAAGTGTGACGTGTCAAACACCAAAATCTTTAAAGGGGTGTTTAGTCGTGCTTTCCTAACATTTTGCTGAAATTTTCCTAATTGTAATATAACAAATTGTATATTTACACATTACATTACATGTATATTTACAAATTTACAGCTAAATATGGCATGCATGTGTGTGAACTTTAAGCTGTTGGAAGAGATAAAGTTGTCGCAAAACCGTTTGTGCTTTGACTGCACTTCTCAGCACTATGATAGGGTCCAATACGATATACTGTTGAATAAACTACATGGAATAGGAATACATGGAGTAGCTCAGAAATGGTTTGCCTCTTACTTAAAAGATCGGGAGCAGTTCACTGAAATATAATATTTTGATTACGAATCAGGTGATATTAAAAAAAAACGTTCCGAAAGTAAACTAATAAATGCATCTATTCCACAAGGTAGTGTGGTTGGCTGTCTCTTATTTTTAATTTATATTAATGATCTCCCAAAAATTATGAATGAGCCCTGTATTTTATTTGCTGATGACATCTCTCTCCTCACAACATGTCAGAACAATTTAAATTTAACGAACACATTAAACAAATAAAAATAATAAATAAATAAATATCATGGGACAAATTGACACCAATTGACCTTAGTCCCAAACTAGGCAAAGCCTGTACTATGGGTACTAGACAACGGATAAACATACTTCTATGGATAAATACATACTTATATACATATTAAACATCCAAGACCCGAGAACAAACATTGGTATTCATCATACAAACATCTGCCCCGACCGGGATTCGAACTCAGGACCTCAAGCTTCATAGTCAGGGTCTCTAACCACTAGGCTATGCGGTCGTCAACTTTACTCTCTCTCTCTCTCTCTCTATTGAACTCTATATTCGAAAAAACTACTGATTGGATGAATGACCACAACCTACAAATTAACTATACAAAAACAAAAATAATGACCTACTATCCGCATCAAAAAACTCCGCTACAAATTAATTTCTCATATAAAAATATAAAATCAGAAATGGTTAACGAATTTAGCTTACTCGGATTAGTTGTAGATACTCATCTGAATTGGAAGTCGCATATTAAAAAAATAAAGAGGTAAACTATCTAGTTTGGCGTACGCACTCCGAGAGATTAAAAAATCAACAGACCTACAGGCTGCACTTGCTACCTATTACGCCTATGCCCACGCGTGGCTCAGCTACGCCATCATCCTATGGGGCAATAGTACAGATGCGCCAACACTCTTCACAGCACAAAAAAAACTCATCCGGATCTTAGTAAATATTTCCAATACCGATAGCTGCAAACCTCACTTTCAACGACTTAGTATTTTAACAGTACCATGCATATACATTTTGGAAACACACAGCGAGATGATTTACAAACTACTTACTCACTACGCCACAGGAACAAATTAATACTGCCAGCATCCTACCTTAAAATACATTCCAAAGGGACTCACGCCATGTCAGTAAAAATACACCATAAATTGCCCGAACACATAAAAATAGAACAAAACGAGAAAATATTCATAAAACTGATAAAAGACTTCTTAATCGAAAAGTGCTACTATACTATAGATGAGTACCTAGAGGAATAGCATAGTAATAATAGTTATATACCTACGTTAATTTATATGATCTCAATAATAGATTACACCTATATAAGATTAGTAGTATGATATGTAGAAGTATAAATACTTATATTAAATAATTTAAGTTCTAAATTGTGATGTTTGTTTTGAGATAAACATAATAAGCTGTTAATTTTTTTAATAGATTTATAATTTGCTGTTATAATAGCTTTATATTTTTATGTTCAAAATATTGCTGCGCCCCAACAGGGTAGAATTTTATACGTAACTTGTAAAATTTTGCAATAAATAAATGAACACTGAATACTGAATACTGAATTATACTTCATGTAGAGAGAAAAAGATTTACTTCGGAAAAGAGCCATTCTGTCTGAAATACCTGTTTCCGTGCCGCTCAGTATGGTTTTAACAGCAAAAGCATCACCTATGGCTTATACGGATTTCAGCTAGGTATAAAACTATCACGGCTATGAACCAGGTTTACACTGTCAAAATCAATTGAATTACTTACTTCATTATTTAGATTGAATGCATGCACTCGCGCCGTTTTCTTGGCTATCGCTGAGTGGCGACCCTTTCTGATTAAATCGGGGAAATTCACTCAAAAAATTGCCATTTCATAGGTAATCAAAACTGTTTGACGGTAATGGCAACTTTCTGACATTCTCAAGTACTTAGTACCCAGTATCCACTTATTTCTGAAAAACCGGTGAAAGTATTCTGTAAGTTCTTCCTGTCAAATATCCTTAAGCTTAAAAAATGCATTTGTCGACCTTAATCCTCCGTTGAACTGCAATCGACGTTGAGCCATCTTGAGCTCTCACTGCGAAAGATTTGCGATGCGTTCAGTTGACCACAGTCCGGCGCGTCCGTTGCACGCATCCATATTCGACACTGGCACGCGATAAAATATAATACGCAATAAAGAAAAGAAAATTGTCTATGCCACTTTGCGCGGGAATCGAGTGATGTGTCATTTTCAGTGCGACAAGCAGTAAACTTTATCGAGTTTTGTTTGGTTTTAAAACTTAACGGTGGTTTTATGTTTACCGGCTCCGTATTGGAATAAGGATACATTATTTTATCAAGCGGATTTTGCATCTTACGCACACACGGATTACACCATGGTGAGTTTCAAGTCTTAATTAAGTACGTATCTGGAGCTTTCATCGTTATTACTGGTGCAAAACGTTTTAACGGGTTATTATTTTTTACTCGAGGCCTTGTTTGCATAAGTGGACATGAGGAATGTTATGGTTAGTAGGTACCTGCGCTGTGGATCGATTACTGTCTTTGTACCTACGCAGAGATAATACTACCTATTTAGTAGTAGGTAAGTAGTAGGTAATTACGTGCGGACAAATAGAGCCGTAAGTTGGTTTGACTTTTTTTATAATATACTTAATCACTTCGAAATATAATTTAAATCCTTCAGTTTACAAAATTACCTACATATGTACTTGCGATAAACTATCTAGGTATCTATCCATTACCATCACTTACTTTAAAATTCTTCAAAACACGAGAAGAAATGGGAAAGTTCTTCTCTTCGTTCACCCCACGTAACGAATGGGCGGATCAAATTAAAATGTAAATATGTATAATAAATAGAGTTCTTGTTTATTATTAGATGACGCATGTTTGTTGTTATATTTCGCTAATTTACAACTGGAAGATCGCTGATCGAAAAAACTGGGAACTACTGCCACTTGAAAAATAATTTTTTTTCTAGAGACAATTAAACTTTTCATTTAATCTGGGTCTGTTTTTAAATCTTGCTACCTACTTAATGTTGGATCGTTAAAGGATATCCATCTAGTTAAGTTTAATAAAAGCAATTGACAATGACATTAAATCTATAAGCTAAAACAAATAAACTAAAACTTAAAACTAAATTAAATCTAAATAAGGCGCCGGTGGTATAGTGCCCAAAAGGCTGGCAGTGTTGCCTCGCTGAATAGCGATGCTGATAATTGTAGGTATAATTATGCATCAGTAGGTATATTTAGGTAGTATCTGTATCTGCACTGCTCACGAAAACTATGCAGCCTTAAATATGCACCGATAAATATGCAGCCTTCGTATCAAGTGTAGGAAAACTCCTTCCAAGATAACATTAAGATAAAAAAAACTGCCCATTGAGAGACGACAATAATAAAAACAAACTTTCCAAACAAAACGTATACAAGGCGTCTAGTTTAGGATGCCTTAAAGAAAATGCCACAGCGTCCAACACTGCCCAGTAGTAAGTGATAGAAATAAAGATGTCGAGCAGGGTGTCAATTATTGAAATTAAGGTGGTAAACATCGGGGTGTTAACCTGTTTTTGTTTCGAAATGTGTTTCTACGAATAATTTACGAAAATTCTAGGAATAATTTACGGATGAGGCTTATTCACCCTATATTCTGCGTTATCGTAACTTTCCCGACGCAATTTTCATCCTCCTTTCACATCAAGTTTTTCTCATAACTAAAACCGGATCAAAAAAACGTCTTCGTAGATTCCTCGCTAATGTTACTCGAACATTACTCGTTATGCAACGCGAATGCAAGCTGTTACGTGCACCCTATATGTGTCTCTGAGAATTGTATCTGAGGGATCCAATTTTAATTACTATAGTTCGATAAATATCCTCTCAAGCTTGATTAAAACTGTCCCCGTAGTCTCATAACGACAAAAGAGGCGTTTTCAGTTTTAAAATGTCATTGGCAGGTATGAGGCTAATTTAACAATTATCTACTGTTTAATTACCTTCTATTGATATTGCAAAGCAACCATGTGTGGAAGCTAAAAAAATCAGAACGGGCCAAGCAAAAAATTACGAAGAAACTGCAGCGATATAAACAACATAAAGCGGCAATGCAGAGACAAAGGAAATTCCACTAGAAGTGCAGTAGTAAAAATCGCACTCCATCTATAAACATTAGATACGGTGTAAAACTGTTTACTAAAAGACTAACGATTAAATATACCTACGACTAATAGAAGGCATAGTCTTAATCTTGCTTTCTTAAATGCGTAATATATTAAGCGTCTGTTCAAGTGTAGTGACAAATGACCGTGTTTAGTGCCATTGCTACAGCATTACTAATATTTATCAATAATGTTTAGACATGCACCTGTTTCATTAAAGTTACAGCTCCATTAATCCGTGGCTAAACAGGCAGAGCTTATTTAGAAGATTAATTATGTATCTTTAACTTTAATTTAAAAGATAAACTCGCTTATTTCTAAGCTTATAAATGAAGATTTCTTCTTCAATTTTAAAAGTGTCATATGCAGTTATCTAAGACGAACTTAAGCCAAGCGACTTCGCCTCCCCTGCTGATCGAGTATCCTATGGGAATTTTACAAAACCCGTCCTAATTTTCTTTCAGAAACCTCTATGCCACATTTCAGCTTTCTGGGTCTAAGGGTTTGGGCTGGGAATTAATGAGTTAGTCATTCAGCGTTTTTTTTATTATAATATACATACATCAAGATGGCTCCAGCGTAAAGATTACGCAATGATTAAAATAAATTAAATTAAATGTTACCACTCTCGTTTTCTATCGAAGCTTTGTTTATTATAACCTTGTCTTCATGAATTATTGAAATTAAGTGAAAGTAAAAAATCCGCTACTCTTTCTGACGCGGGCTTACTTAACGACGCCCGTTAGAGGTGAGGCCGGTAACGTTATAGCCACAAATTTAATTATAAACTGACTCAATGTTAAAAACCCATTACATTAAATTAATAGGTTTAGGGAACTCTTCGTTCTGTTAGGGTAATAGTAAGGAATACCACATTACAAGGGTCTACACCTCCATGAAACGTAAAAGAGAAAAGATATGACAACACAATTTTCGATAATAAGACTGTCTTGCCAAAGTTAAAGTAAAAAAACCTCGTAAGTTACTTGAAAGTTTAGTGTATAAAGTTAATTGAAATCTCGATTGAGATCACGCGTCCATCCATGCAATCGCGTGAGCATACATTCAGACGCAAATATTACCGTTCGTGACCGATAAATCACAAGGTTCGTCATCAATGTGATTGACTCTTTTGACAGTTCATATCAACATCTATAGTAAATTCCTATCATAAGACAGGTTTCACGTGATCATGCCAGAATTTTATGTTACCATAGCATATACTTTTTGGGGTTGTCCATTTTATCATCCCTGTAATCCGGCCAGTAGGTGGGTAGCATGCTCTAGTAAAATTAGTCGAATGCTGTATTAGATGTAATATGTATAAAAGTTGAATTTTACTTTTCGAGTAGCGCACGGCTGCGAATCACGCCCTAGATTGATACGATGATACAAAGACATACTTTCAATGTATGACTTGCCATTCGTCAGCGGCGAAAACGAAAAGCCAACAAGTAAAATAATTTATTATAATGAGGCTGCCAGTGTAAATATCTTCTCTCCTCGCTTCTTCATTACACGGCGTAATAATGAAATTGGTGAATTACTGCCTAAAGCTTAACTAGCTCAACTCTTTAATTTAGTGCTTACAGTCCCCGTGAGGAAATACTCTGTAAGTATAGCTATGTTTAAGAATTAACTGTATACTGTATAGGCTATAAATATAAAATAAAAATGGCTTGAATTAGAACGGTGAAAGATATTAAAAAAATCACTAAGTATATGCTTTACTACGTGATTAACTATTGGTAAAAGCTGCTAAAATGTATTTGATAACAAAAATCCCCAGAAGACTAAAAAATCTACAACATTTACTACATCAAATTTGCATTTTCCAAACACACCAAATACCAGGGTCTGAAGGCTTTGGGCAGTTATCTTGATAAACCATATTTTTCCTTTTCAAAATAAAACACAATCAGAATCTATAGAGACCACGCATAAAAAGCACCTATCACAATAAATTCAAATATTGAAAAGGCCAAACTTTTGTTGAAGACACACTTTTGCAGAATGACTCGTTACATTTCACAGTGTGGCATTCGTCTCCGTGTGTTGGGTCAACAGTTATCAGGAATTAAAAATCTCTTCATGAAGTATTTACTTTTATTCACCTGCCAGTGTCGTGAAAGTTAATCTTTGCCGAGAAATGTAATTAAATTAGCATTAAAAGCAATTTCTGTGTGTTTGAATAACATGAAGACAAAGTAAATGTACCAGTGAAGTAACTCGTAACGGATTTTGGTGAATTGTAATTTATGGTTTGTTGTGACGGTATGTTGGTTGATCAAAGGTTTTATAAACAACTTAACTAAATTATGAAAGAAGGCTAGAAGACTGAATGAATTGAATTGACTCTACCTTGTTGCGATTTTATCTTAAGATTTAATTTTCCATACCTACCTATAACTTTTCAGAAGTAATAAATTATTTTTAAGCGACTGCATATTTCATGAACTAAGACTAAGAAGCAATGACCATCCTCTTTTAAATCATCATATAAGTAGGTAACTAATGGTTATACTCGTAAAACTGTATTTATATTTAATGTTGTATGTGATACTGACTACACAGCATTCATAAATTTAGCTAAACTTGAAGGGCGAGCATTCCACTCAGTTTCAAATTTATCATTTATACACCCACTTTACCAAATTCAAGCTAAAATATCAGCAAATACCTTTTTAGAAATTTCTACGTACTATATCGCACTCTACTGAACCAAACCGCTTCTTAGCACGCGATGCACTTGCGATTATAAAGATGTAAGTAATAAAACTATAAATTAATAGCGTATTCTAGGTTAGTGTGTAGAAAATTCTTTAACACGCCTCAAAACATCCGTTAAATTAATGAATCGAACGAGTGATCGGGCGATTTCAACAACAAATGGTAGAAGTTTTTTTCCATTATTGCACAACGTTTTTCAGGAGAACCTATAGAGAAAGCTTGATCAAAACTAAGATTTTCCATGAAATCCCGTGTATCCCCCAGCTAGAGCCTACATTGTTTGACAATCATAAATTAGTCATTAACGGTTATTCGCGGTCAATATCCTGTCAATAATATGTCTAATGTAATTAACCGCGAATCATTTAAAACTGCAATCATAATTTATAACATTGAAGTACAAACTACCCAGTACGAAGACGAAAAGATTAATACCATACAAAGCACTTGAATTGGGCCAACACAGCCAACAAATATTATTACTGTAATAAGCAAAAGCAATGTTTGAGGGAAAAGGTTTCATCAAAGTAGGTACCTACTAAATAATCATTGGTAGCATTTTGATGTTCCACTAACCTTATTTAAAATCGTTAAAAAGATGATCGATTGTTTGGACACGAGCAGCCTTCAATTGTCTTTCGATGAAGCCGAATTTCACCTTCTTTTGACGGCCTTTATCAAAATGAGACTTCAACTCCTCTGTTGTATGGTTTAAAATGGAGATTATTTCGTTTTGCGACTAGCAAGTCACGTCGCTGTCGTTTTAAACGTTGGTTCAGGATTGACGGCGGAGCCGCATTCTGTACCAAGTTCATGACATAATGACTTTGCTTTATATTGTCTCTTATTGTCGGTTTGGAATCAGTGAAAGTTGGGGGTCAGGTGTCACGTTAACATGGACACTGTCAATGAGAATGATAGTAAAATTATAGTGATTATAATTTTAACTGATGTTAAACACCTCCCGATCCGAACAGACACTCGTAAAAGACAAGCTAAGTACGTAACAAATGCCAATAAACTAGCTGAGGTTTATGTTTATGTAGACGTGGTTGCTTTAAAAGCGAATTCTCATATTATTTTGCTTTCAATGTATAAATCAACTAGCTTGTGCCCCGCGGCTTTGCCCCCGTGAAATATTTCAAAATGGACTACTTCCCTATCCCGTGGGAATTTCGAAAAATCCCTTCTTAGTGCACCTCTAGGATACTCAAGGTACATGTCTGCCAAATTTCAAGTCTCTAGGTCCAGTAGTTTAAGCTGTGCGTTGTCTGTCAGTCAGTCAGTCAGTCACGGTACTGTTTTATAGGTCTAGATAAGCAAAGTCAGGTCAGGTACAGTGGCGTTTTAAAGTTATGAGTATTTTACAGTCTTGTCCACCATTCTTATTTTATTATAATCCTTTACGTATGTAAATCAGAGTTATGAGATACAATAGATAGAATATTACAAAAATACTTACAGTTAATGCACTGAAATACCTATTACAAAACTCACAGTCAGCACTTATGGCGTGGCCATGGGAGTGTCGTCGAATAAAATAATCCAAATAGATCTAAATGTGTTTTGTTACTAAATGAAAATAATCGATTTATTGATTATTTTTGTTTTTTATTTTTATGAAACATTCATAGAATGAAATTCAACATACAATGACAATGCCAAGAAAAATTCGTTAAGCAGCTGGACTTGAACCAACAACCTCGGTAATCCGTACCACGCTCCACCAATTAAGCTATACTTAACGATGGTGTACCTAACGAATTTTTCAATGCCTTGTGTCATATTTTTATTTGGAAGATCTCTCCTCAGCGCCATCTATGAGTAGCTTAATCAAGCAGCTCACCCACTACGGAACTTCTACAGTTACGCATTAGTGGCAAGAGATGGAGCTATTTTCTGAATCAATGAAAATAATCGATTTATTGATTATTTTTGTTTTTTATTTTTATGAAACATTCATAGAATGAAATTCAACATACAATGACAATGCCAAGAAAAATTCGTTAAGCAGCTGGACTTGAACCAACAACCTCGGTAATCCGTACCACGCTCCACCAATTAAGCTATACTTAACGATGGTGTACCTAACGAATTTTTCAATGCCTTGTGTCATATTTTTATTTGGAAGATCTCTCCTCAGCGCCATCTATGAGTAGCTTAATCAAGCAGCTCACCCACTACGGAACTTCTACAGTTACGCATTAGTGGCAAGAGATGGAGCTATTTTCGAAATGAAACAGTTATGAAACGTTTGTCGACGATTCAAGGGACTCCGGTTACAAGTACTTAAATATTACTTTTAATAATCATCATAGGTATGTAATAATCGCAAAAGTGCAATCCAATATTAAATACAATACAATACAAATATTCTTTATTGAAAACCACAAAACAGTACAAGGAAATTACAGAAAAACAGGTATGGTAGACAATAGGCGGTCTTATCGCTTAAAAGCCTAAATAATAAATAATGCCTAGTACTTTTCCCCGCAACTATACCAGACATGAAATAGCGTTGTTTCCGTGCGAATGGAACTAGGAACCAGCCAAGGGCGTGACCGGACCGACGACACTCGTGACAATCATTCAATTACCATTCAATTAATCATTCATTCAGTTAAGCACTTTTTACTGCAATTAATCATGTTTTGGCTGTCAACAATATAAATCATACCATAATATGTGTCAAGCATTTGATGTTAGAACAGCTAGTATGTTTTGTTTTATAAATTTAAGGTTAATAAAGCTTATTTAGATAGGTACCTAAATGTTAAGGTGGTTCGACTTTCATACTATTTCATTTATCCAAATGTGGGCGAATGGGACGTAATTTTGCGCTGAAACTACTTCCTATAGCATTTTTTTCGGTGTTTATTTGCGCGAAATTACATTTAAAATAAAACAACAGTTGACGAGATCGATATTTTTGTTCAAATTTGGCAATGTATGGGTGGGCGATGACAGTGTCGTACGCTAAGCGTATGTTTAGTGGTGTGCGTTGCGGCTACGTTGCCAGCTCGCCAAAAAATGCACCGTTATCAGATCAGACGTCAGTCAACACAATTTAAACAGTTTCTTAGTTTTTCCCAATTGCTCATGTTCATTCTTTTTAATCCCATAAAGGATACGCCAAGAAGCAAAGCCCATGCAGCCAGGTTTGTTGTTACAAAAAATTATATAACTTTTGTACATAATTTTAGCAATGTCACTGTCAGGTATGTTTTAGTATTCTTGTGAAGGTGTTCTTAATGCATCTCAACAATCCGGGTGTGCCTAATCCACGGTTTTTCAATTCTTTCACGACTTAGGATATTGATCACGGTTGTACTAGGCTCATTTGCTGCCGACAAAGCAGAGAAAAGGAACGCTGTTGCTTTATTTAATAGGTTAGAGGTACTTTACGGCTTGCAACAGCCGGCGGCTTCTTGGGGGTAACAAACAGAGGGAATAATTACGCGTTTTCACTGGAATTCTTCATTTGCTGGGCACTGTCACCTTAATTTTGTTGTGTAATTCACTATATTTATTATCAACCAAACAACATTAGGCCCATAAACTAAAATTCACAATTATTGACACTATCCACTTTTTGATTTCCCGCCAAGAAACGCTCATGTTCACGTTTTTGTTATTTCGATTTTAGTAGTACGTTTTTATGTTCACTTGCATACCGATCACGAAAGATTTGGGGTGGGATGTTTACGAATGGAACTATGGAGTCACAAACGTTGAGTTTTTTTTTTCATATTTTTTAAACCTACGGTTAAGAAGATAGGGGCCCCATTTGGGCACAATTTACGCAATTTTCTAAACAATTGTTTCCGAAAATTGTGCCAGTCGGATTCGCTCACGAGGGTTCCGTACAAAATACAAAATAGTACAAAGATTCCCCTACTTTTCCCCAGTGTTTTAAGTTGTCCAGTATTAGCAGAGCCCTGTTCCTAACCAAAGTGTACGCAGTGTGGGGTCATTTTATATTGTTCTGTGACATATAAGTACCGACAGACATAAAAAATTAAGATTTTTGAGAATTTTCTGAGTGGTTGTGCTATAAGAGCTACCTTCATACAAAATTTAAAGTTTCTAGGACAACTGGAAGTACCCTTTAGGTTTTCACAGTTTGCAATTTCTCAGCAATTTGTATGGAAACAACCTTTTTTAATGACTGTATCTTTTGATTGCGTTGACTTAGAAGTTTGATTTATTCACAGCTTCAGGGGACTGCAGGCTTGAATATTTGATATTAATTTCAACCTGCTACCTCCTAGCGTTCCAGAGAAAAAGGGTCTTTACAGATAAACAGACGGACAGCAAAGTGATTCTATAAGGCTTCCGTTTTTCTCCTTTTGAGGTACGGAGCCCTAAAAATGCTTAGAAATCTTAGTGGTTTTTAAAAAGCTGTCGTAATTATGTGTCACAAGTTGATGTTTAATGATTATTATTTTTGGTATTTCAATACCAAACTAAGTAACGGCTTCTACGAGACACCTGTAATACTCCACATCAATAATACCATCTTTTAGTTTTTGACTAAAATGCCTTTGATACACGGACGGGTGGACAGACGGACATGTGATGCGTTGCGTTTTTGCCATTTTGGTTACGGAACCCCAAAAAGTGACTAGATAATTGACAACATTTCATATTTTTGAGACTATAATTTGATTAATTGTCTGCATTCTACTTTGAAAGAGGAGCAAACCTGCAATTTAAAATTTTCATTAGGATTTGTAATTAGTTTATTATTAATTTATTAAAAGGTACTTTCCAAAAGGACGTAACTCCGAAACTACGCTAGGATGGATCAATTGCCTTTGTCTTGTCACAATCAAAAAAATAAAACCCAAGATGTCAAATCTGACATATGTGTCATGTCAAATTATTGTTGTGCTATAGTGAAATTATCAGTGTGCTTTTTTTTAAGTGAAAAAGGCAAAGGTATTACACCCATTCTTGCGTAGTTCTGGTAGAATTGGTAATTTTGTTTTATTCTCTTGTATTTAAGAAAATAAGTAATATTACGTTTTTATAAATATAGTGTTGTGTTCAGGAGACAAAGCCCTTTCGATACCTATATTAATTTCCAGGTGTGAAAAATATGAAATGTTGTCAATTGAACTGGTATTTATTTTGTACCTGGGAATATTTATTTTTGGTAAATAAGGTCACAAAATGTTGTAGCTGGGTAGTGTAACTATGTAGCTAGTTAAAAATAGGTTTATTTGGTTATTTGTATCAAGTTGTCTATAAACAAATAAATAAAACGAATATAAAAAGTATTCGTCATTCACAAAAAAATAACATAAAAAACAAAAAGGAAAGGTATTTATAAAGTATGACGGACTCGAACCTAAGATTCAAGAACATCTAGTCAAGGCGCTCCACTAACAGGACCAATCGGTATTTGACATTTTGAAGCAAATTAAGCAATGACTTCCGTATGCAAGATTCCTTTGAATGTGTGCGTAAGTAGTACTGCTGTCATTGTTGCGGTTCTATTTATCCAAATAAACGTATTTTGTGAATTAAAATTTATCAGAATCTTAGTTGGTTACATCACAAATGTTATGCCATTTGCGCGAAACATATTAGTCTTAAAAATATGCACATTATCATACATAAAAAAATTAAAGACGTCAAATTAGAACATCAACGCCATCTATGGGTGCTTGATTGCCTAGCTGACCGAGACGAACCACCTTAATAACATTTGTAACTTTTGAAAATATTTAAAAATAAGTATTTAAGCTATAGTAAATCAATTTCGCTTTTTGACAATAATTGAGAGTTAAAACAAACTTAAGGGTTAGACCAATTATGCTCAAAATCATGTTTAGCGATTGCATAATTTCATTTACTAACTTAATAATTTGACCTCTCCACGTCGAACCAAGAAGCTAACTGAAATCATCATGCCACTAAAACAGTCGTAAAAAAAACGTAAAATAATCCTCTAAAATAATGATAAATAAATAAAATAAAATAAAATGACAACAGAAACTAAAGCCTAAAGTTTTATGGCCTAGCACTAAGCAGCAAAAATATGAAGTCGGTGCGGTGCGAGCGGAATATTCTTTGAATGAAGCACCAACTTCATATATCTGCTGCTTATTGCTAGGCCATAAAACTTCAGGCTTTAGTTTCTGTTGTCATTTTATTTTATTTTATTTATTTATCATTATTATAGAGGATTATTTTACGTTTTTTTTCTAAGGTTTTTTTTAAGGCGGTTTTACTTTTTTGTTAAAAGATTTTTATTTTACAATTTTACGTTGATTTAACATTTTCAGAATTATCCTCCAACTCCTAACCGTTAAGGAGTTGTACCTTCCATCATCAGCTCATCAACATAAGATGATGACTACCGGACGCAAATACTTGAATAGCCTTAGAAAATATATGAAACACATGTTACGTGCCTATAAAATTTGAGGGTTGCCCTCGATTTCCCTGAGATCCCATCATCAGATCATGACTTGGTGACAGTGGGACCACCTCAGAAGTATACCCTTTCGAATAATGATTTAACATTTTCAGAATTATCCTCCAACTCCTAACCGCTAAGGAGTTGTACCTTCCGTCATCAGCTCATTATCATGAGATGATGACTACCAGACGCAAATACTTGAATAACCTTAGAAAATATATGAAACACATAGTACGTGCCTGTAAATTTTGAGGGTTGCTCTCGATTTCCCTGGGATCCCATCATCAGATCATGACTTGGTGACAATGGGACCACCTCAGGAGTTTACCCTTTCAAATAAAAAAAAAATTGAAAATCGGTCTACAATTGACGGAGTAATCGATGAACATACATAAAAAAAAAACATACAGTGGAACGTAGAACCTCCTCCTTTTTTGATGTCGGTTAAAAATGTTAAAAACCATTCTAGCCTTTATGGTTATAAGGCTGTAAAGCAACTACAGCTCCTTTTATAAAATGTTATGGGGTCTTGAGAAGTGATGGTTCCGTGGCTACTTTCTTATTTTATACTTAACGAAAAAGCCGTTATATGTATAAAAGGTAGGTATATACATAATAGTGCAAAAGTGCATCTCTAGGATGCGTCTTGAATTGATAAATAATTTTTTTTTTACACATTGGTTTATTTTTGAAAATGTTGGGTAATTTTAATTTCAGACTTCCCGTTTACATAATATATGTCCCATCACCTAGTATATTACATTTTACAAACTTTTTTTCTATCGGCACTTCATTTTTACATTATCAGATCTAAATAAACTGACCTTCAACTTCGCCTAACCATTGAAAGTGGGTGAAAATTACTTGCAAAAATCACTCCACTGATTACTTACAAATCTGGCTAATACAAAAGGTTTTTCATCAATCCTGAACACAGGAAAGCAATGAAAACCAACAGGTCGAATGCTGTAAAACTCTCTTGAGAGATCCGATTCCATATATAGCTCTTATTAGCCTTAATTATAATGCAGTTGATACGCAACGTTAAAAAGTTGCCTAAAGAACCCCAAATAGTAAAGAACCGCTCGTGTCTAATTCAATATAACTGACCTTCACTTTGAACTTTCTGTTATTATGATCGATTCGAATTTTATACGGAGCTTAGCGAGTCAGCGGAATACGAACGGCAGTCAATACAGCTACATGAGATGCTTGGTCGGACTCGTACATTTTAATTATTGAACCCGTAGTGAGTGAACATTAAATGTCAAAGTACACTGACGAGCAAAAATAACAGGTCACTTTTTATGAAAAATCTGTACAAAGTTGCTCGTTATTTTTGCTTGTGTGTGTAGTATACAAATAATTACTTTTGCACAAGCAATAATCCCACATTAAAAGCAATTATCTTTTTTCATGATGATCATTGTAAAGCAACAAGTAAGCAACTAAGTAATTTCGACATTAACTCGTAGTTCAATTTTAAAAACTATTTGTTAAAGAAACGTCTTTGTATCATTCGGATCATTAAAACCCGGGTCTTGGTCAATTTTCTCGTATTCTTTTACATTCCGCATCAGACGAATACCTTCAAAGCACATTAACCTGTTTATTTAATCATTACCCAAAGAACTTAATCTAATTTCACCCAATTATTTACCGCTATTTTGAAATAATCACTTGCTTTATTTCGTTTCGGAAGATGCTATCGAAATACAAAGTAACCGGATTCGAGAGATCCCAATAACGACCTTGGATTGGAAACTTAATAAACCCCAATTTGCATAATACCAATGCAATGTTTATAAGACGGATGCGTTAAGAAAGTAGAAATCGATGCATTGTTTGATGGACAATCGATTGGTCCTTTGAGTATTGAAGAAAGTGATTAAGCATGCTCTTTAAATCTTTCAATGCCCGTTGTCTAGATGCCAAGCTTTCCTTTCACTTTGTCCACCAGTGGTTTCAAAAAGAAATTCTCGTTGCGCATCATCAGATATCCTCATTTGTTATCTTTTGATACGCGTTTCAAGTGGCAGAGGAATGCCAAGATTGTGTTATTTTGAGCAGATGAAGGAGAACGTGTTATTTCGCGTTGGCCGAAGAACGAACGGATAGTAGCGGTTAATACTCGTCGACAAGAGCTTACTTTTAAAATTTAAGAGCTACTTTGAGTTTCAAAAGTAAAAGATTAAATGCCTAGTCCAGGAACTAGTTTCGGGAGGATTAATTTAAAAATATCCTACATAAGTTGAACTAGAAGTAACAAAAATAACACAGGTTAGATATAGGTACCTAACGGATATTTTGTCATACAAATTAATGTTCGACGATTAGATACGAAATCAACATTTGAATACGAACATTAGCAAAATTGACCTTCTCATTGATAGCCAGAAGCTGTAATAGAGGTGTTCAAGTTGAAGTATACAATTACAAATCGAACGAGTAAAAAGTGGTATTACTTATTAATTGTACTTATCTTATAGGTAGAGCAAATTATTCTAGAAAACTAACAATAAGGAAATTTTGTAAGAACATTTTTTCAGTTATTAGGCCTCTTTAGATTTTCTTTCAATTCTCTTTGCTTTTCGAATGAAATGTGTTTAGATGAAAACTAAGTTATTTTTATATTAATTTTCACGAAACAAAAATAAGATTTTTGGCGGGAAACCGATGAGAGTGGATCGTGTCGTTAATTGAATTTTAGTTTCTGTGCTTAATGTTGTTTGGTGGATAATAAAGATAGTGTATTATACAACAAAATAACGTGAAAGTGCCCAGCAAATGAAGAATTCAAGTGAAAACGCGTATTCCCTCTGTTTGTGACCCTCAAGTATCCGCGGGCTGCTGTTCGTCGTAGCTCGCCGTAAAGTACACTATTGCTTTACGGAAGGCATGAGCAGCTGACAGGACGTGACTAGGACAGACTGACAACTCGGACGGTGACAGGACTTTAATATACAGAAATTTACAAAACACATCAGACGTGGCTGTATGGACTCAGTTCCTTTGTCTATCCCTTATGGGATGAATTAAAAAAAAAATTCACTTGTTTTTGTGAGTTGCAATTTAAATGTGTGGGTTTTTAAGTGTAGAATCGCATTCAAACCTAACTTTAATGCCGTGTCACCTTACGGGGCGAAGAGGTATCTATGGTCAACGAAAGTTGCGCTTTTAATGATTGAAATATTATTGAAATCGACTAAAGTGATTTCTCAGTTAACCCATTTGGCATTAAATATACTCAGAGCCAAAACTAAATAAAGAATACTTTTACAGAAAATAGTAAAAATAGGTAGGGCGATTAATTTTGCTTATGAGTATATGATTGGAAAAATAATATTATTATACTCAATGGTCCCACCATTATGCCACCCAACCCGGATTTAATCAGTAAAATAGGTAATTCAATAACGTGTGTTCAACATACAATGACAATGCAAAGAAAAATTCGTTAAGCAGCTGGACTTGAACCAGCAACCTCGGTAATCCGTACCACGCTCCACCAATTAAGCTATACTTAACGTTGGTGTACCTAACGAATTTTTCAATGCCTTGTGTCATATTTTATTTGGAAGATCTCTCCTCAGCGCCATCTATGAGTAGCTTAATCAAGCAGCTCACCCACTACGGAACTTCTACAGTTACGCATTAGTGGCAAGAGATGGAGCTATTTTCTGAATCAATGAAAACAATCGATTTATTGATTATTTTTGTTTTATTTTTATGAAACATTCATAGAATGAAATTCAACATACAATGTCAATGTGGATGAATGAACGTGTGTTCAGTCCTGACTACACTCGACTAAACTTTGACTTGTACTACGTCGTTCTGTGTACTATGTATGTCTACCAGTTTTCAAATATCAATGCCTATATATTAGAATACTTTTACCACCAAGGTAAACGTGTCAATGTTTGACACGTTAGTTCCAATAATTGACATACATGTTCTAATAATTGACACCCTGCTGCTATGAATTAAGATTTAAGGTGAAAACTACTGGGGCAATGTCGAGCACTGGAAAGTAGATTAAATACAACTTGCAAGGTTTGATTACGGACAGACACCGGGACATGCAGGTGAAACTAAATAAAAGCTTGTAAAGACGTGTAGAATTAGTGTAGGATCACAAACCTACTAATAACTACTGCAAATTCAAATTCAAATCAAATATATTTGTCAAAAAAAATAGGTAATTACAGTTTTGTCACAGATCCTACGTGTACGAATACACACAGCTATAGCTATGTACAGCTACTAGAGTACAAATAAATTGTCATGATCATAAATAACATTTGAGAAATTATACGCAACAATTGAGTTATTATTTAATAGTAACTGTGAGAAGTATTTCTACTAGAGAATGTGATTTTGGTGAAGGGAAATCATGTCGGATGGTATTCAAACTTTTAATGCTTTTATCAAAGTTAGTGATAGATCGATTAATTTGGCTACTATAATTAGGTATGTAGATATTTTCTAATGTAATTACGTGACTCCAGTTAGTTCAAAATCAAAATGACAGAAACGTCAATATCGATTCATAATCTTTGCGGATACAATGTCATTGTAAACGTCCACCTTAATTTCAATAATTGACACCTTGTGTGTCACTTATATGTATTGCCATGAATTAACTATAGGGGCAGTGTTGAACACTGGGACATTTACTTCATGGGCGACATAAATATGACGACACTTCGGATGAAATATTTAAACCGTTATAAAATCTCGGAAGAAAGTATAGATCGAAATATATTCAACGACAAATAAATGTAGGGTGCGGTGCGGCTATGAGATTATCGTGTGGTGTATACTCGTAGAGAGATTTTAAACAGGGTTCCTGTAGGCCGAGCACGAAGTTTTCGAATTCTGCGTAACGTTACGTTATCGTATCGAAATCGAGAAATCTCATGAAATTTTAGTTCCTAATAACTCACGGGCGGGCGCTGTTCCAAACGTCATACAAATTTATCGATAACGTTACGCAAGATTCGAAAACTTCGAGCTCGACCCTCTGATAATTAACAGTTACAATTTCAGCAAGTGACTCAACAAGTGTAGGTGAACAATCTGTTTTTTTTTTTCTTTCTTTTCTCCCTAGTGTTTTCCGAAAAAAAATGCACCAGATGCAATGAATTTATGTGAAAAGGATTTGCGTTTTTTTTATTCAATAATTTCCAACAGTTCCCCAGACTCTGCTCATTTAGGCACTTGGTGAAATATTTACGGTTCATTATCTGGAACCCTGTATTGACAGACCATAGTACCGTGACAAGAGTAGTACAGACACACAGCATAGAAAGAGTAGACAATATTATGTAGAGCGGAAAAGATGTGGATGTGGTACTAATAATATATCTAAGTTTAAGCACCGTGAGTAACACAGAAAATAGACGAAAAAACACTCGGAGAGAGTAATATCATGAGTAGTCAATTAGTCATATATTTAACTTAAATTTGATGCGAGTTAAAAAAAAAGCTAAAATGATGTAAATAAAATACGGACACTTTATTATTACGCAACTTTTAATTATAAATCCCGGCATTTTAAACGCTGTGCATAATTTGCGTACCTCAATATGACTGATTTTAGAAATAGGTTGAATGCCTAATATAAGCAAATATATTTTTTCTGTAGAAAACTTGGCCAGGTTTCTATAGCCTAGGTATAATAATATAAGCACTCCTTAGCCATATACAAATAATACAGTAAATAAATATATATAAATGTCTCAATTATTGTGAGTAGATATAACATAGCAGGGAGATCTAGCGGAAAGTATTAATCTTCATCGGACTAGAAAGCGGTCCGCAATAGCTCTGGATATTGCAGACTAAGTTAACATGTACCGTGGATAAGTCGATTAGAACAAGTCTTGGAAAATTGTATCAAACGTTGCATAAAACACAGTTTCTACATTAGAACATTACATAGATTGAAACTCGCAAAAATGATGACTGGTACACAATAAACAACAAATAATACAACAACAACAACAAATAAATAAATAAATATCATGGGACAATTGACACCAATTGAGTTAGTCCCTAACTAGGCAAAGCCTGTACTATGGGTACTAGACAACGGGTAAACATACAATGCTGCTGCGTTCTGCGTATCTTAGTAAGATGAGAGGTGTTTTTCCTAATACGTCACTAAAAGGTAACCACTGATGAGGCTTCCAACAGGCCAAATGTCATTCTGATCCCCTGGCAAAATTTGTGCAACAGTAACAAAACAACATACAATGACAATGCCAAGAAAAATTCGTTAAGCAGCTGGACTTGAACCAACAACCTCGGTAATCCGTACCACGCTCCACCAATTAAGCTATACTTAACGATGGTGTACCTAACGAATTTTTCAATGCCTTGTGTCATATTTTTATTTGGAAGATCTCTCCTCAGCGCCATCTATGAGTAGCTTAATCAAGCAGCTCACCCACTACGGAACTTCTACAGTTACGCATTAGTGGCAAGAGATGGAGCTATTTTCTGAATCAATGAAAATAATCGATTTATTGATTATTTTTGTTTTTTATTTTTATGAAACATTCATAGAATGAAATTCAACATACAATGACAATGCCAAGAAAAATTCGTTAAGCAGCTGGACTTGAACCAACAACCTCGGTAATCCGTACCACGCTCCACCAATTAAGCTATACTTAACGATGGTGTACCTAACGAATTTTTCAATGCCTTGTGTCATATTTTTATTTGGAAGATCTCTCCTCAGCGCCATCTATGAGTAGCTTAATCAAGCAGCTCACCCACTACGGAACTTCTACAGTTACGCATTAGTGGCAAGAGATGGAGCTATTTTCTGAATCAATGAAAATAATCGATTTATTGATTATTTTTGTTTTTTACTTTTATGAAACATTCATAGAATGAAATTCAACATACAATGACAATGCCAAGAAAAATTCGTTAAGCAGCTGGACTTGAACCAACAACCTCGGTAATCCGTACCACGCTCCACCAATTAAGCTATACTTAACGATGGTGTACCTAACGAATTTTTCAATGCCTTGTGTCATATTTTTATTTGGAAGATCTCTCCTCAGCGCCATCTATGAGTAGCTTAATCAAGCAGCTCACCCACTACGGAACTTCTACAGTTACGCATTAGTGGCAAGAGATGGAGCTATTTTCTGAATCAATGAAAATAATCGATTTATTGATTATTTTTGTTTTTTATTTTTATGAAACATTCATAGAATGAAATTCAACATACAATGACAATGCCAAGAAAAATTCGTTAAGCAGCTGGACTTGAACCAACAACCTCGGTAATCCGTACCACGCTCCACCAATTAAGCTATACTTAACGATGGTGTACCTAACGAATTTTTCAATGCCTTGTGTCATATTTTTATTTGGAAGATCTCTCCTCAGCGCCATCTATGAGTAGCTTAATCAAGCAGCTCACCCACTACGGAACTTCTACAGTTACGCATTAGTGGCAAGAGATGGAGCTATTTTCTGAATCAATGAAAATAATCGATTTATTGATTATTGTTTTTTTTTTTTTATGAAACATTCATAGAATGAAATTCAACATACAATGACAATGCCAAGAAAAATTCGTTAAGCAGCTGGACTTGAACCAACAACCTCGGTAATCCGTACCACGCTCCACCAATTAAGCTATACTTAACGATGGTGTACCTAACGAATTTTTCAATGCCTTGTGTCATATTTTTATTTGGAAGATCTCTCCTCAGCGCCATCTATGAGTAGCTTAATCAAGCAGCTCACCCACTACGGAACTTCTACAGTTACGCATTAGTGGCAAGATTATTCGATTATTTTCATTGATTCAGAAAATAGCTCGTTTTCGTTAAGTATAAAATAAGAAAGTAGCCACGGAACCATCACTTCTCAAGACCCCATAACATTTTATAAAAGGAGCTGTAGTTGCTTTACAGCCTTATAACCATAAAGGCTAGAATGGTTTTTAACATTTTTGACCGACATCAAAAAAGGAGGAGGTTCTACGTTCCACTGTATGTTTTTTTTTATGTATGTTCATCGATTACTCCGTCAATTGTAGACCGATTTTCAATTTTTTTTTTATTTGAAAGGGTAAACTCCTGAGGTGGTCCCATTGTCACCAAGTCATGATCTGATGATGGGATCCCAGGGAAATCGAGAGCAACCCTCAAAATTTACAGGCACGTACTATGTGTTTCATATATTTTCTAAGGTTATTCAAGTATTTGCGTCTGGTAGTCATCATCTCATGATAATGAGCTGATGACGGAAGGTACAACTCCTTAGCGGTTAGGAGTTGGAGGATAATTCTGAAAATGTTAAATCATTATTCGAAAGGGTATACTTCTGAGGTGGTCCCACTGTCACCAAGTCATGATCTGATGATGGGATCTCAGGGAAATCGAGGGCAACCCTCAAATTTTATAGGCACGTAACATGTGTTTCATATATTTTCTAAGGCTATTCAAGTATTTGCGTCCGGTAGTCATCATCTTATGTTGATGAGCTGATGATGGAAGGTACAACTCCTTAACGGTTAGGAGTTGGAGGATAATTCTGAAAATGTTAAATCAACGTAAAATTGTAAAATAAAAATCTTTTAACAAAAAAGTAAAACCGCCTTAAAAAAAACCTTAGAAAAAAAACGTAAAATAATCCTCTATAATAATGATAAATAAATAAAATAAAATAAAATGACAACAGAAACTAAAGCCTGAAGTTTTATGGCCTAGCAATAAGCAGCAGATATATGAAGTTGGTGCTTCATTCAAAGAATATTCCGCTCGCACCGCACCGACTTCATATTTTTGCTGCTTAGTGCTAGGCCATAAAACTTTAGGCTTTAGTTTCTGTTGTCATTTTATTTTATTTTATTTATTTATCATTATTTTAGAGGATTATTTTACGTTTTTTTTACGACTGTTTTAGTGGCATGATGATTTCAGTTAGCTTCTTGGTTCGACGTGGAGAGGTCAAATTATTAAGTTAGTAAATGAAATTATGCAATCGCTAAACATGATTTTGAGCATAATTGGTCTAACCCTTAAGTTTGTTTTAACTCTCAATTATTGTCAAAAAGCGAAATTGATTTACTATAGCTTAAATACTTATTTTTAAATATTTTCAAAAGTTACAAATGTTATTAAGGTGGTTCGTCTCGGTCAGCTAGGCAATCAAGCACCCATAGATGGCGTTGATGTTCTAATTTGACGTCTTTAATTTTTTTATGTATGATAATGTGCATATTTTTAAGACTAATATGTTTCGCGCAAATGGCATAACATTTGTGATGTAACCAACTAAGATTCTGATAAATTTTAATTCACAAAATACGTTTATTTGGATAAATAGAACCGCAACAATGACAGCAGTACTACTTACGCACACATTCAAAGGAATCTTGCATACGGAAGTCATTGCTTAATTTGCTTCAAAATGTCAAATACCGATTGGTCCTGTTAGTGGAGCGCCTTGACTAGATGTTCTTGAATCTTAGGTTCGAGTCCGTCATACTTTATAAATACCTTTCCTTTTTGTTTTTTATGTTATTTTTTTGTGAATGACGAATACTTTTTATATTCGTTTTATTTATTTGTTTATAGACAACTTGATACAAATAACCAAATAAACCTATTTTTAACTAGCTACATAGTTACACTACCCAGCTACAACATTTTGTGACCTTATTTACCAAAAATAAATATTCCCAGGTACAAAATAAATACCAGTTCAATTGACAACATTTCATATTTTTCACACCTGGAAATTAATATAGGTATCGAAAGGGCTTTGTCTCCTGAACACAACACTATATTTATAAAAACGTAATATTACTTATTTTCTTAAATACAAGAGAATAAAACAAAATTACCAATTCTACCAGAACTACGCAAGAATGGGTGTAATACCTTTGCCTTTTTCACTTAAAAAAAAGCACACTGATAATTTCACTATAGCACAACAATAATTTGACATGACACATATGTCAGATTTGACATCTTGGGTTTTATTTTTTTGATTGTGACAAGACAAAGGCAATTGATCCATCCTAGCGTAGTTTCGGAGTTACGTCCTTTTGGAAAGTACCTTTTAATAAATTAATAATAAACTAATTACAAATCCTAATGAAAATTTTAAATTGCAGGTTTGCTCCTCTTTCAAAGTAGAATGCAGACAATTAATCAAATTATAGTCTCAAAAATATGAAATGTTGTCAATTATCTAGTCACTTTTTGGGGTTCCGTAACCAAAATGGCAAAAACGCAACGCATCACATGTCCGTCTGTCCACCCGTCCGTGTATCAAAGGCATTTTAGTCAAAAACTAAAAGATGGTATTATTGATGTGGAGTATTACAGGTGTCTCGTAGAAGCCGTTACTTAGTTTGGTATTGAAATACCAAAAATAATAATCATTAAACATCAACTTGTGACACATAATTACGACAGCTTTTTAAAAACCACTAAGATTTCTAAGCATTTTTAGGGCTCCGTACCTCAAAAGGAGAAAAACGGAAGCCTTATAGAATCACTTTGCTGTCCGTCTGTTTATCTGTAAAGACCCTTTTTCTCTGGAACGCTAGGAGGTAGCAGGTTGAAATTAATATCAAATATTCAAGCCTGCAGTCCCCTGAAGCTGTGAATAAATCAAACTTCTAAGTCAACGCAATCAAAAGATACAGTCATTAAAAAAGGTTGTTTCCATACAAATTGCTGAGAAATTGCAAACTGTGAAAACCTAAAGGGTACTTCCAGTTGTCCTAGAAACTTTAAATTTTGTATGAAGGTAGCTCTTATAGCACAACCACTCAGAAAATTCTCAAAAATCTTAATTTTTTATGTCTGTCGGTACTTATATGTCACAGAACAATATAAAATGACCCCACACTGCGTACACTTTGGTTAGGAACAGGGCTCTGCTAATACTGGACAACTTAAAACACTGGGGAAAAGTAGGGGAATCTTTGTACTATTTTGTATTTTGTACGGAACCCTCGTGAGCGAATCCGACTGGCACAATTTTCGGAAACAATTGTTTAGAAAATTGCGTAAATTGTGCCCAAATGGGGCCCCTATCTTCTTAACCGTAGGTTTAAAAAATATGAAAAAAAAAACTCAACGTTTGTGACTCCATAGTTCCATTCGTAAACATCCCACCCCAAATCTTTCGTGATCGGTATGCAAGTGAACATAAAAACGTACTACTAAAATCGAAATAACAAAAACGTGAACATGAGCGTTTCTTGGCGGGAAATCAAAAAGTGGATAGTGTCAATAATTGTGAATTTTAGTTTATGGGCCTAATGTTGTTTGGTTGATAATAAATATAGTGAATTACACAACAAAATTAAGGTGACAGTGCCCAGCAAATGAAGAATTCCAGTGAAAACGCGTAATTATTCCCTCTGTTTGTTACCCCCAAGAAGCCGCCGGCTGTTGCAAGCCGTAAAGTACCTCTAACCTATTAAATAAAGCAACAGCGTTCCTTTTCTCTGCTTTGTCGGCAGCAAATGAGCCTAGTACAACCGTGATCAATATCCTAAGTCGTGAAAGAATTGAAAAACCGTGGATTAGGCACACCCGGATTGTTGAGATGCATTAAGAACACCTTCACAAGAATACTAAAACATACCTGACAGTGACATTGCTAAAATTATGTACAAAAGTTATATAATTTTTTGTAACAACAAACCTGGCTGCATGGGCTTTGCTTCTTGGCGTATCCTTTATGGGATTAAAAAGAATGAACATGGGCAATTGGGAAAAACTAAGAAACTGTTTAAATTGTGTTGACTGACGTCTGATCTGATAACGGTGCATTTTTTGGCGAGCTGGCAACGTAGCCGCAACGCACACCACTAAACATACGCTTAGCGTACGACACTGTCATCGCCCACCCATACATTGCCAAATTTGAACAAAAATATCGATCTCGTCAACTGTTGTTTTATTTTAAATGTAATTTCGCGCAAATAAACACCGAAAAAAATGCTATAGGAAGTAGTTTCAGCGCAAAATTACGTCCCATTCGCCCACATTTGGATAAATGAAATAGTATGAAAGTCGAACCACCTTAACATTTAGGTACCTATCTAAATAAGCTTTATTAACCTTAAATTTATAAAACAAAACATACTAGCTGTTCTAACATCAAATGCTTGACACATATTATGGTATGATTTATATTGTTGACAGCCAAAACATGATTAATTGCAGTAAAAAGTGCTTAACTGAATGAATGATTAATTGAATGGTAATTGAATGATTGTCACGAGTGTCGTCGGTCCGGTCACGCCCTTGGCTGGTTCCTAGTTCCATTCGCACGGAAACAACGCTATTTCATGTCTGGTATAGTTGCGGGGAAAAGTACTAGGCATTATTTATTATTTAGGCTTTTAAGCGATAAGACCGCCTATTGTCTACCATACCTGTTTTTCTGTAATTTCCTTGTACTGTTTTGTGGTTTTTAATAAAGAATATTTGTATTGTATTGTATTTAATATTGGATTGCACTTTTGCGATTATTACATACCTATGATGATTATTAAAAGTAATATTTAAGTACTTGTAACCGGAGTCCCTTGAATCGTCGACAAACGTTTCATCTGTTTCATTTCATCGAAAGCTATTTTCTGTTAAAATCAGGATAATTTCAGGATAATTTTATTGTTTGTTGTATTGATTAGGTTAGCTTTTAAATTTTTTTTTTTCAAAATAAGTCAGAAAATATCTTTCGATGAAATGAAAATGCGATGAAATTAAACAGCTGTGAAATGTGTGTCGGCAATTTGATGATGATGACCTATGCCGTTACAATATGTTAGGTGATATCTGATATCATGAAAAACGTAACGCTTAAAGACGTTTAAGTAGATAACCTCAATTACATATTATTTAAGCTTAATGTGTAATGTACCTTAGTTATTTATTAATTAACATTTAATATGAAATATTCTAAACAATGAACAATTTATACCGGAACTAGGAACCAAATATTAGTCATAAGTAGCCACTGAACAAAATACGTAAAATGTGAGCATCTAAACTAATTTAAATTCGAACTCGAAGCTCCTTTATTTTTAGAAAGTGTGCATTTGGCAAGGTTCTTCGCTGTATTTGGCATAATTCGCTAAATTGCTTAGTCACGCACTATGTTATAAAGTCATAAAATGAAGCTAATAGTACCTACCTACGTAAAATAAAACAACTGAGTATTCATTAATACAGAGATAATTACGGGCGTTACAAATGGCAGGCAGACTAATCATGACAACATGATTAAAGGGTAAATAATTAATTATTCGTATACGCTAAATTTCACATAAAAAACAGTAAGCACTAAGCTTTATGTCCATCGGGCTTAATTGTGGTCAAACGCAAGCTACTTATATGATGTACGTATTAAAAAGAAAACAACCACAATAATCAGCACAAGAATTTTATTTTGAGGTTTTGTCGTCATATCGATAACAATAACAAAACTGTAAAATGTTAGACCGACGTCAAGAAAAAAATCTTGTACTTAATGTACTGTTCACTTTATTTATAGGAATATCCCTTCTGGACATTAGCGAGTGCTCTTGGCTTCCGCTTCCCCATACCAATGATCATTTTAAAAGTCGCACCAAAAGTACTAACAGTGTTCCTAATCCATTATTGAATATCTTAAATCAAACAATTTGGTTTGATTCTACAGTTTTAAATGTTTTGAACGGTTAGATTTTAGAAACCTAATCTGAACGAGTATATCCGAATCGAATGATCATATAGCATCGCTAACAGCTGCTCAATTATGAAGTTAACAGCTATTAGTCAGATCTGCACTTTCACCCAATTCACAAAACTTTTGTAACAAACAAGCCAAATGAATATCAACAATTTTATAAATCAGAAAGCGTCTCAGCACGTAAAGTATTGACAGGAAGGTCGAAAAAACTAACTTACCTGGAACCCTGTGATCCTTAAAATAATTCAGGTTACGTTTAATGGGAGTTCGAATAAATGGAACAACCGAAACTTGAGCAAAACCTATTGCACCGAGGGCTTGCAAATTTACCGAATCTTTTATATTCACGTTCAGTTTTTTGAGGACTACTTTTACAAGACTTGTCTTGTTTACATCTGTTACATCATCTTATTTAAGAGTATCACTCTTGTCATGAAATTCCTTCCGGTCCGTTCTTTCCAATGCGGGCTCTTTCACCTCATACGACACAACGTCTATCTTCTTTTTGGCATCTGTCAAAATACTGACTAGTAAAAAAGTTATCTGTTTTTCACAATTCAGTAATGAACACTGATGTTGACTTGCGCTAATCTGGGATAGACAGTGAACGTACTAACTCGGAGGAAAATTTTGTACCTAGACGATGCAAATGCGTAAACTCAGAATTAGTGTTTTACTTAGGTATCTAACCCTCTGGTTGACGTAGGTAAATATGTTACGGTAAGTAGGTACAGTATATAACATATCGCCGCTTATTTTTATACCTAATCATCGTCAAAAATATCGTCTAGGTCCGAACCTAGCTTGTTATTACACTGACTCTACCTAAGTTGTACCAAAACTTCCAAGGCATCGTAACTTAGTGTTAGTATAGTAGTTTATGCAACTGCTACATAATGAGTGTTTTAAGGCCTAATTATGTGGAATTGCATACATTACTTTATCTACACACATATTATAAGTACTCTAAGATGGGTTCAGAAGCCGAAGGCATATATCATACCCATGTCACGAATTTGACTGTTTTTTTTAATCATAGACAAACATACCAACCTGACGTTTCGTAAACAGTTTTTTTATTGTAAAAAAATAAATATCACATTATTATTTATACACGTCGGACTGAACTCGAATTATGTACGTGAGTGATCCGTCTTATTTCACTATGATTGTAAATTACGTTGGTTTTCAAATTTGAAACATCGAATTCGATATCGAAAAGTCATTACGACATCGACTTCGATGTCGTAATGACTATTACTTTACTGCTGGTGGTGGAGGAGGTGCTGGGGCTTGGAGAAGGCCACGTCGTGCTGCAACGCTGGTCATTTTCTACGGTTTCTGAACGCATTATAGAGGACTTATGATATGTGTGTAGATAAAGTATTTAGGAAGTATGTATTTGTCACACATGTGTACGTGATATTCGTTATTTAACCGTACGTAACTTATCATGTAACTTTTTCCGCAATTTTCGAGTTATTGAAAGTTTTAGTACCTGTCACGGTTATTTAATTACCAAACTTAAGTTAAATTAGAGATTAAGGTTTTCATCGCAATGTTTAGTTGAAGTAACTGACATAAATTTTGACGACGAAATTATAGCGGTATGTAGGTACATACATACGCGGAAGAACACTGCACCAGAAAACTTTAATAGAAATTTTAAATTAAGATGAAATTTATTTAAAAGCATCCAAATTAAAAAGTAGTGTTCTTGTTCTACTTATTTTGCATGAACTTAAGAACTCAACCTAAGACTTTATGGATTAAATATTAGATCAAATTTTAATGTATATGGAAGGCTACTTCTCGCTACTTCCAGCTTGTACTCGGCAGTCTTCTTTTTCGAAGCATGCACTCCATACCTATGGCCGACCGTACGGTCACCTGTCAGATCAGGAGGCGCCATATTGTATTGTCAACTGTCCTTTTATTTAGCACAATAATTTTGTGCCCGATTGTACAATCATTAAACAGAGCCCGTGATTACCGGCGCGTTATCGAGTGCGATGTACTGACAAACAGATCGTTCGCTTGATTGATGCCGGTATAATAACAGCCTATGTAACGCATTCCTTGTAACGCCAATATGTTGGAGAATGCTGAAAAAACTGTTGAGTGAATTTGAAAATTTCAAGGCGGCAAATCGGCCGGTATTCAAGGTAATACGATTAATGATAAGTAGATAGATTGAAAGTGCCTGGTTCTGTTTTACACGCTAAACTTTTTTAAATTTCGTAATTTTACTTTTGTTGTACCTATTACAAATGCTAATAAATGCTAGTAAATTTATGTACTACTGAACAATTAGTTGCTTTATAATAGCCGTTAGAAGACATCTGGGTCGCGAGCTCCGCTTCTCAAATCACGTACATGTATGGACATATCGGTAACGTACCACCACTAAAACTCCAATGTGCATAACATGTGAAACAGTACACAAGAGCATGTTAATATTTGGAGCAAGTAGAAGGTCGTATTAGAGTTAATTCTACTGAAAAGTACCGTGCAATAAAGTGAAACTATACTGTATTTTGGACCCATTTATTTAACTGCCGACAGAAGTTAATGAGATAAATGACAGATCATTTGCTACCTCATCAGAAAATACCTTGAAACGTCAATAAATTAGAAAGAAAGTCTGTCTCATTTGGCAACGGTCGGCGCCTCGTGAATAATTTAGCATTTTTACAGTAAGATAATGTTGATTTATCTAATAAGGATAATTATACCAATGAACTTCCGTTTTCATATGCTACAGTATCTTAATTTATTCTTGTTTAGTCTATGGTTTAATTCTGAATTAATTGACTTTGAGAACGCCAAACATCGATCTTATTCTTCATCAATGTCGGTTCATTCCCACGGTGATATGAACCACTTTAAAGCTTCTTGATCTCCTTCTTCCTTATTTCCATACAGACAAAAATCAGAGGTTGTACCAATTTTCCACCCCAGGTTATACTTACGATCAATTATTAGAAATACCAAGTTATCGTCTATTTTCAAAGGCTCCAAAGCCCACTGGTAGTTAAGATCGTTAGAATCCGCCGATCCCCAAATTTTCCTGCCCCCTGATTCATCTGGAGTTTCGTCAATTTTGAGAAATAAGCTATGCTGCACATTCTTAATCTTGAAAAACACGTGGTTATTGTCCCAAATTGGACATATTTCCCAACGCACTGCTTCACTAGACTTGTCATTACCATCGCCATAGGCAAATCTATTACCATCTTTAGTAACCTGCCCATCCAATTTAATAGTTTTAAAGTTGTTCTTAGTCATAAATTTAACTGCACCACATTTAAATATCTCTTTGAAGGGCACGGGGAAATTATTCTTAATGAAATCAGTAGCTATATGAGAAAGTTTAAAAGAAAATGCCATTATGTTCTTTTCTCCTTTTTCTAATAATTGTCTAACGACATCAGTTATAGTGGTGCTATTACCGCTTTCATCCAATTTTAAGGCTATACTCACAGCACTGTCATAAACACCCGATACAATCCTTTTGCGTAGTTCTTCACTTAGTTCAGTTACATTAATGTACGCTCTGTGGCTGTTAACACCAAATAATGTTAAGCCCTGTAACTTCTCTGGGAGCTCGTACCCGTGACAATGAAGCAGCCCTTTCACTTTCAATTCCTCGTTGAGATTCTTGATATCTGTTTGGTTTTCTTCAAAACCGAATACCACAACTCTACCTTCTTCAATGTTTACCATTCTTGCTATATCTTGAGCACAGCTTTTGTTTATAGGGGCACCCATAAGAGTAACTAATGTAATGGAATTGTCTTTGACATAGCTGCTTGTGTCGCAATTGGTGTAGCTGATGACAGGAATTCTGTTAGGTATCTTCCTGTCAGTGTCTGGCCCGTTGCTCACTAGTTGGTACTGATGATTAACGTTGTAGCAGTTCGTGAAGCCACTGACGCCCGCTTCGGTTGATATTTTTCCCTCTCCCCAGTAGTCTACATGGTCTATTAAATTGGTCGAAGAAAGCGGCAATCTGACCAAGTTGTATTCGCCGACGTACGGGATTTCAGAGTAGGGATAGATATGGTTGATGTTGGTATTGTAGTTCGGCGGTCTTGCTAATTTCCAAACTGTCATACGATTGCGCTGCATTTTCACAATTGGTAAAATTAGACAAACTCACAATAACTAGACCTCTTAAATTAAAAAAAATGTGGTATAAATAATTTAAAGTCCATTTAAACTAATTTTCAAAACAAAGTTTCACTACGTGGCAACAACTTGAAATAAACAGGTAGCAAGAGAAACTACAATATTTATAAAAAATTTAATCGGGCACGTGTTATCACTGTAACCACATTACAAGGGAATGTCAATATCAAACGACCACAAACTAATCAAACCACACAATATGGACCTTTTTACGCAGTAAATATGTAAACATTCTTAAAATAATAAATTTGACCAAATACTCCAATTTGTGTTTGGTTATAAAAATATTTAACCCGAGGAATGATGTGGGAATCTTATCTTAAGAATTAAACATAACCGCTCGTCCTCTTTAGCAACTGTAATTAACAATACATTTAACATGTATGTGTTTTTACATTAAACGTGAAAGTTATATTGGTTTTTTGACCGAGAAAGGTAATTGAGAAATAAAAGAGTGGTAGCGCTGTTAAAAATACGTCGAAAAACCCCGTTGTATTCCAACATACGTAACGAGCTTAGCCATTAATTTAGTGACTTCAGGTAGGTACAAGTTTTTTCAATGTTTAATAAACCATACTCTATACAAAAATGGCCAACCTCTAAATGTATAGTCACATTTGACTTTCACTCAGAATTATAATATCGGTGAAATATTGATTATAACATTAATACTTTTACTCATCCACTCAGAATTGGAAAACGTATAAATGCTAATCTGTGACGCCGTCGAGCCGGTTTTAATACGAAATTGGGCATAATAGTTAGCTATTCGTTTCACGTGTTAGTTTCGTAATTTAAGTAATCACAGAGAAATGGGAGATTATGGAGAAAACTAACAAAACGACACGAGCGTACGAGAGCAGATCTACAAACAAACTATATAATTTTAAAGCTGAAGGGATCTACGTGTAGTTACATACATATACAGGTATATCTACCTTTTTATTTAGCTAGTAGCAACAAGTAACAAAATAATTATCATTTCGGCTAGGGTGTAACTCAATAAGGCAACCGCTGTACAACAGTAGCATTTGTTATTTATAACACTTGACATTACAACCATCAATATCGCATCAAAGTATTATGCCCGCTTGTCAACGATTATATCTCCAGGAAACTTGGTTACATTACGACGATAATATATGAATAATTATTAATAAGAAGTAACTTTTAGAAGAGACCATAATTAAAGTTCCGAATTTATAATTTATACTAAACTCATTCCAATACCATACTTTGTCGGTCCCTAATCAATTGCGACTCTGGATGAGTTGACCTTTGTACTTTGTATCGGATTATTTGTGACTTGCCTGTATTTATTTTTTCTGTACAATATAGTCTTTACTTAATTACTTTTACTTTCAATACGCGAATGTATTGTGCCCCTCATTACTACGATCAATGCAGTTACTCCATAACTACAATGTTCATAATGTAATCTGAATTCGACATAATATTGCGTATTTAACACACATCAATCATTCGTTGCATAAGGCATTGTAAATCTAACTAGACGTCTATAGATCAAGTGTAATTGCTGTTATATTTAAATGAAATGATATTCTGAAATGAAGTTTCATAAGGTTGTCTATGAAATGTTCGTAGGAACCACGATTATGAGCAACTTTTATGCAATATGGTTTATGCAGTAATTCGCACGCTGTCATCTTATTTTTTTAGATAGATGATTTTTAAACTTGAAAAATAGTAAAACTAATGAGTTTTTCCTACTTTGTTAGAATGAGTATAAAACCCAGTAAAATTGGGTCGAATAAAAGTAGCCAAAGATGTAAACAAGCTTGTTTTAGTTTAATCGATAAAACGGAAAATATGCTTAAATATAGGTACTTACAAATATTGATGCGTATAAAATCTAGATATGCGGCAGCATGTCAAGCCATATAATTCTTACTACTAGTATAGAAATCAATCAACAAAAAATAAATGAAAATAATCGATTTATTGATTATTTTTGTTTTTATTTTTATGAAACATTCATAGTATGAAATTCAACACACAATGACAATGCAAAGAAAAATCCGTTAAGCAGCTGGACTTGAACCAGCAACCTCGGTAATGCCTTGTGTCATATTTTTATTTGGAAGAAAAATATGACACAAGGCATTGAAAAATTCGTTAGGTACACCAACGTTAAGTATAGCTTAATTGGTGAAGCGTGGTACGGATTACCGAGGTTGCTGGTTCAAGTCCAGCTGCTTAACGGATTTTTCTTTGCATTGTCATTGTATGTTCAACAAAAAAAAATCGTAATAGTACTCGTACGAGTAAATTCGGTTTTTTACCCGAGTTGTTCGACTATTCTGCTAGGTAATTTTATTGAAGTTATGTTCACTATGGTTTGACAACGAATGTCCTCTTGCAGCAAAAAGTTAAACCCGGTTTTAGTGTTAAGTCCAGTTTAGTTGTGTAAAAATGTATACACAGAACTGTCAGGCTTACACCTGGTTTTAAGAATTAAATAAACTAGATTAAAATATTTGCTACAAGTGGCCCTAAATGTCTACCTGAACCTGAAACCAGCTGAAACTATAATTTTACATAGGTAAAAGTTCCCTAGTAACCTCAGTAACCATAGTTACTTAGTAAGATTAATTAGAACATCAAACTTTCAATAAAATTCAAATGGAATCGTAGACAATAATTACATGCCATACATATGAATAACAGATTGCTATAAATTACCACGGAGATTCAACCTAATGTGCGTACAGTAATGATATTAAAACCCGTTCACAAGCAGTACGGCCAACATTACAGGCCGAGATTTACTGCAGCCTGAACCATTTTATTTATGGTAACGGCAACTGTCGGTAACTGTCTACCTGCGCTATCACTTTATTGGGGCTTTTAAGTTGGTACGTACATAGTACATATGACTGAGTCGTCTTTTGACCAAAAATATTGAAAGTTTTACGAATTCAATTTTCAGAAAATGTTGCCCGTGACAAGATCATCCCAGGACTCTTTGTATTTTTTAAAAGCATGCATCAAAACCGATAATTTTGACTAAGAGCTTAAAGTCTATAGAGCAATTTCATATAAGAATTTTCACGATTATTATAAGTATTTGACGTAGAAAGAAATCACGAGGTACCTTTCATATTTTATCAAACTTCACTTTTCGTTTGATGCTTAATACATTATTATTATTAAAGATTCCTGCAGGCAATGCCTGTAGCGATCGTAAACGTAAAGATTATTACACTTACTCCGTTTTGCTTACTTTTAATTTTCTACGCCTCGCTACGTTAAAACCGACTTCAACTAAACGTTTCTGGTTTAAAAAGGCAAGTGAAATCCTTAACAATAAAATGTAGCATAGTCCTTGTACATGTTAACTATGAGGCTATAAACGGTCATTGTGGCTGTTAAAATCTACATTTGACTGCAAGTTAACTGGACTTGACTTAATGTCAGCTAGGTAGTAAGAGGACGAGGTATCACTTGGTCGTGTGGTGAAAGCCTGTTTTAGTAGCCCTGGTTTACTTGCGGTACCTAATTGTGTCTGACTATTTCTTGAGCTCAAACGTGTTGGATTGGCAGAAGTGGCACTGGAGTAGTGGTCGAGACCATTTTGAAACTAATACGCTTGGAATATTCTCTGTGTTAATGAATCTGTGTTATGTTACCTAGAGGGAAGGTGAGCCATGGTACGATACGTCGGTATAGGTTGCTTTAAGCAGAAACGTCCACAAAACTTTGATATTTACCATGAGATTGTCATAGTGAAATAAACGGATCGCTTAAGTCTTTTTCGATTTTTGCCACCGAGGCGAGCACTCCCAGCAGAAGGACTACGGATAGTAAACAAAACTTGATTATTTTGCTAATATTGTAAAAACCTAGTGTCTTTTTTACATATTTAAGTACTGGTTTTATATCGATACGCTAAGCATCGAACTATAGAATCTCAATATTTAACGATATTTGTTTAGTAAAATAAATGATGTGTCCGATGCAATCACACATTAAATGGCATATCATTATCATTACACTAATAAAATAAACCATACTTAATCATACGAAGTGTACGCATGCTGTCAAATAGAACGAATGGATGTATTAACAACTCTACCAACGTCTATCCTTAGTGAAATTACTTAAAGTACCTACCATGTACCTATTCAGTGGCAAAAAATGTGGCCCTCACTATTATTATGTATGTATGTAAGTATAGGTAATTTTGTACGTACACCTGGCCAACTTTAGTGCCAATGTGTATATTAACATACGGCGTACTTAGAAATTAAACGAACTTATCCAAGTGAAGTTCCATTTCAATTCTACGAGCTGCTTAGTCTCGAAATTATATTTTAGATATGCAGAGATGTACAACTAGGTACTTAGACCTACCACAGTGACCAATAAAACATAAACTTCGCTAGCTAATCTATAAACTCCCCCTTTAAGACTCAGTTCTCATCAGGAACGAAAAGGACGAATAATTATACAATAAGTGATACTAAAGTCGACTTATACGTGGTGCCAGATAATTAACTGAACTTGAAGCTTTGAATTAAAGTTTTATTGAAAAAAAAAAGTTCGCTGGTAGTTTTTTTTAAAACCTGCACGTCGTATTCAGTAGACTCGGCCAATCACTGAAATATTTACGGTTCATTATCTGACACTACATACGCTAGTGATCTCATTTTGATATTTAATCTCACTAAAGTTTCACTTTAAAAGCGTTAAAACTCCACAAAATTAACTTAACATTTTCTACTCCCACATACCGCTGAATGGATAGTACTAATCCGTCAAGGGAAGTAGGGTAAACGCTAACTGTACGCTACAAGGGTACGTGCGCTTGCCGTTAGCGTGCGATTGAATTCTGCGCCTATCAAAACGCGATGATCTCGCAACGGGACGCGTGATCATTTCGGTCGCGTCGTGTCAGATTAGGTTTCAGTATTAAGTAGTTGAGATGTCGTGCTAGGTTCAGTTTAACAAAAACCGTGCTACAAATTCCGGCATGCGCTTTGATTGATCTCTATGTCATGATATTTGACTCTGTAAGCCGGGTAAATGAGGTTGTTTGTAACTTGTATTTATTTCTGTATTTTTTGTACAAAAAAGCGTTTACTTACATACTTACTTACTTTTCAACTACAAACAATAAACAACAATCAATTAGGAATTTAAGTTTTGGTGCTAAATGCCAGAACCTAATACCCCCAAATTAAATGACAAACTTTTATAAGAGATCCGACAAAAACATATGACTGTCGTGTGTGGTGTAACCACTGATCATAACAACATAATATTAAGTCCAGTTGCAATAAAACCGATGGCATTACGATTATTACGTGGTAATTGGAGCAAATTGCCCATTCACGTTTTAAATGTTCCCGTTAAGCCCTTTTTAGGATTCCGTCAGTAGTCAACAAGGAACCCTTATAGTTTCGCCATGTCCGTCTGCCTGTCTGTCCAGGGCATAGCTCTTAAACTCTTGGTACTAAGTAGAAAGCTATATAATTCAACATGTGTGTATAGAAGTACATATTAATAAAGCCGACAAAGTGCCTCCCCTACACGTATAATAGGGGTGATTTTTTCCTTATATGTCCCATTTTGTGGTGTGGCGTTGGGTAGGTTTTCAAATTCTCATTTTAGTTGGAGTCACGTGATGTACCTATTTGAAAATGAAAAAAAATTGCACTAGTGCATATTATTATTGAATTGGAAATTAAGACTATCACAGCTATGTAGCCTTAGTTGACCATTTGACCAACTTAAAAAAAATATTTACACAGTAAAAAAACCCTTATTAAAATTACATGTGGAACGGCTACGGAACCCTATCTTGGGCGTGTTCGACACGCTCTTGGTCGGTTTTTTGTACAGAATATATTGATGTCAATGAATATCCGCTTTAATACGACGATACTAATAAATTCGTTATTAAAGTAAACTCGATCCTTCTCTCACCAGCTATTAGAAACAATAATGCTGCTCTACTTTTAAAACAGTAAGTTACATGCTTCGTGACAATGTTCTGGTAAAAATATTTAAAGATTTTGCATATAGTGTACGATTATCTGTGTATTCTGAAGCCAATACACATTATATTTGCGTTAGATAAGTCAAAGTTGCCAATTACCAAACGTTAAATAACTGCAGACAAATGAGTTTTGCATTTTCTTTGTATCTGTTTTCTGTTTTTTCTTTCTTATGTGGTGTGGTGTGGTGTGGTTTCTTATTTATTTATTATTACTTATTAGTACCAATTTATAAAAACCGTCAAATCGATTGCATTAGCGAGGTGCCACGTACGGACGTTCATCGAACTCGTCTTTAAGTAAACACAAGTACAAGTCAGCTAGTCACGAACAAGCCTTAGTCAAACAAAGGAGCCGGCCCACCGTTAGTCAATTTACACTGTAACGTGTAAGAACGAGGAACTTCTGCATTTCTTGGGTTTCGAACCAAAATGGTAAAAAACAATCGTGTATACTCTGTCAGTCTGTCTGTCACAGGTGGTTATCTCAAGAAATACTAATGTTATAGGCTTGAAATTTGAAACAGTGTTAGATGATGCTTACACAAGTATTATTGCAAATTGAAAATGATTAAAAACATGTTTATTTTTATTGTACGAATGTCTGAAAGGGAGTCTTAAAATTTCAAAATAGGATTACTAGGTCAAGTGAGATATCAGATGAAAAGGCTCTATTTGCACATTTATTTTAAAACATTTTTATAAGATCTGATAGTTTTCGAATTATAATGAAAAATGATAAAAAAAATGACATCCTCTTTATCTCCGAAATTTGCAGAAAAAGAAATCGGAAATTATTACTGTATTTATAATAAACGTAGATTACATGAACGATGTTTCTAAATAGCACAGATTTTCAGAAATCATTAAAAATTACATTAATTTTGCTATAGGACAAGAGATGCGTTGTCCGCCTATCCGTCTATCCTTCATTGAACGGTTGGATGAAAACTAGCTCTAATATTATAAGATATAAGATGATGGTTTGGAACCCTCGGTACGCGAGTCTGACTCGCTTTTGACCGGTTTTGAAGAGAACGTTTGAAGAAAAGTTTCACATGATGACCAGTGATTGTTGCTCACGTCAACGGTAAGATTTGAACAGCTCCTTTAAGATTTTAATCTCGAAGAAGTACTTAACTTTCCTACCTTCAACTTCCACGTCATCCTGGGAAATTACGTTATCCAGAGGGCATGATTAGTTCTATGCGCAAAAACTTGTAGCAAATCCTGGTTTTATACCTATCAACATGCACTCTTAAATATGGAGTGTATTATCAAATTATTGTTAACAACAACAGCCGGCCCCTGCCATTAAAACATAAAAATCTCTTACGGCTGACTCACTGTAACATTTACACCTCAGAAATGTGACAGTTTTCTACCGCTTTCGCTGATGCCAAGTGAATCTAGCAAGAAAATTAGAAAAGTGAATTATTTGCTTACTAAAACGGTTTAGTATCGTATGTGTGCGTAGAAAAAATAGCACATAAGTTAGGGTTACATTAACCACGACTACACGGCCTTTACTTAGGTAATTTTACTTTCGTCAACATGGCGATACCATGTATATTAAGTTCATACCTATTTAGATTTTTAGATGTAAAAGGACTTATCATTTGTAGCGCAAGTTTCAATACATGAACCAGGTCAAGTAGAATTAAAACCAAGAAACTGGTAGTTAACTTTTTGAGTGCAAAACAACACATTATTCTAATTAAATAAAATAACGCCTATGAAGTAATATGCAAGCAAGCGTCGTCCGGTTCTCGTGTTTAGCAATTCGTTAATGAATACGTTTTTCTATACTGCTAATTATAGTTCGTAACATGTTCTTCGCACCTTTCTTGTTTTTCATTCATGGAACCATATTGGCATTGCTGCATTATGTTAAGGTTACCTCATAAGTTTCAAATTATTATTTCGCGTTTGACCTTAATAACAAGATGTCACTCTGGAAGCCAGTGAATGCATTGGTTTTATTTTTCTAAATAATAGTTGACGCAAATTCAGACTATGCAAAACATAAAGCAATTGCTTTGCCTGGCGGTGGTTTTTCGTTGAGAGGCAATTTTAATTAGTTGAGAGAGGAAGCTGTCGTCAGTCCTATGTCCACCAATCGCAACTAGAAGTTTATAGATACGGAAATACAAAGATGACCAAAGTGCATTTAACTCAAGTTTAAACACCGTACCCCTTTGTCGTGACAAAGCCCGTGCGCTGTGTTACTAGCCGTGGCCAGTATATACTTTCCATGAACCTAACAAAGCATTAATAAATATACGAGTGCCTATGTTAAACTTGAACAAAACTTGTTCCAACTCTTTCTGCGGGTCAAGAGTTGGCCGTAAACTTAAATTGTTCTGTCCAACCTCGGACCGGTTAGATTCGTGCGTTTTCTATACGTTATTGTCGAGGCGTGTAGAATTTGTTGAATGATGCAGTAAACAAAATGCCGCGCCGGACGTTTCTTGTTTTATATTAGACTGTATGGATTATTTACGACCGAAAGTGACGTTGCATTTCAAAGTCTAATTTGTGGCAGAAGTTGAGGGAACTTGGTGAAAATAAACCAGAAAAATATTATCAAAAGTAAGCAATATTGTCAAATGTCATGCAAGTGAAAGGAAAAATATCCATTTCGAAATTAATTAACATTATTCGGAGTAAAAAAAAAGAAATAGGTACTCGTAAGCATACAAAAAGTAACTGACGATTATTATAAATAAAATATACATATATGCCGACTGTCTGATAATATAGAAAAATATAGAGATGATATTTAAATAATTTAGGATTATTGTAAAAGATTCTGTAAGAAACACATCTGAGACATCTCCGTTGTTACCTTGACATTATTTAATTAAATACGATTAACGCTAATATTTTGCATAATTTTAATATTTGACCTTTATTTTGCGTGAATGCATTAAACCCGGATATCTCTTAAATTTAAACTTCTTCAAGAATAAAACTGCAGTCTTGTTTGAAAATATGATACGATTCAATTTAACGAAAATTAGGGACTTTCAATCAAAAGTATCAAAATTAACACTAACTCTCTTAGGCTATTAAAGTTAAGCGTTATATATTTTTTGAACATGTTTCCCATGTCGTTATATAATAATATTATATGTAATGATTACTGTAATGTGTAAAATTAGACAATAAACAGTTGGTACATAGATTCATTAAATATTGCTACAAGTATTGCTTCAGACAATCGATTGTTTAAATAAGATTTTTTATACTCCTATGGTAATACCGTTATTACGTTGATATCTTAATCTTCCTTTGTTGGATTTTGGTGAAGGCAATATTTAATAGACATTGCATATTGGCTTATAATTTTTTTGCAATTTTAACATGTCTGCTCAATTGCTCATATAAGCAATTTAATTCTATTCCACAAGAAAAGAACGTTATAGAGGTAAGCGACAAAATTGTAAGAATACTTTTACGTTTTATTTACGTATTGCTATTTTATATGATAGGTACCATTATTGATTTTCACTAGCGATCGGTTGATTTTACATAAATTTTAGTAATTTATGATATGTAGGTACTTACCCTAATTTATATTTTCTTTTTCGCAGACAAAAGTTCACGACTATAGCGACTTACCTACTTTATTTTTACTTAGGTGTTTTTATTGTCTACTTACCTTAAATTTAGTTAAGTAGTAAGAAAGTAAGGGCTGTGTAAGAAAATGATTGGGCACATCTTTTTGAGAACCAAACGTGGTGATCATTCTTTCTAATTTGTATACCCACATGCGAAAATTCTCCAAAACAATTTGCAATTTCTAATCTCTACGTACATCGGTCATGCACGCGAGGTTATTCTATTACAATTTTATCACAGTTTATCCGTATAAAAACAGCATTTAATCTATAAGAGTTCCAGCCAATAATTACCCATCAACGTTTATAATTTCCATGCATGTAACTACGCTTAGCAATTATTCTGAGCTCAGCATAATATTCAATCTCGTTGCATAAGAGACTGTAACTGTGTTGTATTGCATACCGGTTTATTTTTAAAAACTTAGGTGTTAGTAGGTAGTAACCCCCATACCTACTTATACTAGGTATATTTTAATAATTTTATTGTTGCGTTAAGCAATGTCGTCGCGGTGGTAGAGCGTATTGGGCAATTGAAGAGTTACGATTGTTTGTCGAAAATAGTTAAGAATCTGACGTACAGTTTTCGTATTCGCAAATTAGGTTACGAATATAAAGTTTTAGCTATAAGTGTTTACTAAAAAAATTAATAAAATCGCTCGAAAATTTTTGTCGTTGAATGATCGTTGGCCATACACGGTTGTGATTCCTTTTTCAAAATGTTGACCAAAATTTTCAGCTCCTTTAATATTTTTTCGATACGTCTGTGTCTCGACACAGGTGTAATACCTACTTTGAGTTGTCTCTTGTTTTTTTTTTATAAATTACTGTCTAGAATCAGACAGGCGTGTTCCGCTGTCAACGTAGTAAAGAAAACCAGGTTTGATTCTTAGGGATATAAGAAAAAAGGAAATAAGACTACGACTCGTATATGAGGTATTTCAAATCAAGGCTTGTCAAGACTGTCCTGCTGCCAGTCTGTCAAGCCTTGTCTTCTCGGATATTTATTTATAGCTGAAGAAAACCTAAGCTACTCGGATGATCAAGTTTGATTCTTGTGTCTGTTAACCGCCAGTACAAGAACAGGAAAAAGTAACACAACTTAGGTAGGTAGTTCTAGTTAGGTACAGTAAATGGTAGCGTACTATCCGTCAGTCCTACGACTATAAAAATAGCCACGATTTTTTTTTTGTAATTTGAAGGTAACTCGTATTAATGTGTTTTTTTAGCCCGAGTTTAGACCTGCAAGAAAAATTATGCAAGTTTCAACACAAAGCGAGGACGAAAAGCGAACGAGTTTGGAGTGGGCGAACGAACGCATGCATGATGCATTGCATGATTTTTCTTGCAGGTTTAAATTCGGCTTTATGTCTATGATGATCATGTCTGCTGTGACGTATTTGTATGTATTTTTAAAACGTATATATGTGTTTTCTTACTCGTTTGATCAGTATACAACTCGTCTGACGGCGACTGTACCTGCTTAGACCATACAGTAAGTTACATTCCTTTAACTAAAAGAGCATTTCTTGACGCAGTAATTAGGTGACTCAATGTGACCTTAACCGAGTAGACTTTAAGGCTTTAATCCAAATAGTCATTAGAGCACATGAGTGAGCAAATTTAATCGTAAAAATGTTATTTGAATTGAAAATTATTTACATATTACCAAGGCATCGTTAAATAATTCTATGAAAAAAATGTGCTATACCTTTAACAGAAGTCTCTACAGTAACTGTAGTTACAACCATGCAAGTCAGTTGTGGATGAACTTCAAAACAAATTCATAAGCTCTCCTTTTCTGAAAATAAAACTTTTATATAACATAATATAGGTACACTTGATCTAAAAAAAAAGCCGCAGTGGCGTCATTCACTGCTCTTAAAGGCTCGTTGGTTCGAGCCATGGCTGGCAACTTGAAGATTTTCGGAATTCGTGTGATAAATTGCATTTGTATGAGTATCAGGCGAGCTTGTCGGTTAAGAGAAACATAATTAAGAAATCTGCACACTCCTAAGAAGCAATTCAATCTTGAAATTTCCAATCCGCACCGGGTGGCACCGGGCCTGCGTGGGAACTATAGCCTTGCTCTCTCATTCTGAGAGGAGGCCTGTGCCCGGCAGTGGGATGTAAATAGGCTGAAGATTGTGAGATTGTGAACACTATGTTTTCAGCATCGATCGTTCGTAAAAATGGGCTGCCAATTGTAATAATGTTAAGTTGATTTCAATATTGTCCAATGCATTATAGCTTAATAGGTTTGATGGGCAATATTTATTTGCAAAGACGATTTCAAGCTTATCTAAATTAGCCAATTTGTATTAATATATTCGTGATGAATTTGTTACGATAGAATCACTCTACTGAGATCATAGAGAATGTTTATGTAATAAGCTTTTAGTCCGAAACCATGTTGTCAATAGACAGCCTTCAATAATTTTTAACGTAGCTATTTTGCTATTTAGTAATGCAGAGATGCGCTAAATTTCTTTAGATACCGCTACCGCAATACACACAGTGTACCGTAATTAAGGCACAGGACACACACCCTATGAGCGAGTGGGAAATTGGGAGAGAATGACCAGACTGGGACCAAGTTTTGAGTTTAAGTACTTACATAAAAGCTTGCACCGGACGCATTAAAGGCTAGGTACAGCTCTGCATTGTCCGCAAATTTTTGGCCTCGGAATAGGGAGACAGATACGAAAACGAGATTTCGGATGCAATTAGTTGTTAACCCACCAAATTCAATTTCATAAAGATAAGGTTTATGTCAATATAAAACATTTAGAATTAGAACTGACGCAACCTCGTGATGTAACCCGCAGTGATACAGATCACGCATTCCACGACACGCATTTATTTTATATGTAGATTGTATTAAATTTCTAATTTTCACTTTGAAGAACACCAGCTAACAATATTGTAATGTTATAAGTTCCGGTATTTAGACACAGTGGTAATTTATTACTTAATGAGTAGATACTAAAAGGACCCAATCCATTATTACCTAATTTAACACAAGACTAACCAACTTTCGATTAAGTACCTACTTACTTTTAAGCTATAGAAAGTCTAAAAAGTAATCAATATTTTATGAGCCATAAAGAAGAATATTTTAAAACCAGAAAAAACGAGATTCAAAAATAGATGAAACCTAAAGACGGAAGCAATATATCAATTTTGCACACATTTATATCACTTATGGAATAAAATATGGCAACTCATTGGACTTTCTGCACTGCAGCAGAATGCTTAGTTTATCCAGTCGAATTAAGTATTCATTTGGATTTAAATTGACAATTAACTTAGCATAATGTACTTGGAGCTATTTAGTACACATCATTGAGTTAAAGTAGCTCTTGGACAGTATATTAAAACTAGTTAAATACTGAGTATAATTTAACTCGTAGTTTTATTATCCCGTTTTAACACAAAATGTGGATAGATCGCTTCTTCGTTTGTTCTAGAAAAGCGGGGTAGACGATTCGTCATCAGCCTATTTAAGTCCCAATGCTGGGCACAGGCCTCCTCTCAGAATGAGAGGGCTTGGGCTATAGTTCCCACGCGGGCCCAGTGCGGATTGGGAACTTCGTACACACCACTGAATTACTTCGCAGGAGTGTGCAGGTTTCCTCACGATGTTTTCCTTCACTGAAAAGATCATGATAAATTACAAATGTAACTTCGCACATAAATTCCGAAAAATTCAGAGGTGCGAGCCGGGGTTTGAACCCACGATCCTCTGCTTGAGAGGCGATAGGTCAAACCACTTGGCTATCACGGCTTTTTTGGTAGACGATTACTATGATTCATTTTAAGATTTTTATTAATAAATTGAAAAAAAGGCGGTGTATTAGTTTTACCAGTTTTACTTAAAAACGTGTGTGAATTTGGCCGTTAAATTTCTATTAGTAAAATACACGGAGTGTAGGTATTAAGTATATGGTGGTTAAGTTAATAACATACCTCTACTTTAATATCTCAAAAGAAACTTACCTATCTAACTCTTGTTTACGACCCTCCTGATTTAAAACATAAGTTAAGATAAGAATTTGCTATTTTGTCAAATTCTTGTTATTACTATTGTTTACGTTCTACTTATTGCTGTAACAATTTAGATACCTGCCCAGTGTTATAAACATTTATTTCCTTGTTAGCAGATTCTAACAATACGACTTTATCTTCTTAAAAATCTCAGAAAACACGTAAATTAATCTAATCACTAAGTGATTTCCTACTAATTTACATCAATGTAAGCTGATTCAGATAAGGTACTTTCGCTTTCGCTTGTTATGCCTTCGTTTGCATAGTAAAGTAAACGTTTTATCTGTGATTTACACTGAGCACCAAATGCGTTAAAACTGGCGTTCATTGACGATGAGCTAACGAACTAGGACTGTTTTGTTTTATACGTTATACGTATACGTGCCTATAAAATTTGAGGGTTGCCCTCGATATCCCTGAGATCCCAACATCAGATCATGACTTGGTGACAGTGGGACCACCTCAGGAGTACACCCTTTCGAATAATGATTTAACATTTTCAGAATTATCCTCCAACTCCTAACCGCTAAGGAGTTGTACCTTCCATCATCAGCTCATCATCATGAGATGATGACTACCAGACGCAAATACTTGAATAACCTTAGAAAATATATGAAACACATAATACGTGCCTGTAAAATTTGAGGGTTGCCCTCAATTTCCCTGGGATCCCATCATCAGATCATGACTTGGTGACAATGGGACCACCTCAGGAGTATACCCTTTCAAATAATTTTTTTTTTTTGAAAATCGGTCTACAATTGACGGAGTAATCGATGTACATACATAAAAAAAAAAACAGTGGAACGTAGAACCTCCTCCTTTTATTGAAGTCGGTTTATAAAAAAAATGGTCTCGCGCTGGATACCACATATACTTAGTGAAGACCAAAAAATGGCTCTCGTTAGATGGTGTCGCAAAACTCTGCGGCAATTCAACCGAGGAGACTCTAAACACGTTTATGACATTATCAGTGCCGAATCTTGGATATATGCCTACGTCCATATGCCTACGATCCAGATTCTAAACAGCAGTCGACTGTTTGGGTGTTCCAAGATGAGCCAAAATCGACCAAAGTAATACGCTCACGGAGCACTTCGAAAAAAATGGTCGCCACGTTTGTAGCGAAAAATGGCCACGTTGCCACCATTGTGCTCGAAGACCGTAAAACAGTTAATGCTGACTGGTATACCACTGTTTGTTTACCTGAAGTTATCGGCGAGTTCCGAAAAAATAACCCGAGACGTCGTATAGTACTGCACCACGATAATGCTAGCTTGCACACTGCCCGGCAAACAATTGCGTTTTTAAAAGAGCAAAACGTCGAAAATCTGGAACACCCGCCGTACAGCCGACTTGAGCCCTAATGAATTCTTCACTTTTCCAAAAATCAAGCAACGACTTCGTGGTCAACGGTACCGGACGCCTGAAGAAGCGGCTGAGGCATACAAAACGGCCATTTTGAAGACCCCGACTTCGGACTGGAATAAATGTTTCGAAAACTGGTTCGATCGAATGAAAAAGTGTATTACATGTCACGGTGATTACTTTGAAAAACAATAAATACCATTTGACTCTTAAATTGTCTTTAGTTTTTCCAAACGACAAAACTTAAAAGGCAGCCCTCGTAGTTCGATGCAGTGTATCCTAGCGTAAGTACGATTCTGTTACTCCAGCATTCTTATGCCATTATTCATAAACGTCACTCACGTCTCCATTAGTTAAAGTAGGTTTTGCCTTATTCTTACTAATGGAAATGTCAATGTGACAAAAAAGGACAAACAAATTTAAGCGGCATTTTAGTTAAAATAGGTTTATGAATTATTAGGGTTATTGTCTAACTCGTTCGGAATTTAGCCATCGCGTTCATTTTGTATGGGCTGACAATTTGTATCGGAAACAGCTAGCTGTCACAGTCGTACAAAAACTGACATTTCAATGAGATGAAGAGTGTCAAAATAGTTACCCAATTACCCTGCAGTTCACTGCTTATGAACACGGAACTGTCTGTCTGTGTCCCCAGTGATGTGATCAGAGTCCTTGGTTTGATTATTTTTTTGGATAAAAGCGTTCCGATGTCTGTGTCAGTGAATGAATACCGGTGTAGGTTCCAACGTATTGGGGCATGTATAATATAAACCTAACTCCGTACGATGTACTTGACTAGATCACCGAAAAAAAGTTTTATAACAAAGCTTACAATAAAGTAGCTTAGAATAGACACGACAAAGCCTTTAAATTGCTTATCTATTGTATTAACAATAAAATAATAAGTAAAGGGGTATGGATATTGACTCGCCTCTCATCTATAATAGGTGTAATATTAAAGCTAAGATTTGAGGATGGATTAGATGTTCAATTTAAGAAAGTTTGTTTGTGTTTAACATGTCATGAATATAATACATATATACGACTCCGGCAAATACATAAATTGATGGGTTCAATTAAACTTGTCAGTATGTTATTTATTTAATTTGGAGGTTCAAATCGATTAAGATAACGCCTCAAACACATTAAGCACGAGTAATAGTTTGATTAGTATGCAAATTAATCGTTGAACTATTACGTGATGATTAACATAATTGCATGTTGATGAAAACACAGACTACAATTGTTTACTCTTTAAGAAAAACAAACTTTTCTCAATTCAACCGGAAGTTACTAACTAATACTGAATATATTTACATAATAAAAGTAATTTACAATGACATTAAATCTAAGCTTAAACTAAATAAACTACAACTTAAAACTAAATTAAATCTAAATAAGGCCCCCGTGGCATAGTGCCCAAAAGGCTGGCAGCGTTGCCTCGCTGAATAGCGATGCTGATTCTTTGAGAGAGAAAACTGTCAGCCCTTTGGTCACAAGTTGCATCAACTAAGCGCTTTTGTAACTCAGAAATAAGCTTGTAAGCGCTGGGACCCCATGGACCCAAAGTTTCTGAATTTATTTTCTAGTAATTTTTACAAAGTAATTTAGAGGTCGGAGCCTTCTGTGAGACGAAGTCCTCTATTCGATTTGTTAGGATACTTAAGTAAGACTGATAGGGTTGAGACGAAACACTTGATATGACATTTGGTCCTTATTATGATGATTATATTAATTAAAAACCGTCTCTCTTAGGCACAAAACTTGTATATGCGAAATCTCTTTACATCAACAGAGTCTTCGACGAAGGAAAATGTACCCATGAAATGTGGTTTGTGGTCATTCTATCGGGAGCTAGAAGGGATACGGCAGTTAGGCTTGATGGGCTAACCACCGCACCATCATCCTTTGATGGGCATGGTCACATAAACAGTGCGCTCGGCAAGTAAAAATAAACTGCGCAGGGATATTTAAAGCCTTGACGATAATGACTATACATGAAGAATAAGACTTTTATGATCAGTGTGAAACCAAAATATTTTTGAGATATTTGCTGAAGTTTAATTTAAAAGCTTTTGGTAGAACAGGTTACCTACTTAATTTATTAGGGTTTCCCTTTACAAAATTTAATTTGATTTTGTCTTATTTCAGGTGTTGCGGATAACGGACCAGTGTGCGTCAAAATGCTAAGAAGTCCGGGGCCCGAGGCCCTTCGGACTAGTAAGAGGTCAGTATGCTTACCATTAACTCTCGCGTCTAATGCATAGACACGTTGTATCTAATAATACTGCGTCTTAAAGAATGACCATCCTCTCTCCACCGGTATTAGTTTCTGCTGCCCGCAGGCGACGATTGACTGAGGGTCGAGCACGAGTTTTAGAATCCTGCGTAACGTTACGGTTATCGTATCGAGATCGAGAAACCGAGAAAAAAGTTAAAAAAGTTTGTGTGGCCGCCAAAGCGGAATATCTTAGTAATAAAGTTAAATCCGCTGATAATAAAGTAAAAGCAGTATGGAACGTAATAAATTCAGAGACAGGTAAATCAAAGCCCCATAATAGCCAATATAAGTTAAAGATAGATGAAAGAATAGTAACTTCAGATTTAGAAGTGGCGAGTGCTTTTGAGGATTTTTTCTCTAATATAGCTATAGATACAACTCATGACTTAAAGTCATCCACTGCGCTGGCTGGCTCATACTTAAATGTGGTACAAAAGGACAGTAACTTGAAATTTGATTTTAAACACACAAACTCGGAAGAGATTATAAAAACATTTAAATATTTGAAAATTAAGAACACAGAGGATCTTTGGGGTATTTCAGTTAAAGTAATGCAATCTGTCATCCATATTGTGGCACCATATCTGGCCGTCGTGTTTAACAACTGCGTCGATGAGTGTGTGTTCCCTGACTTAATGAAGTACAGTAAAGTTATTCCTTTATTCAAAGCTGGCAGCTCATCTGAGCCTGGTAACTCTCGACCGATTTCCGTGCTTCCTGTACTAAGTAAAGTGTTTGAGAAAATTATGCTAAATCAATTGCTTTATCACTTCAATATTAATGAACTATTTCACAGTCAGCAATTTGGGTTTACGAAGGGCCGCTCGACAACGGATGCGGCTACAAATCTCATGAAGCACATTTATGACGCATGGGAACAATCGCAAGATGCAATAGGAATATTTTGCGACCTCTCCAAGGCATTTGATTGCGTGGAACACGAGACGCTTATCCGCAAACTTGAACACTACGAACTCACAACTAATGCACTGAACCTTGTTATGTCCTATCTCAGTCAGAGAATCCAGAAAGTAGACATACATAGAGTGCAGTCATGTGGATCACCGGTGAAGCTTGGAGTACCACAGGGCTCTATTTTGGGTCCGTTTCTCTTCTTGGTGTACATAAATGACTTGCCCCAGCTGCTAGAACACAAATGTGACATAGTACTGTTCGCTGATGATACCTCTCTCATTTTTAAAGTCAACAGGCAACAGGAAGATCAAAGTCACATCAATGAGACTCTAAGAGATGTGCTGAAATGGTTTACTGCAAACAATTTACTATTGAATGCAGCTAAAACGAAATGTATAAAATTTTCGTTGCCTAATGTAAGACAGGTTGACACTACTATCAGATTAAATGGAAAGAAGCTGAACCTCGTGGATGAGACTGTTTTTCTCGGGCTTACATTAGATCGCAATTTGCAATGGAGCCCACACCTATCTGGTCTTGCTGGTAGATTGAGCTCTGCCGCTTATGCTGTACGAAGAATCCGGCAATTCACCAATGTAGAAACGGCGCGGTTAGTTTACTTCAGTTATTTTCACAGCATTATGTCTTATGGCATCCTAATTTGGGGCAAGGCGGCCGATATCGAGACAATCTTTATCTTGCAGAAGAGGGCGGTCCGGTCTATTTACAATCTTGGCACCCGAGATTCACTTAGAGAACGCTTTAAAGAAATCGACATCCTTACAGTAGCTTCTCAGTATATATATGATGTAATATTGTATACACACAAGAACATCAAATCTTTCAAGAAAGTGTCGGATGTGCATGGTTTCAACACTCGGAATAAGCATAAACTTGCCGTCCCTAAATTTCGTCTACGAAAAGTCAGTAAGTCTTTTTTGGGAAATTGCGTGAGGTTCTACAATAAAGTGCCTGTAGATGCATGGGAATTGCCTCACAATTCATTTAAAAGATACATATAGACCGCTCTCTTGAAAAAAGCATACTACAAAGTGGATGAATACTTATGTGATGGCACCACCTGGCCAAGGCTGAAAACAGAAGATAATTAGGACATCAATGTGACTTGGCTGCGTCCCGAAGATATTCGTGTATGGTGTCCGGCTCTGTTGCCGTTGTCCGCTGCGTACTAATTGTAATACAATTGACATAAATAATGTTTTATTTATTTGACATGATGACATGAAATGTATATTTCATCATTTTTTGTTATTTGACATTTGGAGACCATATACATCTCCAGTTTGTGTATATGTATTATTATACTTATTATTTGACCGTGGAGGCGTTTTACACCTCTGCTGATTTTAAATTTAGTTTAAATTGACCCTAGAGACTATACATCTCTAAGCCATTTAGATTAAGTATTATATTATAGTATTAATTCTGGGACCCTATACATCCCTTTGTAATTTAAATTTTCACAGATATTTGACCTGGAGACCCTATACATCTCCTGCTCAATTAAAACGTGCCAGTAAAGTAAAGTGTTCTGGTTTTGCTGTTCTAATAATTACTTTTTACACTTGTTTCTAAAATGCGGTATATTTTTTTTCTCTCTTAATCTTTTAATGACAGAGTGAGGTTTCTTTGTGTAGTTTGTCTGTGGTTGCGTACTGTAAGAGCTAATGTAACTTGTTTTTAGAAAAAATGACTTTGTGCCAAGTTTCTTGCGGCGCATTCTTCTTGGCAATCATGGTCTTTCCGAAAGCGCTGGTAGACTCAAAAAAAATGACGTGTAAAAGAGCATTCAACTGCCTATTTGCTGAATAAAATTTTGAATTTTGAATTTTGAATCTCATACTAAATTTTAGTTCCAAATACGCTCACGGGCCGTCGCTGTTCCAAACGTCATACAAACTCGATAACGTTTAAGTACTATTCGATTTTACGTGACGCAGGTTTCGAATATTCGTACTCGGGCCTCTGTATTTCCAGACGCATATATTGGCGAGTGCATATTTTCGAATAAGAACCGAGTAGTAACGTTATCGTATTACCATCGCTTAAATTTGTATGACGTTTGGGACCGCACCCGTGATCGTTAGGGCGTCCAGCGTATAGTATGGTGGTAGTGATTGGTGATACCTACTGGGGTCTAATATGTGACAGTATGTGTTGATTCGTTAGATAGTGAAGATAGAGAAACTGCATGTAGACATACATTTGTAGCATAGACGTAGCTGCAGGTGTGGTTAATTAAGATCAAGTTAATTTTCAGTTCTGTTCACCTCTTTGACGCATTTAAGTAATGTTTGTTGGTAAATGGGTGACAGAATTTTGTTCCCAGTCTGGTTGCCTAATACAGGCCTCGGTATATCATGGTACTTTTACTCGAGATTTAGCCACCAACGCGAGCGCGGGCTATCGCGTAATTAATTCGGAGTTGCGTTAATGAACGCGTTGTTGCTTACAGAACGCTCTGCTATAAATCTTTAACACCTGGCTGACTAGTGACTTCGATAGATTACCACAGAACGTAGGTTTGTTTTGTTTATGAGTTGTTGGCAACGATAAGAATGATAAGTGGGTATACCTGTTTATGCAAAGAAAAAACTATGCTATAGCTACGAAGACGAAGAAGTCAGCTATGTCTCCATACGAGCTCAAATAAGAATACTCATACTTACTACTTGATTGTAAACGTAGATATTAAAGTGTCATTAATCATCTTTTTCTACCACCAATTAACGCAGTTTGAAGGAAAAGAGATGGGGAGTGCACACGTTAAAGATGTGATCGACAGGCGAACTTTACTGCGGTTTTATGGGCTCGCCGGTAATTCTCGCTTTTGGATCACGGCAAAACTGCGGTTTTGTGAGATGGCAGTCAAGCTCGCGGTTTACTCGCTAAAAGTGCAAGCTTTAGCTCGCACATAAATCATACCCTTTACACAATAAGCCAATACAGGTTCGACCGACGCGCCAATTATAATATCTGAACCCATAGTACATGTATGTACCTATGCTGCAGGTATATAGTATAAAATGATTACGTAATAGCGTAGAAGAGTTTGTTTAAATCGAAAGCATTTTTAGTTTAACTAAAGCTGACATCCAGCTAACGCAAAAACGCACCTTGTTTAGATGTTAAATCGTTTTATTGCCCAGCTGACTAGACTAATAAAATAATAATAATTATCAAAGTCAAATAAAATAAAAAATGCACATTCAAATTGTCCACCATAAAATCTGCGTACGGATGCGTTTATGATTGAATGATAAATATCAATACCGTAAGTGATTAGCTATCTAGGACTTAACTGGGGTTTAATGGCAGCATTAAAAGTTAGTGTTAGCTATAGACGGGTTATTTGCGTGACGATGACAGTGGCTTAGATAGCGCTAATGGGTGAATGTGCGAATGGCTCATTACCTAGGCGCAATGATAATTAAAGGTATACTTAGTTACAACAGTACGTATGAATAGATCTAAAAAGGTCTTTCGATACCGTCGTCTATTGAACTGGAACATGATGAATGAGTTTCAATTCCGTTCCTGGAAAATGTGGCATATGAATGTTCTTGCGTAAATGCGGAGCAACTTTATCTCCAAAAAAACTTATTCTTTAGCTGTTGATTGTGATCAACTCATGTCAAGCGAAATAAACTTGAGTTAGGCCCAAGGTAGTAAGTTGGCGATAACATGGGTACCTAAGTATAGGTAGTTTTAATTTGTAAAGTGTGGGTAGGTACTTTCTAAGGAAGCTCACCGTAGGATCGTGAGATAATTCCATATTGCTACCCAAAATAAATAGCCATGATAAATTGTTAAGCTTGATTTACTATAATGACTTCATAAGGACCAAGAAATTATGAGCAACGACTGCTACAGGCCGGCAATTTTTCTCCCATTCGTGTTCGTGACCCACTCAAGAGTTTTTAAGCAGCCTGGTACTTATATTAGGTAAAGGTGAAGTATAACAGGTAGGCATACTCCTAGGTTATTTAAAACACGATAATGTTGCGACCCGGTATTTTGTTTAAGTGGCCTGGTGCCGGGCAGCAACCCATCAAATGGGAAACGCTGCTATGGGCTACTCGAGATATGAGTATTAAAGATTCTAACTTGTGCACTGTGGCTCAGAGATCCGCACAGAATTGTTTTTGCGGGCGCGTGCGCTCAACCAGCCTAGAAAACAAATCGAGATGGCACGTAATGCTATAAGTAAACTAGTTAATCTATTTCTAGATCGAAGTAGTTAAGCCAGTTCAGTGCACGTTTATAAAAATCTTAGAAAGCTATTGAATAATTTATAATTGTAAAAAAGTTTATGGCCTAGGTATTATTATATTCCCGCAAGCCACATTGTAACACGCTAGAATGCATCTCTCAGATACTGAAATCACACTAACAATACTTTGATAATATTGCCATCTTATGATTATCTTCTAAAAAAGGTCTTAGTAAAAAAAGGCTCTTACGCACAATTAATCGCCCACCCTATTTTTACCTATGTATTGTAAAAGCATTGATTGATTAAAAAGTTATCGCTGTATTACTGCTACATTACCTGCAACGGAACGTCATTATATCCATGCCACATTGACGCACGACCATCTCGTTTCCAGATGGTGACGTGCGACAGCGAGAGCGCGCGGCTTGGCGGCTTCCGGCTGGGCGCGCGCGAGGAGAGCGAGCGGCGCCCGCGCACGCCCTCCGTGTCCTCCCTCTCGCTCTACAAGCAGAAGATCGACGCGCTCTTCGCGCTCGACGACACCCGCTCCGTCGCCAGCCTGCCCCAGTACGCGCCCGCCGCTCACCTCACAGACACCAAGGTAAATTAAAAAGTAAAAACCGTAATTACCTAGCACCCGGCTTCATTAACCCGTCTTGTTAGTATAAAAATCTCAGTTTATTACTACGTCATGCGCCGCTTCACTTTTGGTAATGTTCGTTTTTTGTGCAGGTCCCCACACGAGACGGCAAAGATGAAACCTATTGCCAGAATAAAATCAACAAGATCAACAACACGGTCCAGGATCGCATAGAAAGGATGTTCGCGGACATGGCTGGCGAGTCGCGGCAGCCTGTGGAGAGCATCGGCGTGCACGTGTTCGCGGTGCACTACCTCGGCTCCACGCCGCTGCAGAGTAAGGTCACCAGCCTCTCCGGTCTCCAGACACCCCTCAAAGACCTATACTTCGCCTACAGAAGAAACTACCGCCATAAAAGCAACATCACAGGCAGACTAGAAATCTCAAAAAGCGGCCTCAAAGTCAGATACAAAGGAGAGAAAGGTGACTTAGAACAGCTAAACCCGTTCCCGACGATAGCGGTGTGGTCCGCGGTCAAATTCGTCGTCCAACCCTCGGAAAAAGAGAACCACGACCTGAGCTACGCGTTCCTGCCTCTCATCACTGACCCGGACAACATCGACCGCCATGCTTTGTTCAAGACTTTAGAATCATCCGACAAAAAGTATATCCTCTCCCACAACGAAAATTCGCATTCACCTCTTTTCGCTGTTGTGATGAGGAAGATCGGCGTCGCCAAGCAACTGGAGTGTCATGGATTTGTATGTCAGTCGTCTGAGGACGCTATCGTGATAGCGGCCACGCTATACAAATCTCTGATGTCACACATGAGCCGGCAAGGTCACAGCGGAGACATGAAGAAGTTAAAGAATCGAAACGGAGTTAGCTGTATGAGTGTAGCGAGTAGTATAACACAAAACGATGTCCCTATCAGACCACCTCGGAAAAAACGAAGCACGTCTTCTTTAAGTGGTGACAGTGACAGACCGGATGGTTTCTCTGCCAGTGAGTCCTTCCACGAGAGACCAAAGCTAGAACGGACGAGAAGGATCTTAGCTGCCGAAAGAGAAAGTTACCGATGTCCCTCACCACCGCCGTCCATCTCCCCCGCCGAACCAAAAAGAATAACTGTTGAAGAAGTCAAAGCTAAGCTGGATTCCATAAAGCACGATACAAGTGGGAGTGACACCCAAGAATCAAAAAAGTCGATGGCGAAAGACTCACTAAGTCCTAACATTAACAGTAAGATTTCCAACCCAATGCCTCTTCAGAGCAGTAGTGAGTCTTCAGTTCGGAGTAAAGTCTCAGAGAAAATCGAATTATTTAGACAATTAGAAAAGAGGAAAAATATTCAGAGACCACCGACTTTGCCACCTCCTATACCGACGAAACCACACGATTCTCCAGATTATTCAAAAGAACCTCTGAGAAGAAGTCAAAGTGGCAGGAAATCTTTAAATGAATCCGGTGACATCTTAACGAAAGTAGCGATACCCCGATCCGGCAGTTTTCTCAACGCTGGCGGACTTACTAGATACAAGTCTATTGGACACAGGTATGTTTCAATTGATCTTAATGGTATTACGCTTCATTGAAGAAAACACTTCCTTTTATCTGACATCTCAGTCAATTTGCACCAGTTTTTATTTATCACTTGATTGCTAAAATACCGAAGCAGAACGCGCTCAGTGAAGTGTTTAGACATCTTGCATGTGAGTAATTGTGCCAACGCAACCGCGTCCGCTACATTCCTCTGGTCCAGTATACCTATTCAACACCTGATCTTTTTTTGCCAGTCTTAACTATTACTTACAGTCTAACGAGTTAGTAACTCACAGGTATTTTTCGCAGTGCTTGGATGATGATCACATACTAATGAATAATTTTTCAATTTTCCAGGAACAACGGCAAAAAGGGAGGCGGTTCCCCGTTAGGATTCAATGAACTTTTTAATGAATTCAAAGTCCAGGAGAACTTACATTCGATGGACGAGATTTTAAATGCCATAATAGACGCAGAAGGGATGTCTTTCAATGATCTAAAACCGATTTACAAAGAATTTCTTTTGAAGTTAGCCGTAACACTGACGAAGGACGAAATATTCCAGCACAGTAAAGCGATTATGAAGAAACAGAAGAAGAAAATCTTAAGAAGAAATAGCATATTCCAAAACAAGCGGAGAAAAATCTTTAAAGGAGCTAGTGGTTTGCGGATGGTTTTTAGATTACCTTTTGGGAAAGACTTGCCAAAAATTGAAAAAACCAATCACCAAATTGGTTCCTTTGATCTGCAAACTGTTGCCAAAAAGGATCCCATCTCGGAAAGTTCAGTATCCACGTCCAGCTATGATTTAAGACAGTTTCGACCGAAAGAACCACCTCTACCGCCACCGAAGCGACAGACCATGCGGCAGCGGAAACGTAACGATAAGATCGTCCACGTATCTAAACGGAATGGGAAAGTCTCTAGGCCGGGAGAAAGGACGTCGACTTCCGAAGACTCGGATTTTTTAACGCTAAGCAATCGACTCGGATGTCAAAATCGGAACAGCTCGAGCGGGTACGTGTCTTGTTCTGAATGTGAATCCGAGAGCTGCGTGGACCGCTGCTATTGCTCACTGAAAGGAGACTGCAAATCTAAGTGCTACTGCTACGATGGCGACGCCAAGCGAGACCCATCCAAAACGAGACTTCTCAGCAAAAGTAAAAACTGTAAAGACTGCTCAAAGTGAGTATCTAACGCTTATCTCGCAATATTACATAATCTACCTAGTCATTAGATATTATTTGAGGAATGAGTTTATAAATTATAAACAGCTAGCATCAAAAATTTCTCCACTTTCGTCCGAGTTCGTTTAACATTTCATTTAACTCTAATACTCGCATCTCGACGAAGTGATTGTGCAGGTTTAATTACATTTTCAGAACCATCAGTCGGATCCAGTGGATTATGCGCCTTGTTTATTATTGATTATGATTCATTATTTATAACTGGTGCCTTTGTAGAAATGAAATGTGTGTGGTGGTAATCAGAGCGTGGCACGTCCGCAGCTTGCGACGCCTCATGAGTAACTGAACCAAATTATAATTATTTACAGTTGACTGTGAATTAGTAATTGTCCCAATCACGCTGATTCTACTTGAGATTTAGATTCTTCAAACAGCTGATCTTTGGAATTCCTTGAATTTTTCTGCTTGAGCTATGTGTGGATAGAAATCTGCTTTGTATCAGGTATCTTGATTGGGAGACGCGAAGTCGTTGGAACGCGTTACGTGACTTTAAGTGATTCGTTTCAGAAATTTAAGCACCGCTAGAATTTCACTGTCTCGTTATTGTAAAGTTTTTTGTGTTTCGTTAGTAGCTAGTAAATTTGGTATTTACTTGAATCCAAAACGAAACAGGATTACTGGTTTGCCAAGTGATATAAGAGGAGGTATTTGATAATTTATTCGCCAAGTTAGTAATTGGACTTTGATGTAATAAAAAGAATACGTAGTTAAAGAATAAACTCATCTGTTTAAAAATGAAGGTGATAGATATGTTATACCACATTTACGGAATTCAGACTAGTATTCTACCTACGAGTACACCTACGTTTATTGACTGTTTAAACCATCGTGTCACTTGATAAAAAAATACTTAAGCTTACCCAACAGTTTCTACTAAGTACTTATCAGTCCACGTATACGGAGCCCTCTGTGTATCATGTGAAATATCACAATCTACACCGAGGAGCAAAAATAACGGATCACTTTCCATACAAAGTTGTATGAAAAGTGACCCGTCATTTTTGCTCGTCACTCAAAGCGCCAAAAATCGGGTTTGTGGTTAAATGAAGAAAAATTTAAAACAACTATAAACTACAACTTTCTAGGGACGTATACGACGGCGACTTCAGCTACTGCTCGTGCGATTCTGAGAGCTGTGCTGATAGCAATAAGTGTTACTGCGCCGGAGCCGGGCCCGAGTACCGTCGCAGGGAGGACTATATGCCATACCAGTCCAAGTCCAAGTGAGTGCTGCTATTTTAATGTTCATAAAAAGATGACAAACGAGTACGTGGGTCCTACTTGTAAAGAGGGCTAACATAAATGCCTCTTGATGCTTCTAGAAAACCGTAAACTTGTAATACTGGAACTTTCAGGTAGTAATTTGAGGTTGAACTTATTTGCAGTGAGACAAGTGTCTTAGGAGGAGCTTAGGAGGTAACTTTCTGAGTCTTTTTGTGAAATTTTGCTATGGAAAGCATCGGAGGTTCGGTGTCTCTAATTTTACTGAGCCGGACATGACATTCTGCGAGTCTACTCTAGTAGGATTTTCGGGGGAAATGACCCAAATAACCGCAAGGGATGCGCAGGACAGAAACTGATGGCAAGACTCAAGCTCCTCTGTTCTGTTGGTTTTGGTTGAATGTTCCGAAGGATCGATGTCTTAAAGAAAATATTATATAATTTTGAACAGTTTAACTTATTGCCATGTTTTGCTACTAATTTGAAGTTCAGTGTAAAATGCCGTTTTCGCTTGCAATCCCGCGTTGTAATAAGCTAAAGTAATTCAGTTTTATCGAATCTTCAGATCGAGTACGACATCGAAGTCGCGCCGGTCGGAGCGTGTGCGGCGAGCCCGCTCGTCCGACAGCCTGGCGCTAGACTACGAGCTGCTGCTGCAGAACCAGGCGCGCGACGCCCGCCCCGCCAGCCGCAACCTGCAGCGACTCACTGGTAACGTGACACGTAGGACACACGACAAGTCGCGCCGGTCGGAGAGCGTGCGACGAGCCCGCTCGTCCAACAGCCTGGCGCTAGACTACGAGTTAAAGCTCCGAATTTGCTAGGGTACGAATGTCACACCAGACCAACTTCGCTCGACATGCAATCTTCATATGGTACGCGCGTATTGCTACACAAGCTAAATCCGTGACTTCGCTTGATGTGACTATCGACTCTTCTGTCGTGGGACATTAGGTCAAATGACACTGAGAGCTGTTCATCATTTTGATTTGGTTCAGGAACGATAAATATTCTACCAGCAATCGATAAGATAACTCCTTAAAAGCGCTAATTAAAACGTCTACAAACTCAAACTAAATTAATTTATTTCCAGTCCGAAGCACCGGCGCCGGTTCCCAAGACGCTTTAAGCGTGAAGAAGTCCGCTGAGATGGCAGCGCTCTTCGCAGACGTCCGTCTGTCTCAGCGGACCGACGTGCGCTCGCTGGCAGGGGGGCGGCGCCCCCGCGCGCCCCCGCTGCCCCCCGCGCCGCCTCGCGCGCCCCCCCTCGCGAGGATGTTCGACCACCGCCCCCTCAGCAGAAACGCGAGTCTGGAGGACACCCTCGGATACTTACCATGATTAAGCGCTAACACCACCGGGATGTTTTGTCGGCTGGGACCGTTGGAAGTCATTATGGAGTAACATTGTGGAAGAAGTATTATATTGTCTTGTTATCTAAAATATCTGATTCTGTTAACAAAATTCTATCCCGATTATGCTTATGACGTCATTGTTTTAAGTATGGTTATTTTTTACTTACGATGAATGTGAATAATGTGATGGTTGTTGTTAATCGCTCAACAATGCCTACAGCAAATATGAAGCAAAGTTTATAAAATATTTTCGATTTTGACAGTTACTGGAATCAAAATGACACGTTTACTTTTAGACGCATCCTAAAGTACCACAAATAAGTATAGACTTCCATGACATCCGTTTCAGCTGATTAAACATCCTATAATCTTGGTTGGTACGATTTAAGTTACAACAAATATGCAAACAATTGCTATGAGAAAATGATCAGGAGCTTGAATTATTGTTGCTTGCTTAGCTTGAAAAATTGGAACTTAATAATTTTGAGTCTGTCAAAATGCATGACGGTGGTGAAGTCTGAAGTAACGATTATGTAAAATTTCGTTTGATGTTAACTTAATTTGTACCAACTGCCCACTTAACTACTAACATTATCTCAGTAGGTACCTACTACAACTATCTCATAAACGTATACCACCTTATTATTTAAAATAAGGATTTTAAGTATATCGATTGTATAAGTGAATAGAACTATGTATGCAGTTATTTATTGTTGGAAATAATCTTATTATGCATAGGTGCAATATTTTGAGTCAAGTATTTTTACCTCGGGTGACGTGTAATATTTTTGGGCAAAAGTGCAATTTAATGTTTCCTCTACATATTTTATAGTCAACAGTGAAAATACTTACTTACGAACTTGTTTTGTCTCATGCTCTGGAGTTCTGCTCGATTTCGGTGAAAATTTCTAGATGAAAGGAGAAGTAAAAAGGCAGTTACGACTTACGACTCACTTAAAACCTTGTGCAGTATGAAGAGCTTAAATAATCTTGATTTTGTACAAATACATCTCATTTATGTATTGGTGCAGATATTTACAAATTGTAAATTATTCCCAATTCGATAAAAGACTTCTTAAACAGACTACGAACAGCGACACTAACCATCCTGTATATTTCCCAGCTGGGCTTAACAGACATAAATTTGAATAGCAAATGTAAGAACTACCTATTAGGTACGTAATTATTAAAGAGTAAGTAATTTTAGTCTAACCTAACCGTCTCGATTATATTGATCCTAAGGTTGGATGAAGTTCCTTTATGGAAATCTTCAATCTTGGGGGCAATGTTGGCAAACATTGGGCCAAACATCCAGGCTAATGTTGGAGTTTGGTCCCAAGTTTGGGCTCGAGGTAAGCGGTAGTGCATTTGTTTTACCTTGTAACTGTGCAATATAGGTGCAATATTTACTACGGATTACTTAAGTGCCGGCTCACACGTAATATGCAATATTTTGATGTACATAGTTTTTTATTGATTTATAATAAAACGTTATTTTTGAAGGTGTTTAGTTTTTGATATCACCCTTACGACTTCAAACCACGTGCACCATCGATTTCCTCTGCAAGTATGCACACCTATAAGGAGGGCAGGAGATAATGGATCAAAAAGTGGGCAACATTGTCCATGATTATTGTAAAACTTTGAGCTATTCTCTACTAGAACCCAAAGGTGGTCTACATGGATAAATTATAATTTTGCACACTCGTAGCGCTAGCGGCGACTTTTATCAGCTTTCGTAGCTGGAAGGATTTTTTTCGTCGGGCCTGAGCCCCAATTCCGAAGTCCGAAATTCGAAGTTCGTACCCGACCGTCCCTCTCGCTTTCGTGTTAACCTATGTTGGCGCGAGTGAGATACGAACTTCGAATTTCAGATTTCGGAGTAGCCCTCGTGAGTCTACAACTGTCTTAGTTTAAACTGGCACTTAAATCGTGATACCTTTGAAATGTTTTATGCGTAACGAGAAAAAAACACTTAAGTACATTTATTGATCAGTCCGTACAGCTTGTTTTTGTAATCGGTATTTAGGTGATTATACTCTTAATTTAGCCAAACTGCTTCGAAGTTAAACTCATCAAGCGGGGGAAGTTACGCAGGCAGCATGCCCACCATTAAGTAAAACTGTTTAGGCATGCTATTTAGGGCAGTTGCGCGCGCAGGTATTTTTCCTTGCAGATATGCAATTACAAACAAGTACCTAGAGATATAGAGTAAGTAAATATTTCTTGAGAAATAAGTAAAGTTAATTGAGTAAACGTCTGTGCTGTGTCTTTTATAATCTGCTTTGCTTTAGTATTCTGTAAATCTACATTAAAATAAATAAATAAATAAATATCATGGGACAATTTGACACAAATTGACCTAGTTCCAAACTAGGCAAAGCCTGTACTATGGGTACTAGACAACGGATAAACATACTTATATAGATAAATACATACTTATATACATATGAAACATCCAAGACCCGAGAACAAATATTCGTGTTCATCATACAAACATCTGCCCCGACCGGGATTCGAATCCGGGACCTCAAGCTTTATAGTCAGGGTCTCTAACCACTAGGCTATTCGGTCGTCAGGCAGATTAAAGGCAGAGTCAGCCCAGGGGTAGAGCAAGTTCGCGGGGGTATGCGTTTTGGGGAGGACTCCAATAGAGAGATCTCTCTCCAGGCAGATGTTATGCCTGGGGACCGAAGTCCTTATTTACGTTATGGTACATTATATTATATATCTGTTAAAATTGGCACGACGAAGTTAACATCAAAAGTAACTAAGTAGCTTCAGTAGCTTGTCTTGTCAGTTTCATACCTTATCACTCTACAGCCAGATACAAATCGTCTTGCGAATGAATGAATGTGTTATTGCGACAAGGTACAGAAGTGAAAAGTGACGAGCTACTTTTAACGCAGACTGTACCTAACCTTTTAAGAGCGCAAAGTTTACTTTGTAGTGATTTTTGCAAGTTTAGTGAGCTAAGTAAAACAAAATACGTGATATTAACTTTATTTATTAATATTTTACAATCATTTAATATACTATTATGGACGGATCTGATAACAAGTGATGTGACTTCACTGGACCGTAAAATGTACCTACTCTTAGCTATCTATATTACTTTAACATGTGTATAATTATTATTAATATAAACAGGTATGTGTGCGAGATATCTCGATTGTCAACTTAGTTGTCAACTTGTCATCGTTAGGTTTCAGTCGGAATTTTGGTGTCTCTACTCTAGAATGGGTTGTTTATGTCACTTTGTTCTACATTATACAATTTTATTAAGAATTCTTAATAACTTTATCGAGGTTTTAAGTTTTGCTGAAATCAGTCGCGTTCTTCCTTAAATTAACAGATTTATAAAGGTTACACGTTGAAACATGCTAACGATTCATAGTTTGCTAAAATCGTTTTACATAACAATTTTAAACGAATGGAACGTTATCTTCGTTGGGCGACGGAAACATTCTTAAGCTGACTTTCATACAAAGTATTAAAAACATTGAAAAAAAATATTTTGTTCTCAACAGACTCATCCCTTCTAACGAAACGAAATGTAAACCTACTAATAAACGTTATTTACATAATACTTAATGTATTACCTATATATTATTTTCGTTACTGTTGCAGCACCATTTTTTAAAATGAATGTGTCATAATTTAATCACATGACGATCAATCTTACTGGGATGATTATAACACATTATTTATTCTGATCTATTATGGTGCAAGCAACTGCCCTGAGTATTGATAAATAAGTATTATTACGAACGGTTCTATACACTCAATTTGTCAAAATGACTAAAATAATTTCTAAATAGGTACACGATTTGTGCAAAACAGTCACTGGTGATTGATTACACCAATTTAAAAAAAACATATAACGAATACAAGTTTTTACAATTAGGTACATTGATGAAACCTACCATCAGTCACCGCGCAATATATTCAAAGATACTTAAAATATGTCTATAAAAATCTCATTCCTTCTCACCTCACAGGGTGTGATTATTCAGGCGTTTCAACCTCCTACGAAATTTTGCCAAAACAGTAAAAAGTAGGTACCTATGTTACAGTTCCTTCTTTCGCCCAAATGCATGGGGACGCTACAAAGACACGTCTTTGTGATGACTAGGCAAACCATAGGAGCGGCCGATCAGCTGATGGCGGCGGTTGAAACACTCGAAGAATATCCTAGGTCATAGTAAGGCGCGTTAATCTATTATGGCATTTCAGTAAGGTCTGACGGTCCCGAGGCGGCCGCGCGGGATAGGCTCTGCATAGCTATGCCGGAATTTGGCCGGTTGCCGATCAGCAAGCTCACGGTAGTCCCGGTAATCTCGCTCGTGATACCGATCTCTGTCACCCTCCGCGTACGACTGCCTCTGGTCGTCCAGTAATCGCGAACGGCTGAATGCTCTCTGTCTGTCACTCCAATCTCTCCTCCGCTCTTCAATGACCGGCTCAATTATCTCGTCCTCATCTATACGCCGGTCCAACTCTCTTCTTTCTCTGTATCTGTCAAATTCTTCTCTGTGAGGTTTCGGTTCGATCCTATCCAGATACTCCTCTGCCCCATACTCGAACCGCTTGACTTCGTCGCGTTTGCGACTGACGCGCGGAAGCCTCTCTATCTCCCTGTGCACGAGCTCTCTGTCCATATCAAGCATACGCTCCGGGTCCTTAAACCGCTCCGGCTCCCTTTGAGAACGCTCAAAATCCCGGTGAGAACGGTCAGGTTCTCGCCGAGAGCTCAATTCTCTGTGTCGCTCCGGCCGCTCGTCCCGGCGTTCTTCCTCGGGGGAAGAAGTCGAGCGGCTGTTCCTCTCCAACATGCTCCTCCTGATAGCCATGTGCTGTTCCAATTCCCTGTTGAATCTTTCTCTCTCGAGGTTCTTGAATTTCTCCTTGGCGACTTGGAAGCGGTCTTTGGGGGAGGCGATTTCCGCAATCTTCAGGCTGCCCTCGCTGGCGCCTCTCTGTAGTTTTCCGAAACGTCGATCTTCTACTCTGTCTATGCTCCGGTTGGAGGGTTTGGTTTCTGCGACATATCGTCTCCTGTAGTTGGGTGTTTCGTCGATGAACTTTTCTTGTTTTTCCTTAACGCGCTCGAGGGACTCGTGGCGGTGACGGCGTTCGAAGGCGGCCTGTTCGCGGAAGGGCGCGAGCTGGTCGCGGAATTGGTCGCTGAAGTCGTCGTTGTACTCGCGGTCGTAGCGGCGAGGCGACAGCGCGCGGCGCGGCGAGGCGCGGCGAGGCGACGCGCGGCGGGGTGACGCGCCGCGCCGCGGGGACGATTCGAATGCCTCGTGCATCATGTACGCCGTACTTTCTGCCCAGTCCTCCTCTGAAAAATAAAGAAACAAACTGGCTATAAAAGAGCTACACTCAGACAAGATTTAAAAAGCAGAATCTGATGTAAATTGCTTAATTGTAAGTAGTGCGGGTATCGCTACCACCATCTTACTCGTTAATCCTGCCGCTAAGCAGCAGTGCTTGCACTGTTGTGTTCCGGTGTGGAGAGTAAGACAGCCGGTGTAATTACGGGCACAAGAGGCATTTCATCTTAGCCCTCTAGGTTGGCAACGCATCTGCAAACCCTCCGGAGTTGTGGGTGTCTATGGGCACTTACCATCAGGTGACCTACTTGCTCGCTTGCCTTCCTCGTTGTATAAAAAAAAAGGTAGATATGTTCGTTATTTTCAGAGAAAGATTAAAATTCTAAATATAAAGCTGACCTTTAGATTTATTTTAGGTCAAAATTTTTTCGTTAAAAACGGTATACTTAGTACATAATTAGCTAACATCTGCATAATCCAAAGGTGGCCCGCTTGTATGTTTGCTCCAAAAGCCCAGTTCAAACGCGTAATGTATGCGAGCCACTTTACATTTACACACATTCCACTTGACCCATTGTCACTAAAACGACTACACTTTTTACAATAACGGTAAAAGATCTCACCTCTGAAACTATTTATGAGTAAACTCGTTTCTAAATTCGAATTGACATAGAAAATAACCTGTACCGCTCCCACGTGCACCATCTTGTATTTTATCGTTGGCCATCTTGGTTCTGGCGCGAGCTTTAATTTGTATGGGATTTGGGTTTCGCGACTTTACTTTGAGTTTCGTTTTATTGTTGTGGGTGTTCTAGTTCTCTTTAGACAATATTGTAATAATGAATGCAATTCGCGCCATTATTTAAATAAGCGTGTACGGTTAATTGCAGCAACGCGACAAGGTTTTGAAAGGCATTATTATGATTTGGTAGCTATGATATTTTTTATTGTTTGTAACGGATTTAGGCATGTTCACGAGTTCATAAATATTAATATGATAATTTACGTAATTTTTATTTTCAAGTAGGTACCTACTTTGATGAAGTTTTTTACCACGGAAATAGGTACTTAGTAAGTAAGTAAATACTATCCGAAGGCTTAACATTTTATTAGAACCTTCCAAATATGGCAGAGAACCTACTTATATTAGTTGACTAGATATAAAGCAGTAAAATTACGTGACATACATTACCTTTATTGTTCATGCACGTGTCTTAAGCGACTTTTGTAACTACCGTTTAGGAGAAGCGATGAATCTTGGAGCTACTTAAATTCACATAACTATAATCATTATATTTCATGTCGTAAGACAATGTCATAAGCTTTTGTTACTCTGTAAGCTATTTAGGGAACACGGAACACTCATTTACGAATTATTTTGTTATTTGGTTGATTCCAATCCAATAGACATTTTAGTATAACCTAACCTAGTGTAATAGTTGAGTACTTACAGAACTTTCTTAAAAAGGAAATTAGGAAGATTCTAAATATTTAAAGGGCACTAATTAATTGTGAATGGGAATTTAAACAAAGACAAAAATAGCTAATCGCTGAGCCCTCGCTAATGTTCCGACAAAACCGCCACTTTTATTGTTTAGAGTGTAGAGGCCGCGAAGCTACCTACAATGAAAACGTTTTCCGAACAATTGCCATTTTTTCCAGTTGGGGACAACGCTCGACTCTTTCATTCCCATAGTGTGATTTTTTTTCTCCCTTTCGCACAGTATTGTTTTTAAACCACAGGGACGCGTGGGAAGAACCTAAATTGCCTGTTTGATGGAACATTGCGCAAAAACGATGTGCCAATTAAGTTTTTGACTAAACGAGTGTTTCGTCAGGATAGACTGTTAACTATCCCCGGAGGAAAGTGATTTTGAAGAAACGATTGGCTAACGTTGATCTCACTGTCTCTAAATTTAAATTCGATCCATAAGACAAACGGTGAAAGAAGAAAAATGGCTTCGCCAAGATATAAGGCTACTATGCTAGCTCGGCATTGTTGCGCTCCTATAAATGCAATAGAAACACTAAATCTTTTGTAAGTTAAAATATATGTTTCATCAAAAACAAAACACTAAGCGTGCGTAGCTACGCAACGTGCAGAAATTATTTTCAATTTCCATACGCAAACTGGAACAGATAAATACAAAGATCTCTACTATCGACGCGTATTGTAAAGAAATAATTAGCGTCATTATTTTACAATGGCGAAATAAAATTAAATGCTAAGGCATACGGAGAACAAATATACTTGTGAATTGTGAATTTCGTAAGCTGCCATTAGGTTGGTTTCAATGGTTCGCATTCGAGTTCACACCATGAAGGTGAAGCTGCGATCTTGAACTATTTGAGAATATTATACGTATTGTGTTGATATAAAAAGTTTATCTCATTGACGTCTTTGTTGGTTTGCACCGAATGATGTCGAGCCTTGGTTTTGACTCTGGCAGCAAGTGTTGCTTTGTTATGGTACAATACATTTTAATTGCGTCCACATTTGTATGTTACATCGTCAAAAGGAAGTACTCTTTTTTGGCTAGTCTTCGGCTTTACTATTTTGACGCTCATTTCCCATAATCCTCCTAAGGGTGGTGCTTAAATCGTAATAGTCTATAAAAATCTGACCTGTGTAAAGATTTGCCAATCAACAAAAATGCGAAGTCAATCTCGAAAGAAATAATTTTAAATTTCTTACAATGCATTCTAATGAACACCCGTACTTAGTAATTAAACACTGAAACTTTCTTAGATGCTTGCGTTTAAACGCTCGCATGTTTTTGTAGGACTCTTCCGCGCGGTGTTAGCAATTTTAAATAATGATCGTTTGTAAAATATCTTCCTCGTTTTTTGTTTCACACAATTACTGATCAGCTTGATTACAAATTGGTAGTGTAACGTGGTCTCAGATAATTTTATTGTTTAGTTCTGATAGCTTTGTTTACTCCTGACAGGAACAAATTTGAATTGCGTATGCGTTGCGGATGCGGATTTTTAAAGCGACTACTACAATTAATGTAACATTCATTACACGCATGTAAAGTCACATGAAAACGCAAAACGCCAATTGCTATACGCACACCTACATCAGTTTCTAAGAATCTATTGAATTCTGTTGATACTTAAACACTTACTGTCATTGACAACCCACTCTGTGGTGGACAAAGGACGTAAAAAAAATTAAAAACAGATTTACAGAATTGTTTACAAGCGCAGGAGTCAAGGCCCGAATCATTAGAGCCACAATTACTAAACTTGTTTATACATTATACCACCGACCGCTTATTTCGTGACCAATCAATTTGTTGGTAAGGGCACGATTTTGAAGCCGGTGTGTATGTAGCGTGTGTGAAAAAAGAGTGTATAAAAAGTTCTTGGAATTTTAACAGCTTGATGACTTGGTTATGCCTCAGATGAGGCGGTCAAATTAGAATGGATTTGTTTTTATTTCAACTACTTTAAGTATTCTTACAAGTTTCGAAGAATTGGCAAGTAGGTGCTGAAACCACTGTAGGGTACGATTTTCGAATACTTACTTTGAGGCAAAATGTATTTTATTCAAAGTAGAGATCCTACATCGTGAGGAAACCTGCGAATCAATTCAATGGTGTGTGTGAAGTTCCCAATCCGCACTGGGCCCGCGTGGGAACTATAACCCAAGCCCTCTTATTCTGAGAGGAGGCCTGTGCCCAGCAGTGGGACGTAAATAGGCTAATGATGATGATGAGAGATCTTAAAATTAACCTAACACACTTCACTTAGTTACTATTTCACGTGATTTTATATAGGTAATTCCATTCTAATCGAACCAGCTAACCAATTTATTTCGTCGTGTTTATGCAGTTGTTGTGTAAATGAAAGAGCGACTGGATGACAACTGACTTTATTAATATTTTCTATGTCTACCCACAACATCTTCCCCATAAATGAAATAAAGACATAGCACCTAATATAACTTAACAATAACCCATCACCAAACTGAGACATCTTAACATTGCCTCTAACATGCTCCTCCTTCCCCCTTATAGCAGAGAAAAAGATACAGTTACAGATAAACTTTTTCCACTGATCAGGCAAATATCAATCCTGTTGCAATGTCATAATGACTTGACATGGAAAAACTTTTTCCACTTTAACTGCAACGAAATAAAACTAACAGATTTACTAAATTACTTTTTTCTAACTGTAATCATTGGAGAGTGAGATTCTATGACAGTGTCATCAATCGACCCCGCAGAGTTGTAGCAATCCTCATCGGGCGAAGCGCTCTCGTCATTTAAGCGGTTTTCCATCAGATTTTCGTCATCTGTTTGTTTATCTACTGGAGAAGCGCCGGGCTGAGGCTCACATTTTATTAAGTGTTTGCGATTACGACGGTACAGTCCTCTCTTATTTTTAACAATATATGATCTTGGAGTTGAATATTTAGACACTATTTGACCTCTCATTCTGCAATTTTTATCAATCATAATGACATCATCCCCTTTGTTTAAACTAGGCAATATTTTACAATGTTGATCATAGTAGCATTTACTCTTTTGTTGTCTGTTAAGGAGTTCACTATACTGATCAGCTGATACAGAGTTTGGTTGCAACAAATTAGGATGCACTGGCAATCTACATCTCAGTATCCGACCCATCAGCAGTTGTGCCGGAGAATTCAAGTTTTCCCTGGGTGTGTTACGATAGCTCAGTAAGTTGAGATAAAAATCTGAATTACTTCTTACTGACTTCTTTAAGATACTCTTAACGGTTTGCACAGCTCTTTCACTTCTCCCATTAGCCTGTGCATAATTAGGCGAAGAAGTGACGTGTTCAAACCCCCACTCATCGGCAAACCGTTTGAAATCCCTACTTGTAAATTGTCGGGCATTGTCGCTGATAACTTTTTCTGGTATTCCATACCTTGCGAAATTTTCTTTTAGTGATTGTATTACTGTTGTACTAGTAATGTTATTTAACTTAGTTACTTCAACAAAACCCGAAAAATAATCGACTGTAATCAAATAGTATTTCTTTAAGTATTCAAAAATATCTGTGCCTACTTGATTCCATGGCAAATTGGGTATCGTTACTGGTATTAGAGGTTCCCGGCTAGGTGCGTTTGAATACTCCTGGCACACTGAGCAGCGTTTTACAAAAAGTTCTATTTCTTTATTAATACCCGGCCAAAATAGTACTTGTCGCGCTCGCCTCTTGCACCGGTCAATACCTAGATGGCCATCATGAATAATGTTAAGCATATCCTGCCTCATTGAGCGCGGGATCAGCACTAAATTGTTCTTAAATATTATTCCGTCTACTGCAAATAGTTCATCTCTCATCGACCAATAGTACTTTGCATTATCTGTTAACTCATATTTATTTATGGGCCATCCTTGGTTTATATATTTCAATAATTGCACTAAATTTTCATCTTTACGGGTCTCCTGCCTAACATCATTTAACTTATTTTTTGACATGTTGATATGACTCATTAAAAGATTGACTTGATACATTATACCTTTACTTACAGTTTCATCATATAATTCGGGCAGAGGCGCGCGCGATAATGTATCTGCTAGATACATGTATTTACCCGGTTTATACATAACTGACAAGTCGAGACCTTGTAGGCGTAATAGCATTCGCTGTAAGCGCACTGGGACAGACTGCAATGTTTTTTTAAATAGACTTTCCAGGGGCTTATGGTCCGTTTCTATGATTACATTCTTTTTACCATAGATATACTGTCGAAATTTTTCACAGGCAAATACAATAGCGAGCAATTCTTTCTCCACTTGCGCATACCGGGTTTGCGTGTCGGTGAGCATACGCGACGCGTACTCGACAGGTCGGCCGCCCTGCAGCAGCACGGCGCCCAGCGCCAAGCTGCTGGCGTCCACCGACACCACGACCGGCTGCGCCACGTCGAACAGCGCCAGCACTGGCGCCGTGCTGAGCAGTCTCTTAAGATTATCTAATGCCTCTTGTTGTGTTGTGTCCCACACCCAACAGGACTCTTTTTTTAGTAAATTTGTCAACGGTTTTGAATGCTCGGAGTAGTTCTGTATAAATTTTGATAAATAGTTTGTGGCCCCTAAAAATCTTTCTAACCCTTTTTTATCGCACGGAGGAGGCATGTCAATGATCGCCTTCACCTTAGCGGCATCCGGTTTCATTCCGTCTTTGTTAAAAATATGACCTAAGTAAGTAACCTCCTCGACACATATTTTGCACTTGCTTTTATTGAATTTTAAATTGTTAGCCCGTGCTACTTGTAGTAAAGCATTCAATCTTTTATCGTGCTCCTGCTTAGTCCGTCCCCAACAAATTATATCGTCAATAAAAGACTCGACTCCATCTAGATTTTCTATTAATTGTTTGACTCTGGCATGAAACACCTCCGGTGCGTAATTTAACCCGAACGGTAACCTTGTAAACTGGTATCTGCCAAAGGGCGTGCTAAATGTGCACAGGTCTGCACTCGCTTCGTCCAATTTTATTGCCCAAAATCCCGAATTGGCATCTAAAACCGAAAAATAACTCGCCCCGTGTAATTTTGATGTCAATTCAGTAAGCGTAGGCAGCTCAAAATGTGCACGTCGAATAGCACAATTTAATGGACGCGGGTCGAGACAAATGCGTAAATCTCCATTTTTTTTAGCAGCAATTACAATTGCATTAACCCATGCCGTGGGGTGAATCACCTTTCTTATTACGCCAAGCTCAATCATTCTATTTAACTCATCATGCAATTTTTCTCGCAGAGCGATAGGTACTTTACGCGGCGCGCTCACAACCGGCGGTACGCTCGTATCAACAACAATGCTATACTCTCCCGGCAAGCAACCCAGTCCTTGAAATAACTCAGAGTAATCGTTTAGATTTATACTGTGAATTCGACGTATTAACCCCATCTGAGAACACGCTTGTCTGCCCAGCACACTTTCACAGTTTAAGTTAGCAATTGCGAACCTTAAACAATATTTGTTATTCTTATGCCACCAATTTAAATCGCATACACCTTTTATCGGTATGACGTCACCACTATACGACTGCAATTTAACGTTATGTTTTCGTAATATAATCGAATCGCTAAAGCCTAACTTTTTGAAACGCTCGCATGATAAAACATTAATCTCTGCCCCTGTGTCTAATTTAAAGTTTTCTAAACCACCTTCACAGGTTAGATTCTCATACCACTCATTACTGTTCATTTGCTTGACTGCCGAAATATTTTCTACAACGGAAACATAAAATAACTCACAGTCGTCCTCGGAGTCGTCCTTGTTTTCGCTAGAAACACCGATGTCATACATTTTTTTGACACCGTGCGGCATGTTACACATCCTTGCGTAATGCCCATAATTTTGGCACACATAACACTTCACTTGAATAGCGGGACACGCCCCGGACAAACACTGCATACCACAACCATGACACTGCGTTCCCGGCGGGAGCGCGCGGCTGCGAGTAGTTTCAACGCCACTACGTACTGACCTATTGTTTCACCGTGTTCCTGGTCACGTGTGAAAAAGTTATATCTTGCCAGCGTAATATTTGATTTGATTCCAAAATAATCATCAAATTTTTTTAGTAATGCCTGGACGTCTTCTCGGTCGACTTCGTTCTCGAACGCAAACGTTTGATACACATCAAATCCGTCCGGCCCGATCAAATTAATCAGAAGGCTAGCCTGCACTGCTGATTCCTCTTTATGCACCCCCGATGCCTTAAGGAACAGCTCAAACTGCGTCTTCCATTTACGCCACGCGTCAGCCCGGCTGACGGGGCTGCCATCCAGATTGAGTTCTGACGGAGGTCGCGCGTGCTCCATTACAACGAATCACTTTCTATTAACTGTACCGTTAACTATTAAAACTGATTTTTACCACAAATAACAACTGTACTACGCAATAACTGAATTTTAAAACACCGCTGCCACCATGTTGTGTAAATGAAAGAGCGACTGGATGACAACTGACTTTATTAATATTTTCTATGTCTACCCACAACAAATACTGATAGGTATTATTTAACTTATAAATAAATTAAAGTATCCAGTATTTTATGTTACAACACCTCATGCTTTACATATAAAATATATAATCTTATCTGCGGTTTATATCTGTGTTTGCTGAGGAATGCAGATGTTTTAGTTTTTGTTACGAGTACTTATTTGGACGCACTGTTTGAATATTGATCGGGTTTTTTAAGACTGTTTAGAATTTAGATTCACTTATATTCACTTTTGGGACACTGTACAAGTGTACACTGTGATATCTCAAATTATAATTGAGTGTAGTGTGAATAAGAAGTAGGTATTATATATAAAGGACTGACTACTCTGGAAATAAGTATTGTACGATTTCAAATGTAATTTCAGAAATATTTTAAATGAAAGCTGGACTTCACATCACATAACGTAACTTTTCAGAATTGTAAATTATTCTAACAAAGATCGACTATAATTATTGATTTCAAAACAAAATATTATTTCATATATTCGAGTAATCAAAAATTGTAGTGACATTGATTTGATTTATGCAAATTACGGTACGCGTCTAGCTTTTTATTATTCTGGTTTATAAATATTTATATTGGGCAGTACTATACTATACTCTATACTAGGTAAGCACTTATACTAAATTAATGGCGATATTGGACAATTGGAAGTGCCATTATGTATTACAAAACACATGACATGTACTGCATATTATATTGCCATTTAGTTCTCTAATTTTTAAAAAAGTGTAATCGTATGAATTTATTTGGGATAGCAGCAAAACTGTTATTGTCATATTATGAGAGTCAATAAATAAATAAATAAATAATAAATACATGTTTCTTTCTTTCTTTCAATAAATGTTTAGCTTTAAGTTGACTGGCAGCAACCAAGTACTCTTTGGTAAATTAAATTAGTTTAGACTGTCCAACGACGCCCGCTGAGGATGCCTCGGAGTGAGGCGAAACACATCTCCGGTTCTTTTTAGTGGCGCGGCGGTGGTAGTTTTGGTTGTAGATTTAGTAGCGTTTGCGTTGATTATTTTGTTTTCTATTTGCGAAGGAAAGGCGGCGGAATTAATTGGATGAGAATTCAGCTCTCAGCGCAGACGCGGCTATTTTGCATACTACACTATTTCGAGGAGGTGCTAAACAATTATTAAATTGCGTACGAATCTGCGTTGTCTAGCACGTTCTGGACAAAGGATATCTTTTCGTTTGCAGAATCCGAAATTAAGTTACAAGTACTTGTCGTACAATACCTAAATTTTGTGCCACTAAAACTATATGAAGAATGAACCAATCACATAGTTCTGATGCAAACAGGACAAGAGAACGGTCACGAGCACGACCACTGACGCCATCCAGTCTAAAAATATTGCTTTTCACATTCAAACCTTTTTACTTTTTTGCACTATTTATTGCAATAGGTTTTGGCGCTGCGTGTTACACGCCAAATAAATGAATTCAATTTTGGAAGTTGGACTGTTACGTCATTTGTTAATAGTGGTTGTTTGGTACTACGACTTGCTATGTATTTTTTCTAATTTTAAAGGAGGGTGACAGACACGTGCAGACAGGTATAGATATACGCATAATTATATATGTTTCCATAGAACAGTATAATAACTACTCTTGGACCAAAATACACGCTTCGTTGCTTTGATGACTGACCGATTACTTGAAACGCAAATTACATATCTATTTCGATGCGGAAGCTATTTTTTACTTAAATAAACCCATCACGTAATCGCTTTTGATAAAAAGTGCAAAACGGGTACCAGGCAAACGATGATGGAATCAAACAGAGATTTATGATACCAGGAACAAGATAAATATAGGTACAGTCTACTTAATATAATTGGCAACTATAGTTTGAAGGTATCAGTAATATGAGGCAGGTCGATTAGAGTAAGAATTTTTAAAGCTCTTTGGCCTATATTTGGACGGTGAGTTTCCATAAAGTTTCTATAGATTACAAATCAATTTAACCCTTATAAATAGTTCCAGGGTTTAGCATAGGTACTTGACATTACTTTGATTGATTACTTTTTATATATTCGCCCAAAAGGGGTGTTATGTGTGTATACATCTGTGGCATCCTAGCAGCTAGACTGATCCAAGGCCGATTTGGACGCGGCTTTATTAAAAAAAAAAAAATAAAAAAAAAAAAAAATGTTGAGGGTTTTCAACTTTTCTAGTTGGTTAGATTATAATAACTACTTACTCAGTAAGTCTTACTGCATAGTCTTGTCATAACTTTATAAGATGTATGTACAGTCAGCTGCAAAAAAGGGACCCCTGGGTAACGGGGGTACCTGCACTGCTGGAAGTACCTTTCCTCTACAGTTGGCCATACCTATAGTTTTTGTTACAGCTTACCGCTAGTGCTATGATTGTCCTGCTGCCTCGTGTATTCGTTCCTCTCAGGAGAGGGTGCGAGGTCGCTGCCGATTCCCGAACTGCCTCCAGAAGACTCCAGCTTGCGCCTCGCATTCACCCCCACTATGTTTTGGTTCAAGCAACGTCGGGTGTCAATGTTGCTTAGGTTCCCCTTCTGGCGGTGTACGGTGTCATAGTCCCGTGGTGGTAAGAGGATCGGGCTTTTGCCTAAAAAGTTATTCATTAGTAATTTTGATGGAATGATTGCGTTAAACTTTGATAGCAAGACTTAGGCATAGGCAAGGCAGTGCTTGTTCTTATATTTTATCTAAATCAGGCTAGGATTTCTGAGGAACATTATTTCGCGTGTTGCAATTTATAATCAGAGTAAATTATAAAAAAAATGAATACAAACATCGATTCAATTTAGAATAATAATGCCCTTACTTAGATATGGATATTATAATAAAGGCCACCAGCTACATTACGAGTAAACAAAAATAATAAAAATAAAATAAACAATGGTTACAAAAATATGAGTACATAATATGTGCAATACGTTAAATAAAAAATGTCTAACTCTACATAGCATATTTCCAGTGCGAATCCTACATTAGTAAATATACAAAAAATACATACGTGATAGATACGGGTGCTTGCAAGCAACTACCTACAAAAAACAGAAAACGCAACTGACCTAGACCCTTTTTACCTGTTGACAACTTTTGCTTCAACTCAGCGGCCAAACTGTCATACAGATTGGCGACGCATCTCTCCTCGTTACTTCCCGAGTCCGATTCCCGGGACACTTCACTTCCCAGCGAAGAATCCGGGGGTTTTTTGGAATTGGGAAGAGCACCTCGCATTTGTAATTTTCTTTCAATGTCAGCGAACTTTTTCTGGTTCTCTGGACGCTCTATAAGGGCTAGAAGATGTGTGTACAACATCTCGGCTGTGTGATCGGAGTCGCATCTGTTGGGACAAAAAGAAAAACAAATTAATTGTAATTTCTAAAGCTGGTTTAGACTTGACTATTGAGTCTGTCACAGATGGAGATCATTGGACTCCGAATGAATCAATTTGGTCAGGTGTAAGACTCTATACATTTATAATTTTTTCTCTAAACGCTTTTAAAAGTTACCTATATTAAGAAATTTTAAAGCGACAATCGTGCCACGTTAAGTCTTGATAATATTTGGCTATGAATACGATAGCGCGACTTTAATAATACCTTAGATTTTTATAATTTGTCCGTTTAAGCTGACTTGCATTGCATCGATCTTACAAATCGTACTCATAGTTATTACAACTTCAATCACCCACAGAAGCATTCTCGACAACTTTGAATAACATCACAAAAAAAAACACTTTCATTTCATCAGTCCCAGCACATTCGAATCGTTTCGCACTACTTCCAAATAGTGCAATACAAACCTACAATTACATATACGCAGCGTGATATCGAACACCGATCACTATTATTAAGCAGTGAATTAGTCTGCTGGTCATGACAAAAAAGGGCGTATCTGCCAGAGTTTTGTATGAAGATACGCTCTTTTGTATTAGTAAGTAGGTATGTAACGCGGCTGAGAACTAAAATCGTGTCACTCTGCCCTTCTGAATATCAATAGCGTGTATCTTTATTGCTACATAGAGACCGGAGCGATGTTACAATTCTGTATCTTATTATACTTAATCAAACCTCTTCAGCACGACTTTGGATGGAAAGAATATTGGGTAAGCATTGAAAGATGTGATCTAGCTTGACCAGTAAGTAATCAGAACATCCAGGGCCAATATTTGATACAGTATAAGTGACGAAGGAGCTTCTACATCCCTTAAAATGCCACCTCCATATATCGGTGATGTTTTTTAAATAGACGATTAACCAAAAAACCTTGCACGAGTTAAATAAAGAGACCTGACGAGTGACGAGTAAGCTACACGTTTTTGGGACCATCAACTTTTCGAGCGCGTTTCGAAAAAGTTGCAGTATAAAATCGTCAAAATATTACAATGTCAAAACATTACGATGGTAAATGCATACTAGCGAACATAATAAAACTTATCTTGACTTTGATTAAAATTCCTTTGTCTCACTCAAATTAAAACCACCGACATGGAACCATTGAGCAAAGCCGCGATAACGCCCAGCTTATAGTTTGATCTTGATTGTAACGCACAATGAATGAGACAAAACAGTGGCCCAATTTGGCCAATGTGTGAACCGATAAGCCACTTATTCTATGCCTATGCAGCTATGACATTCAACGCGTGCGTCAAGAATGCGTGCTTAAGGTTGACAACTTGTCGAAATCATAACCTAACCAACTTAGAAAAATTGAAAAACCCCCGACATTGTCATTTCAAAGTTCCATATTTCCAAAACGGGTGAACCGATTTTAATGAAACTTAGCTAAAAACCATCTCGATTAAACTAGCTATCGAATAAAAAAACCGCATCGAAATCGGTCCATCGGCTTGCGAGCTACGATGCCACAGACAGATACACAGATACATGGATACACGGATCAAACTTATAACACCCCTCTTTTTCGTCGGGGGTTAAAAATAGGTTTTCTCTGAATGACCTGGAAATGCGAAGTTACCTATAATGAAAATAATGTGGAAATAAAGAAATCCGTTGTTCAATCATCATTAAGGGACTAAAATAATTTGGATGAATTGTGTCGGATTAATAGTTAATCTAGAACAGTTCTTAATCTGGGACGATTATTCCAAATGCCGATGCCGTTTAGATGGCAGAGCCAACATTGACTAAACACAAACATCGCGCTAAAACGATGCTTAGGGAGATACAAATACTTAAATAGCTTTTAAAAGAAATAACATTGTTCTAGTTTTTAAGTTTAGGGTTCTGTCCTTCGTCGTTTGAAATTATCTATGTAACTATAATATGTTTTGAAAATAATTTACCATCATTAAAACCTAAACTTTATCAACCCTGCGCGTGAGTGCGAATGTCAAAGTTAAACGATTATTGACAAGGCCTTCTGTCACAGCGCAGCGTACCTAGCAGGTTGCGCAACGGAATGCTAAACGCATAGCGGAGGTCACATGGATACAGAGAGAGCAGGAAATTATGAATTTGTTTTTATAATTGTTGTATAAATATTTGGTAGTGTTAATAGTACTTAATAAGTTTGGTGGCCACTGTTCACAATTATTATCTTTAAAATCTTATTATCGGTTATATCGGTTAATTAATTCGAGTAAGTATTTGAGTTCGAACTAAGTTATGTGCTAGGTTAGGTAGGTACGATAATGCGAATGGCTTAATCGTGCGTCAGTCAGTTTTAGTACCTACCTACTGCATGTTTAGTAGTATCTAACAGGGTTCGAATAATGAGGTTTACAACCGTAGAGGTCTTGCAAATTGCCTTAGAGTAATATTTTAAATGGTTTCAAGGGTTTTTGAACCTACCAGCGCTTTCGGGTTTTCGGATTTCGGAAGTAAGTATTGCAAACAAAAATGCGTAGCATGTAATGGAAGAAATATGTAACATAATCCTGTAGTCTTTAATACGTCTATTGTGTACCTACTTACCTAATAATTTCAGTTCTTTTCTCTTCTCGAATATACACTAAGCAAAAGTGCAGTTTCGCTTACCGTCTCAGCAGGTTTATTCCAATTTCGCAATTGCTGAAGTGTGTCAATTCATCTTTAGCATATCAAAAGCAAGCAAGGACCCTGGGCGGAGCTACCCTCGATTCAAGAAATGTCATTAATCTTGCAACACTCATATTATGTTCCCATTACCGATTGTTATGGTGATTCTGACATGGTCACGCTGTTACCATTGATAAGAGTTTAATCCTATTGTGTTGGCAATAATATGTTCTAAGTATTACTTAATGTAGAGGTGGCTATAGTTCGGAAGAGACTCTACCTTGATAAAGTATTAGATAGGTCGACAGGTAGGTGGATATTACGAGTGGGTCCACGTTATGCCTGGCCTCATAAGTAATATTTTCTACAAAGTGTTAAGTTTTTAAAGTTAACACTTTTATTTGTAGCCAACGTCACAGTTCTGAAAGTAACGGATCACCGAGGTGTCTCGGGCTGCTTTATTTCATTATTTTTCTTAATGGGATCATGAATATTTAATAGCAAGAAATACCCATTTACATAATGAATTTACTACTTGGTGCCATTGAACCTTAATTCTCAAAGCTTTTTATTGAAATTTCAAGCGCAATTGCCATCAAACCTGATGGAAAGTTCCTGGCTTCTGGCTGAATCGATTTGTGAATTTACGATACACATAAAATACTTCTTACCTTTATTTTATGACATTGATATGAAAGCGTTATCGCTTCGATGGTTAATTTTATGGCGGCTTCTACAGTTTTAATTATAATTTTGTAGCGTAAGTTACATAAGTAGCTTAAGGTAGTTAATTTTAAGTATGTCTTTATTAGATTGCTTGACTATTAGATAGTGTGTGTTATCTGATAATGATAACTAATGCAATCTAATATCCTGCTCCGAAAGAGACTTGTTTGATTCGTCGATTCTGATTTCTGTGAGAACATTCTACACTACGCAGTTAGAAAGAGGTCTCCAAGATTCATAAGTCTTCTCTCGTTAGTGAAGCGCAGCTGGCTGAGAGTGTGTCATGATTCCTCTCAGCTCTTGTCAACATTTGCTCATTACGCTGCAATGCAATGTTCTCGACGACTATAGGAATGCACTAATATCCTCTTTTGACATTTCGGCAACCTGCCAGATACCAAACTAGTTCGACTAGCTATTGTTTCATATGTTACAAGTTCATTAAATGTAAGGTGCACTACCTAATACCAATGACCTTCGTCTTTAAAGGCATCTTTGTTCGAGACGGGTAGGTCAAAAGTTGCTGACATTTTATGCATCTGCCGATATAAACACGCCTGCTGCAGACAAGTTAATTGCAGGTATTGTTACAAAAAATTATAACATAGGTATAGTTCATATTTTTTCCTATCTTGTCTGAGGTCTTATCTTGTTGTTGTTGTTGAAGGAAAGCGCTTAGGGTTTATTTTTAACGCCCAACTCAGAACAGAGTGTCGTTATAAGTGTTATGTGTGTATCTGTGGCATCGTACTAAACTTATAAAATAATAGTACATTATGATACAAGTGTGCTAAATGCTCACGCGTTTCATACGACGATTTTTAACATACTTGCGAGGAAAAAAATGGCCAAAATTAACTAAGTATTCAACTAACCTATGTTAGTAGATATTGGTTATTCGGAGCTTCCTTTGAGAACTTTCCAATGTCTGAATGTCTTTGGGACGGCACCTTGGATGTTTTGATGTCGGTGCCAGTTTTAATCCGTACAATGCTTTGCAAAATCGAGTATATCTAAGTATTATTCACCACAACGAACTATACTTGTACGTGTTAGCCAGTTTAATTGCCTAGTAGCCTTACTCAAAGTGTGCAAAGACCTTACGCAAAGAGTTTGTGGGGACTCCGCGGTGTTACTTGGCCACAATACATTCTTTAGGAGGACAAGTTCAGAAAATAAATACAATTAAGTAACTGATTATAATATTGCGTGATCACGATAGTTAGTTTAATAAGCTGGCTATAAACACATTTTCAGAAAACGTTTAATACTTACTTGATTGGTTATTTTTACTGTTCTTCCGTTATATAAAACTTCCAGTTTTAATTTATCGGTTAACACGTATTTCTGTTTTGATTTAGATGACACAATAATTCACTTTAAAACATCAATTGCAGTCTTCACTTAGCAGGTATTTCTAGATTGTGAGAGTGTGTGTGTGGCGTGACACACACTACACTACATTCAGATCTTTATCAATAATTAAAACTACAGTTTTCAAAGTTATAAACATAATGCATCTCTACTAGGTACTACAAACAAATACAAGAAAGACGACAGCACAGCAGTTTTTTTTTTAATTTTTTCGCGCTTGTTCCGCGCGATATGTTTTGTAATGCGCGCGCAGGTTCAAATCAAGTCACAGACCAAACCGCCATACAACCTAATATTAAAAATATGTATGATAAACTACAAAATAGTGTTTTAAATAAGCAAATAAACGTTAAGTCGTAGATAAAAATAGAAAATTGACTTAAATTAAACAATTTTGAGTCATCTTAATCTAAAATATTTCATTTACGCTCAATAATTACTTTTAGGCGGGAAAAGACTTGGCTGAGATTAAAAAAAATACATAATGTAAAAAACACGAGTGCGGTATAGGCCGCGCGATGGATTAAGATCGCTCGGCGAAACTAGTGGGGGCAATTTGGCGCATCTGTACAATTGCGCACTTTTGCGCAATTGTTAAGTTCTGAGTGTATTTCTTTGAAATATGTTTTTCTTATTTCGCATTTTTTTGTACCTTTAGTCACCTAACATATAACACTCGTTTTTGCTTGTGACTTATTTTGCTAGTATGTTTATTCAGAATCTTGGTAGTATTTTTTACGTGCTTTTAATTACCCATGATTTAATTAGTTTCCTTTTTAATATTTATTATGTTGTTCACGTCGTAAACCATTTTTCTGGCTTGCCATGTTCAAACTTTATATTTGGGCATTTTTTCACTAACTACGACATCATAACGTACTTACTACTAATACAGTAAAACAATCCGTGCGTAACAGTACTCAAGAGACACGTGACGCGTGAACGAAACGAGGGAGGGGAAGAACGACTTGATCTACCAATATCGTGTCGGCGCCAGCGCGCACCCTCCCCTCACCCCTCTGCGCAACCAAATAGACCTAAGAATTGACTTCTGACCTATAATTATAACTTAACTTTAATACTATGTAATAAGATCCAATTTACGAGCAAGTGTGTTGAAAAAAAAAATTACGTCTTCTCCATAGTATCTTCTATACCTATAAAACAGTACCGTGACTGACTGACTGACTGACAGACAACGCGCAGCCCAAACCACTGGACCTAGAGATTTGAATTTTGGCAGACATATACCTCCAGTATCCTAGAGGTGCACTAAGAAGGGATTTTTCGAAATTTCCACGGGATAGGGAACTAGCCCATTTTGTAATATTTCACGGGGCCAAAGCCGCGGGGCATAAGTTCATAAGTCGCGTACAGAGAGCTTTGAATAGATAGTACTTTTCAGCGCAGCGTACAGACAACACCTTTTGACCTGTTGATTGGCACTAAGATGCGGAATAAAGAAGATATAGAAATTATTAAATTACTGAAAGAGGAGGAAATAAAGCATTATAATGAAATCAGGGAAGAGAACAGAAAAGACGCTAAAGAGCAGATTTTGAAGATACAAGCAGGGAATGAAAAATACCACAATCGCAAGAGGAAGGAAAGTACTAAGTATGATGTTGGTGACTTTGTAGCCATAAAAAGGACTCAGTTTGGGCCAGGACTCAAGTTACGGCCTAAGTATCCAGGACCCTACCAGGTGGTAAAAGGACTCAGTTTGGGCCAGGACTAAAGTTACGGCCTAAGTATCCAGGACCCTACCAGGTGGTAAAAGGACTCAGTTTGGGCCAGGACTCAAGTTACGGCCTAAGTATCCAGGACCCTACCAGGTGGTAAAAGGACTCAGTTTGGGCCAGGACTCAAGTTACGGCCTAAGTATCCAGGACCCTACCAGGTGGTAAAAGGACTCAGTTTGGGCCAGGACTCAAGTTACGGCCTAAGTATCCAGGACCCTACCAGGTGGTAAAACGACTCAGTTTGGGCCAGGACTCAAGTTACGGCCTAAGTATCCAGGACCCTACCAGGTGGGAAAAAGGACTCAGTTTGGGCCAGGACTCAAGTTACGGCCTAAGTATCCAAGACCCTACCAGGTGGTAAAAGGACTCAGTTTGGGCCAGGACTCAAGTTACGGCCTAAGTATCCAGGACCCTACCAGGTGGTAAAAGGACTCAGTTTGGGCCAGGAGTCAAGTTACGGCCTAAGTATCCAGGACCCTACCAGGTGGTAAAAGGACTCAGTTTGGGCCAGGACTCAAGTTACGGCCTAAGTATCCAGGACCCTACCAGGTGGTAAAAGGACTCAGTTTGGGCTAGGACTCAAGTTACGGCCTACGTATCCAGGACCCTACCAGGTGGTAAAACGACTCAGTTTGGGCCAGGACTCAAGTTACGGCCTAAGTATCCAGGACCCTACCAGGTGGTAAAAGGACTCAGTTTGGGCCAGGACTCAAGTTACGGCCTAAGTATCCAGGACCCTACCAGGTGGTAAAAGGACTCAGTTTGGGCCAGGACTCAAGTTACGGCCTAAGTATCCAGGACCCTACCAGGTGGTAAAAGGACTCAGTTTGGGCCAGGACTCAAGTTACGGCCTAAGTATCCAGGACCCTACCAGGTGGTAAAAGGACTCAGTTTGGGCCAGGACTCAAGTTACGGCCTAAGTATCCAGGACCCTACCAGGTGGTAAAAGGACTCAGTTTGGGCCAGGACTCAAGTTACGGCCTAAGTATCCAGGACCCTACCAGGTGGTAAAAGGACTCAGTTTGGGCCAGGACTCAAGTTACGGCCTAAGTATCCAGGACCCTACCAGGTGGTAAAAGGACTCAGTTTGGGCCAGGACTCAAGTTACGGCCTAAGTAAAAGTCAAACGGAACGATCGCTATGATGTAGAGAGGTTAGAAAGCTTTGCTGAAGGGCCAAACAAGACGTCGACCTGCGCCGACCACATGAAGCGGTGGCCTCAAGCCGAGCTCGGTGATGACCGTTTGGATGAGGAGGTATAGTATTTCATTATATACAGGTGTTTTACTTAAGAATGCTTGTTTTAGGTTTGAGTTTCTTGGGTATGATATGACCGCATTCATTATCATAAAGCATGTTACATATTTCAAGATGTTTGTTTAATGTCAATTAAGATGTTTTGTTACAGCTATGTCTTATTATGTTTTCAGTTAAGATGTTGGACATCATATTGTAACTAAGTTGTTTTTATGTTTATGTATAGCTTCAGAATGTAAGGATGTGTGTGTTAGCCTGAGGACAGATGTATGAGCAGGACGGCCGAAATGTGGGAAATGGAACGTAAGAGTGTGAGAGAGTAGTTAAGATGTAAGTGTGAGCGAGATGACGGATGTTCGAATGAAAGTAGAGTTTTGCTTAAAGATGGCGTTTGGTTAGGATTTTTACACAGATCGGAGACGAGAGCTTTCGCTCATTGTAATGGAAGGAATAAATTAATAAATACATTGATGGAGACTAAATTGGTGCCTAATTTCATAATTTAGTCCCACAATTGGGACATTATAGCTAGTCTACTATAAGTACGAATGCTTCCAACTCTTATCAGAAGCGATATTTGCATCACCGCTAATAGTGAAGGCAAACACGGTTCATCTTAATGATGATTGCATTTATATGCCTACTATTTACCACATATTATTTCTCACGACGCCTTGATTGAATAAGTGATATCATAGTTGGCTATCATCGCTTAAAAATAAACACGAAAGCAATAGGAATGCTGACATTTTAAAGTCAAGGCTAGGTCGGTGGTAAAGTTTACAAAGCAAAAATGCAAAACGATTTTGATATTACGAACTTAATTTTGTTGTATAATTCGAGTTTCAGTAGGTATTTCGGCATATTTTTATTTACAGTAATCCTCCCGTAATGGTTTTAAAAATAGTTCCTGAAGGTGAACTTTTTAACGCTAACTGTGATGTAACCGTAAATAGAGACGAAAAAAAAAACAAAAGAAAACCAGTTTCTACGGCGAATAGTTTTAATTTTCTCTTCACACCTTGTTAACCGTTATTCAGCCGATTTTTTACCGCCCAAATGTACTCATTGTTAACTATTTTTTCCCGCAGGCAGACAGGTGACAATATCGGAGAAAGTTAGAATTTTTCGTCGATGTTTAAAATAAGTAACTGTCAAAAAGTACAGCGAGCTGTTAAAATACAACTGTCATTGGTGAAAGCGCGATAAAAAAATGGCCGCTAAAGGCAGTCGATGAATGATCGGTTAAGTAAATCACAGACATGTGATATGTAGAGTTAGCATTATTGTTTTCGTGAGGGGTCACTCTGCCGACCTCTGCGCTAGAAAACCAGGAATGTTTATTCTCTGGTGCATTAGAAAGCTTTCACAAAGAAAATGTTTAATTCGCACCTGAGTGGTTTAAGTTGGTAGTCATTAAGCTCGTTTGGCTACCGCATCTTGACAATAAATTTATTTAAACAGTGATAAATGGCAGTTTGATTTGGTTACTTTCACTAGCAAAGGAGGTTTTAATACAAGGAAGAGAAATTTGTTTTCCGGCAACAGTAATTAACAAGGAATCAAAATTCAATTGCATTTATTTTCTGTTGCATCTGCCCCATTCTTTCAATCCTTCTCAATAATCCCACTACACAACAGCAAGACACCTTTAAAAACGTGCAAAATAGCTCTAATAATCTAATCTAAATTCTTTCTTCTTTATAATATCTAGTTCAACCCTGAATCATTCCTATGTAACCTAAGTAACAAACTCGTCAAATTCAGCTATAATTTTAACGCACTGCAATTTCGCAATAGTAATTGCTTGCCTTTCATCACAATTACTTCCAGCTCCCGTTTTAAACGCCCGATAAACCTCAGCGGATATTATGTGTCAGACGAACAAGTTAGCAACCCGGAAGATATCCTAAGAATAATGTATGAATGTATACTTCGATCCTGCTAAGGAAAAAAAAATTGTGAGCAAATATAACAGTTAGTTAGTCTCTCGTCGATGAAGTCTAATAATTGGCAGGACACATTAGGTATAATTATGGGATGATAATAAGTATGTATTGTGATGTAATCGGCTGTATTTCCTTTTGTTCCTAAATTATTAAATAAGTTAATGTAAAAAATAATAGCTATCAATTTCGAAAAATAATCGACGGAGGAAATTTCCAATGTCCTTAGGGACAAAATGAAGCCGTACCTAGTAAGAGTATTGTGAACTTTACAAAAGCGATTGTCAACAACGATTATCGATTTTTTAATTTTAATACTGGCATGCTGATGTCAAATTTTGTCTAATCCTATCGGGAATGAAGTATATTACACTGCATCCGTATAATCTGTGTTTAATTGCAAGTCTTCGCCCCCATAAACGTGTACGTTATCATAAAGTAAAGGGATAGTGGCCACATCTGGTTTAGTCTAGGTTATTGGCTGTAACTACCGGTTAGATTTGCACTTTTTGTACCTATTAACTAAGGCTGGTATGTTGGCTTTAACCTGATTAGGGGTCCGCGGTATAAATTACTGTTAAATAAACTGTTTTGGTTTTTTTAAGTAAAAAATTAAATTTCAGTCAGACGAAAAGTCGATAGCTACGAACTAAGTAATTTTTTCCAAAACCAAATTCTAACAAACAAACAAACAAACAAAAGTACCAGGACTTATTTAAAGCTAGATTATATCAATAGGAGAAACACACTAAGGAAATATCTAAATGCATGTAATGGAAAATCGTACGCACTATTTATTTAATTAGTATTTATGATAATTTTATTCTACAGTTTAATTTTAATTTAATTGAATTTTGTATTATAATTAGAATGTGCACACAAATGTGGATCACAGTTATCCGAATTTTATAATTTATTTTACTTATTTATCTCGACCTTCAAACTTCATGCTGTACGGGTACACTTATTCGAAAACCAGGGAAAGTGAGATGTCTGAAGGTCACTCAGCTTGTTCCTCTACTGTCAACTTTGCTCTCTCCCCATGCCTCATGCTCATACGTACGTACACCTAAGAAATTCTTGTATGTAAATCTTGTACTGTATGCAAAATATTATACAGGTTCTACGGAACCTACATACAAACGTGACGGTTAACTTAACCGGTGGCTACATGTATGTGATTACTTACGTTTAACCTGCTAGCGAGTTCATCTTTAATATTAGGTTTACAGCTTCCTGCTATGGTAAACCGCTTGCGACGTTAGATTATAAAAAGTAATTGCATGGCGTAAGAAATTCTCAGATGCGAGTTAATTAAGTGTTTGTTGTGAATTAAAATACCTCGCTGATCAGGTGTAGTATTAATTGTACCAAGCCGAGACAGAACATACAGAACAATCTGTATTGGTGTTATTTTGTGATGGGAACAATGCAGGTCCCAAAATAGATCCCTGAGCAACAACAAATCTAATTTTAATGTTTATGAGTAAAATTATGCAAATTATGTTTGAACATTTGAAACACTTGGGGATAGGAATTTAGCAAATATTTAAAAGAAAACAACATCTTAGCAATTCCCACGACGAATCTAAGTCAGGTTTTGCAGGTTACTAAATGACGAAACGGATTCTTTTCGCATTTGTTACAACCGCAGTCCATAATAAAATATCAAAATGTAATGATGTCTTACAAATACTTACGTAACAGTCGAGCCGTCTGGACTGCAGCTATTAAACTAAACGAATCATTTCTGAACCCATGTTATAAGAGACCATTGAGATCTTTCATAAGAATGTTAATGTCTCTATTACTTTAGTAAAGCGTTGAACCCATTTTGAACAGGTTTGAAGTTAGAAATCAATGAAAAGTGGTTGTGTCGAACCACAAATCAGATAAAAAAATAGTAATAACGGTTATAGCTGCTAGTAACAATTAATTAATAATGATTATTAAAATTTTAACCAAATTGAAAACAGAATCGATTTTTAATTTGTCACATTTGATTAAACATTGATAATAATTATGATATAGAACATTAAATAATATACCTACCTTTGTGATCATTTGAACATATACTACTATGTTAAAGTTAAAACATACTGTATTCCTCTATTTAACTCTAATCTTTACTTACAAAAACTTCTTCCCCTGAAACGACATTAAGGAGTTAATTCACCTTGAAAGTGATAATATGATATTTCCACAAATATGCTCAGATAATATGAAGTATAATATTTCTATGTAAAGCGGGTGAGGTTGAGAATCTTGCCATTTTGCTAAATGTGTCGCGACCTCGCTGATGTGGCGCGTGATATGTCAACCATTTCTACATCTCGATCAGATTCAATTTAATAGCATTTCCATTTGATTATATTAATGGATAACTCTTTTGCGTTTTCACCATTACTTTCCTGTAGTATATTTATAACTGACGATATGTTGTTATCTACTTAAAACGTCTGCTTTTTAACCCAGACGAAAAAGAGGGGTGTTAAAATTTTTACCTGTATCTATGTATCTGTCTATAGTATCATTGCTCCCAAACGGATGGACCGATCTCTATGCGGTTTTTTAAATCGTACGCTAGTTTAATATCAAGACGATTCTTAGGTAAGTTTCATTAAAATCGGTTCAGCCGTTTTTGAGATATTGAATTTTGAAATGACAATATCGGAGGTTTTCCAACTAGCTTTAGTTTATTAAATAGGTACAGTATGTTCACGCTGAAAAAGAAGTCCCGCCCGTTACGTCTCTTTGTAGCTCGGTCTTCCTAGAAAATTTGCAATCGGGGTTTTACCAATAGACGACTCTCTTGTTATTTCATCAAACGGCGCTAAATGCGAAACAATGTTGCCAGCTAACTTTTACCAACAGCCGTTAGAAATATGGGAATTTGTCTCCAAATGTTGCTAAATGTATGGTAGACTAGCTGTTATGTATGAAACGCTTGAAGAAAAACCGTTGAAGTAGTCCAAAAAGGACCTATGCCTAGCGATTAAGTCGGTAAATTGGCAACACTAGATTATAAGTTTACAAATAACATTGTAGACTAAACATTTCAATACATTGCGCCATAAATGAAGATGCTCCTTTGCCCATTTGTTGTGGTGTTGCAACAGCTAAATGCCACACTCAGCCCTTTCCCCAGTCTTTGCCTTTGTATTTAATGGCCACTTAAATCAATTGACTACATCAAAACAACGTTAGGGTAAACCAAGTCATTCCAAATATCTTGTTGCCTAATTATTGGCGCGACCTTGTGGTATTTTATTTGTGGCTGCACCCAGTATTGGTTACATTAGTTACATTATTTTGTTGGCCGCGTAGAAAAAAATGCATTCGTTTACTTCCATGTTATCTCATGACTTATGTACGTTTGAGAATGCTTAGTATGTAATTATAATAATGTAATGATATTATGAACTGTGCTAACCACACAGTCGGAAAAGACTACCCTAGACAGGTGTAGGTATAGAAATTTGTAAAAGACCATTACAGGGCTTAATGTCTTATTTCGCTCCTTCTAGCTTCATTTGTCTCTAAAATTTTCTCTTGTTTCTAAGATATTCTTAATAACATTCATTTTGTAGATACATAATACATAATAAGCACATAATATATTTCTTAAACATGATTGTGTTGCTATAATAATATTTACTCGTACCTACTGTATCTTCTTTCTTAATTATAATCATCTCTTAAAAGTCAGAAGCACATTGAAGCGCATATTTTAGCCTAACCAAGGGCTTGTATAAAATATGCGCTTCAATTGTGCTTCTGCGCAGGTTAACGTGACATTTGCAAAGGTCGCGTATCCTCCGCGAAATGTCAAACGTCTGTACTGTATAATATTTTTCTAGCACTCGAGTGCTAAGAACCGTCTACCGCACCTTTGTTGGGAAACTTCAGATTTCAAGCATCAGGTCATGTTTGGTTAGTGGCTTTGGTACTATAGGTTAAGGATGGTGGATAAAACATTCCAACATTTTTCGTACCATTTTGTTTCTTGGTTTGATTTTTATAACATACTTTATTAATTTAATGTAAGCTTTTTCTTGTAGATTGCTGAAAAAATCGAAGAGTCATCATAGGATGATTTGATAACTTTGAACATACGGATAGAGCTAACAAAATTAAATACAAATTTAAACCTAAGTAAAAAACTTAAGCCAGTATTAGATGTCTCAATTATTATGTCAAAGGCGCTTATAGTAGATATATATAAATCAATCCTTTTCGAACACCCTAAATCAGGGGACGGTAACCCGTGGCCTATACCTTGCGGCCCGTGACTGTTTTAGCCACTTAAATACACCCTGGAAATGTTTTCGAATATTTAATATCAGAGTAGTATGTATGAAGAATGTTATGAGATTAAGGGAAGCAAAGGTTGTATATCAGGATCGTAGCAAGTGGAAGTCTGTGGTCTCTGCCTACCCCTCCGGGAAACAGGCGTGACTGTATGTATGTATGTAATATCAGAAATACCTACCTATTACCGAAATTATGAACAAGTGCGGCCCTCTGTTGTTTCAATTTGCCACTATGTGGCCCTTGCCTGCCAAAAGGTTGTCGACCGCTGCCCTAAATTAATAGAAAGGGACATAAAATGAGTTCAGACAAATAAGTCTACTAGGTATTTCAAAGAACCACATACCTGTAAGCGTGTACATGCACAGGACATCCAGTGAGCGGGTTGTACAGGAGGAGCACGCAGGCGACCACGTCGCCTTGCACTACTGCACTGGTAATGCTGCCGTGCGGTATGAAATGCTTGATCGTCTGCTGTTTGCCTTTCGCTGTTACATTCTGGATTATCTTCAGACCCTTGTGTGACACCTGTGGAAGGGAGAATACATTAGTGTGAAAAATAGGAGTTCTATGCACTACGTTTATTTGAAGATTTGAACTAACGATGAAACTATCAAACACGTTTTTAGGCAATTCGAAAGCAAATGGAAAAAAGAAACACGTTACATGTAGGTTCCGTCTTGTCAATTTCTATTTCGCTTATAAAAACATCTCGTTTTACTTCGGTGGTACCTAGTTATGCTTATACCTTTTTAATAAGCTTTTTACCCGACTGCCCAAGGAGGGTTATGTTTTTCGAGCGATAGGTAGGTACGTATTTATGTATATCTAATTCTGTGGCACGCTCTACAGCCTAAACCGTTTGACGGATTTCAACGTAAGATGTGTTATTGAATTCGTCTCAGTTGTGGGAGTGACATAGGGTAGGTACCTACGTACATGTTTTCCGAAATTGCAGTCGGGTTTTCTGTTTTTAATTTTAAGTTGGTTTAAATTACCTTGCTTTCATAACTTGACAAATAACACTGGAAAGCAGGTATACATGTTTTACATAACGTATACACGTGACAGTTTAAAAGCAAAGTCCGGTCGCAACCTGCTAACAACAATGCGGCCCTCCCTAATGGCGATCGGTAATTGATTAGACTCTCATAAAATTAAACGTGGGCCCAATCAAAACAAGTCCATAACAATGCCCTACTGTTACATAACGCGTTACATGATCCACTCATTCATTCAACAATTAGAACTATGCTTTCACCCGAACTCTTTGAGTCGATGTCCGAACATAGGTGTTTTTTCAAAGGATGATGTCGTTAATTGCCTAATTGGATTTTCGAGACAGGAAAAGTGCTAAATATGTATTGTGACTAATCTTTTTAAACGTGCATGCCCAATTTAAGGAGGGTTGTTTTTCGAGCGTATGTATGTATCTATGTCTAATTCTTTGGAACGCTCTACAGCTTAAACCGTTTGACGGTTTTCAACGTATGAGGTGTCATTGGATTCACTTCACTTGTGGAAGTGAAATAGGGTATATTGTTTCCCAGAATCGCAGTCGGGTTTTCTGTTTCTAATTTTAAGTTGGTTAGGTTACTACTGACCTGGAGGGTGACTTTGAAGGGCTCCAGCTCCCGGGCGCGGTCCTCTAGCAACTGCACGGCGGGCAGCGCGAACTCCTCGCCGCGCAGGCCGCGAGACTCCTGCGCCCCCAGGAACCACACATAGTAAGACGCCTTCTTTATATCCTTTTTCAGTCGGAGCGCCATCTTGGCCTCTATGTCATCGTTGGCTGCCTGCAACAAGGAAAAAGTTGGTTTAGGATTCAGAGCATTCTTATTTTGTGATTTGTAATTTTTTACTTTATTTTTTTCTGTGCCTTTGAGTATTTGGCTTTTATCTTAAAGACTTATGAGCATTAGGTAGAACTTGATAAAATACGGGACCAGCTTGGCGATGTCTTCATTGCAATTAAATAAAAATCATTACGAGTTGACCACGGATAGTCTGGTAGTTAGTAACCTCATAAAGCTAGAAATGAATCATTTTATTGTAACATTAAAAGTACATTGTAATTAGCAAGAATAGAATATACAACAAGATAAGAAACGGAGAAGTATTAGCAATCCAGATGTTTCAATATTTACCAGGCCTGCTTCCGTTTAGCAGTCTCACTGTCTCAACTATGTCGACTGCATCTTAATATGGCCCAAGAACGCGGCTACGATTAGCACACCCCATGTCATACCAATGAATATATTACTATAAATCAATTCCAAGTTATTTCGCCCACATGCCTCCGCGTCGCGGTCACAATTTAGAAAACAATTTAGTACCCAAGGTCGATGTGAAGCAACGGCCGCGTGTGAAAATTCGTAATCGCCGTAGCCATAACACAAACAAACGTGTGTCCAGTGCCCTTATTATATTAGTTGCGCAAATTGTATGGGCATTTGTCAACCGTCTGCACCTGCGGTGGAATTGTAAATAGATACAGCAGCTACCAATAGAATTTTTAATGGGATATTATGTGAGGTTATGAGTGTGACAGCTTGTGTGTAAGGTAAATTTTGCAATAGTAGACTAGTGAGTAGTTTCTTCTGATGTAAGATTCACGGATAGATGTCTAATGTATATCTCTCCTTTGCTGCTCCAGCTTTATGTGGTTAATGATGAGGAAGAACGATGATAAAAACCAGAAATCTTTTACTAGGATGTGGTTATTATTACAGCAGAAAAGAAAACTTATTCAAATGGATTACTTAAAAGATGATTAGAGATGTTTACTGAAGAAGATGACTTAAAAAATACTTAAAAGATATTAAAACGACTGGAGCAAATACGTTCGTGAAACACAAGCAATGTGCATTACTGCAAAAGAATTTACATTCAAAAGGAAGTGCATAATGATTACCCTGTTTATTGGCAAAATGTGCTCTCGTTCAAGTTCGAGCGATATTTGCCAATTTTGCCGTTCAGGTTTCTCAAGTTTAAAACGCCTCGAGTAACTTTTTATTTCCTTACCGTTATGTGCTACATATTTCGGAAATTATATTTTATGTAGGAATTTTAACTTGTTACTTGATCGTAGTATCAAACTCCGCGTAAACATTACCTCTAACTATAGTTCAACGAATAAGAGTGTTTACTGTTCCTTGAACAAAACACAACACAAGGAAGACACCTGCAGCTTTGAACTAGCGTAACTTGAAATTAACGAATTCCAGCCGAAAAACGCGGACAAAAACTTCAAGCTTTATGTTCCTGAAAGATCGACTGCAGTTCATTGATTTGTAATAACTTCAATTCCACGCTACACCTAACTACTTATAAATAAGTTTGTGAAACGACCGATCCATCAATTGATTGCAAATTTTGTTAAATTACACGAAATATATTACAAAAGATTAAATTATTTTACTGTTAGTGTGCGCGAGGCGGTGGATTAGTTCCACTGTTCGGGTCATTAGATCAGTTTTTACTGGCCGGCAATTAGTGGTCTAGTAGCGAGGTTAGTCTTAGCCTAAATGGGGACTCGGATAAACTGTAATGTTATTGTGGAATGTGCTAAATGCGAGGGTTGCAGGCGCTGTCGAAGCCCAAGATTCTGGGGGGAGGGGACCACGATCTCACTCAAATTTGTTTAGCACGTAATTTGAAAATTTCTGAGGGTGTAATATTTGGGGAGGGGGGGGGGGGGGTCGTAAAGTCTCAAATACTAAGATCCCTAGCCAACTCGCAAGTCTGCCTACATACCGCAACCAGTAAGCACACTAGCCCTATAAAGCTAGAGTTAGAAGGATGTTGCTCACATAAAATCCAAGCAATGCAGCGAATGACCGCCGTCCAAAGTAGGGGAGCGGGCGAGGAACGTGGTCGTACCCTTATCCGATATTTGGCTTACATAGAACGGATTAGAGAATAAATACACAGTTAGAGGATTTGCACATAAATTGCATGTAAATTGTAGAGTATTGACTAAATTAGGACTGTGTTTTGGAGGCTATCGCATTACTTAGTCATGTTAACTTTTAAAGTAGGCAGTGATCTTGCCTGATGGGCGAATTGCGCATTACGCTCTAGCGCTCTACTTTTCAACATTTCTTGAAGCGATTTGGTGTTAATAGTAACACGTAAGTTAGGTGTATCAAAAAGACTCTTACCTAATACAATATTAACTTCTTATTAAATGAGTCTAAAGAAGAAAATGGAAGCTTTTTTTAATAGCTTGAACAAACGTATGCAACATAGGTATGCAAAGTGGAGGTATAGACTGCTCAAACATAACCTACTAAAAAATATTTAAATTTAGCATCCGCCGAAGGTTCTTTAGATATTTACATACCTAATTAAAACACGGCTTGTCAACACCATGTTTGAAAAAACTACTTACACTACTTACAGAAAAATGTGTTTAAAATGCTAAATACAACCTTTATATGGGTCCCTTACGTAAGCTAGTAAGTACGTGTAGAGAAAAATTAACGGAATACAAATACAAATTAAGGATGTACCTGTCTATTATATGCAAATAATATGTTAATCGATGTATAGAGTACGTACGACAATATGTCATTGTATATTTTCTTGCGTCATAATTCTATGTGTTGATATGTGAAGTGGAGACAATTCGCTATTAGCGGTGTTAGTTTTCGTTGGCAAGTGGAAGTAAACAAACGAAGGATGCAAAGTATATATACATATAGCCGTGGGACCTAGCGTCACGCTATGGCATAGACGCGACTGCTCGTCATCGCCAGCGCATAGATTTTTTGACAGAATTAAGAATAACCCAATCAGAAACGCTGAACGATTTGGGCTCTTAGCAGGTTCGGAAACTGGAGGCAATAGGGGATTTCTGGGAGAATTTTCGGAAAATGTACGCAAAGCTTAAATATGCTAGAGCGCCTAGCGTTGTGCGCCTGATCACTGAGGCTGACACCAAGCTGACATTGCCGTTGTAATGTAACCATACTGCCAACCTGTGATATGTACCTAACATATAACATAGGTATATAAATAGTACTGCAATCAGCGGTAAGGTTAAATAGACCTACCTGATATTATCAGACAATGCAATTTAATAAAAATAAAAATTAAATTCCCTTTCTATATTCCAGACCGAGGGCCTACCTACGTTACGTAGTGTGTATTGTTCTGGTATTGTTATAATTGACAACGGCCAAAGTACACACTTTCACTGCGACGAATTAGGCAACTCAACAATACCGCCTTGTGGTGGGTAGACGCCATAATTAAATGAACCGACTCACTCCGCTAGGGCCGAATAATTGCCATTTGATTCGACCAATTGAATGTCATGGAAATAATTGTATTGTTTGTTGAATAATTGCTGTGAAATTGAATGACTGTATACATTGCAATTGTAGTAGTAGTAGCCATTGAGTCCTAGGATTTATAAGGTCTCACGTGAGGGTAAATTTAGCAACTTATTATTTGCCTATAACTGTAACATAATAAATACCTATGTCAATAGATACTCCGTTAGCGGAAAAGTTGCTTTGTTGTATAGTAACCTCACCTTTATTTTGTTTTAAAATGCACTGTATCCACCATGTATATATAAATAAATAATAAATAAATATCATGGGACAATTTGACACCAATTGACCTAGTCCCAAACTAGGCAAAGCCTGTACTATAGGTACCAGACAACGGATAAACGTACTTATATAGATAAATACATACTTATATACATATTAAACACCCAAGACCCGAGAACAAACATGCATATTCATCATACAAACATCTGCCCCGACCGGGATTTGAACCCGGGACCTCAAGCTTCATAGTCAGGGTCTCTAACCACTAGGCTATTCGGCCGTCAGTTGCATTTGCGTTTGTATTTTAGCTTTCAAGCCCAATCAACTGAACGCCCGTTCAACTCATTTAATCCACCTAGCAACATCATTCATCGAACCACTACCCCACATTCGTTAAGGCACAAAACAACGATTTATTTTATTAACAAAGACTCTTAAAACCTCAAAAATTACAGAAAACAGCATTTAAAACATTTTTTAGAAGTAATTGTCATTAAGCAAGAGGTAATAAAGCTGGTTGCAAAGCTCGACTGTTCCAGTTTCGTCGCTAATCGTGCGCGCGAGCAATTTTATTGTTCCAACCGTGTCGTAACGGTGGTAACGGTCACTGCTACACACGTGCGATACTGTCACTCTGTCACTGTTCACTAGGTCGGAAGTGAGGTCGCGGCAATGTGGAAGTGACAATGGCAACGGTTTTAAGTTTTTGGCGCGGTGGCCAGCTGGAGTCACTGACATCAGGAAGGCATAGCATAGTTTTTAAATAAAAATAGAGGGCCATTGAGTCAACGATTTCGTGAGGATATAAAAATAAAAAATAAAATCCCTCATGCAAAAATTAATTTGAAGAGTGAAGTTAAGTTTACTTTTCGCGAACCAATCTATTGAATTCGAACTAATGCAACCTGTGCAAAACATTTGTACATGGGTAGTACATTTTGAAGATTGAATGGGGGAGACCCTGAGTCGACCAGATTTTTAGAAATTGTGTCATACATTCCGTGTCTTTCTTATATACGTATCATAGAAGAAAGGTACAAACGACCTAGTATATGTGATCAGAATCCAATCAATCAATTATATTTGAAGTCAGAGGTCGTGAGTTTGGTTCACCCCGTATCATGCCTGCAAACATCTATAAATAAAAGAGTAACAATTTGTCTGTGTGTGATTGCCCTTAATACGAACCCACACAAGGAAAAACTTGGTTTACAACAATCGAAAATGAACACGAACTTCTTCAGTGAAGTTGGATGTACATCTCGACCTCTCTTAATTACACACTGCCAATTATCATTAAGAAATTACAGTCCATATCTGCACAATAAAGCAATGAGTCTTTATTTGAATTCACAAATATTAACAATGTGAAGATCTAACAAAGAGCGAACGAAATAAAAGCGAAGATTGAGGCCATCGGGTTAGGAGGTTCCCACATCAGGCTTTGTGTGGTCAGCTGTTGAAAACCCTGGGAGCTGAGTGTGACCTTCGTATTTTAGGTCAGCTTTTAATGCAGTCTGCACTCAGCATGAACAAGAACTGAGCTATATCTGAGTGCATGACTGAGTTGAGCATCACTAACGAGTTGAGGGTTGGGGAAGTATTGTTGATATTGTGGAACATGACAGTGGTTGTCAAATTGTACAGATATTATCTCCGCTTTCCTCAGCTAGCAGCAGCACAGCAGGCAGCTGTAACCAAATATTTGGAAATTGAGACTAGTATTTGAAAATGTAACATTTACCTAATCATTAAACACTTCACATACAGAATCGTAGGATAATGGCGGCTTTCAGACGGTTGCGGTTCGAATTTCGAATTTCAATGCGCACGTCACCAATGCAATCTCTGCCTCGATTCAAAAGTTTTGTTTTACTAAGGCTCCAAACTGTAGACCCAAACGCAAACCCTAAACCACAAACGCGATAGTAATAGCACTAATAGTGACAGAAAAACATAGAGATTACACGGTGACGGCGACGACCCGTTACACCGACGGTACCGCTAACGGTGGCGTAACACAACCTTCGTCTAATTATGCGCATGTAGTGGAATTTGCACTATGAGCTGGTATACTGGGGCACGTTTAACTGTGAATTTTGTCTTTTATGTGCTTTCATGTAAATGTATACAGTGCACTGTTAAGTTGCACTGGAAAGTGTCTCGGTGGGAGCAACTGAGGTAATATTAATATCAACGTCACATATACAAAGTACGTATGTAACACTTAAGGAGTTATTCTCCATAAAACTAGGTATATGTGAATTGGGCATTAACAATGAGCTTAGGTTTTTTCTTTAATGGATGTCGTTGTTGATCTATGAATTTGGGTTGTATTCCTTCGTACCTTCCTTCATAACACAAACTCACTATGTTTGTGTTAGGAACCACGGGTTAAATGTAGTTTTATCACTTTTTTTATCTTAAGTAGAGCTCAAAAAAGCTTTAACAGACAACCTTTACCACATGCCGACTATAAAAAATTCTGTCTGCTTAACCATTATGCAGTAGGTCTAGCACAAATCGCGCGAGAACCACTGTCCGTCCTTTTCTGTCACTCAGGGGGGCTAGCACGCGTGCCATTTTGTCGCTTGTCGCTCAGTGCGTTTTTCACTGATTCCGTCACTATGAAAGGGACGCACTGCGCGACAAGCGACAAAATGGCGTGCCGGGCTACATGTGCAGAATGCAACAAGACGGGTAATATAATCTCGCACAACAAACAAAGTCGCGGCCAGTCGTGCTAGCCAGATAGTATATGCACACAGTCAAAGACCTTCACTAGCCTTCTCTATAAGTTACTTCAACCTGACAATCCAGAAACTCAATAAAAGATATTAAAGCTGCATTTACATGACAGGTAATAAATAAGGCAGCAAGAAATTCATTAGCATGGCTTCCAAGACAGAGAAGAAAAGGCCTTTCGTCCGCATTCTGTCGCGCGCGTTATCCATTGTGTGGCTACACCTTTACTGTGTTAGAAAGAGCTAGATACAATGTGTAATAGTTAGTCAGAATACACAGAAAGTCCACCCAGAGAAAGTTTTTTTTTTCACATTACTAAAGTCCCACTGCTGGGCAAAGGCCGAAGAAAGTGTCCCCTGGGTTTTTCAATAGGCGTTTCAAACATTTGTCGGTTTTGATGATTTTCTCTGTAACATGCGACTTTGACACATTAGAATAGATCTTGCTATAGGTACAATGGTAGCGAAATATTATAGAGTCACTTATAAACAAACCACGAGTTCTTATGGTGAAATTTAATAATCTACCGAGTAAAGGACCTGAAGATTACGAATTTTAGAGGCAATGATATAGAAGTCCGAAATTGTATTATAGTCAATTAATTCTTTCAATATAAAAATATTTTAGCTGGAATATTTTTTGTAATTGTTGAATAGTTCTTATTCAAGCTTGTGCCAAATGTTGACGCTAGTCATCAATGAACTAAAAACATTAATTAATGATTGTTTTTTTAGTTCATTCAAGAAAAAGTTTATTCAATATTATTCAGGTTTAAAAGCCCGAAGGCCCTTAATCTCAATGAAAATGCAAATCGAGTGAATGGACTTTCCACTAAACGCGGTTCAGTTTCATTGATGCTTTTAAATTGTATAATTATTAGTTGCTATATCAGTTTAATATAATAACAGGTTTAGTGGTTACACGCACGGTTTGTGTCGGATTAATTGTCCGTGTTATTAACTTAATAGTTGTGCCTCAAATAAATTCAGAAATTAAAGCTGCTGTATAATTATCGCTAAACTTTGTAATAAAAATAACGGGATTTGTAAAAAGGTTTGTTCTCACGTTATCAGTTCCAAAGTTTCAAAACAGTGCGTGAGTGTAATATTTAAACTAAAGGCATGCGTACGTTTTCCATTATTGAGTTTTTATAAGTCACAAAAAGACAATACAGTTGGCTCCTGGTCGGCACAAAACATCTCCTATCCGTGATATGGAAATTAATTGCTAAAATATACGATTAGGCTGTTTTTCCATCTACAAATATGTGCTAAGTTACATAGCTAAAAATGTGTGTGATAGGTATCCAATTCACCGATTAGGAACGTTCATTTTATTAGCCTTACGAGTACTTACACGTTTCCACCAGTGTGCAGTGCTAAGCTAACCTACGAAACTAAGCGATTATAATTAGTGGATACTTTTATATTCTTTAGCTACGTCCAGTGGATAACTAGCCTTAAATAGACGCCGTAAAATTCAGCAGTTTATATTTAAAGCAATTTTTCTAATAAACCAAAATAATAACTGATTCGACATACTTCTCACCAGCTATCGTTTCACTATCATACATTTGTATGCACAAAGCGACACCTGCATCAGCCATCTCTATACAAACACGACGTTGTTTTTGTACGTCTTCTACTCCGAACGAAAGTCGGAAACAAGCGGAACATAAGCTCATTATGTTTATATCATGCCGATGTGAACATATTGTTTATTATCTTTTTTCCAAGCGTTCTTCAAGTCATTGCACACTCCGTTCTGTTGCACGGTACATAAAGTTTAACTCTTGCTGAAGTGTTATTCACTTTCTTTGTAAAATTTGCGTATGCGCAATTTACGAGTAAAGTGTTCATCCATTAAATAGCCAGGAACGAAACGGTTGAATAGCAATTCATGTTAAGTAGGTAAACAAGTTTTTTCCATTAAGCGATTTCCGTGTGGGGAATTCCTGGACCTCTAGATCTTGACGAAATTTATATGGGATCATATTAAAATTGTAAAACCTGACTATACATAAAAAGGTTTATTTAAGAAGATACTTTCCAATTTAGAATCGGTCAAGATCTAAAGAATATTTAGCAAAGACAATTGTATTTTGCGGAAATCATCACAAATTTTGAAGTCAGTTTAAACGGAAAAAAATTACTGCCATTCCTTTTTTCCTTTCCACAGGTAACGCTCTACATTACACAAGTTTTTTAAACCGATAAGCACGTGGAAAAGAAACCACTACATTTCCACCATTATATGATTACATTTTATGTTGAAAACCGTAGATATATTAATGTAGGTACCTAATAAACCTAACCATCTTGGATTCAACACTCTCTATTTACTACTATCGTAACTTGACCCTTGCATCTGTGCCCTAAGCACGACTTGTCGAATCCTGCGTCACGTAAAATCGAATAGTAAACTATAACGAGTTTGTATGACGTTTGGAACAGCGCCCGCCCGTGAGCGTATTTGGAACTAAAATTTTGTATGAGATTTCTCGATCTCGATACGATAACCGTAACGTAACGCAGAATTCGACAAGTCGTGCTTAGGGCACTGAGTTTCCTTCGCATAGATCAAGTGTCGACTTACGATGGTTGTATGACGGAGGTAGCGATCGACTTTATTTATACAATGTTCGATATAAATTACATTGTATTACCGATCATCGTTATCATATAATCCAGTATCGCCTATAAAGTGATATAACTTCCGTTAGTTCACTTCCTTCGGTGCCTGTCGCTTTCAATGCTCAGTGGGTTAGCAACCAATTACGATTAATTAGGTAGGTAGGTATTTATTTCGATAGATTGCCTTTTACACGACTGCCCAAAGAAAAAAAGAGTGCATTGTTTAGTTATGTTTTAACTAGCTGTTGCCTGCGACTTACTTTCCCATTTCTATTATTAGTAAGATGTGTATATTGTATGTGTATGTATTGTTAATAAACGGATTAAAGAGTAGTTAAAATTGTGAAATAAATATGTAAGTTTATAATTACCAGAATTAAGTCGTCTTCGTTCTATTTGACTTATAAACAACCTGAAACAATAAAATGACATTGTTAAACTAATTCTGTATTTTTATGGCTTTCGCAGAAGACGTTCAAAATATCACATTTTATAAAATCTGGGTAAACTACATCTACAAACATAAATCAAAACTAAAATTAAACTAAACTAAAACAATAAAATAAATATGAACTAAAAAAACAATTACTTTGCTCACCCGCGACCACTAATGACAAATAGTTATATCTGTGCGGCAAATGTATGTTTCCATGCAACACCTCCAATTTAGAATCATGCAACACATGCAATTGTTTTTTAGTTCATAAATATGGACCTCCGCAAAATAACGCCTGCTTCAATAAATTAATAAAATAAATGCCCATCCCAAATTAAATTTAAAATAAAACTAAAATAAGTCTAAAAAAGAAGTCCCCTTGGGCATGGTACCAAAGATGCTGGCAGCGTTCCCTCTTTGGATGTCCAGGCTTAGCCTTTGTCCGAGAAAGCTGCCAGCTCTTCGGTCCCCTGCGACATCGACTAGCCTCTTGGAAATTTCCTTGAATAATTTCAGAGCGCCAGGACCCCACGGACCAAGGGTCTCGACGCCGAATGGGACAAAGTCATATTGGGAGCCTAGACCCTGTATTTATAAGCTTTAGCTTATTATAAAATCTATGTTATAACGTCCGGTAAAGACGACTTTTAGCAACGTTTTTTTACTTTTTTCATTTTTACTCGTAACAAATTAATTTTGAGGCGGTTATTTTAACACGCTGCGCACCGTATTTTCAATTTACGATGAAATTTGTGATACTAGTTCATCCGCGCCTAGTACTGAAACAGGTCTTATAAGAACGAAGTCCGTTTAAAATATACTCATATCGCACAGTCGTAGGACTACAGTTGTAGTAGTAGTTCTATAGCCTCTATCAACCTACTGAAACAGGTATCGTTATCGCCGGGGTCGGTGACCGCAGATAACGCATTAGCATACAAACGTTTCCTGGATGCAGCAATTACTTTTAATCCTCGCTGCATTTTGAGCTGATAAGGTTTATTGGTTCGCTTGTTAGTTTCTGATGGGTTTCGAGAGGTTCTTGGCGAAAAGCAGGTTTATAGCGGCGCGGGCGCAGGGAAAGGAAATTCAATCGAAGATTTCAATGAAAATGTATTCAACCGTATATACATGTCATATCCAAAGCTTAAGGCGCTAGTGAGAGATACGAGGCACAGCTTAAATCTACTAACGTCAGCAGTTTCTTTGTTATATTAAATCACGCGTACGCAGCTGAATGGATTTGAATGATATTTTGCCCTTAGATAGACCATAACCTGGACTAGGTCATTGAATCATTTTTATTCCGAAAAATTCCATCCGTCAACGCAAATGAAGACGCGAGCAAAAAGTGTAACAAAACCTTTTAACAGGTCTTCCAGTCCGATCAATTTGTCTGTATTTTTGCAGGACCATGGAGCATTCGCCCATTTTTACCAGCAACTCACGTCTACTTTAGTCTATTAGAGCCGTTGTGAAATTCCCGACGGATCGCGTGATACGGGCAGTACGACAAGTTTCTAATGAAACTAAAAAAACCGTTCGCAACACAATTCTAGCTTCTCTAGATAATTGACCTAATTATGTTTAAGCAACGTGAGGTTTTTGCAGTGGAAGTAACAATAGATGTTTGTATTGAGAGATTGTTCAACTCATGTTATTTGTTTTTGGAAATATCAAGTGTGTTACAGCAAACTGTGTTTAGATATGACTGCAAATATATTGTACTATGCATAACAATAATAAATAACAATATAATAGTATCATACAGTATCTATCTGTAGTGGGAGAGCCATACCGTAGCAATTTGCTGCCGTATCACTGAGAAAGTACCACCCTGTCGCAGAAAATCGGCGTGAAGCAACAGCACCCCTGTTGCGTTTTGTTCCGCCAACAAGAGTGCCCGAGGCCCGACCCCCTATACCATTCCCATTGTAAATATTAAGGAACAATTATTTTAAAATATATTTTAAGCTTTGTCTTTTTTGCCAACAGTACTCCAAATAGTCGCATTTTGTTAGCGCATTGCACGCAAGCGCGTAGGTATGCTATGCTCGCAAGTGGTCCAAGGTTCGATGCCCGGCACGCACAAATCATTACACACATTGTATTTGACACTTAATTACCTTAATTCGAGCGTGGATAAATTTAATGACTTTGTGAAGGCCTAATAAATGAAGGTAACATGACTTTAGAAGTAACACCTAAAGTTGTACCCTATCTCTTTCAGTATACAAATTTAATGACTTTGTGAAGGCCTAATAAATGAAGGTAACATGACTGTAGAAGTAACACCTAAAGTTGTACCCTATCTCTTTCAGTATACAAATTTAATGACTTTGTGAAGGCCTAATAAATGAAGGTAACATGACTTTAGAAGTAACACCTAAAGTTGTACCCTATCTCTTTCAGTATACAGCTTTTGTTAGACACAATCACAACGAAAGTTTTATTTTCTTGCTGCTGTGGGTAATATCATAAAATTCATTCACTTAATTCGACACATGGGCGAAATGACAACCAATAAAACGAGAAAGGCATCATCACACCATTAGTAGGTATCACATTCACAGCAAAACGATAATAATAATACAACTCTACATTCAATGCTCGCTGACCACTGGTCAACCAATTAAAGCTCGGTGAAAACTTCGCATCGAATTGCGTTCGCTTTATCAAACAGTTTATTGAATGAAATAGTAATGACGGGCGGCGAAAGTTTGATTCCGGTTCCGGAATTGTTTTATTTCGCAAATCATTTGGAAAGATGTCTTCAGTAGAAACTTCACACGTGTTCAGCTGTGTGTATACGTGCGTATCTCTAAGGTATATTAGTAAGTAAGTAAACCAGAATTATGTATTAACTATGCGGTAATTTTTTCACTGATTATTAAAAACTGATTAAAACATGACTCAGTCAGATCAGTTGTAGTAGTTGCCCTACCAAATATTACGATTGAAAAATGGATGTTACCATTGGAAGCCCGAGAAACACTTCTCCTTTTCTTACATCATTGTTCGATAAACGTAGCTAACTCGCCTAACACGTTATTAACGAATGTTAACTATTAAAACACTCACAAGAAAATAGAAAACAAATTACAGACCGCAATGCCTTTGTGAGCGAACAAATTATACCTTCAGTAAAGTTGGATACACACGATCGCCCATCGTGACGAATCTGTCTGTCCGTGTGTACGATTTGGACCAAATATTTTTTTATGGACCAATTGTTACCATTTTGCACGTAACAGTTCCGCCGGTGTGGAGCTGGTATTACGTAAGTGTCGGTGAGTTCCGATGATCTGTGGAAATTTGGATGGCATCTTTTTGAAGACAGAAAGGACTTAGGCTTTGAAAACAAAGAATACATTACACAGACAAAGCATGGGTATCACGAGTTCTTTTTAGATAGGTACTTTTTTATTTAAATTATGAAATAGATGCCAGATTCTCAACAACATTCTACATGTAACCTCGAAGGCTAAAATGAAAAAGTAAGTAAATAAATAAGTAAGTAAACACTTTATTGTACAAAAAACAGGATAAAACTCAAGTTACAACAATAACATTTGAGTACAAAGGCGGACCTATTTAACAGCATCCCACAAGCTTAAAAAGCTGATGTAAGGGTTGAAAGTACTTATCATCAATTATTTTCTACGTTAAAGCCGAGCCCAAAACCGGTCTAGACTCCGCAGCTTCGGGAAGTTGGCAATAGGCCTTGAATTCGATAAGGTTGTGGCTTTCCTATTTCCAATTATAGAGAGAATGGCGCTTTGACGAACTCCGCGAAAGAACTAGATTTATGATTACATTCAAGTTACATGCACTTGTTAGAGATACAAACATACAACTTAGATATACAACTGAGGAACCTTTAAAAACGAGCCCACCTCTTTTTTAATTACACCTAATGATGCTGTCCTTGGCTATCGTGCTACCCTCCTTTCTTATATTAGGTATAAATTAAAGCCGCCTTTGTGCGAGTCGTATTCGCGCACCGATAGTTCCGAACCTAAAAAAATATTGCATATGTAGCGACCCTAGCGCCACACGCGAGTGACGTCACTGTTCTACGTCACTGTTCTACATCGCGCTAACGAAGTTTCTCAAGTCGGTTGCATAAATACAACTTCCAACTCTCTTCCTTCGGACTTCGGTCCCCAGGCATAACATCTGCCTGGAGAGAGATCTCTCTATTGGAGTCCTCCCAAACTGGTGACACTCGACATTGGACAAAAGATTTTCGGACCCTAAAAAAGGCCAAAATATGATATCTATCTGTGCTATTGTCAATTGTCAAATGCAGACAGGACGCGTGCGTTGAATTCCGATCAAGGAAAATGCTTGCTTTGCATGCACGATTCAAAACCATTATCCGTTCGAATGTGTTTACAATAACAAGGAAGGTTGTACAGTTTACGGTTGGGTGGGTGTTTGGCGAAAATTGTAAACTATTCAAATAACTAGACGAGTATGTTTAGGTTAGGTTAATGTAACAAAAATATAGCCAAAACGTTAAAAGCAATTTGGTAAAAAAATACAATTTTAGGGAGCATTAAAAAGACAGATAGACGTTGGCAGTGTACCCGTGCAAATAAATGCTAACTAAGAGTAGCAGAGCAAGCAGCAAGAGTAGTAGAGTTTTTTTGTCAGCATTTACAAGGTTATAGTATAACAATTATCCATGTGCAGTTTAGAAAAATAATAAAATTTGTTGCATTGTTTCGGTCAGTTACGCAGCTTGAATTTTAGTAAACAAACCCCCTTTTTAAAGCGTAAATAGACTTAAAAGCTAGTCTTTTTATCTATATTATAAAGCCGGTCTAAGTCCTCGGCTAGCGGCGCGGGCGCAGCGCTGTCATCGACCGCGCCCGTTACTCGCCGAGGTGTCTGCACAGAATAAACAAACAGAACCGTCACCCAAGAAGACTAATTTATTATGCGCTCAAAGAATACCTACACAAAGATGTAAAGAGATTTTCTTTATAACCTTTTTTCTGTTGTTTGCTATGTGGTGCTCAATAAAGAGTTACTGTAGTTTATTGTAAAGAGGCTGTGATAGTACTTGATTCTACCATTAAACATAAATATTTTTAAATCGGTAAGTACAGTGGATTCATGAGGCGCTACGAAAATGTCTATTAATCAATGGTTAGTAAAAAGTTTTCCTTTTTATCTTGTATGTATGTATGTCTTTATTGGACTTAACCGTTACATATTTCCACATTTCAGGATGAAAATAGTAAAGTCACGCATATAAATACGTATCTTAATCAACTCTTACGCATCTTACAAGTTATAAAACACGTTCAGTATCCAGATAAACTTAACTTAACATTGACCGTTGGTTTATTTACCATTACGGAAAATCTAGTGTAAACAAAAAAAAAAAGAAAACAAAAACTTTTCCTTATAGTTTCTAGTGTTTCCGGACTCTAGATTGCATCATTATTTTTTTTTGTTGAAACAGGTTTAATTGTCCAGCCGTCGCAACATGACAAACAAACACTATCGCATCTCAACTAAAAAGTGTTATAACTCAACTCAATTTTTATTCCTGTCTTAGCATACTTTTGTTTCACTCTATTTACCAAAAACATTATGAATAAGTAATGGTAAGCAAATGAAAATAAACATTTTAATTTCAATAGCCTTTTCTGTATACTAAACAATGTAGTATTTTTCTTAGCTACGATTAAATTGTTTTAGTAAATACTAAATAATAACCCTTCTGCAATTTCATCATCTTTGGAACATTTGAAAAGCCGCGGTCGTGTAAGTAATTTATAAATAAGTAGATTGTATTATTTGTAACCTAAAATTTCATTTTATGAACACCATTTCTTTGTTGAACACCCAACACGATAGTTAGCAAAACAAAAAAAGGAAGGGTAGTTACAGAGAAAATTACTAGGTTAGCAATAGGTGCTCCTGTCGCTTCAAAGCGATCTATTCCAAGTTAGATGTGTTAGGTTAGAAAATTACTAGGTTAGCAATAGGTGCTCCTGTCGCTTCAAAGCGATCTATTCCAAGTTAGATGTGTTAGGTTAGAAAATTACTAGGTTAGCAATAGGTGCTCCTGTCGCTTCAAAGCGATCTATTCCAAGTTAGATGTGTTAGGTTAGAAAATTACTAGGTTAGCAATAGGTGCTCCTGTCGCTTCAAAGCGATCTATTCCAAGTTAGATGTGTTAGGTTAGAATGCTGTTTACATTTGAAAACAAGTTACGATAAGTCAGGAATTAGGATTGATTGAAATAGTTAGATACAGCTTACTTCCTACTTGTTCTGCCGGTTTTTTCAATTATAAAAATAAACATTGTTTACAATCCAGAACGCATCTCGACTTTAATTAAATCAATTGCTTGATATCAAGCCTCATGTTTTTAAAGTTCAAGGCGACCAATTAAACAGATTTGTTTGACTTAAAAATCAGATCAATTTATTACGTCCTCACGTTTGAATTCGGCTTTTAATATTTTATCGCGGAACAAATTTAATTTATGGTTGTTGTGTCATTCGCATTAGAGACACATTCGTTTTTATTCTGGTAAGGTCAAAATAGTCATTTATGAATATGAATTTATGTGATAAAAATATTACAAATACGAATAATAAAACATTAAGTCATGTTAACGATGAGTACCTATGGAGTAAAACGCGTGTTGATTCTGTTGAAGCTAGAATAATTCAAAACAAGGAAATATGTATAACCCAAATTTACACTAGTTAGAGAAAAAAAATTGTGTTTATAGTTGAATTGTTCTTTTTCAGGTACATGTTCTGGAAATAAGATTGATTTTGGCCTGACCTATGGAAAAACTCTTTGCATTAACATAATTTGCATTATATTGCGGTGCTCGATCGAATTCTGCTAACTCGTTCACTTCACAGTCTCGCAATGTATGTATGTATGGAACTTGCAACATTTCTTTACTAGTGTAAATTGATAATTTTGGCAATAGGCTAAGGTTTCAATTTTAGGGTCTTGTTCTTTTAATTTTCTTATGTGTCTTCCTCTTGTTTCTGATATCCTGTCAATCGCTCGAAGGTTGACTTGCAGATATCGCAAGGTTCGCCTTTGTATTATTTTTCTGTTGTTCTTACCATATATATTACATAATTCAAAGGATTATAGCATGTCATCAACACAACATCAGCAAGGTTGTACAGACACATAATTGACATCATCTAGCATGAAAAGATTTGTAATCAGAAAATGCAAAACTAAATGAGTGATTAAATGTTATTTTCATAAGTATGCAGGCATTCCTATCACCTGTTACACACCAAACTATTTTAGGATGTTGAAAGACCGAATACCTCATAGAAAAACCGATGACGAAGTCAGTAAAAATGCGAAATATGACAGTTTGGCAATCTTATCATTTCAGCTGCATTGTCAAGTGTCGTGACAGCGGTGGACTGGTGACACGGTTTTGACAATGTGACAATCCACTACAGTTTACAGATTGGTCCCTTATCGTAACAGTAACACCAACGCAATCTATCTAACTTTAGGAATTTCATTTACGCAACAACACGATTCCGTAAAAAATGGTTAAAAATAGCTTTGAGAGTCTCCTCGATTGCATTTATTTTTTTGTCTGTCTTTTATCTAATTGCAGTTGGGCCAGAAGTAACCTACTGCTTGTTAACTGCCAAGTCTCAAATATTTAATTTATATCAATGACTTTAAAAAACTACAACCTGTTCTTCATAGCCAAAGTTTTATGATTTAATCTCGACATAATTTAGTCAACTAATTTCGCCGATTGTAGAGTTCAATTCAACAAATGTTAGAGAGGTGCCAAATCTTAGTAAAACTAATTTGAACCAAGTAAGCAGATTTTTCGAGTCTTCGCTAGGCGCTTAGATCGTAGGAATAGTTACTATTCCGGTTTTATCTACAGCCTATTCAAACACGACCAGATACAGAAAAACACAGTCATAGACTCTATGTCTAGACAAATCAACATATCCCGAACTACTTTCTACCGCGGCATCCTTTTTAAAAACTTTTGAACGCACCGGTAATAATAAACAACCAGTAGAACGCGTTAACAAGCATACCTTGCGCTCGCGCAACCTTCAACGCATTCACACTCACACATTCACTGTGGGCGAGTGATCAATCAAAATTCAATCAAACCGTGCTTAGCTAACATGATTGAAAGACAAGCCATTGTCGTGACCATCAAATTTAATCATGAATACTTAATAAGACAGCAAATCGGTGATTTCACGGGAAAACCCACATTGGATGAAGAGTCTTGAATCCATTGTTTGATGAAGATTATGTACTTACCTAAAATGTTTCGGGGGTATTGGTGAAATTAGTAGATGCAGTTGGAATGAAAAACTTTGTTAGCCGTTTTAATAAGTAATTTGTCTGCTACTGTACGTATTATATTTCTTTTCATTTTCTGAAGTTGAATTGTGTTGAAAGGTATGGTTGATAATGCAGATCAGGAAACAATGGTACGCTTCCATATGGATGCTTTTTGCTGAATGTGCCAGATTGCATTATTTTTCGTGGAATAAACAAGCAATTACGAAGCAACAAACGACGGACCGAATGTCGTGTTAGATGCGGTTTACAAATCAAACTAATCAAAATTCTAAAAACACTTTTACTAACCTGCAACAGTTGATTGATTGAGACCTCTCTCCGAAAATATTAAATAGCCACACGGGAAAGATTAATCATGACTAATTATTAGTTAATCTATGGCAAGATTGAGGTCAATTATGATAAATAGTACGAACGTGTTGAAAATATTTATTAAGCCCGTTATAATGGCAAACCAATCAGATATGTACTGTAACGGTCACCGTTAGCACATTCAAAGGTGGTATTAGGAACCTGTTTGAACCTGTTAGAATGCATAGCCCTTAAGTCTATTCGAATATATATAGGTACTTGGTAAATGGTAGATGTAAGTTACCTAGACCAGGAAGGGTTGTTGTGATTGGAAATCGTAGATCTTTGGTACCGTTTACCATAATAGACTTTACGAGGCGACAATCTGACAAGACTGAAAGATGCTGTTAGTCCGTGCTAGTAAAGCATGGAAGCATGGAAGCAATGGGTATTTATGATTTACGAAGAGCACATTGTATACGGTCGCCAGACGTGTAGCAACTAATGACCAGCTCAAATTATGTGGAATTGTGCAAAAATTACATGACATAAAACATATGAGTACGTCAGCATTGCATGGTAGCGACTAATTGTTACTACTTATATCAAAAAGTACTTGCGACTTGCCTTAAAATCGCCTTAGAGCTTAGACTGTAATTTATCTATTAGTTTTTTTTTTCATAATTCCTTCCTAGAGTTCACAGCCTAAACGCTAACGGCTAACGCCAGTAAGATTCGCTGACGACAAAAAACCTGGAAGAAAATTTGTCAAACCGAATTTAAAAATAAGAAAGGGTCCAGATAGATAAAAATATAAGCCAGACTAATAGCATGCTTATCTTTTCCGCCGTTACAAATCGTGATCAACTGATAAACGTACTTACTTCATAATAGGCATATTGTCATCGGTAGCATTAAAAGGGACAACATAAACACAAGACGTTTACATTAATCCACAATACGAATAGATTGTCAGTAGGTCTAGCCCAACTCACAGTGCAACTTCTATCTCGCGCGAGAACAACAGCCCGTACTTTTCTGTCACTCAGAATGCAACGGGACGGGTAATATAATCTCACGCGACAAACAGTCGTGCTAGCCCTACTGAAAACCTGCGCCTACAGACAATGCCGTAAGACATATGAAAGCGGGTATGTTAATTCCTTCCGTCCTTGCGGCACGAATACCTATCTCACTCCGTCACACGCATTTGCATGCGCGGGCGCTTGTCACTTGTTTAAAGTTGCTCTGACGCCCGCTACCTCGGAATGGAGAGAAAATCTGACTGGTTTATTGGGACCTGAGATGGTACATGGGGAATCAGGTTGCGGTTTCAGGTGCAATTAAAAAAAAAAACTCGTATCTACAATGTACAGATGCGTCAAGGCAATGTTTGAGTCGTCTGCAAAAAATGCACAAATAGAGGCCTTTGATTCTGAGAGGATGAAACGATTTGTATCGTCTGACGTAAAGTTAACTGATAGTTTGTGAGTTAACTTTGTAACTCAAGTTTGCGTCATTAGACAAAATCTTAGAAAAAATAGTGAAATAAACGAATCACTCACGTATACAATAAGTAGAGTTTAGCCCGACATGTTTTGAAGTAATTCGTAGCCCTTCCTCTAAGAGCGTACGACTCGGCGAGAGCGAAAGGTACATACGTGGCTTATTTACCAAAATGATCCGTTTATTTCATTATGAATGAGTCTCTCAGTAGTTTCATGTTAAAATTGAAAACTTGTTTATTTATTTTAAAACAGATACTCTGGTTCCGTTCAGTTATTTTAATGTAAAATGTAAAACTCTTCGCAGCTTTCCTAGAGCCTCTCCTAATTAAACACTTCAATGAATGACATGGTAGTAAAAGCCAACCTATTGCAATATATCATTAAACTCGTAATGAACTGTAATTACAGTTCATTACGAGTTTAATGATCAAGAAAAGTTTATCAAGAAGTTTTTCAATTAACATTTGAACTGCAAGTTCGAAGGAGCTTTCTTGACCTGAATGTGCCTACTTTACGAGTAACAAACCGGTTTAAAGTAGGCACATAACATCAATGTTAAAATAAACAGCCGTTTATTAGAAAACTTTACATACTCGCCACTGTGTTGATGGTATTGCTGCGTATCCATTAAAGCGGAGCGGTGTGCGAGATTAAATAAACCGGCCAAGAGCGAGTCGGACTCGCGCACCGAGGGGTCCGAGTCGTCATCTAATATTTTTGTGCTACTTTTAACGTATAGCCATTTCAGTGTAGGATAGACGGACAGGCGGACAACACCTGTTCTATTTCTACATGAATATAGTGTAAGGAGTTTTTAGAGCAGAAATAAAATGTTATGCGTTATTCGTTAAATTTCCACGTAATAGGTAAGAGTAAGTAAGAAAATCAAGAAAATTAAATAACAATATATTATGTACTCCTGCTTAAGCAAGTACGATAATCGACGAAATAGCAGGAACAAGAGGTATTCCATTAAAGGTTTAATAAATTTGTTTAATAAAAATTGTATAGGTAAATTTACTAACAAAAAAAAAATCCTTTATTTCAGGCCAGTTGACCCATATAATTGTTAGTAGGTCCAATTACACTTACTTGACTAATTTAGTATACATTAATTACATTTTGGGCATACAAAAAAGAAGGGAATAATTATTTAACTTGCCCCGTCACAATTCCCACCCAATGCTTAGTGACAGGGCAATCGAGGCGTTCTGCAAACATTATCAGAATGCTGTTGCTGCTGCCGCGCACACGTCGCAGCAATGAGGCGACTCTCTTCCGTCTTACTGCGTAAAAGTCGTCTATGTGCGCCTCGGCGAACATGGCGGACGCACTACTGTGGCGCGGTATCCTCAAGAGCATCCTGAGTATGTTATTGTACTGAACCCTCAGCGTACTATAAACACGCTTAGTATGGTTAACCCACAGGCTGCTCGAGTAGAATACTTGGCAATATGCTCTGAACAAAGTAATCTTAACTTGCCTTGTGCATCGAGCAAACCTGCGAGCTATCATGTTTCCCCTGACCGCCAAAGCACGCCTCTCCACATCAAAATCGTCTTTTAGGTCGTATGTGACGATATGACCCCCCCCCCCCCCCCCCCAGCACAATCGAGGGCACAACTGAAGGGTTTAACTTGTTCGATTTGAAAATAACCACTTCGCTCTTCTTGGAGTTGTACCTTAGACCGTGCCGCCCTAACTAAAGTATATAAAATGTTACAAAAATACCCGTAAAGCAGAAAGGGGGTTAAATGGTCAGTTATTTAAAGAGTCTATTTACAATATTTGAATCTTAGTATAAAGAAAAAAAATTTTTTTTTCATTGATATGCAACAATACAGTATAACCAACCCTGTATTTTTATAATGTTTTTTTTTGTAACACGTATATTTTTGCCTTTGTGTGAATTAATGACACAGGTTATTTTGAAATATTATTTATTTGTAATGCCTGTAATACTGCTTATAATGTTTAGACAATTTAACGCAAACTTGTTAAAAAGTTATTTTACCTTAACGTCACTATGTTAAAACACATATTTCTCAGCGGCGCCTTGAAATGGTCTAATCATATACTGTTGAAATTATATTCCGGAATTTGAAGCAAAAACTATACCTTTAGCCTTTAACGTTTTTATGTTTTGCTTTTAACACTGAATAATTAACTAATTCAAACTTTTACGTCATTATTGAAACAAAATTACATAGCATCTGTCTGAATTGGCACCAGGCAATGCAGAGGGCTAGTTCTGGAGGATGCAGTCAAGATCCATATCCTGATTGCGAGAGATAAGGATCGCACGATTCTAAATGCTTTTTTGACTACAACCCACGTCTGACAGACAGGAAAGATGGTCTAAAATATGCCAGCGTGCCTTGACATAACGAATCAAAACAACTTACCTACTTAGCTGCTTTTTTTTGCTTAACTGGCAAGTCTCGAAATGTGACAAGTGTTTGTACAAGATGCCGAAGACAGTGCCGATAACAACCATTCGACAAATGAAAAGAGAATTCTGAAACAACAAATTCCTTTGTGACGGAAAGTCCCCAATAATAAACGAATTCCAGCATTCGTATAATGAACAAACATACTAAGTTAATGTCGCAAACGACGCTCTTGTTCTTGCCACTGTTTACAAATAAGGTGTCAATCGATTCGACGCGATTGCGGACGGCCGGTTTTTGCCGAGATGATTGAATCGGTAAATAGTTGCGTTTTACGCTTACTCGTAACTATTAATATTATAGGAGGAATAGTGTCTATCACTTTGTCATGTTTTCACCGGTCAAATAGGTACACTCAAGTGAGAATCAGAATGAGAGGTCATGGACTATAGTTCCCAGCCCAGTGCGGATAGGGAACTTCACACACATTATTGAATTGCTTCACAGGAGTTATCAGGTTTCCTCGCGATGATTCCTTCACCGAAAAGCTCACGATAAATTACAAATGTAATTCCGCACATAAATTCCGAAATACTCACAGGTGCGAGCCGGGGTTTGAACCCAGGACCCTCTAATTGAGAGGTCATAGGTCAAACTAGTAGGCTATCACAGCTTTAAGAAACAGGTATACAATTTCTATAATTATTTATAGAAAATACCTACTCAGGCCTTAATACTTCGTTACTTATTTTCTCTAACATTACTTTACATACTTAGGTGCATAAACTACGTAATGATGCGCACCTTAACGCCATATAGATCATATAATTTATATCCCTCAATTAACCGGATAAAGTACCTTTAATTATCTTTGAACAAGTCTCTATAACGGGTAATTAGCATGCAGTCTTTATGCCTCCCACTAATTGTTCGTTTTTCATACCATTAGCTCTACCGACTCTACGTTGCAGTAAAAAAAAACACAAAATGTACTTCAATTATGTTTCATCTATTGCCATATCGACATAGTCATTAAAGAAACAAATTATTATGAATAAATAAAATTGAGGATAGGTATTGAAAATGTGATAAGTATAAAATTATTTATTTATTTGTCGTAAGGCAATTTTTTATGTCACTGGATTACATGATTATTACAAATGAGATTAAAGATTAAAGATTGCGAAACACATGAAAATAATTAAAATAATTTACACGCAAGTTAATTATAACGCTATATTATTACTTGTGTGAGCCGTGAAAAAGTGGATCTAATAAATTAATTAAACGTATGTAAATTTAAAATATATTCTTCCATCCCGATTTTTTGCGGCTTCTTCTGTTGTACTTAAAACAACAGTCAAAACATCCGTTTGCCTGCGGAAGTAGGCTGTTGTTTTAAAACACCACAAAAAATGCAAAGGAAAAGGCATACTTACGAACGAGTAAGTTCAAGGTGTTGACGGCATACTCGTAACAATAGGTACAATTCCATTCCACATCTATAGTATATCGTTAGAACACAATTTAATCACATTCAAACTCCTCAAACTCTAAATCACCGCAACGCACTTATTTACCCAATTTAATATTAAACGTAAACACACTTCAAATCTCAGTTCATCAGGCAATACGAATATGAAAATGAAGTGAGTAAAACGGAATGCGACCGGTCAGTCAACCTACTCACCTTGGTCGGAGGGCAGCTAAACAATACAATGGGCGCTAGCGGCCAGTGCTATATTGTGCCTAATAAGTCTACGACTTGAAAAAAGAACGCGTCTATAATTATGTTTTTTTATTTGTTGGGTTAGTGGCCAGTCTCTATTCTGCGTTAGAAAATTAATGGAGCCTTTATTGAAAACAACAAAATTATTATAGGTAGGTAGGTAGGTAGGTAGTATACTATCGAACCAACTGAATCGTGACCCACTGTGGAACCTTTTCATAGAAAATATCACGGTGACATCGCATTGCCTGATATTATTAAACTTACTGTGAGGACGTTCTACGATGGGTCAGGAATCAAATTGTTCGACTGTACATACGGTAGCTGAAATTTGTTCCGATTTTGTTAAGGGTGGGAAGCATTTCTCTTTTTATTTTCTAAATGATTTGCTTATAAATTACGATCTTTTTTTTCCTAATTTGTTTTGACTATAATAGCAATGTTTATACATCAATGATAATAACACTAAATAATTACTGTGAAAATCAAGTTATGCAAAGATAAATTAACATTCGAGTAGGTAGAGCAAAACCGTTTCTAAGAGTAGGTAATAAATTTTTTTTTATCATTATTTCACAGCTCTGCAGGTTGCAGCTTATTTCATTTTACTATAATTATATTGCAGACGTCAATGGACGTAGACAGCTATAAAGATAGGTATACAGCTACTACATAACCTATTAGGGTTCCGTATCAAAATGGTGAAAAAGAATCATTACGGATTGACTCAGTCTGCCTGTCCGTTTCAAAGTAAGCAGAAATCCTGTCGTCAAATATCAGCAAGCGCATTGTAACTTTAGCCCAAGCATTATTCGCACACTCCACCATACAAACGAACCATTGTAGAATCAAAATGACTTACACCGGCCGACGCATCGAGACCAGTCAACCAAGGCAGTTAAAATCCAAACAACTACACTAATTTCAAAAGATACAGGAGGTCAACTTGAGTTGGACGTGCAACTGGCGAAAGTTTAGTATGTAAGAGTTAACTTCACTCTAACAAGATTACATTTGCATGTCTGTTGCAAATAAGATACTGATACGTTGCCAAGGACTTATTGTTGCGTACTTCTCACTGCTATAGTTTTATTTACCTTGTGATAAGCACTTATTTATTGCTGGAGATGCATTAGGGAAGAGAAACACTAATTGAACATAAAAACTCGCGTGAGTGTTTTGTTTGTAATTAAATTATGGTAGGCAATCTTTATTATCATTGACAACTAGTACAAATTATTTACTATGGATCAATAATATTAAACATACAATGACAATGCAAAGAAAATCCGTTAAGCAGCTGGAGCTGGTGTCCAGCTGCTTAACGGATTTTTCTTTGTATTGTCATTGTATGTTGAATTTCATTCTATGAATGTTTCATAAAAATAAAAACAAAAATAATCAATAAATCGATTATTTTCATTCAATAATATTAGTCCAAAAAGACAGTTCAATTTACAATTTTATCTTACACAATGTAACCTGAAGGGAAAAACACTAATAATACATACGTAATTAACATTTGAGAAAAGAGGGATAAAATTACGCAAAAAAATATTAGAGAAGTCGGAGGCATGTACTATGTATGTGTATGTGTTGCTTTTTAATTAATCAGAACGCAAAAAAATTAAAAAATACTAACTTTAGAGATCTGCTTAAAACATTTCGATTCCATTAGCAGTAGTTAAAGTAACCTGGGAACGGACGTAACTAATTGGTGTACCTGTTAATTTCACCCAGTTCTTGAATCTTTAAAATTGTGTAATTTAATTGAGTGTGTGTTAAGCACAGACGTGATATCGAGATAGGCAGAACAAGTGTACCTAACTGTACGAGAACGAAGCGTGTAAACATTTTCAACACCACGAGATTAAATTGGTAATTGGATGACGGTACGGAACGATGGGTGATGGCATGAACTGAGTAAATTGGTGTCAAACGTACCCAACGGCAAGGCATTTAAAGCATTTAAAGATTGAATTCAATAGATAGTGGGCGGCATGAGCAGAAATTATTTAAAAGCGTTAAAAAAGCGATCTGTTCTCGGATAACAAGTCGCTTCACTTACATTGTCTATCCTATAAATCCCTGTAGAATTACATTTACTGGGTCTCCGGTTCAATTAAAGTTGTGTATTACCAATAAGGTTAAGAGCAGTGCCCTAAGCACGACTTGTCGAATCCTGCGTTACGTTACGGTTATCGTATCGAGATCGAGAAATCTCATACAAAATTTTAGTTCCAAATACGCTCACGGGCGGGCGCTGTTCCAAACGTCATACAAACTCGTTATAGTTTACTATTCGATTTTACGTGACGCAGGATTCGACAAGTCATGCTTAGGGCACAGTAATCTCTTGTCTTACTTCTACTTTACTTTAACGGCGTACGTGTTGTTGTTGATACGTCAACAGATGAAACGTTATCTTGGAGGTGATAATCTGCGGCTTAACGAGATGCCGAAAGTTCTAGAAGGACGTTGACGAATTTTATGATACAGGAATAATGTCGTTGGGATGTTCTTGAAAACTGCAAGGTTTGTACAATTTTTATTTTTTTTGTCGATCTGAATCGGCCAGGTTTTCGCGCGGTCGCTTCTACATTAGTCATACATCTTTATTTATTAACTCAATTCATCGGAATCCTTTTTTTTATAAACACAGGTAGGTAGGTACACTTAAGTAAGTATTGCTATTATTTTTTAACTCGACCAACTTCTTTTTATTTTACGTTATCCTAATACATAATAGTATTTACTTAATAGAAATAAAAAGCTTGCTTTCCTAGCAATTTTTTTACAATGTCGCAGTTGTGTTGCACTAGAGTCACATGCAAAATGATCATATTGCAGTCTCTCATTTCCCAGATTCCCACTACTTATACAACACTACATTACACAATTAGATAAACATATAATTACACGTACATATTCGAGCTAGCCTGGCTGGCTTTCGCCAGGGGTCAAGTCTCGGACGAGAAAATAGCTGCCCTGTAAGTGGGCATTTCACCGCTTAACTTGTATGGATTGAAGGCTGAATAATATACGTATGGTAGGAAATAAACAGTTCAGTACTTATATTATTAAGTAACCTATTTTACAACGGACGTAAATCGGTTGGTATGTCGATGTCTAGGAGGAGACTTGCATTATACATATACTTGCTTCGCTGTAGTAATTATTTACTACGAGTATTTAGCATCTCGTCAAAATTTCCGTCACTTCATTCAGATCAGAACGATGCCCCTTAAATTCCGAAGGCACCCGAGCCAGCAACGCTCGGCTATCATCGGACCCGATCGGCTCCCGTCGGGGTACTTCGGCCGCCATTGCACTACATTACACAACCGCTTACATCGATTTTCCGGAAGAATCGATTCGTAGTAATTGGCGACTCGATACCGTAAGTCGGCCAAGTGCTTGACAAATCGGACGTTGATTCGATTCCTGTAGGTACTCTCTGACAGTCGTAGTCGGTTCATGTCCGTGATCACTTAGAATAGGATTCGGGTTCGGGTGAATTTGTAATAGACATGTCTTTCTTTGACAAAAGAAACGCCATTGACAGCCGAAGTATTTCTAAATCCGGAATTCGATTCTAAATGCTCACAAATTGTACTTTATACAGTGTTACAAAAATACCCGTAAAGCGGAAAGGGGGTTAAATGGTCCTTTATTATGTTGAGTCCATGACCATGATGCACTTGATGATAAATAATCACCGCTGCTTATACACACCCGGAACACCAGATTGCAGATGCGTTGCCAGCCTTAGCCGAGATGAAATTCTTCTTGCACCCACAATTTTCTCGGCTGTCTTACTCTGCTCACCTAAACACAACAGTGTAATCACTGATACCTAGCGGCAGGATTAGCAAGTAAGATGGTTAGAAAGAATGTAAGTAGATAAAACATGTGAAAATGGCTTGCCTATTATTTCTATAAAATAAAGGGAAGATGATTAATAGATGATCGATATATATACATATATAAACTTGTATAAAAACGCTACCAAAATGATGCATTTGATTGGCAAATGAAGCGCATGTTAAAAAGTAACTAATTGTGATTCGATTGCTATCACTAGCCGTTAAAACTGCCTTTTCTGATCTCTCTATTGATCTGTCTCGTCACTGACTTATATTTATGTAAACGTCTCATCTATTTTATGGTAGTCAATACTATCGTGGTGAAGATCGTTGAAAGTTTAGCTCTACTATACTATAAGTTTAGGAGTAGGTACTACTTATACATATATTTTACAAATTCCAGTCGGTCGTTGATGATAGTTACAGAGATCGAATACGTTTATTGCAATTTGCAGTTGTTTTAAAATTACATGTAATAGTATCTATTCGTGTATATCGAAAAGTTACACTAGATTTAATACTCTCGGTGGTGTACCCAAAAAAACATTGACATTCATTAGACTCATATTTTAGACATCTAATCTTCTCGGGTAAAGTACAGGGTACAGGAATTCCGACACCTCCAGTAAAAACTAATCTTTACGAAGATTAGAGCAACAACAAAGCCAAAAAAAGGAAAGGCACGCGATCGGGAATCGAATCCCACCATTAGCGTTCCGGACACACCTACCTGTCCGAGGTTGCCCGAAAGTAATGGCAGGTACAAAAGTTAAACCGGTAGACTATTAACATTTTTAAAATTTATGCTTATTTTTGTACTGACAATGAGACATGGACATACAAATTATCAAGATAATCTGAGCACTGGAACCACACATACTTGTACCTTGTAGGTACACAGTCCGTTAGCACTTAGAATAGGATTCGGGTTTGGGTAAATTCATATTTTATTGACCTCTCATTCTTTGACATAAGAAGTGCCATTGACAGTCGAAGTATATCTAAAACTATTTATTCTAAATGCTCACAAACTGTACATACTATTAGTTAGTTGCTGACAACCGAAGTGTAAATCTATTTTTTATATGCAAAAACAATGGCAGTGGGCAGTGAAATTTCTTCACACATCGACCATGTCTATTCGTAGTGAAATAAACGGATCACTCACGTATGTCAGTCGAGTATAGCTCGACTGTTTCGGACTAATCCGTAGTCCTTCCTCTGGGAGCACACGCCACGCCCGTGGCGAGACGTAAACTGCGCGCCGCGGCTCTGCTCGCGCGGGCGCTCGTTTATTTCACTACGATTGAGTCTCACGGTAGTTTTATGTTAAAAATGTCTATTTGTAAAAATAAAATATTTCATAATTTATTGAATCAGGCGTTACTAAAAAAAAGGCGTTAAAGTAATTGTTTTTAGTTCATAAAATATTTTATGTTGACACATTTTGTTTTCTATTTTTACTTAATACTTAAACATTACAATAACAATCTTAATTTCATGCTTTACAAAGAATCTACTGGGGTGTACTAAACTACGCCATAAGAAAAGTATTTTCGCACAGATTATACTTACTCATCACTGTTTCCTATTGAGATGAGCAGACACTGAACAAAAACACATTAATTTTCTCGCAATCTCAAGCTTAACTAATCAATTCCGTATTAAACGCATTCTTCATGAACGAAATAAAATCATTAACGCTACCATAATTTAGTCAACGAATAAAAACGTCACGCTACACAAAACATTTTGTAAGACCATCCATCATAAATAAAAGATGAGTAAATCACAAGTGCGAAACGCATAACATTCAGCTATTTATCATAATAATAGCCAATTAGCTTTAGGCCAGAAAACTTAAAAAAAAAACATTTACATGTCAAAACACAATCAAAAAAGTGGAATAGCATCAGATCACAGGTTATGCGTGTAACAAAATCATAAATTTAATTTTTCGTGCGTGTAATACTTCCGTCTAAGAAACAAGTTAAATAAAAGAATGTAAAAAGGAGGAAGAAGGCCGAGGATATGTTATAAATAAAGCAAATGATGGACCATGTACACCAAGCCAATGGTGCAACAAAATCGGAGTCAAAATGCCTGTTCTTGAAGTAGAACAAGAGTTTTACCACAGTTTTACAATGCCACAAAATTCCTGACCCGTTGACGCCATCTCTTTTGGTGAATACAATGTTGCCTAAATTAATTGGATTAAGTTTTTGGCTCTGTACATGCTCTTAAAAACTTGTGTGCGGGATTGTACTCAAATGTTTTTAAAGAACTAGTTTGGACTGGCACGCGGCGAGTGGAGAAAAAACGCATATCAGGTTTTACTGTTAAAAGTTGGCTGTTTTGAACACTGGCTCCGATATATTTTGTATATGTTTAGCCTGGTTTCGTGTATGAGATTATTTTTTGTCGCAACGTGTTACTGAATCTACTATGGATAAGTGTCTCGGTTGTTAGGATTTTTTCATGAAATTTGAAAAGTTGTTCTGTTCTGATAGTTATTTTTTATATAGAGTAACTAACATAAATTAGAACCCACATACTTGCACTGATCTCAAGTAAACGTAAGCGAGCAGTTACCCCCCTGAGATCCAACCGGAATCCCCTGAGTCCATGAGGAACATACTTACCTAACAAATAAATGAATTTCTGATTCTGATTATGTTCTAAAGAGCGGTCGTTTTGACAAGTCCCTTATCATTACTTCACTGCACATAATCTCAAGAATATGCAACCAGCAAAATCTGTTATAGTTATGACAACTTTATAAACGGATTGCTAGATAAAGAACCTGTCTTAAAACGGTTCAGCTCCTACATCTTAAATCTAGACTTTCCTATCTCTAGGATACCCTTGAAGATAAGCTTGGAATTTCATATCCTTGTATGTTGAAGATTTCTCTGTTTTACAGTCGGGAAATATATCTATACATACAATAAAATCGTAGACCGGGCGCGTCTGTACATTGAAGATATAATTAATAGAACACAAAATTGTTTTTTTTGAATTTTTTGTCTGTTTGTCTGTTTATCTGTTTGTCTGTTTGTCTGTTTGTTTGTGGAGGCATCATGCAAAACCCACTGGACAGATTGGAATGAAATTTGACATGGTAATAGTTTACAACCTGGAATAATATATAGGATACTTTTTATCCCGTTGTATATCATGTTTTTTACCATAATTATTGTTTTAATTTACTTAAGTACAGTCACCAGCAATAATATATGATGATGGACAGTACTGCAAAAATATCTGATCACGTTAGAAAGCAAAAGTATATGACGACACTCGACGGCATAAAGATGTAATGGGTTGCGGCCGGCATAAATATCGTTCTTGGTTAAGGCCATAAATATCGGACACTGAGTCGCTTAAAAATATCTGATACTCCACAAAATCAAAATCATGTGACTCATCACCAGCATAAATATGATTCACTTTGGAAGCAAAAACATCAGATCACACGGACGGCATAAATATCTGACATGTTATAAAATCGAAAATATGTCATCAATCAGCAGATATGAACTTAATTCGCCTGTCTTACGAATCTAATTTGAATGCAGCTATCTGACGCTTCTTGAAAAGAGTGCGTACTTGTCACTACATAATGTCTATCTCACGTTTCTCAGCTTTTGAAATAAGAACAATACTTTTGTGCTTAAAGTTTTTTATTAGCGTTTAAACGTTGAAAAAAATACGTCAACAGGGTATGTTAAATTAGAAACGAAGAACTGAATTTGTTGGATTTAGATAAAACAAAACATGAGACAGACATATGCAGTGACAAGTACGCACTGTTTTCAAGAAGCGTCAGATCGCTGCATTCAAATTAGATTCGTAATACTACTAAATTAAGTTCATGTTTGCTGGTTGATCACATATTTTTGATTTTGTCAAGTATCCGATATTTTTAAGCGACTCGGTGTCCGATACTTATGCCGTTACCCAAGAACGATATTTATGCCGGCCGCAACCCATCAGATCTTATTGCCTTCGAGTGTCGTCATATGCTTTTGCCTGCTACCATGATCAGATATTTTTGCAGCGCTGTCCATAATCATATATTATTGCTGGTGACTGTACATAGTTTTTCATAATTGAAACTGACCATAGACATCACAGCTGATTCACCTATCATGGCTGTCACACCATTGTTTTTTTTTTCATTTGTTTTTAACTTATTAAAATGTAAAATAGACCATGGAAACATTGAGTGACATGTCTCATTCAACTAAATCGGTGGCCGTATGCGCGTTCTATTCGAAATTTAACATTTTTATCAATGTCTCAAATAGCTTGGTAGTATTAAAAAGAAAAATACACTTTTTTAATAAAAAAAAAACGGCGGCAATATGTAAATAACAATAACGCACTAAGTTTCGATTTATTTAAAGTTAAGTAAATGATGTTAATTTAATAGCTTTTAGTAACAAAATCGTGATCATTTGTTGTATTGGAGTCCACCATGATGAAAATAAGAGAACTACCTATTGGTTAAAGCAAACTTAGTATAAATTTCAACGGAAAACTTTCAGTCGTGAAACTATTATAAAATAGGGGCAAGGAATTAATTAATTTAGTCAGTTATTTAGTATTTAATTAAGTAAAATATATGAATAATGACTCAGATATTGTAACATTTTGCAATAAATAATATTTAAGACACTGCCACAATTATAGTAACAAACAATGTCAGTTTTGGCTCGCTGTATTATAAGAGTTAATTAATAATTTAAAAAATCCTTATTTCCTCTTAATGTTTGAGAAAAAATCTACCTAAATCTGCCACGGCTAGAATAGCAATTGCTGGACTCATACTTATTAAAAACAGTCACCTGAATGTAACCATTTTGAGTATAGAAAATGAACCGGAATGTTTGAGAGTTGTGGTAGGCAAATCGTGTTTCAAGTTTTTCAAGAGCGTATGGAATATCGAGAAAGTTCATTCTTTCAGATTTGGAAGATGGTTATAGTCTCACTGGAAAGAAAACTGGTACGTACATTTAATACAATATTAAACACAATATATACATAAAGGAATTATGATCCCTTAACATTAAAGGAAATTTACTACTGGTGCTAGAGACTTGAAATTTGGCATACATGTACCTAGAGTATCATAGAGGTGTACTAAGGAAGGATTTTTCGAAATTCCCACGGGATAGAGAATAAATTTGATTTATATTTTCAAATCAAAGTGACTCTATCTCTGTAACTATAATTATCAGATATTTCAAATTGGGCATGCAAGTAAGTAACAATAGGTAACAGCTAAAAACAGTTTACATGATATTCCAAAATTTTCACGGGATAAAGACCAAATATTATTATTTTCATAATAACTGACTAGCGGATATAGAGACTTGAAAGTTTTCAGATATATTTCATAAGGATCTTAGGGTGTACTAAGACGGGATTTTTCGAAATTCCCACCTTAGCTTTGTTTCTTTCTTTTTTTGTAGGGCGTAATATCTGAAACTTTCACCAATAGAAAACTACACTATCCCTGATTGACATAGGCTACTTTTTCTCCGGGAAAATGCAAAATTCCCGCGGAACAGAAATAAGTGAATTCAACTTAGGGATAGAAGTAGCCTATGTCAATCAGAAACAGTGTAGGTAGATTTCAATTAGCGAAAAGATTTTTTTGATCGGTCTAAAAATTCACTTCTTTTTATCCCCAGGGAGTTTTGCATTTTCCCGAGGAAAAATAGGTAGCCAATATCAGTCAAGAACTGGTATCTTTCTATTAATGAAAGTTTTTTTATTAAATCGATCTAAAGAGTTAACATGCAAAATCCCCGTAGGATAGAAATAAGTGAATTCAATTTCGGGACTGATTAAAAAAAAACATTAATAGGAAGCTACACTGTCTCTGATTGACATTTAAGAATTTTTAAAATATGTGGGTCTATCCCGCGGGAACCTTATACTTAAATACACTTTTTTCGGGATAGAGTAGCCTAATGTCAATCAGAAACAGTGTAGCTTTCTATTAGTGAAAGATTTTTTAATGTATCTAAATGTATAATTTTACTTATTTCTATCCCCGGGAATTTTTGAAAAAGTAGGTAGTCATGTCAGACAAGAACTGTATGTAGAATGTTAATGGTGTACAGTAGTTTTCAACATTTAATTAAGTAACATCACCATCTTCCGTTAAAAACCAGTATTTGTATTAGGTATAGGTTATTGTCTACGCGTACGAAGTCGCGGGCAAAAGCTAGTATGTACATAAGATCCGGCGGCCTTCGAATGGACGAATAGCTGAACACAATCTTACACTTCCCGATAGAGTCGTATAAAACATTATATTGTATGACAATTATGGATTTGTTTGATGTGTAATATATCCTTATTATATTTTATGTATAATTGTTTTATTGACTCTCCTTTTTCAGCTTTCTAGTAGGTATGTATATATACATATCTTCAATAGGTAGTTAAAGTGACTTTCATAATTAGCTATATACGTAGAGTTGAAAAACTATTTCAACTTCTTATTTAATTGCCAACTATATGCTCTAACTTATTTTGTTGTCATGACATCCAGCTTTCACAATAATTACCTGCTAGTACTTATTACAAATGTATACATAACATGTAGTAGGTAGTAGGTACTACGTCTCACAAATCAGAAAATAGATACACCTCATGTTTTCACGAGATGCAGTACAAGTACCTAGTTGTTTATTATAACTATTGTTTCTATAAACAAATAACAATAAAAATAAACAAAGCATTTATAAGAGTAAGTGTACGTTTACAATCGATTGTAATTAATTCTATGTCTTTACGACATTTATTGCGGAATACTGAAACCGTAAACTTTCAACCTGTCTCAAAGTAAAGTAAAAATATTACGAGTATTTGGCATACTTTACTCACTGATTGGCAATTGCAATGACAGAGTCCCCCTATACTTAATATTTTCTGGACAGAGTGGTGGCCCCGTATATATGTCTCAAAGTCAGTTAGAAAATGCTAGAAAAAATCATGCAAGTGGCAATACATTGCCGGATCGCGGCGCTACCGAGTTGTATGTGCTGCAATGTAAAATTGCCTACATTTTTTTGCTGACCGTAATAGATTTGACGTCTAAAATATCTAGTTAGCTGTCATCTAGCTGCCAGTCTATTAACCCGTTAGTTATCTTAGCAATTATCTACGCCGCGTAGCATGAGATTGCCATATTAGACTCGCGATCGAAAAGGCATACAGTACTTGTTTGCTTTTTGGGTATAAGAGAACTTTCTTTGACATGGTTAGTGCTATTGGTTTTATTTTTTTGACCTGTTGATTTTAATATGGCACGAGTTATTAAAATAGTCGCTTGCCGAAGCAATTAAAATAACTTCCTGCAAGCATTCGCGAAGTAAAGAAAACAGGGAGAAGAATCAGTCATGTTTTAGAGGCAAAAAAATCAAATTAGTATACTTAATACTTAGTGTACCTACACATAAAATACTATGTTTAAGCGAAATACGCACAGAACCAAAAACCATCACCGTTTTCCCCGTTACAAACAAATCAGATAGTTAATTCAAGTAACATCCAAATATACTTGCGATACAAAATTTGGCCCAGTCTACACACAAAATTACATACACATGACGGCAAATTTTTTTCACTTAAGTACCTATACAATTCATGAAACTGTTATTTCTAAGAAAGCAAGCAACCCCACACGACGGGTATTTTTGGTTAATTGTATACGAAGTCCCCCACAACACATAACATTACCAAAACAAGTGAAACCGAGACGGTCACGTCACATCAATTCAAGGAAAGTAACCAGTAACCACACATACCTAAAACAGGATTTAAATTTAACCTAAGGTCAAGGCGAGAAAGCGGCAAGCATTATACATACAAATCAATTGTTTTCTCCACATAGCGCGAATGCTAGTAATAGGTAAAAGTGAATCTATTGGAGTGAATAGAATACTCATGCTGTTTTAGGCTGCGCACCCACCAGCGACGCGAGAAGTATAGCTGGGCCGTGTTTTATAATGCTACAAGTTACAATTTACAAGCGGAAGTCTCATTTTACAACCTTTTGTTAGAAAGAGACTTCCGCATGTAGCTTTATAAAATAGGGACCTGGTGTGGAAGAAAAAATAGGAGAGCTATGATGGGTGACACTAGGAGAATTATGTTACAACTACTCGTAGCTTATGCCCCGCGATTTTGCCCAAGTGAAATATTTCAAAATGGCCTAGTTTTCTATCCCGTGGGAATTTCGAAAAATCCCTTCTTAGTGCACCTCTAGGATACTCAAGGTATATATGTTCGCCAAATTTCAAGTCCCTATGTCCAGTGGTTTAGGCTGTGCGTTGTCTGTCAGTCAATCAGTCACGGTACTGTTTTATAGGTATAGATAAATTGTCCAGCGATTTACCCCTATCCCAACTGATGGAAAGTGCAAATGAGAAAGAAGGTGTAACTCACTGGTTCAGTAATAACCTATTTAGGTACCTACAGTCAGCAGCAGAAGTAGCTAGGCAATTGAAGCGGTCACAATGATTCACACAAGTTCTTATGTCTATAACAATAGAGCCGTGCTTAGATCATTGTGACCGCTTCGGTTGCTTAGCTACTTCTGCTGCTGACTGAACTCCCAGATTATCTACCCAGACCCATATTGTATATGTCTGGAAATACAGACAACGGGAGGGAATTCATTGGCAGCTCGTATTGGGAAATAAATAAGTATGGTATTGGTAGACTTTTTCGCTTAGCTATCTCGCATATCTTTTGTGGATACTCAGCATTAACATGTTTTTACATATCGTGTGGTTTAAGTGCAAATTTATAAGATTAACATGGTTGATGAGCCGTGAGGTTCTATGTTCAACCTTCTGAGAATTTCGTTCTGTAATTGCAAGTTGGTTAGTTAGTAAGCTAAAAGGCTATTGATTATCGACAAATTAGTTGCTTCATGTCGTTTCTGGGCATGTATTCGGCACGCGCATGTAATTATGTCAAGACACTTTCATACAAAGTATTACTCTTATAAATACTAGACTATATTGCGATAAAAAGTATCATATGCCGCAATTATTACGAATGGTTTAGAAAAATAAATCAATGAGTGATCAATTCATTTAATACATATTTTTAAATCGTTCACTCAAAAAAGTAAATAAATTTTCATTATTTTTCTTTCATTCCTTAATAGATCAGCTAACCTGTCACTGAGGCTACCGTGGCTAGGATTATCCGGACCATTAAGACCAACGCCGAGGGTGTCGATGGAATATCTCTTGATATGTTGCTGATGACTTTGCCTTGCACGTTGACCATTATAACGGCTATCGTAAATCAATCGATCACGACCGGTGTATTTCCTGATTGCTGGAAGGCAGCTTCTATCAGGCCTATTCCCAAGACTAGTTCTCCATTAGACCTTAAAGATTTGAGACCAATCAGCATACTCCCTCTAATGTCCAAAGTCCTGGAAAAGGCTGTGAGCATGCAGTTGACCGATTTCTTGGAATGTAATTGTATCTTGCCCTCAAACCAATCGGGATTCAGGAAAGGTCGTAGCACAACTACTGCTCTGCTGGAGGTTATTGACAATATCTTGGCAGCTCAAGACAGCGGCGAAGGGACAATTCTCGCCTTGCTTGACTTTTCACGCGCCTTCGATACTGTCAATATCACGCTATTACTGTCCAAACTAACTTATTACGGCTTTGAGCCCAGCACCGTGCGATGGTTTGCCAGTTATCTGAGTGGGCGTAGTCAGCAGGTACAAATTGGCAATAGGGACGGAACGGCTGCTGTCTCTAGTAGCCAACCGGTGGTCAGGGGCGTTCCTCAGGGTTCGATACTTGGTCCAATCCTTTTTATACTCTACAGCGCAGACATAATGGACAGTATCAAGGATAGTAGGTGCCATCTTTACGCCGACTTACAAATTTATATAACCTGTAAACCAAATAGTACTAATTCAGCGGTTGTAAAGCTAAACCAAGATCTCAGCCGGATAGCATGCTGGTCGGAGGATAACGGTCTGGTCCTCAACCCGGTAAAGTCCAAATTTTTGGTGCTGGGCACAAGACAACTCATTTCAGCAATTATGGCGCAGAACCCGCGTGTGTGTATAGCAAATGATTGCCTGAGCTACGTTACTGAAGCCAGAAATCTGGGAGTTCTCATTGACGGATTGCTGCATTTTGAGAATCATGTCTGTGAAATTGTACGTAACTGTTTTTACCGTCTGAAAGTACTGTATCGAGTTCGAGACCACTTGAGTGTTGATCTAAGAGTTAAATTGTGTGACACTCTTATTCTATCAAAACTCAGTTATGCCGACATAGTATTTCATGATTGTCTTTTGTCCCGCACTAAGAAAACGATCCAGCGCCTGCAGAACGCCTGTGCCAGATTCTGTTTTGACATTCCATATCGGTCTCGCGTGACTCCCTTCCTTAACAGGGGCAAACTTCTTAAAATGGAAGCTCGTCGAACGCTGCACCTCGCTACTCTTTTATTCGGAATAATTAAGACCGAAAGACCATCATATCTTTTTGATAAACTTAGTTTTTCTAACCGGGCCGTTCGGCGAGCCCCCCGCCTTCTCTTTCCGCGACATAGGGGCGCTTCATTTCGTGGTAGCTTTAAATATGCCGCCACGAAATGCTGGAACAACATCCCGCCACCAATCAGGAACGTGGGATCGTTATGTAAATTCAAGAAAGACCTTCGTAATCATTTATTAGATTTGCAAATCAACCCAGTTTAGCGCTCTGTGTGGGATGTCGTGGAAAGTTGTATGTGGTTGGGGTTACGGGTGACGGATGTTGTTGGCAATGCTTATGTTTGGGTGGGTACTGTTTGAGTGAGCTGTATATTTGGAGTACGTAGTGTGTTAGCGTGGGCTTGCAACGCTGTGTGTCGTGCGGCTCTGTATCGCATGCCAACCAGGATCCACATAATATCAGCGTCGAGCCACCTTTGGATTCCTTTTTCGCAACTAAGTACTTATATTTAATTCAATTTTAAGTTAACTGTATACTGTTTTGTTATTGCGAAATAAAGATTTATTATTATTATTATTATTAACCTGGAAGTCATGAAAAGTACTCGTAATGCAATGACATAATGGCTAAAGCATCATGGCTAATCGCTGATCTGACCTTAATAGCGAGTTATTAGAGTCGTGTGCAAAATAACCCCGCGGTGAGCCATAACTTAGAATAAACTGTGCACTCGCATTAAACTATATCATATAACCAGTTTAAATTTAAACAGGGTATGTCATCTAGCGCAATACTTAATAGCGGGTGCAAAAATTTAATGTTAACTTGAATAGTAAACACCATGTCAAATTTGGCAAAACTATATATGATCTCAGTAGGAGTATCTTTTTGTATTTTTTCTCCCATTTTTTATTTTTACAGTTTTCCCGTGAATATCAATTATATTTTTTTATAAACTCACTGAAACATGAACACACAGAAAAAAACCAGAAAAATGCCAACCCCGGGAATCGAACCCGGTTCCTCGACACTCCGGGTCGTGTGCTTTTCCCCTACACCACGGCTGGACATAGAGGAAAGGCTGAATTTTTTCCATGTATTCAAATCTTAGCTTGTTTTTATCACTTTTTGCAGTGGCTTGTTGTGATCGCATAGATGGCGCTAGTCACTGCAAAAAGTGATAAAAACAAGCTAAGATTTGAATACATGGAAAAAATTCAGCCTTTCCTCTATGTCCAGCCGTGGTGTAGGGGAAAAGCACACGACCCGGAGTGTCGAGGAACCGGGTTCGATTCCCGGGGTTGGCATTTTTCTGGTTTTTTTTTGTGTATTCATGTGTCAGTGAGTTTATAAAAAATATAAAACTATATATTTCTACAGCCCAAATTCACAAGCAATGTGCTATGGGTAAAGCAATTTGTAAAAAACCGCGTCCGAATCGGTCCAGCAGTTTTTTAGGAGCTATGATGCCATAGACATACACACTGACACACACAACACACCCCTCTGTTTTGCGGAGGGGGGGGGGGGGTTAAACAGTCTGGAACTGTATTGATTGCATAAAAGTATAAGTATTGGTCATTGATGAACAAGCATGGAAATCCTTACACCAAAAATAAAAAGAGCTGGGAACTATCTTGTAAATTTCTACTCACAGACAGCTCTGCGCTTAGCTCTGACTACATAATTATAAAGTCAATAAACAATGACTTAAGACTATGCGTGTTTAAATAGATTTTGCTATCAGAAGGTTATCTCTTATCAGCATGATCTCAGTGATATCGGATAGCAAACAGAGCTTAATAAGCGTCTATTATAGTCATAAACGGAGTTTTAATTGTGAAACTTAGCTAATATTTAAAAAAAAAGTAGGTACTTTAGTGATACCGGTTTTAAAAGATTTCTTACAGTTTGAGTCTAGAATCTTTTATGGAACAAAGTAGCCGTTGGAGAAAACTAAGAAGAAACTGTTAGATTTGTATAAAATTTATATCCGTAGTAAGAAATATTTCTAGAGATAGTGTATTGTGCACCAGTAACGGACAAGGACTCGGTAATGGACAAGAAGTCTTATTTAATAGAGAATAAGGGATATATTTCACAACAGTAAATTTTCAACCGCATGCTCTTTCAATTAAGAATGAAGTGTCCATCCATGGTGCTTGTCAACTTAAAGTGTCCGCCGACACTGGTTAGGTTAGTAGGGTTAATAATATCTGTTATTAATCATACTTATTTTGCAACGGCATCGATGGCACAAGCATTCATCTTGTCTAATAGTAACTTAACACTCTGCTAATCATAATAATAGTGTTCTTTTTTCGCATCAGTAAAAGCAAACTTCCGTCAATTTTATCGCAATTTACGGCACCCACACTTTTACAAACTATTTCAACGTAATACCTATTGCGACTAATACATCACGGCATCCGGTGACATAACCTAACAGCATAATCGCTTAATTTGACAGGTGTCAAAATAGCGCGGGAACCTTAAAATAAATAGTATTGTCCGCGAATGGAAAGTAGTCGTTTATTCCGTTGTCAACTCATTAAGGTCGCGATTTTCTGCGCCGTATTCCGAGAAATGTTGAAACATACGTCATTTTGGGCCTGGTGAGGTTAAAGGCTGAAAGCTACAAACTTTCTATCGTCGACAAATGTTTATATTTCACACGTTTTCGAAGCTATGTAAGTTTGTGACATAATAAATGTTCGATGACCGATGAGTGGTCAGAGACGCAGACATAATGAACTTATTTGGTCAACTAAGAGTCGGAGAGAGTAAACCAATATTTATTAGGAATCCACGGATCATTTACGTTATTAAGTGATGCATAGAGTACTAACGTAGAATGAATTTCTGCCGTTTGGGGCAAAGTAACATAGCAACTCTCCTATTTTTAAATTTGGACTGGAAATGGTACCGACAATCCTCCTTGAAATGTCACCTTTGTCACCTATATATAGCGTTCGGTGCACCCCCTAACACTAGCTACTGGAACCGTGGCAAAGTATGGCAATCATAACCACAGGAAATGTCCCGATGCTACTAGTGCTACTACTTATTATGTGTATTGCAGTTTGTAATTTTGTAGAGTACAAAAAAAAAATGTTTTCCGACACATTCAGGGATGTGAAATTGTTAAACACCGAATACCACATTTACTAAAGTAATTTTGTGAGCGTGTAACTATCTTTTACATGTGTGAAATTTTCACTTTTAATGCAAAACGCCGTGCACGGGAGGCAATGGGCCAAGTTCAGCGTTCGTTGACCCACTCGGTAAATTCATAATAAAAAAACTTTTACTTCTCGTCCTCAATTTTTTCACTTGCACTTGGTTTAATTGTGAGACTACAGATAACAATCTAATCTCACTTTGTTTGAACAAAATTGAGAAATATCTCCATTGAGGTGAGAAAACACTGAATTAGTGACCGTGACACCAAAAAGGATAAATAGTAATGTTCATTTGTTAACTTTTTGTTACGGTTATCACTAAATTAACGTAGCCTGAACTTTGGTTACAAAATGCATGTTTGTTTGTGTCATCTTGACAGACAGACGGATTGACAGTCTGATTATACTTTCGTTTTTTAATGCCATTCTATAGCGTGTTTGTACGAAGCTAATGAAATATTTCATAACAAAAAGTAACGTAATAAATATTTTAATGTACTCACTAGAAACGTATGGTCAGCAGCAATCTGAAAACAAATCAGAATATAAGTTTTATGGTAGCTATTCTAGAGGCATTTTCAAACAATAGCTCAGTATTCACAAACACATTGTACAGTAGGTAGTTGACACTAAAAAAATAAACAACAGGCTAATATAACTAACTGTACGACGAAAGTAAGAACTTGGCATAAGTTTCAGGAAACTACATTTCCTACTTATTTATTGGTTATGTTTTATAGGCCACCACCACATACCACAATGTTATTTTAAGAAATATTTACATGCTGAAAAATGTCATCTTACAATCATTATTTAGTCATTTATTACTACGTGTTGGCTGTATGTATTTATGTTATTTACTGATAATAACATACTCAACTTAGAAAAGTTGAAAAACCCCCGACATTGTCATTTCAAAGTTCAATAATTCAAAAACGGGTGAACCGATTTTAATGAAACTGAGCTAAGATCCATCTCGATTAAACTAGCTTTTGATTAAAAAAACCCGCATCGAAATAAATCCATCCGTTCGGGAGCTATGATACCACACACAGATACACACCACTCTTTTTGGGTCGAGGGTTAAAAAAAATTACACAAAATATTTCAACGTGTTATAAAAAGCTACACAGTCATTTAGCTACAACACCTCGTCCCCACATGCAACTCGATCGCTTGAAATTCGTCACTTCTCATATTTAGTATTCGCCGCATCTCCAGTGGCGGAGAAAGCCGCGCCTTTTGCGTACCCATTTGCGTTAGCGCCCCCGGCGCAGCACACAGACTTTCCACGTCGACTCTCACGCAAGCGCGTGCGCCGAAATCAGTGCGGAAGAGTCTACTAACTACCTAGTCGTAATAGGTACAATTTAGAAGAGCCTACAATACAAGTCATCACCAGCCTTTTTTACGTCCCACTGCTGGGCACAGGCCTCTCAGAATGAGAAGACTTGGGCTATAATTCCCATGCAGGCCCAGTGCGGATTGGGAACTTCACACACATCATTGAATTGCTTTGTAGGAGTGTGCAGGTTTCCTCACGATGTTTTCCTTCACCGAAAAGCTCATGATGAATTTCTTTTAATATTTTTTTTATCGTGGGACAATAGACACTAATTGACCTAGTCCCAAACTAGGCAAAGCCTGTACTATGGGTACTAGACAACAGATAAACATACTTATATAAATAAATAAATACATATTAAACATCCAAGACCCGAGAACAAATATTCGTATTCATCATACAAACATCTGCTCCGAACGGGGATCGAACCCAGAACCTCGAGCTTCATAGTCAGGGTCTCTAACCACTAGGCTATCCGGTCGTTAAAATACACTGCATACACACACAATACAAGTATACTTAGAAAAGTTAAAAAGCTCTAGACATTTTAATTTCAAAGTTTCGTATTTCGGGAAACGCTGAACCGATTTTATTGAAACTGAGCTAAGAACCTCGACTAAACTAGCTTTAGATTTAAAGAAACTGTGTCCAAATCGGTAAATCTGTTTAAGAGCTACGATGCCACAAACCGGTGAGTGTAATGAGAATTTCATTCCAGATGCTTCCAGAAATGAATGTTGCAGAGATCGATGGGTTAGATAGGTCATTTTAACAGACGACTGCGTTTGGTATGAGTAAACAGAAATAGATCTCAGCACCCAACCACCCCTACAAAAGCGTTTTTGCGTTTTTCTTCCATGGTTATCGACCCCTTCACTTGCAATATGAATGAAGTATGCTTAACAACATTAATGACGTTTGACGTATTAGGGATTGAAGCGGTGTATTTTTTCAAATTGATAGTTAATTAACCATATTTGCGTGCGGAAACTTACTGCCGTTACTACCTACCATTTTCTTACTGTGTACTGCGCTATGTAGAATCGCTATGGGAACCTGCCCGCATTCTAACTCTGCGGTGAAATTACCGGCTAACGATCAGATTTTCCGCTAACCCGACCAACTTCTTTATTTTTACGAGTGGCCCAAATTTAACCGCATTTCGAACTATTATATTAAATTATTAGTACCGCTAGCTTGAGGTTATTTGTTCAGTAATTGGCATTAATGACGAAATTTTTGAGTCATTTACATTAAAAAACAGTAAAATGGTATAAAAAGGTGAGATGCCCATAAAAGGCCAAGCGTGCACCGCCACCGAATTTATACCATGCCATATATTTAATACGAAATGCACAAGTAGATTTTTTTCCATGTAAACCTACATTTCCTACGAAAAAAAAAACATAATGCGTACCGAAACTATCCGATTTGTTAATAAAAAGTTTATTTTAAAGTTTAAATAAACAAACGTAGGAAAACAAGTACAAAGTCATCTTACTAAAGTTAAAAACCATAAAAAAAATTAACAGTGTTACGTACAATTTATTAATAAATTAAAACATTTCCCAGCGTGACGTGTTTATTTTACATTCGATTTATTACGCTTCGCATAAAAATATTAATTAAGTCAGCATTAATATTGCACAGGCTTACGCGTTTATAATTCGCGATTTTTTTTAACCTCGTTCAATGCTGTTATGTATTACCTACCAGTAGTAGGTATATGCACTTGGTCATAATCTTTTCGGACAGTACGGTCAATTGCAAAAATATGTTTCGAATTAATCCACCACAACAACAATACCACAACCTTAATTCGCGGACGTGAGAGCCATGGGACATATGTAGATAAGTTGTATGTACCCATATTTTTGCACGCAATTTGGCTGATGACTGATGTCAAAATACTAAAATCATTTTACATTTTCACTAAATCAAGCTTTCGAAAATATAATACCACCTCGTAAAAAACCGATGGCTCACTTATTAGGCAGAATCGAAAGGAGGCAGTTTGACCACTGAAAATTATGACGTCATATTTGAGTAATTCAATAGTTCAATACAATACAGAAAATCATACTAACAGATCGTTTTGACATTTCAAAAAGTTGCTGATTTGAAAAACCAGGAATCATCCCCATTGTCATTTAAGTACATAAATGATTAAAAATAAAGCTGCCACTTCAATAATTCCGTATTTTCTTTCCGATATTATCTAGGCACGCAAATTGTCACGTAAATTAATAAATCAGAGCAGCCACTTCAATAACTCTATATTTTCTAATTAATGTTCCCAACGACAGCTAGAAACTTCCGATAAGATTGTATCAAGATGGAAAGTGAACTAAACATCGACTATTTGCATTTAACTACTTCATTTACTTAACCAGACTAAAATGAAAGTCTCGTTTAATACAAATACCTATAGATGTCCACCATCGCCTTTAACTGTTCTGAAGAAATAATTTTAAAATTATCTTTTTTTCGGTGACCAAGGTGATGGTAATGATTTTAACGTGATATTGCATTTTTGCAAAGGAATGCAACTGTTTTGACTTGAACAACTTTCATTTTCTTAACGACATTTAAATGTAGGCATCCAATATTTTCAGCTTTTAATTAAACTTGGGTGAAACTTTCAACGAAACTCAAAAAGTCGTTGTAAATTTTATAAGATTAAAAAAAAAAGTAAGCAATGAAAAATAAATTAAAAGTAAGAGTAATATTCGCCTGATTAAAATTTATGTATTCATTGTGATAAGTTCGTAAAGAAGCCATTATATAAACCCCAATAGCCAATTTTGTCCATTAGACTAAGGTGAGAGTGCAACAGGCACAATACCTTTGCTAAATAGAATGTTAAAATTGTGGCAAAAAAAACCTTTTTCACGGTATTCATCAAAATGGGAAGTACCCTGCCAGCAAACCCCTATTGCAAACAAGTGAAGACATTTAATGTTAACAAAATAACAGAAAAAAACAGGCGCAATGTCTGAAATAAATAAAAATTTACCCAGTACAGAACAGACTTTAAGCGCTCTCTCACGTATGTGTCCATGACCTTAGCCAGCTCTTAATCGAATTCAGACGGATAAACCGAGAAATCTTGACATCGTTCCTAGGCATTGAATGAGACCTACATCTGAGATCTTTGCGTTTATTTTATTTTCTAGCTATCTGGACCGTGACGAGTGACATCTCTGTCTTACAATACTCTGTACCATCTTCTTTACTCCTTGCTGAGAAATATTTAACCTTAAAGAGTTTCTTAGTGGAGTTGATTTTTAAATACTTGGCACGGTGGATATAATACAGAAGAAACAAAGTCGGCAACGGCATGCGGCTTATTTCTTTTGTTTTCATTTCAATTGTTTAATGCTACTTGATTCTGCTAACGTAAGGCATTTAGAATATGATGCGTCTACAGTAAACCACCCAATTTATAAGCTCTTAAGAAGCTGTTAGTATTCTTTTGATAAAGCTCTTCCATATATAAATAAAAAAGTTAAAGCTTTTTCGTTGATCGTAGTTGAACTGTTAACGATAAATTTATACCGTAACTATATTGCAATGCTTGACAAGAAAGTTCATTAACACATTAACTGTGAGAACTTGCTGTGGTAGCTCACTGTTCAGATGGTTCTTTTGCTCTAGCAAGATTTCACCAACTAACATACAAACACTAAAACGCAAAGTTAAAAAAATGCAGGTGAAAATAAATTAATTTTCTTTTTACCTACTCATAAAACAGTAGGATGTTACACAGCCTGAACCAAGTGTAACTTGAGTAACAAAGAGGGGAAATAAAAAGCGATTTTTCGAAATTCCCAAAGGATACCAGTTTTAAATGATTCGCGGTTAACTGCATTAGACATAATGAAAACGGGATATTGACCGCGATTACCTTATACGTAGGTTTGATGAGCTCCCGATATTTCCTATCTATAAGGTAATCGCGGTCAATATCCCGTTTTAATTATGTCTGATAGGGAGCTAGCCTATTTGTTAATCTACCAGCGAGGCAAAGGCATGAGAGTAAGCTATTGTCAAATAAAAAGGCATGTGAAAATGCGAATATCACAGTAGAGTGCAGAGCAACTCCCTAACGCCTTTCACTCTATAAAAGGCGGGTAAATAAAATAAATGTGCACACATCTGCCTAATTTACATGTCGAGTGCGTAACAGTTTGGCGACAATGTCATGGGAGAAGTATTCTAAGTGGGTAGTAAAATTATTTTCATAAGATTGGTTAAGTCATAACTGCGCAAAAATAACTAAGACAACTTAGTAAGACGTAAAGTTATATTGTCATCGACCTGAGCACATTCGGTACTGTTACTGGTGTTGTTATAAAAGTCACGGCATCGTACTCTTGCACTAATGTAATATACCTACAATCATTGTATGAATTAAGATGGACAGAGTAAATGGGAACTTTTACCAAAATATGGTTCATATCAAAACGGAAAACCAGCTCTATTCTTCGTGTCATAAAATTCTAATTTTAGCAGTACACTAAACTACGTACTTAGCTTACTACTTATACTTAGTTAAAGCTTAACTAAATGAAGTAGCAACCTAGGACAGACTGTCCTGATTCTAAAGAACTCAAAATAAAAGGAACAAGGCAAAGGATAATAAGAAGACTAAAACAACCTGATAATTCATATCTTAAATTGCTTAACACTATCCTCCTTTTGCTTCCGAAGCTTAAAAAAACTCGGCACGCAATCAACGTTCCAGCGTTAACTATATGCCCAAGATCAGAATTAATTTATCCTAATTAATCACCAATTTGGTCATCTTATGCGGCAACTTAACGTTTCATAATTCTAGAAAGTCCACGCAAATAATTCCAGCAGCAGGTAAGTAAATACGTTTACATAAGAACCTGATTGGCCCTTTTTGGGTGACGTTCTAGATTCTGATGACATTCTGCTGATGCAAGTACCGTGCTGATGCCTGGCACTTGACAGATACTTGACAGACGTCCATTGTTTGCTAATTTATAAAAGGTTCCATCTGATGAGTGTGTGACCCCTCGTTTTTGAGAAATAATTCGTTGCATCAGCAGAGGAAATAAATAAGCTTTTTTCTTGACTTACTGACATTTATCAGTGACATAACGGTACACATGTCGCTTTTAGTAAATAGTAAATAGCGAAAACCAATTTATCTACACATATTATCATACATAAGTCCTCTTTAATGCGTCCAGAAACCGTAGAAAATGACCAGCAATTCGATGTTCTATCATCAAGCGACCTCGTTACTCCATTCGAACTTCTGAATATTTTGTGTAGAACACACTTAATGCATTTCTAAAGCCTTTTCTAAGTGTAAATTCCCGTAATAAGTTTCTAAAATCCGAGACAAACGAAGCTTGAGATTCATCAGCAAAACATTAATACAAGTAGATTTTGTACACCACAAGGAAAGAAGCAGACAAGCACAGACGAGTTACGCAAAATGTGGTAAGGTACCAGTAGAAAAAAGAAGTCGCAACCACGCACGGACTTACAGGAAAACGAGCAATTACATAATTTAACATGAATCTTGGTGTCCTTAACCACATGGTTGAAGCTACTTATCATTTAAATGCTTCTCATTGTTATATAAGAATCAGTAAGGCTTAATTTTTGCACATGTATCTAAGTGCACTGTGAAAAGTAGGTAGTGCTCGGGGACTTTCAGTTGGTGAGAACGACACTCACACAACTTCACAATGTACTGATTACAAAGAAGGAAATAAAAACTACTTAAGGCGCTTCCCTGACCCAGACGCTGAAATGGCTGTTTTTTAGAGCCTTTCTGTAAATTATTTAAACGATAAAAACAAAATATATAAATACATTAAGTACCTATAACATTTTGACTTGTTTTTCTATGTTTCATTTTTTTTTCCTATTTAATACTTATGATATCTGCATCACAAGGAAGTCAAGTTGCAATTAATATTCTGTTACTACATCATAAGCATAATTTACTTTGACTTGTAACATGCACCTATGTTAGAGAATTTAATAGGCTAGGATTTCTGTTTAACATTATTAAAATACCTTTTTATAATCATCATCACTATCATCATCATCGGCCTATTTACGTCCCACTGCTGGGCACCAGGCCTTTATTTAGAATATGTTAAAAAATTTAAATAAGTAATTTACGTAATCGGTGTGAATTAAAAAAAAAAAAATGTTTTTCTAAAAGACGCCTTATTTGTGATAACACTGTGTAAAATGAAGTTAGACCGATATTTAATAGATGTCGTCACGAAAACGAAGTTGTTTAGTAGAAGTGAGGTGTGGTGAGGAAGGCGCGAAGTGTTCAAGGTCATCCTCTCAGGGAAGCGTCTAAAAAAAAATAACCTAATTCTTGGATTACATAATTTTGTTGCAAGATAAATGGATTCTCGTCAACTTAAAGTCCGTAGGTAGTTTTGTTCTTTTCCGCTTTAAACACACGTAGGTACTAATGACTTACAAAATTATCAAAAATAAGCTATATTAAAAAAAATATGACTTTTCAGATTCGAATCGTACAAGTAGTATTTTGCTGTAGAAAGTGCCTTAATTTTTGTACAATAAAGTCTAAGAGCTACCGGTCTTTTTCTAGTTCCTATCTCATCCATACAAAATCGATAATCAATAAAAGCGTATTCAAGTAAATGTTTAAATACATAAGTACTTAATATGAATATTGATGTTGGCATAATACGATGAACAGATTACGCTACTGTTTTTTTTAATTCTTATGATACTAAAGGCAACTACTTCAAACGAGGAAGCTCCTTGAACTTACATAAATTACCTATAATATTTATAAGCTTAACTTAGAATTTAATCGCAACTATGATAAATGAATTGAATGATAGTACATATCACGCAAAAAGTGAACGGCGGTTTCTATATAATTGTTAATAGCAAAAATCTGCACGTAGCTTAGGTAAATACGTTAATACGAAAACAAGCGTGTGGAATTTTTAATACTTACTAACCTAACCAATATTTAAATGGTGAAACCATTTACTTGGTGAAACTAGTTTTTTTGCAATTATAGCATTAATAGGCATAATACTTTTGAACTAAATGGCATTCGTATATAAACATAGCTTAAAAGTATTTGTGTGTGTGTCGTGTTATTTGTGTTACATTTGTTACATTACCTATCTTTCTCTTGTATTTAATTAGGTACGCTGGCTGGAGAAATTTGTCAGTACGAGTAGCGACATCTCTGAAAAACAACAACAAATGAGAACAGCTAGACCGATTTGCATTTTTTTTTTTAAGTTTGTACTCAAGGTTGTTATTATAAGAAAAATTTGAAAGGTTTCCCAGAAAAAAAAAACATTCGGCTCCTTTATACAAGCCTTTATTTAGTTTCACCTGTCCTAGAGTGTGTTTGCAATTTAGTTATGATAACATTGCAATGACAGTCAACAAGAGAGCATGTACAGTCAGAAGCAGAAGTAGCTAAGCCACCGAAAGGGGTCACAATGGTCTAGACAAGCTCTAACGTCTATAACAATAGAGTCGTGCTTAGATCAATGTGACCGCTTCTGTTGCTTAGCTGCTTCTGCAGCTGGCTGTACCTAATATTTTTTTTTTATCAAAACACTTGTTACCTATGATGCCATTTTTTATGTCTTGTTTAAGTATTTGTAACTCCAATTTCCATTAAAAATGCTAGTGACAAAACTTCACCCATAAAGCCGAATCAGGCAACTGACTATACTGATTATCATACAGAAGGCGCTGGCTTCCGCCGTGAGCCGCGGCCGGACGCCGCGCGTGCGCAGAGCATCCGGCGCGGCTTCTTACCCACTGCGCAGCAAGGCTGGGTCAGGCCTTACGAATGTGTGGACCAATAGCAAAGCCAGGCTTTACAACGATGGCACAAACAGGACGAACGCTTAGTTTTTATTAACCTAGAATTTCACTCTTTACAATACAATACAAATATTCTTTATTGAAAACCACAAAATAGTACAAAGAGATTACAGAAAACAGGTATGGTAGACAATACGCGGTCTTATCGCTTAAAAGCGATCTCTTACAGACAACCAAAATACAGAAACCAAGATGAAGAAGCTAAATTAGGTGGCAGAAATGAACAGAAAGGAGAAACTTAAAATTAACAACAACTTAAATTAAATGAAAATAATCGATTTATTGATTATTTTTGTTTTTATTTTTATGAAACATTCATAGAATGAAATTCAACATACAATGACAATGCAAAGAATGAGAATGAGAATGAGATGCATTGTCATTGTATGTTGAACTTAAATTAAATTAATAACTACAGATAAATATACTACATAAATTAACATATACCTACATATACAATACATACACTACTTATACAAAACATGAGTGAAAATGTCAAAAAGGCCACTCTTTGTCAACCAAACCAAAGCATCAATTGATTAGACTTATATTAACGGGATATTGACCGGGATTACCTTACCTTTTGAATATCGGGAGCTCATCAAAACCTAGTAGGTAGTCGCAGTCAATATCCCATATATCCCTAATGTAATGAACAGCGAATCATTTCAAACTGTCATCATCATCAATTTAGTGTCTCGATTAGGTACAACAAGTGAAGTAACCCAAGAGTCTGAATTAACTATTTCTGATTTTTACAACCGATTTTCATGAATGTTTTAGTTGTGTCTCATAGGTCGCAAGCACAGATCAGAGGCCCAAGCACGAATACTCGAATCCTGCGTAACGTACCTAATCGTTATCGTATCGCCATCGAGAAACTTCATACATTTTTAGCACCAAATACGCTCACGGGCGGCGCTGTTCCAAACGTCATACAAATTTTCTCGGTGACGCTCCACTCGATACGTTACGTAGCATTCGAATACTCGTTCTTGAGCCTCAGAAACATATATGTATGAGAAAAACACGTTTATAGCAATGCAATAAGTGGCCGGGGTGAGTGCTCCCGTGCTAAATATAGACTAAAACACAGCCATGGGCTGGGCCTTTGGGTGCAGGGAAACTGAGGACGCAATGATATTACAAAGATAGGTAAAAGAAATGTATGTGTACAGTCACATCATTCGAATAGTGTTACATATATAACCTTGTTACAGTAAATATCATGATAACACAGCAATTATTGGTGAGAAAGCCAAAAAGCAAGTAGCATTGAAATCAGATGTGAAAAGGTTTTAAGTTGATGATTTTATTTAGGTAAATAAACTAAAAGTAGCCATGAGGCAAATCGGCTTTTGAGCCCATTTATTGGACTATTTATTTGATTAAAACGATTTATTGGAACGAAGCTATAAGAGTATATTTATTTAAGAAAGCTTTAAAGAAGATAATCAAAATCAGAAAAAGCCGATCAACCAGAAAGGTGCCTTTTAGTCTCGAGACAATTCGTTAACGTTATAACTTGGTAACAATTCTGGGACTACAAAACTACATTTTATTAATCAGCATTTTCATTGACAGCTACCTTGAGTTATATATCTGTTCCTATCCCAACTCCGTAACCCCAATCCATTCATCCCATTCCCCCATTAATCACATATCATCTAATTGTTACACAACTTCAATCAGCGTGCGTTAACTTTCAAATGCTTTAACCGATCAATAGCCGTTAGGTTATCAAAAGTTGTAAATTGAATATCAAGGTAGTTTTTTGGTGTGACAAGAGGCCACTCGAAAGGCTTATTTCCTTAGATCAGTAAATCGTGTTTCCCAACTGATAATCTCAGTCTCTATTAGGCTGTTTTGTCTCGCCCATGGACTTTTTTTTATGATGACAGTCATAATGATGATGAAAGATTGCTCAGCTGTTGTGTTGGCTCGTAACTTCTACTGCATTGATTATAAACCGGTGCCATGTCCCAGGCCATCTGGGTGGTGGTCTGCCAACAATTTTTTCTCTTGCCCCACATGTGGCTTCCGCCATCAAACGTGAGTGGGCTTATTGAGGATACTAATAGATTTTGTCGCAGACATAGAGTAGTGCTAACCAGGGTTGATGCTATAAATGCTTACATACTACGGCCTCTAGCGCTAGAGATGCTGCCCATAGACCCCCGCAATAACAGAGGAATTGCAGATGTGTTGCCAACCTGCAGAGTTAAAACGAAATTCTGCTTGTGCTCGCTTATTTACCCGGCGGTCTTACTCTCCACATCCGGAAACAATAATGCAAGCACTTTTCTGCATATTTGTCAAAATGTTCAAAGTGCTCAGCAAAATGATATGGTGGTAGTACAGTCAGCAGCAAAAGTAGCTAAGCAACCGACGCGTTCATAATTATCTAAGCACGGCTCTATGATTTGATTATACACATAAGGGCTTATATATGCAGATCATTGTGACCGCTTCGGTTGCTTAGCTACTTCTGCTGCTGACTGTGTACAAGGTCGCGAATCTTACATAATTTATCTTCGATGGATACGCAAACCGAAGCTACGTTGCGCTTGATGTAATGGTCAGCTTCCCTAATCCGGGTCCATCGCGTTATCGCTTATGCATCAGAATCTTTAAATGGAAAATGAGATGTTAACAATGACTCGCCAGACCCGCGCTGAACGATGTCGAAAGCCGTGCGCAGCAGTAATCATCTATTAAAATAGTATACGTGTACATATTAGAGTTTTCCAATATCTAATCTTCAATAGCTAAGCGCTCAAAAATATCTATACCACAGACTTTATTGCTAGTTATAAAAAAGAATATGTATATGGTTTATTTACCAAACGGTTATACATAATTGTAGCTGATTACCTATGACCAGCACACTAGGCTAAGCCTGTCTCGTGAGGTCCAAAGTTAATAAGGTAGTAGGACAGATATTGGACAACTCGACAGTACGGGTAAGTAAGTACGCAATAAGAGACTACTATGTGCTTAATATATTATAAAACATTGCCTTTCTAAGATATAAAGCAAACCGGGGTTAGGAATCTGCAAAACTCAGTAATTAAAGTTGTTAAAAATATTGGTAAAAATGGTATTCAAGTCTGCTTCTGTTTTAAAAGCAATAAGGTTATTTACCTTCATTTTGGTCCAACGCTCCGTATCCACTGACCTTCAGAATCATGTCAGTCTCGCTAGTCTAGATTTTTGGAGTATTGGCAAAACTCAACAGTTTTCCCAGTATGACCCAAGTGCACCTTCGAGTACCTCACTACACACTGTCTATCTCAATAAGATATTTTGCGCAACACATAACAGCTTCGCCGTCGCGGTTGTCAGCGAGAATTAACCTTTGCGGCTTAATTGCGGCCTATTCGATCCGTTCTAGCAGGCGAGGTGTTAACTTCCTGACTGTGCTGCTTAGTAACTACACGTGCAAGACAGCTACGTCTATGCGACAAAAGTATGTCTTTATGCGCTGCCCCCACCCCCGCTTTCACAAGAATTAATACATGCATCCAACTATCACCACCACACTAAACGTTCGCAAGTTTCGAACTCTTTACGAGTTCATCATCATAGCAAGCAAATTGAATATGGCCTCCGCAAAGTAACACCTAATTCAATCGACTAGACTGACACTTACCAATACAAATGACGAAATCCCTCCCCCATTCATGTGTCCATGTCCCTTCGAGACCATGGACGCAACGTCGCGTCCGAAACGTCGACGTATTTAAATTCAAATATATGTTTTTTTACGCGATTAAGTCCCGAGTATCATAGAAATGTGTGAGAGTCGCGAAAGTTTAAATCAATACATTTATTTGAACAGACTGAGCAAGAGGGTGATTTGATGGCGAGTAGGTAAGTATCCAGAATATGCTAGAGGTATCACAAATGCATCATCACCGAGAGGACTGAGACGACAGGTGGACTGTCCCTATAGCGACAGGATTAGCGTGAAGGTAGATGGTGGTAACGGATCCGGACGGACCCTGCATGTAGTACTGCAACGCCCAAAAAAAATTATCATTGAAGTCTGGTGACATTTTTTCGTTTTATTCCTAAACTAGATGTAAGTAAGTACTCGCATTCCTGCTTCAAATACCTTGAGCAGTTTTTAATTATGTAATTGAATAACAAACATCTTTAAAAAAAAAAATGCCAAACAACAAGGTACATATACATATAGGCAAAGATAACAATTCCATACTACAAACTAAACATAACAGTACACAGATTTGACAACGGGTGCCTGTCTCAGCGTGTGCCGGGCTCAAGAGCTCAGCGCTGATTTTTAAAAAGGCCCTTGGCGTGGTTGACTAAACAAACGTCCAAACATACAAACTTTCTCATTAATATTGAGTATAATAATCCTATAATAGAAATAGATAGTTGTATTGATTTAAACTTTCGCGATTTTCGCACATTATCATGATACTCGGGAGTTTTTTACGCGATTAAGTCCCGAGTATCATGATAATGTAATAGATAGTTGGGTGTTAAGCTAAACTAAATAAGCCACTAGTATAATTTTTGACAAAAAAAAACGTCGCGATCGCGTTATACCGTTAAACATATTCGAGAATTTTCCCATAGCAATTCAATCAATCAATCAATCAGAATTATTTATTTATTTAATTGAGACGTTAACGCGAAAGCAATCAGACGTTTTCTTGTGTCAAAAATTACACTAGAGGCTTTGAGATGTTACGTGTGCTCACCTCACACAACCGATCCCGTTAAGTGTGAAGCGCTGCGCAAGCGCGGGTCAGGGGGCAGCCGAGATTTACTTGTTACCCGGCTTGCGTCACTGCCTTTGTTTATGGAAATAAACGTGTTTCCTTATGATTGAAACATGAGAAGTTTAAAATACGTAAATCGTGTAGGCTTTTTTTTATTCTAAGCCGCAACGACGGCTACCCATTGGGTTCCGCGAGATGGGCATTGATGCTAAACCCGAACTTGGACACAATGGCGAACAGATTGACAGGAGCATTGCCGTTGACAGGGACGATTGGAAGGGGAACCCTTTGTCCAGCAGGGGGATACTGGAATATCCTAATAAAACAAGTGCGAGTCGGACTCGCGCACGAGTGTTCCGTAGAAAGATTTTAACGCTTTTTCCCAGTGTTATAAGAAGTCCTGTGTTAACAGAGCCCTGCTCCTAAGCAAAATGTACGCAGTGTGGGGTCAACTTATATTGGTCTGCGAAGTCTACAGACAGACATAAAAATTTAAGATTTTGATAATTTTCTGAGTGGTTGTGCTAGAAGAGCTACTTCATACCAAATTTCAAGTTTCTAGGACAACTGGAAGTACCCTTTAGGTTTTCGGATTTCGGCAATTTGTATCGAAATAGCCTTTTTAATGACTGTATCTTTTGATTGCGTTGACTTAAAAGGTTGATTTTTTCACAGCTTCAAGGTACCGCAGGCTTGAGTATTTCAAATTAATTTCAGCATGCTACCGCCACGCGTTCCAAAGAAAAAGGGTCTTGACAGACAGACAGACAAGCGGACAACAAAGTGATCCTATAAAGGTTCCGTTTTATCCTTTTGAGGTACGGAACCATAAAAATCTGAAACAGTGTTTTTACCGATTTATGACACGTGCCGTTAGAGTTCGAGAAACACCAAAAACAAATTACCTACCTACTATTTTGTCATGTGTAAAATAACATACTAGGCTGTCGTAATAAAATTTTCCATTTGAGCGTGCAGGATATTCGAAGCCGAAAGTGGCAGGTGCTGATGTCATTGAACCCAGTTGTATAATGGTTCGTTTATATTTATTTCGCAAGATCCTGCCTTGACTTTGAATGTAAATGCATTATTTATTAGCTTCATAACACCTACTCAAATAAACAACAAATAACCACCTTTTTTTTAAGTCGGTCAAAAATATCCTCTAATTTTATTTTTTGGACATACTTATTACATACATATAATATTCTAATGATGTTTGATGTAGCAGTTTGTTTTACATTTTTCTGTACATATATTTTTTTAATCAAACACCTGTTTTGTCACCAGCTTTTTTATGTCCCACTGCTGGGCACAGGCCTCTTCTCAGAATGAGAGGGCTTGGGCTATAAGTTCCCACGCAGGCCCAGTGCGGATTGGGAACTTCACACACATCATTGAATTGTTTCGCAGTAATACTTGCTTATTTAGTACCTATTTAATTATCAATTGGCTTTAGAAGTATAAATAAAATCCCAACTTCTCATTTATGAGATGTCATTACAAATGCTTTCAGTAATTTTTATGGGGGTGGAGTAACAGTACCAAACTAGTTATTATTTAATATTACGTGAACATTATCAATCTTGATTCGATATGTCGTTTCTTACAGTTATAAATTATAATTTATTATCAAAATCTGACAAATGATGTGTCAAGCGACGCCATATAGAAGACATCAACGCACGACATTTGAAAGTTCAAGTAATTAAAGTGTATTGTCTTGTCGAAATTTGCTTGTATTATGATTGAATATATTATGTATATGGTGATTGGTGCATGTAATCGGTAATTATGTAAGCTAGGTAGCTTTTTTGCGGCAGCTTAATTCGACTCGAGTAAATGCTTTTTTCTATGACAAATGTATAGGATTTTCTGGAGGCCCATCATGTTTTTCTCGTACTTTTACAAACAACAAACTCGTACAAACCTACCAAATAGATCAAAAACATACAGACAGTTGCATCAACTCTGTTGATGACTAGTATGAAAGTATTTGCATTAAAATGTCACACGTATATTGATGTATGTAAGCAATAATTATGTAAGCATTACGGGACGCATTATGTGCATTTTAAGCTGTCTAGTTGACACGCTAACATTCAGTTAAAAACTAGTTAAGTAGCTAATACCTAGTTGGCACGATGCAAAACTTAACGTTAATTTAAAATAATATACACACAATCACACACAAGACAGGTTAAGAGGTACTTTAAGACAGATATAGACTAGTCATTTAAGTCGCTAACGAACGACAGTGTTCTAACGGATACTATTATACTTGGGTACTTAAGGAAAATGTCACATGCCCAATACAATCCCAGTTGGCACATTTAATCTTAATTAATACCAATAAACGTGACAAGCAGGGTGTAAATTACTGTAATTAAGGTGTCAAGCATTGAGAAGTTCACCTTAAATGCCTACGTTAATATTTTTTAACCGACTTCAAAAAAGGAGGAGGTTCTACGTTCCACTGTATGTATGTTTTTTTTAAGTATGTACATCAATTACTCCTTACCTTACGTCAATTGTGGACTGATTTTATATTATTTTTTATTCGAAAGGGTATACTCTTGAGGTGGTCCCATTGTCACCAAGTCATGATCTGATGATGGGATCCCAGGGAAATCGCGGGCAACCCTCGAATTTTATAAGCACGTAAGTATTATGTGTTTCATATATTTTTTCTAAGGCTATTCGAGTATTTGCGTCTGGTAGTCATCATCTCATGTTGATGAGCTGATGATGGAAGGTACAACTCCTTCACGGTTAAGAGTTGGAGGATAATTCTGAAAATGTTAAATCAACATAAAAGTGTGAAATAAAAATCTTTTAACAAAGAAGTAATTTTGCCTTAAAAAAAAACCTTACAAAAAAAACATAAAATAATCCTCTAAAGCCATGGCTGTATGGCCTAACACTACCAGAAATATGAAGTCAGTGCTTCATTCAAAGAATATTCCGCTCGCACCGCACCGACTTCATATTTCTGCTAGTGCTAGGCCATAAAGTTCATGCAAAAACTGCACTGCAAAAAGTGATAAAAACAAGCTAAGATTTGAATACATAGAAAAAATTCGGCCTTTCCTCTATGTCCAATCGTGGTGTAGGGGAAAAGCACACGACCCGGAGTGTCGAGGATCCGGGTTCGATTCCCGGGGTTGGCATTTTTCTGGTTTTTTTTCTGTGTATTCATGTTTCAGTGAGTTTATAAAAAATATATTTGATATTCACGGGAAAACCCTAAAAATAAAAAATTGGGAGAGAAAAAAAATACAAAAAGATACTCCTGAGAATACTGAGATCATAAAGTTCATGGCTTTAGAGGATTATTTTATGTTTTTTTTGTAAGGTTTTTTTTAAGGCCTGTTTTACTTTTTTTTTCCGTCTAGGACACAAATAATTAACTAGGTATTTCAGTTTTTCTTTTCTAATAATGAATTTCATTACATGACTCACTTGCTGGTTTTTACCCCCGTCGCAAAAAGAGTGGTGTTAAGTTTGACCGCTATGTGTGTGTCTGTCTGTAGTACGCCGTAGCTCTTAAACGGTAACCGATTTGGATGCATTTTTTTTAATCGAAAGCTGCCAGCTCTACCTACTGAGAGTAGAAACGCCGGGCGCTGTAATTGTTGTCATTACTATTATCTGCTATTAAGACGCAAAACAACGACGAAAGAAATCGTAAATAAACAACACCTAACGTTTACGCTTGTACAAGTACAAGGCGCTGTTTATAAACATCCTTTTTACCCGACTGCCGAAAGAGGGTTATTTTTTTCGAGAGTATGTAAATACATATGTATGTCTAATTCTTTGGCACGCTCTAAAGCGTAAACCGCTCGACGGATTTCAACGTATGAGGTGTAAATACACATCGCACGTTCACCATCACCATCTAAATAGATTCGTCTCATTTCTGGTAGTTACATAGAGGGTACGCTTTCCGTTGTTTCTCGGAGTTGCAGCCGGGTTTTCTGTGTTTAATTTTAACTTGGTTAGAAAAGTTATCATCATAATTCATAACTGCCAAAGTTTTCTCTGTGTATCTATAGGGGTACACAGAGAAAACTTTGGCAGTTAAGAATTATGATAACCTTTATCCTGTATCCTGCAATGCTTTACTTGACTCTGTTATCCAAATCTTTAAAACATGCAAGAAATATTATTTTAACCTAGCTTTTTGGTCATAACTTTAATTTATAGTGAAACAAACGGATCACTCACGCATGTCAGTCGAGTATAACCCAACATGTTTCGGACTAATCCGTGGTTCTTCCTCTGGGAGCTTTTCTTTTCGCTGCCGCCGAAGTGTTTTTGAACTTCAATATTAAGTTGTCAGTTGATTCAATTCTTTCCATTTATATTTATAATATCATAAATCCTATCATTAATTATCAAAGTCACAGATTTTACCTATCTGTCCCAAAGTAGAAAGGTAGCTTGAACTATTTAAAAAAAAAACAAATAGCCACAAAATGATATCCAAAATGACAAATGGTAGAGATGGAATGCGCACTGAAATCTACGAATTAAGATTTTCTATCTCGTTTCTACAACCTTCGCTGCATAAGCGTGAAAGGGACAGAATTATTTGGACCACCAAGTAGATTACCGAAGTTTAATTCAAAGTAGGATAAATTTAAGATTTATTAAGTTTAGTTAGGAATCATAATTTCGTTAGTGACATCATAACGTTAGTCAAAAGTCTTCGGTATTTTTTACCGAGCATATTAAAAATTGTGCTGTCTAAGAGACACAACGTAGAGCCGTAGAGTAAGAAAGGAATGGAGATATTCTTAAACGCGCGATTGCCATTAAGAAATTAAGAAAAATTTTAAGTACCTACATCAAGTTTGTGCAAAATGCACAGGGTCGTTGATTGTGCCCGTTTTGGCATTTGTGTTACAGTTTTGATAGGATGCGTTAAAGTAAAAAAAATCTCCCATACCTACATTCATTGCCTCTGCTGGTTGAAAATACATTTGGGAGAACGATTTTTTTTCAGAAGACTTACTCAACTCCTGAATTCCTGAAGGTTCATTAGGTATATTTGAATATACTTACTTACCCTCTTCTCTACGAGTACATTCGTGTCGTCATGGTGAACGGATGCAGGAACCGCAGACGGGGCGCAGTACTGCAAACCTTGAAACAGGCTCTCGCGGACCGGTTCCTAAGGCGTTTCTTTTTTTAAATCACGGCTCAGACGCTTCGAACTGTAAGTAGGTACCTAACTGTATACCTACTTAGTTGGCTGAAAAAATGGTCAACTTTGAGAATACTTCGAGCTTTCTGGTTTCCAAAGACGATTAGATTTTCAATGATGAAATTAACTTTACATCGTAGGTATTGTTAGTCTACTAAGCTAAGGTCAGACAAGACATTTATACAGTGAATAGGTACCTACTACTTACCTTATTTGGTGAACGGCAATACCTAGCCTAATTGACAGTGCATTTGTGCTTAAAGTAAAATGAAGTTTGGCCGGCTTTTGCATACACTTAGCTTAATAAGTAAGTAGGTACCATTTTTTTTTGTTACAAGTTAGCTACAAACTGTTTATCTTAAGGTTTACAGTTAGTACCTACCTGCCTGTTTAAACTGCTGAAACTTGCTCGTAACTTAAGTATGTTACCTATTGTTGTCGCTGTATAGGAGTGACAGTTCCGAAATAATCTTAAAAACAGGGTCCAGTGCGTTTATATTTCTATAAACTTCAACAAACACTTGTACTTACTTACGTAGGTGGGTACTTTCTCAAAATATTGTTTACTAAAAAATTTCACACGTTTATGTTAAATGTTGGTGCCAATAGATTCTTTTCCTAATTATTGACGTATTGAACCCTAAAATGTACTAAAGAGAATAATATTAATGTCATAGTGCCGGTCACTGCCCCAATCACGAAGCAGACAGACGGGAGACGCCTTAGGATTATCTATGCACTAAACGTTCTGCCACTTTTCGAAGGGAACGAGGTACACACGTACAGCACACGTCTACGTTCATGTACAGTGACCAACTCATTAAATAAAGATTTAAAAAAAAGTCAAAATTTGTTACGTTCCTAACAGTCTAAATACTAAAACAAAACTGTCACACAAATGTCCAAAACACGCATCAACCAACAGACCCTGTGCATTGTGCACAGACTTAATGTAAAGTTTTTGGCTGAGGGGAAATAGCGCTTACATTTCCAGCTCTACTTAATTAAGTAAAATAAATTCGCTTAAAAACCGGCGATGCAACAATAGGTCAAAGGTAGGTAGATACAACCGAAATGCCTTAGGTGTGTAATTAATTCAAACAATCAATTATGCTTGATTGAGACCCGGAATCCTGTAGGTACTTATATTCTAAAAACAAATAGCTACCTATAAATAAACAAATAGGCCCATATCTACCTTCATAGACATACCTATCTACCCAGTTACCGTGTTACTTACCTATTCAATCGACAATCTTTAACTTAAACCTATATCACTCCAAACAAGAGCTAGGTAGATAGACAATACACTTTTTAATCGCCGGTGACCCCTTTTTAATATAAGTTCTACATTCAACAGTTGGTTGTCTATACAAAGTTAGTAAAAGCATGTATACTTACCTACGGATAATGTTAAAGCTACAGACACTGCAACAGCACTATACCATGTCCTAGATTTGTGTACAAAGTTGTGGATACGACATTAGGTAATTTCTTAAGTTTCTAACTTACTTAATGTTAAGCTTTTCATTAATTAACTAGCGACGTAAATGACAGATAATAAATATAACAGTAGGAATTCCGTAACTTTTTTAAAAATAAAGGTTCTTTGAAGTTAAGCTACAAACTTACCAGACTGTCGATCTCTTTAGCGTACAATCCTGAAATTCTCCAATTACCAAAGGCACACGCACTGTCTTTATGTTTAAAACTAGTAAGTATAATGAATTTGGTAACGAAAACCTCACTACTCACTAGCACCAATCAGTTTAGAATGCGGGTAGACGTCCGTACCTCGCGACGGTTCGCGGTTCACTGAAGAGAAGCGAGACACGTCACTATGCGCGGGCGCAGAATCACCTTTACTTTGGTGTACGGCGATCGAGGCGAGGTGATACTTTTGAGAATAACACTCTAACAAGGTTTTTTTTATATGTTAAGCGAATAAGGTAGGCAAACGAGCAAGTAGGTCACCTGATGGTAGTGATGAGTATAGTGATCACCACTGCCCATAACACCTGCAACCCCGGGGGGTTTGCAGGTATCTCGATTATATTACCTTTCGATACCTAACAAAAACCGCGTCATAATCGGTCTATCGGTTCAGAAGCTACGATGCCACAGAAAGACCCATACATCAAACTTACCTATAACATCAGACATAAACTTATAGGTATCACCCTCTTTTGGGTTGGGAGTTAAAATAAAAAGGTAATAACTTACTCCATCTGTCAAAACGTTCGCAAGTATCAAAACCACTCGACATCTCGGCCTCGATATTCGGCCGCGCCTCACGCTCCATCTAAAGTATCTAAACTATCTGTTTCACATTAGTAAACGCTCGCCAAAGATGGATGGACGCAAAAACTATGAATACCTCAAATTATAATCAAATCATCATACTGATTTGGATGTGGTGCTTGCGATTGGGTTTAACTGGACATTTGGAAAAATTGGAGACACACGTTTAAGTGTCAACTTGTGTTTAACTCCGGATTTATACTAGTAAGGCCTACTGTGCACCGACCTACGTTAAACACTAACCCGGGGTTAAGGTAACGTTTTGTAGTAGGAGAGCCATAGCTATTTGCTGCCGTACGAATGGGCCGTCTCGTCCGTGGAAGTACCTACCACCCTCTCGCAAATAATCGGCGTGAAACAACAGCACCCCTGTTGCGTTTCGTTCGGTCAGTGAGAGTGCCGGAGGCCCGATCCCCCTCCCCCCTATCCTCTATCCCTTTTCCTCCTTAGAGGCCGGCAATGGACTGGTGACTCTTAGGGTTGTTGGGTCTCATGGGTGGCGGTGATCGCTTACCATCAGGTGACCCGCTTTTCTCTTTACCAATACATAAAAGCTTTACCCTGTCAAAATGTTTGTGACATTGTCCTAAGATTGATTTTTGCCTGGTCCGTGGGAAAGGTTTTTCTACTGTCTATACCTAACTTACCTCAAATTAATCCTGGGTTAGCGTCTAACCTAGTTCAGTGCAAGTCGGCCTAAGAAAAATTGCACAAGTTTCTGACTCAATCAGTCTCTGACCCTTCTCTGACCCAAGGCACAACTACGCCGCTCAACTGGTTGATCCATAGGGAATTTATCTAAATTCCCCAATAGCGCACACGTATTCGTTCGACGACTAATCTATTTAGGTACTGGGTTAGGTTAGAATCATAGACTATATAGTAGTGTATGGACGGGCCCTTCGCTAAGTACTTACTTCGTTTTTTGCTTCCAATTCAGTGAGACTATAAAAGTAGTCTCAGTGATTTGAGTATGAGCCGCGAGCACATCCGCACGGCACCGCCGGCCGCACGAACCGCTCCTGCCGGCGGACTCGGCAACACCGTTCCTATTTCAACATGTTCCAAAGAACACTATCCTGACGGATGGGGTTGTGTCAAGGCGCGAAGCGTGTATACATTAATTATTTCTGTTTTTCACAAATTTCAAATTTGATGCGTAAATATACAGAAAAACCAGAAAAATTGTTCTCGAATTGGGGTTCGAACCCAAACCTTGACCATACCGTGGTAACGCGCTAATCCAATTACGCTATCCGAGCAATTGGAAGTTAGCACGAAAAACTCCTATATATTCACGCATCAGATCTTGTTACTTAAGAGATATTGACTCGCTAACGTTATCTGTGCCTAAACTACACTCCATAACTAAGAAGCTCCGTCGACGTTGTCTCATAGTTGTCGAACAAAAACTAGTCTTAAAGGTGTGCTATGAGGAATTTTAATTCTCGATGGCTCGCCCAGTTGAGCAGCGTAGCTGTGCCGTGGGTCAGAGGGGGCTTGATCGACTATTTCTATCTCGTTCGCTTCACGGCCTCGAAATGAAATGGAACTTACACAATTATTCTTACTGCCTAGTGTAAATTCGGGATTAGGAAAGATAATAAACTTGATATCTTGATTATTTTAAGAACCCACTTATTATCCTTGTTCAAGAACCTTGCTACTCCACGGCCACAGGACCAAAACTTTCAACCGTTTCCTCATACTTGTACCTACTTGGCAGTGATGGGTAATTTCTCAGCGACTATTTACTTAATTGGTTCAAAAATGCCGAAGGTCTGTTGGTTGACTGTCCGCTTTATATTCGCTTGCGTACCTAAGTACATGTAATTTTGTAGCAGAGTAACGCTAATGCTCTTAAACCCCTACATACCTCATGTCCATAAACATAGAAATTACACTTATTACTACCTATTAGATTACAAAGCTTTACAGCGTTAAAATGCACATTACCATATTTAGTAGATAACTATATTACAGTAATAACCGTATATCTAATAAATATCTCACCGTGGTCCAGAGTGCCCGAGGCACTTTGTGCTTACCGTATCTTCGTTACTTATTTCCTTTGCCCTTGTATATGTATATCTACGTAATTTATTGCGAATTAATTTATGCCTATATTTATAATATGGACAAAGAATACATACACACAAATATGGGCAATATACACGTAGTCACCATAATAAATGATATAATTATTTCTGTAAATACTTAAGTGTTAGAAAATAATAACATGTGTGTGGGCAGGACTGTCAGACCAACGACCCCCCAAATCTCACTCGCTCCTATACAGAAAGAAACATCTAGGCACAGTCGATGAAATTAATTCCTGACCCACCATGGAACCTTTTCATAGTAAACGTCATAACGATTTTCCTTGTCCAGCAATGCAATGTCTCTATGGCGTTTACTGTCAAAAGATTCCATGGTGGGCCAGAAATTAATTTCCTTGACTGTACTTACAATTCCAAAATGTTAGACTGTGACAGGGAACCCCGTCAAAGCCGTTGAGTTGACCGATAACTTTGAAACAGCAATTTGCTGGAATATTTCAAACCAAGTTAAAGACGACACCCCTATTTTCATAACTTGCCTACCTTGTGCATCTTCATATCAGTTTTCCTATCGGACAACAAAATTAGGAAGCTATCTATTAAGGCAGCTCCAATTGGCTGGTATCTAGCGGGCATTTCCAAGTGCATGGTCGGATCTAAACTGCAACATCACGGATGAAGAAAACACCCAGATAAGTTTATGGCAATGTACTGCGTGGCCACCTGTGTTAACCATGGAGGATAAACTTTGATGGTATGCAAGAGAAACGCAAGATTGTCCCCAGCCTATAATTTTCGGAATTATCGGTTAGAACCGGTTCTCAAGTTCGCGGCAGGTTGCGACCCACATGCTGACTTTCTCTGGATCGTAAAAATGTGTCCCGCGCTTTATAGCGTACTCGATTTCTGTTGGGGACATGATTTCTCGAGTCACACTTTCAAGGTGGGATTCGGAACGGAAAACGGAGGGGTGCTTTAGGACCGTTTGCGGAGGTTTTTATTAAAACAAAACTATATCTACTTAGGTATGTTGGACAGTCTATGGCCCACATGTACATAACATGATCTCCAGTGTATGGAGAGCTTGTGTTAATTTTGACTATGGCAACTATTGCCGTAATTCTTTTTTCTCTCTGGTTCGACCTCTCTTGCGAGACGCAGACTCTCCTGACTTGCAAACTTAATTATTAAATAATAACTTATATCATCTGTTTGACGAAGTGCATCAAGCTTTAATTTATCTGTGCCTGCTCCTTTGCTGCAAACAGCCCACACCACTCCGAACTACGGTGCCTCTCAACAAGGTAAGTGTTATAATGAAACTGGGCGGCAAAACGAAGAGACGTCCTTTGAACAGACTACATTTGTGTGTAGTTTTCGGTGAAGCCAATAGTAATTTCGCAAGTTGTGAGGTGCGTAGTTTCTGTTGCATTCGATTTCACACAGTCCTGGTTGATTCAATCGGCGTCGCAAAAGGTGTAGTTTTTTTTTGCTTTACAAAATTACGCTTAGTGTTGTAGTTTACCAATTTAAGCAATTTTTACAATTAAAAGTTTGTAAAAATTGCATTTCTTATACAACTCTTGGGCTATTCGTAGTCACCGTCCAAGTTTTACCCAAAAAACTTATGGAAACATAAAGAGCAATCACACTTACACCTGCCTCTTCTATCCCATTTGTGCCAGGGCTATACCGTCAACTTGTGGGAAGAGCAAGGAAAAACCCAAACCATTTTGGTATCACTCTTAGCATTCCTCAAATACAGACAGCCATTTTGTAATGCAGTTTGACAAACGTTTCGTTCTTATCACCGAGTGACAGATATTAGCTTGTTTTTTTTTCATTAGCACGTCGTTTTTGAGTTGATAAACATCTTGATGTATTTCCTGGACAACTATCGCACACCTAAAAGGCAGGCACTTATTAGTCAAACTTTAAATACGAATCATGTAAGACATTCGAAATTAATGAACTTTAGAAAACTGCCGTTAGTTCTGAACTAAAAACCATCGACATACGGTTGGGTTCATAATTTTTACTTCTATTTATTAAATATCCTGTTTTTACTGGCATAGTTCTAATTCTGTTTTTATTTTTTATTTACTAGCGCGAGCGTTTACCTTAGAAGTAAGTTGACGGGTAGAACAGAAGTCTGATGTGTAACACACACGCTGTTACAATAATATTCACAAAGTCTCTCAATTTAACCTACGTGATATATCTGGTGTTGCTTACCTTAAGGCGAGCCACATTTGTGTTTTCCACCAACATGACATTAAAACACACGTTCATCTTGTATGGTTTGACATCGTAGACAGAGAAAGAGATAGACCGCTAGACATTTCTTACTCACTCACACACAAAAAGGATGGCTTAATATACATTATTCATGGCGAAAAGAGAAAAAGATATCTATTTTCTGTCAATCATCGTATGGCCGGGTTTTTTCAAGGTTGCGCTTCGCAATGCTCAAACAAACTTTGACGTTTGTCGGAAGGAACGGAAGCAGTTAATTGATTTTCACGTTTAAAAGTTAAAATTGTAAAATATTTCGTGATTTACTTGCGCTAAAAAGTGGCCGGTGATAGCTTTTTAGCTTTTACATCTGTGATAATGGCAAGTGTAGTGTTATTGGCTGTAAAAGCGATAATAGAAGGAAGGTTGCTGGGTTGTCTTTTCATTCGTAAGGAGACAATTTATTCTCGTATATTTTGTTAGTTCAATGACTAAGGTAGTTATATTTTTATGGTTGTTAACTATGTGCGTTAAATTTTTGTTACATTTCGGCTACATTTCTGATAATTTTGCTTTATAACCTCGAAGATTAGTGCTGCTAGTTTCTAGAATAAAAGTTTACCCCACAATAGGGTAATTCGTAATATATCAAATAACACATTTCCTTTTTTATGAAAATTTCAGATTTCCCGCTGACCCAAACCTTCTTAGAAAATGGATAGAAGCTACGGGAATAATCAATTATGTGCCAAATCCTTCATCAAAAATATGTAGTGACACAACATTGCTTTGGAAGAAAGGGAAGACAACTTTTGTAGAGTTTCTTACTGTCATTTATACATTTTCACCTAATATATATGTTTCACTGAATTATTTTTAGTGTTTGACTTAAGTACCTACTTAATAAATAATATACTTGTGGGGTAATTTTTTCATTACTTGGCAACCGTAAATATTGTATGTACTATATCTGTTGTCCTTTTCGGCGGCACACTTGTTCTTTTGTATCTTTATTCTATGTTTGACATGAACTGAAGGTATTCAAAATAAAACACAATCTTACTAAACTTAATATAAAGATATATATTTGACACCGTCATCAACTTATAAAATATAATAATTAGGTACCGACCGTCTTTACAAGATTTACTACGGATAGAAGGAGAGGATAGAAGTGATTGTAAGGTTAAATTCAGGTTAAATATATTTAACCGATTGGCGTGTTCCCAAAACCAATGTAACAAAAAACATTTTTTTCGTTTCAAATGATTTATTTTAGAGGAACAATTAAAGAAATATAAAATTTAAATTAAATTTAGTTTGCGACCACCTGAACATGTAAATCGTGGTTTTCCGAGGAATTTTTAACGAATGTTTCAAAGGGTACCTACAGAATTCCATCTTAAACCAAGTGCAGTTCAATTAATTTCTATTAATTGCTCCTCTAATACAAAAAGAAATCTTAATACCAGTACCCAGTAATACTGTGACTAGATTAAACAAAAACCCTGAAAGTAGTCACCTTTTAAAATATTGGTACGTAAAATAGTATACAAGACTTCACACGATACACATGCGAGCAAAATAATAGCCCACAGAAGATAATTATTTAATTATATAAATGGATTATCATTAATATCAATATAGCACTTTACGCGACTAACAACATTAAACTTTGCAATTGGCAACATTTCATATTTTTGAAACTATAATTTGATTAATTGTCTGTATTCTACTTTGAAAGAGGAGCAAACCTACGGTTTTAAATTTTCATTAGGACTTGTAATTAATTTATTATTAATTTATTAAAAGGTACTTATTCCAAAAGGACGTAACTCCGAAACGGCGCTAGGATGGATCAATTGCCTTTGTTTTGTCACGATCAAAAAAACAAAACCAAGATGTTAAATTTATCTGACATTGTCAAACCTACGTGTGATTGTTACTTCTTTTTTCGTGAATAAAGGCAAAAGTATTACACCCATTCTTGCGCTGTTTTGGTAGAATCGGTAATTTTATTTTATTCTCTTGTATTTTAAAAAATAAGTAATACAACATTTTCATAAATATATTGTTGTGCTCAGGAGGCAAAGCCCTTTCGATACCTATATTAATTTTCAGGTGTGAAAAATATGAAATGTTGTCAATTAGCCACTGAATTCAATGTTTAAACATATAATTTTTGCTTTAAATTCTTCTTGCTTGTGAAATGCAATTTATTAGTGAATTATATTAGGACTACGAGGGCTGCCTTTTAAGTTTTGTCGTTTGGAAAAACTAAAGACAATTTAAGAGTTAAATGGTATTTATTGTTTTTCAAATTAATCACCGTGATATGTAATACACTTTTTCATTCGATCGAACCAGTTTTCGAAACATTTATTCCAGTCCGAAGTCGGGGTCTCCAAAATGGCCGTTTTGTATGCCTTAACCGCTTCTTCAGGCGTCCGGTACCGTTGACCACGTAGTCGTTGCTTGATTTTTGGAAAAGTGAAGAGATCATTAGGGCTCAAGTCTGGGCTGTACGGCGGGTGTTCCAGATTTTCGACGTTTTGCTCTTTTAAAAACGCAATTGTTTGCCGGGCGGTGTGCGAGCTCGCATTATCGTGGTGCAGTACTATACGACGCCTCGGGTTATTTTTTCGGAACTCGCCGATAACTTCAGGTAAACAAACAGTGGTATACCAGTCAGCATTAACTGTTTTACAGTCTACGAGCACGATGGTGGCAACGTGGCCATTTTTCGCTACAAACGTGGCGACCATTTTTTTCGAAGCGCTCTGTGAGCGTATTACTTTGGTCGGTTTTGGCTCATCTTGGAACACCCAAACAATCGACTGCTGTTTAGAATCTGGATCGTAGGCATATATCCAAGATTCGTCACCACTGATAATGTCATAAACGTGTTTAGAGTCTCCTCGGTTGAATTGCCGCAGAGTTTTGCGACACCATCTAACGCGAGCCATTTATTGGTCTTTACTAAGTAAATGTGGTATCCAGCGCGAGATCAATTTTTTTACGCCTAAGTGATCATGCAAAATATTTTGAACACTGGTCCCTGAAATGCTTAATGAAGCTTCTATCTCACGGTATGTCGCATGGCGATCTTCGACGATCAGTTGCCGTACAGCATCAATGTTCTCCTGGGTCACGGCTGTTTTTGGTCGGCCTTCACGGTGCCTATCACTAAGGCAACCACGTAGAAATTCTAAATACCAGCGTTTCACAGTCCGGATGCATGGTGCTTTATTATTAAAAACCGTAGTCAGCTCTTCAAAGCACTGAAGACGCGTTAAACCCCTTTTGAAGTTGTAAAAAATTATCGCACGTTAATTTTGTTTCGAAATTTCCATTTTCACAACTGACTCGTCAACTTTGAACCGACGCTGTACTGAAACGGTTCGGCCGATCTCGAGTCATTATTTTGTTTTCGAATTCTAAATTCAAATATTTTATGATGATACTAGTTTTTTTTTTAATAATCACGGGAGGTTTGCAAACGACAGAACTTAAAAGGCAGCCCTCGTATAGATGTATTTTAGGTAGTGGGTCAAAAATTACTAGATATTTGTCTCAAAGTGGGTAATCATAATCAATAGATATATAATGTTATGATTATAATCTTTTAAAAATTCTATGTTCGTCTATTACACTAACAATGAATTATGTTCGTTCAAAATGTGTCGAAAGTTCTAAAAATTCATTATTGTCAAACTCTATTATTACATATTACATTAAATGTTGGGATGTATAAAATAATTTGGGAAATAATCTGATTTGGTAACTTAATATTGGCATTTTGTTATTTAAACGAACAAATATAAGACGAGTCTTCTAAATTTAAAATGTTCGGTGATAAAATATATTTTTATTGAATACTTAAATAATAAATCATTAGGCCACTTCAATGGACATTAAGTGTACTTTTTTAATATGAATTGTATGTGGTGTATATATCAGTATAGATATCTCACGTTGGAGGCATATCAAGTTTTATATATAATTCTAGAAGGTATACTAAGAAGACGTATCCGATATCTATGCTAAATGGTTCTAGCAACTGATGTCAGATATGTGGTTTTTTTTCTGGTCCGAATCCATTATTTAAGGTGCAAGGAGCGAAATAAATTAGTATTTTACAATGGCACCCTATTCTCAAGAAATAACGACAGTTAAAATTAAATTAATCGGTCAGTTTTACCATCGAGAAGTATTTTAACTGCAGGCAATTAATGTAATTATAGTACGAGTTTATGTGTAGTGAAAAAGCATTTTATATACTCATTTAAATGTTAAATAATCCAGGTGGTAAAATATACCTTAAAATTAAAATGAACAGGTTCAAAAGCCGTGATAACGTACGTAAATTATATTATAGTATAGATACACACACAGCCCTATAATATATCAGTCATTTTGTCTATGTACTACCTGATTCCAATAAAATAGACAACAGACCAAACATTGTAAGTGAAACGACTGGGGCTAACTGTATCATTTTTGCCCTCAAGTATTTCCTTTCACTATTAATGTGTTATGAATAACATGCATCCGACTTTTGACTGACAGTCGGCTTTCTTGGTCAGGTAGTAAGATGGTACATGGAATGTCATAGACAATATTCACATTTACACTTTCGATAGGAATTGACAAGATGACACAGTTACACGTAAGTGCATACAACACGCAGTGTGCATACTTTAGTATTCTCATTAAGTCGTGAAGAAATCAAATAATAGTGTCAATGGAAGAAATAGTTCGCCTAGTCGACGCATTAACATTGTCTTAACAACACTAAGCAACAAATAACTACAAGCGACTAAACCGTTTCCAAGTAAAGTCATTTATGATCCAAATGCCTCAACCAAAGGCCGAAAAGCAACTTCAATGTGTGCAGAACGCATTTGTACATTTGTCCCTCGTCGAGATTGTTATTTTCGTCCCAGTACGCCTTCCTATCATCCGTGGAAACGGTCTTCATAAACAGTTTACAAAAAATCCTACGAAATACAGACCTTTCGTCCTCCTTTTCCTCCTCTCTACAAATTCGACAATCACAATTTCTACTTATTTTTACTACATTGGAAGTATTCGTGGAAACATGTTCATATTTGGCATCACTTTTGCGACGATCAACGTCGGATATGACAGGGGACGCACCGTTTCTGGCCTCGAGAGGTGACACAAAAGAGAAATTCTTTTTCAATCTTCGAATATTTAAAGAAATGTTGGCGCTACCTGATTCTATGCCCTGATAGCTATCTTTTAAAAGCGTGAGCCCTAACGGGGCTGTCTTCAGTGCATACTCAGCGGAGTCGCGACGGGTAATCTTCGGATTGTTTTGAATTACCAAATCCTCACAACTCTTGAAGTCTGGCAATGTTTGCTTTAAAATTTCTTTTCTCAGGTTGACTTCAGGTTTCTTCAAGCCATCAAACGACAAGTTCCTATGCAGAGGGATGCCAATCTTTCTCTGTCGCGGACTGGGGTTCACTTCTTTGTAACTGTCATTGTTAGTTTGGGCCACCGATATATTTCTATACACCGGATGTCTAACCTCCTGACTTCCCTTGTCATCGTCCGTCTGGACATCGCTTCCAACCTCATCATCATTAATGTTGACAGCCGTTTTGAAAACCTGCAGCGAATCGTGGAACGAAAAGTTCTTTTGCAGCTTCTTTATTTGCGGCGATATACTGCCGGTGCTGTCGAAGCCCTTGTAACTGCCTTTTAGAACGGACAAGACGAGTCCGCTGCCGTAGAGCACGTTATCTTTGTCTAGATCGAAAGATGCGCGCCTGCTTTTCACTCTGGGAGAAGCGGGGATATCTTCGAAGCTCCTATACCGTTCCACGGTGCTGTCTCGCCCGTCAGAATGCACCGTCCACGACGAAGCGTTGCTGTCGACCGACCAGTCAGACCCAATAGTTTGGAGATAGTTGAAAATTTCTATCCCTCCATCTAGAGACAAGGACCTTTGCAGAGGTACGTCGTGGCTGATTTTTTCTAGATACGGTTCTTCTTCTTTCTCATCGAACTTAGTGCCTAGCCAGTTATCGACTTCTTGGTTGTTGAGGTTCAGGTTGACAAGTTCCTGTCGCAGGTCGAGTTTGGGCTTGGGGTTGTTTACGTCGGAGAAGCGTCGGGGCTTGGGGCGCGGGGCGGGGGCGGTGGGGGCGGAGTGCCTACGCGGGGGCGGAGGCGGCGCCGGCGGCGGGGGCCTTCTTCCCGAGGGCCGACAGGGTGCGCCCCGGGAATATGCCCACGGCAATGTCAGACTCAGCAAAGAGTTTGCGAAAACTGGAAGCGAGTACAATGTCGTTAGTATGATGGTACGGTTATAGCTTTTCTATTGCAATACAGGTGGACCACAAATATAAGTTACATCGGAAATCTTCGTCCGCGCTGACTGGTGTTGACAAAATGCCGAACTAAAACGAATGTAAGCACCGAGCAATAAATACCTTATTGCGTTAAGACCAAGGTAGAATACGCAGTGACAGGTGGCAACTGACTGAGATGCAGTAACGTGTGGTCACCGCAATGGCGCGCGAACGTTTGACCAATGGCTGGTAAAGATTTTAAGCACGCAAACGTACTACCTTATTATTGGCTAAAATGGTTTCGCGCCTACCAAAAACATACTCACTGCGCAGGTACATCGTTGTAACTTATATTTATGGTACAACTGTACATATTCGCTGAGCATTTCCAGTAACTAGATTAATTAACCTATTAATATTTCAGTAACAGTTTTATTACCATTTAATAAACCCATCACTTTCTTTGAGTGAGGGTAAGCCAAATTGTTTTCTTATTTGGAAATACTTTGCTAGCTTTGATGATTCGCATATTCGTAGTTTAAGCAAGAAAGAATATAGGTACTAGCCGAAGACTCTAATACAAAAATGTTGTTCTTCCAATTATTGGACAAGTTTCCCCCATGTCCACCATATTATAGTCCTGATCCTAAATACAAAAACTACATAGCACCCTCCCAATTTTCTGCCACTCCGTCTCCCCTTATTACCCTACGCACCCAAAAAATCAACATCCCAAACAATAACAAATAAGCATCACCTAATGTAAGCCTATTATTTTATGTACCCTATGTTATCCAGTCTACCCTTTCCGTACCTCGTCCTCCTCAGTACCAAGGGCCGAAAGAGATCTTCGGCGGCGGAGAGCGGCGTCCCGCGTCCTTAGTCGTCAGCGCCAGCCAAAACCTTTCGCACACGACTTTCAATGAGGGGAGATTAACAAAAAAAAAGTGCCAAGGACAGCGTTTACGAAAGCAGTTATTAAAAAAGTAAATATGGAACAAAGGTTAGTAACACAGAGGTTTAAAAGTTGGGACTAATTTATTATTATTATTTTGAAGTGGCATTGGTCTCTTTATACAGCTTGTCTATTGAGACGTACAGCTTACAGATTTTTATTAGAAAGTGCTAATAGATTACATCCAAGTTTTGAACAAATATTTGAAATTTGCAAAAGGATTAGAATGAAACTTTTGAACCTAACCTTAAAAACCTACCCAGCATCTTAATGATTTTACATTTTCAAGTAGCATTTAACGAGGAGATTGTTAATACTTTGATGGTGTAACTCGAATGTGAGTTTTTAGTAAGTTTATCTCTCAATAGGCAAAGCCTGGACCAATACAATTGAGGAGTCATAGAGCTTTCATATGGCTCGTTATAAATTCATAGTAAGCTGCAGCAAGTTTAAGTGTACACAATGTGACAACAACAAATATTATATCTTCGGTTATTGACACCATCCACAAGAAAATATAGTAAAGATATATTCATGCACCTAAGTATTCAATAGCTTGCTATTTTGGATATGTGCTCATAATATCACTGCAAGAATTGCCCTGTGCAATGGTGATAATACCTTAACAGAAAGTAGGGTGAAATTATCTCGAATTTCCTAAAACTTAGGAATCAGCAAAAAAAAGGTATAATAGACATGGGAACAAGGGAGTGGTCAAGCAAAACAAGCTTTTGAGTTGTGTGCAATAAGTCATGATATACCATGCGATACCGTGCTTCGTAATACGATGAGTCCATTTTCGATCTCTTTCGGCCCTGGTGCCATTTTTCATTCATACACCTATAATAATAACTGAGACAATTTCGAAAAACCATACACTTAATTTAGAATATCATGCTTTTTTTTCAAAACCAAAAACTCCAAATGGTAAATTGAAAAAAGAACCAGAACCAAACATAACCCATAAATGACATGACATGACAGACCGACGATCCCACGGCTGACATGCTTTTAGTATGTAAAATAGCCTTAGAAAATAAAATATGTACAAAAAAAATTGTTATGTAAAGAAGACGTACATTTTGAAATGTAGGTAGTGAATAGATCAGAGTAAAAGTTGTATGAAAACGAGTAACAGTGACACAGATGGCGTTTAAACAAAAATATGCATAATATTTTACATATGGCACACGCTGAAATACAGAAAAACATAATTATTATATTATAAGTTATCCATTCCATCACCCATTCTTTGTTAACAATTTAAATTACATACTGTACAGTCAGCAGCAGAAGTAGCCAAGCAACCGACGCGGTCACAATTACAGCACGGCTCTATTATTATAGACATATGAGGTTGTCTAGATCATTGTGACCGCTTCGGTTGCTTAGCCATTTCTGCTGCTGACTGCACATAAAATTTACATGCTTCCCGCACCAAAATACAAGTACACAATCTGCTCTAAGCTTGGACCCTCGATCCCATTTAATTTTTACCAAGTGACTGAAATTTGACGCTTTCATTTGCAATAAAGTTGTCTTTTGAATCTCGCATAAACCTAAATTAGGTCACTTTTTTCAGGCGGCCTTGTACGAGGATAGTTTTCAATGCGTAATTCTTTTGCAATGTGCTTTGCTAACCGTTCAGACAGTTGGTTCGTCCAAACCGTTATCCATGAGACCATTGACTATTAGAAAATAAATACAATATTGATGAAAAAACTGGATTATAGCATTTAGGACCCAAGACGCATCCTTATCCAGACATAATTAAATAAAACATTCTCTAAGTAAATTTTTACTTATTATGTAACGGTATTATGGTACAAAGCAAAGTCCACCTGTCCATGGCCGTGAAGCATACATACAGTCAAGTCAAAGGCAGCAATATGTATCCATCTTAAAATCCCAAACATATGTACGTGGACCTTGTTACAATTTTCTACAACTTCGTAAGGATACATATTGGTGCCCTTGACTGCACAGGAGAGATCGAATCACTAATCGCTGCGACACTTAGCCCCATTCCGGGTAAGCCTTAAGCGAAAGAGTAGGACAGAATTTAGCTCGCTTCTAGCAGCGATCTGTCCACGAAGGTCCACTAAGCTAACATTAGTATAAGCACTCGACGTAGTTTCCCAAAATCAGACCACCTACAGTATGCCTCAAATTTAACCCTCTTCCAGGCAAAATACGACTTCTCAACCACATAAGTGTAGTTACAATTTCAACCCTAACACCAAGATTTAAGATTCAAATCAAATTGAGTTTACTCGAATAGTTACTAGTCTTAAAATTACTTTTTTGAATACACATTCAGTTTTTTTTGCTAAGCCGCCTAAAGTAGTGCAGCTTGGAAGATATTCAGGCTGCGTCTCGCTTCCCCTACACGCGGCTGACTTCACTCCAGGCTATTGATATACAAAAATAGACAGATATACGCCACCGCTTCACCGCGAACGGACTAGCAATTATAGGCCAGTAGGCGAATAGGTGATTCGGTGACTTAGTATCCCTCGATGTTTGTCAGTATGTCAATATAATGACAATGAGTGAGGGTTGCATTTTGTCAGCGCTTACCAGAGGCCCGAGCCCGAACATTCGAAACCTGCGTAACGTAATCGAGTAGTAAACGTTATCGAGAAATTTGTATGACGTTTGGAACAGCGCCCGCCGGAGAACGTATTTGGAACTTTAGTTAAAATTTTTATTTTATATGAGGTTTCTCGATTTCGATACGATAACGTAACGTTACGCATGATTCGTAAATTTCGTGCTCGGCCTACTGGTGCGTGGCCTATCTTTAATGCTTTGTATATCGATACTCCAAGCGCATTTAAGTTTGACAACGTAACGTTACACACAATTCGTAAACTTCGTGCTCGGCCTACTGGTGCGTGGCCTATCTTTAATGCTTTGTATATCGATACTCCAAGCGCATTTAAGTTTGACAACGTAACGTTACACACGATTCGTAAACTTCGTGCTCGGCCTACTGGTGCGTGGCCTATCTTTAATGCTTTGTATATCGATACCCCAAGCGCATTTAAGTTTGACGCGTACTGTATATACATCCCCCTCCCCGCCCCCCTCCCGCCTCCACAGCTGCCTATATATCGCCCCTGTAAAGCTAGTACTCACAACTTCCTGATGCCGCTGTTCCTCTTCCACGGCGCGTCGTCTGGCTCGGCGGGCAGCGGGCCCTGCACGGGCGCGTCGTCGCAGGCCGCCGCCGCCGCCGCCGACGGCGACGTGTCTGAACTGCTGGAAAGTGGGAACAATTAAATCAAGTAAGTAAACGCTTTGTTGTATAGAAATAAGGTCAAGTTCACGGCAAAAGCTGTGATAGTCTAGTAAAACACCCGTGATAGCCTAGTAAAAAACCCGTGATAGCCTAGCAAAAAACCCGTGACATGTAAGTAAACGCTTCATTATACAGAAATATGGACAAGTTCACGGCAAAAGCTGTGATAGTCTAGTAAAACACCCGTGATAGCCTAGTAAAAAACCCGTGACAGCCTAGTAAAAAAACCCGTGATAGCTTAGTGGTTTGACCTATGGCCTCTCAAGCAGAGGGTCATGGGTTCAAACCCCATCGGCTCGCACCTCTGAGTTTTTCGGAATTTTTGTGCGGTATTACATTTGTAATTTATCATGAGCGTTTTGAAGTTATTTGATGAGTGGAAACCCCAAATATTCACTTAATATTTAATTTCATGTAACATAGCACAGAACAACGTCCAGCCATTTTAACTAATTTTGACAGAGAGAACGAACGAATGGTTAGGATCTATGAATGGACTAAAGAATAAACTTAACACACAAATATACAACCTCAATATTGCATTGTATTACAACTGTTCGGTGAAAGAAAACATCGCGAGCAGAGCCGCACACTGCTGCGAAGTAATTCAATGATGTGTGTGAAGTTCCCAATTCGCGTGGGAACTACAGCCCAAGCCCTCTCATGCTGAGAGGAGGCCTGTGCCCAGCAGTGATACGCAAAAAAGTCTGGTGACGATGATGATGAAGGTATGATGTAAAAGTCACCTGTCGGGCGGCGACTCGGCCTGCAGCGCCCGCAGCTGTTCCTCGGCGCGGCTCAGCTTAAGCTTGAGCTCCTTCCGCTCGTGCAGCAGCTCGGACACGCTGAACGCCGGCTTGGACTGCGAGTCGAAGTCGGGCGTCATGGCGCCGCATGTCGAGCACTTCTGGAAACAGCCACCGGTCTAGCGTATAAGGGATGATCGGTCTAGTGTAAGCATAAAGCTATGGACAGTTTTGATCAATTGGCAGATAATACTGAACAATAACTCGTCTAGTGTAAACCCAAAGGCGCACTTGTACTAACAAGGAAAGGTACCCAACCCAGCTGTCCGGCTCAGATTTGATTTATTGTTTATATATGTTAGAGAGTAGTCTAAAATAACGGTCACGTATTTGTTTTTAGCTGCCCAAACTCAACCTATTCGGAGAAATTGTCTTCCGAAGTACTAAAAAGTGACCAAACTCTCTATCTTCTGTAGAGTTTAGAAAAAAACATTGCTAGTTAATTACTGACTTGATTATAATATAAGTTGGAGAACATGAAAAAATACTGAACCGGTGTTTTGTTATTTCAGCTCGAAACTCATATTTTCCAAAAAAACCACCCCCCAAATTAACTACCAATTTGCTTTAACAAAACTCTCTTTCTCTTGGAAGTATAGGGGGTGATCAATGGGGGAATGGAGCCGCTGGTAAGCCAGCGAGTCGACGAGTCAAAGTTATAAGTTATAACAATGGAAAACTTAGAAAACCGAGGTGTTAAAAGCTTGCTTAAAGCCTAAAGAGCCAACAATATGCCGTGAACCCGCCGGCTCGCCAATGTAATGGGATCAATTACCCCCTAATGCGAGACCGGCGACGCGGCCATAAATTTTATGATACATTGCGCGTGTTGCTTGGTAACCGCTGCCCAATGAGCGTCTCAAACGCGCAATGAATAGTGAAATCGCACGTCGCGCCGCCGATTGCTCATAAATAATGGTGGCCGAGAGACTAGTATAAAATGACAAGGCGAAGGCGAGTACACGGTCTCTGATTGTTGCAACCAAACTGAGACCCGCATAATCATAAAATTAACTTCGTTAATCGTTTAACCGCCGTTATAAAAAAAACTTCATTAACTAACGATTAAATTAACGGATTAAATGTTGTGCCAATAGCTATCAGCTAACTTCGTGTTAGGCCGTTCTAACGCTAAATAAAGACTAGCTTAACATTGAATTAGTCATAATTTATTTAAAAGAATCGAAACGTGTATATGATACGTGCATAGTGAAAAGAAAAGTTAAACGCCGTAAACATGCAAGTGTACAGAATTTCCGAGTTAGCTTGTTAACTGATGCATAATAATACGCAATGAATGCCAATGATACGAAATTGTAAACATGGACCATGATTACAACATGAATAGATATAGCAACAATAGAGCGTATCGTGTTACGAATAACACCATTATTTTATAAGTAAATTAATTGTGGTCAACCGATGACCACAAGCAGGTATCTATGACACCTTGTGATAATTATTCAATGAAACATCATAAAATGTTTTTCAGCTATTTTGGTAAATATTATACTGGTGAGTGATCCCTGTGACACTTGCCATGACAGTTCTTGTGGTAATGTAATTAAAGACACAGATCAAATTACATGAACCCTGAAAACAATACAGTATTTTTCTCTGCGCAGTCGTGATGTAAAAATAATATTATTTAATTTATTTCCAACTCTGACTTGATGTTGTAAGTGTTACAGAGATATCTGAAAACGAACTCGTAAAAATATACACGTAAGTAGACTAAAATCAACTACAAAAGAACTGTTACAAACAAAACCAACAATCAGTTTAAGATCATTACGTTCAAAATTTTCAAACACACGCATCTCAACCTTTATTTCACACACGAACATACAAAGCTATTGTAAAACAGACTATAGCAGTATAGTATCACGTTCTAACATGAAAACAAGGCAATGTGCATCTGCAGAGTTAATACACTGACCTTGTTCTGTGCGTCCGATTGCTGTAGTGCCACTATATCCCGCTGCTGGGACTGCACTATCGCATTCAGCTCTGAGCGCTCCTCGCAAACTTGACGCAGCTAAAAGGTCGGATGGGGGAGTTAAAATGGTGACATGGTTATTAAAATGGCTGTAACCCTTTGACCGTCTAAAATACTTAGTTTAATCAAATTGTTAGAACAATTCGTGACACTTAAAATTTTGGTGGAGATTTCGCATTTATCGATTTCCAATATATGTATCCATAGGTATATTCAAAGTGAAGAGTAATTGACGTACAATACTAGTTTTCAAAACAACTATGACACTCGCAATTTGTTTTAAAATGGTACTTAATTGCGTCGAAGTCATCGACACCGAACGTCGGAAAATGGTTAAATCAACACCCAGATCTTATTAGAACGAAAGTGAAAACACGCAACAGAAGTATTATTATATCGATACAATCTGAAGTCCGGTAGTCGATAGATGCGAAATACCTCAAAAGCGAAATAACGGTGAAAAGGTTGCAGGAATTTACGGAAAAATTGATAGAATTATGCTACAATACAATACAGTGGGTTAGTATTACTTCGGACAAGCAAAAGGGTATAGTATAGGTTGGTATATAGTATACATCAAAGCTACCACGGTCATTATTTATGGCAATAGTTCCACCGCGATCTGTCAAGACCGCACGACACTAGAGCTAGCGATCAAAATATTGTAGCACATACCTTACCTACTGACCGCGTGTCTTCTGCCTAACGAAAACCACATGTTTCAATAGTTTTGGTTGCCATAGAATTAAAAATTGCACACTGTCCCCTTTTGCGTATCCGAAATCTGAGACAATTTATGTAATTTATGTTCGTGCTCAAGAGATGTCGTAAGTAGACCAACAAACAAATGCCCCTTTAGTTACCTGATTCTGTATCTGCTTATGCTTTCGCCGGAGATCACGACTGATTTGAGCCAATTTTTCGACTTGATTCGACAACTGCAATGTATCCAAAATAGCCATTTTTTAATACTCTTTTAAAACTATTCGATACAAATAGTTTGAAGAGTCACACGTGATCTTAAAAGGAAAAATAGATTGTAACTGTAGGTATTGATACGTACTGGTTGGTTTAGATATGGTGATAAGAGTTTGATGTTTAAATGGGTGGGCGAAAACAATGTTTTAGTATGTCGATTGATAAGATATTGTCAATATAGATTTATTGAAGTTGCTGGGGAGTAGACCGAGGATTATCTGCTTTAGTTACTAGCCTAAATACGGAACAACGTTCGTGTCAAATAAAGCAATAATCCAGTGCTTATTATTTATGGTTATTTATAGCGTTAAATTGGTTTAGATAAAGTTATTATCGACCATCACACAAAAATATTGGATTTTTTAGGTGACAAAACTTTCAGTACTAGGTATCTGCTGTGTAGACAAAGCAAAGTTGCCTTGGCCCGGCGTGGTCCACAATGAACCATCCATGGTACCAAACCAGCTTTGAAATACAACCTCAAACGCATTCATTAATTCACCAAACTCACATACCGCTAAATCTTACTACCAATTATATACCATAACCCAACTAAGCCCAATGACCGTGAGATCGAAATCCTCTTAAATTTTAAATGAGTTAACCAAATGACACAATTGTCATAACTATTCTCATTGAAGATTTCTTCAGGTCGTAATAAGTTTTTATTTGAATGAAAGTATGGCAAAGACCAAAGAGAATTGCTTTTGCGCCAATTTAGTCACTGTGTTAATACACTGTCGCTTTGTAATATAATAATCTTTGGAAAACCGAATAGCTTTGCTTTTTATTGCTTGGGAATAAAGTACATAATGTTACGTTCGTATACTCTGGCGTTTTGATAGATTAGCGTATTCATTCTATATAATTGGTTGTGAACTCAATATTCAGATTTGAGAGAGAGAGGGAGAGAGAGGGAGAGAGAGAAACATTTATTGCCATACATTCGTCACATACATAGAAATAAAACAATACATTTGAAAGAGAAAAAAATACAACAGAACATAACATCTTATTTAACAACAACATTATTGTACCGAATGATGTGAAATGGGCCCCACTCAGCATAATGTTGCGGCGTCGCAACGCTGTTTTTCTGCAGGGCCCATTTTAAACTAAAACTAGACACAAAGTACATACACAAACTGTGACGACACGAACGCCAGCGGGAAACAGTTTAGAGAATAACAAATACAGAAAATATGTCTGGCAACACTTTATCAATTCAACCGTATTTTAACAGTTAAAATCATAACAAGTCAGGCCAGATATTATTGTGGTCATTGCGGTGAACTGTTAACAATTTCAATTGTCTTGATATTGCAACAATTATATCACAACAACCCCCGCCGAACGACAAAGGAAACCAAAAATAATTACAAAGATAAAAAGTAAGAATAAAACATTCTTATGATTAGCAGCTAGGCGGGATTTCGTATTAATCTCTCTCGTAAATAAGTTAATCGTACTTATTTTAATGTAGCATCTGAATCATGATAAATGAATCAAGCTAATACTCCCATTATATCTAATTCAGATTGGAAAATCATCCACATAATACGTGTTGGGTACAAATGAGTGATAATCGCAAGTAGTCATACACACACACAAGATATAACCTATTTGTTTTGGAAATTGTTGACAAAAATATGCTAAGTATGTTCAGGTCGAGCGTAGTGTGCATTGATTATGAGTCATTCATGACCAGTCATTTACTATAACAAATTAGTTCCAGTAGATAGGTGTATATAGTGGCATAATACACATAGGTATGACATCATCAGTATGTGTTAAAACTCTGTAGATAGTTCATAATGTCATAGCGGTTATATAAAAATTATCTTTAAATAAATAACTATCCTTTTTTTCAAACTACCGTTTACGTTTATTATCGTATTGAAATGTTGTATTATTTAAAATCATAAATTGTTGTCGGAAGTATTCCTTAACAACTAAACTTTGACTTTGTCATACGTCATACAACACAGGTTTTCAAACATTTCAGCTCGCGGCATACTTTGCAAGTTTATTATTTGTTACGAATACTTTGGAAGCCCTGTCAAGGGGTATGGTTTATAAATGTAACATTGATTTTAAGTCGTGTTGTGTCTAATCACTGAGTAGATTTGTATTTTAAGTCGTGTTGTGTCTAATCACTGAGTAGATTTGTATTTTAAGTCGTGTTGTGTCTAATCACTGAGTAGATTTGTATTTTAAGTCGTGTTGTGTCTAATCACTGAGTAGATTTGTATTTTAAGTCGTGTTGTGTCTAATCACTGAGTAGATTTGTATTTTAAGTCGTGTTGTGTCTAGTCACTGAGTAGATTTGTATTTTAAGTCGTGTTGTGTCTAATCACTGAGTAGATTTGTATTTTAAGTCGTGTTGTGTCTAATCACTGAGTAGATTTGTATTTTAAGTCGTGTTGTGTCTAATCACTGAGTAGATTTGTATTTTAAGTCGTGTTGTGTCTAATCACTGAGTAGATTTGTATTTTAAGTCGTGTTGTGTCTAATCACTGAGTAGATTTGTATTTTAAGTCGTGTTGTGTCTAATCACTGAGTAGATTTGTATTTTAAGTCGTGTTGTGTCTAATCACTGAGTAGATTTGTATTTTAAGTCGTGTTGTGTCTAATCACTGAGTAGATTTGTATTTTAAGTCGTGTTGTGTCTAATCACTGAGTAGATTTGTATTTTAAGTCGTGTTGTGTCTAATCACTGAGTAGATTTGTATTTTAAGTCGTGTTGTGTCTAATCACTGAGTAGATTTGTATTTTAAGTCGTGTTGTGTCTAATCACTGAGTAGATTTGTATTTTAAGTCGTGTTGTGTCTAATCACTGAGTAGATTTGTATTTTAAGTCGTGTTGTGTCTAATCACTGAGTAGATTTGTATTTTAAGTCGTGTTGTGTCTAATCACTGAGTAGATTTGTATTTTAAGTCGTGTTGTGTCTAATCACTGAGTAGATTTGTATTTTAAGTCGTGTTGTGTCTAATCACTGAGTAGATTTGTATTTTAAGTCGTGTTGTGTCTAATCACTGAATAGATTTGTATTTTAAGTAGTGTTGTGTCTAATCACTGAGTAGATTTGTATTTTAAGTCGTGTTGTGTCTAATCACTGAGTAGATTTGTATTTTAAGTCGTGTTGTGTCTAATCACTGAGTAGATTTGTATTTTAAGTCGTGTTGTGTCTAATCACTGAGTAGATTTGTATTTTAAGTCGTGTTGTGTCTAATCACTGAGTAGATTTGTATTTTAAGTCGTGTTGTGTCTAATCACTGAGTAGATTTGTATTTTAAGTCGTGTTGTGTCTAATCACTGAGTAGATTTGTATTTTAAGTCGTGTTGTGTCTAATCACTGAGTAGATTTGTATTTTAAGTCGTGTTGTGTCTAGTCACTGAGTAGATTTGTATTTTAAGTCGTGTTGTGTCTAATCACTGAGTAGATTTGTATTTTAAGTCGTGTTGTGTCTAATCACTGAGTAGATTTGTATTTTAAGTCGTGTTGTGTCTAATCACTGAGTAGATTTGTATTTTAAGTCGTGTTGTGTCTAATCACTGAGTAGATTTGTATTTTAAGTCGTGTTGTGTCTAATCACTGAGTAGATTTGTATTTTAAGTCGTGTTGTGTCTAATCACTGAGTAGATTTGTATTTTAAGTCGTGTTGTGTCTAATCACTGAGTAGATTTGTATTTTAAGTCGTGTTGTGTCTAATCACTGAGTAGATTTGTATTTTAAGTCGTGTTGTGTCTAATCACTGAGTAGATTTGTATTTTAAGTCGTGTTGTGTCTAATCACTGAGTAGATTTGTATTTTAAGTCGTGTTGTGTCTAATCACTGAGTAGATTTGTATTTTAAGTCGTGTTGTGTCTAATCACTGAGTAGATTTGTATTTTAAGTCGTGTTGTGTCTAATCACTGAGTAGATTTGTATTTTAAGTCGTGTTGTGTCTAATCACTGAGTAGATTTGTATTTTAAGTCGTGTTGTGTCTAATCACTGAGTAGATTTGTATTTTAAGTCGTGTTGTGTCTAATCACTGAGTAGATTTGTATTTTGCGTTAGTTGATAAGCGTTAAAAACAACAATGACATTGATGGAAAACATTTCCTTACAACTTACGTACCTACCTAATTCAATTATTTCTATAAATGGACGGATGGGTTTTCACTATTTTGATATTTTCGTCTTTGTTTTGAAATCGCACTTATTTCAGTGTGTCTACCTACAATATTATACTGATTTCTGAATTGTTTCTACAACGTAATTTTGGATATTTATCAAGCGATAAATACACTCGTAGTAGCTATTTATAGTAAGATGCGCACTATATATGTCAAGAATGGCATCATTTCAGATCAATGTTTCGATAAACATTTAATAAAAAAAACACATTTTCCTTATGACCAAATTTTTATATGTTATATGTTGCTTTAGCTCAGGGACAGTCTCTCTTAGCTGTTCTCAATTGAGTTTTTATTTGTCATACTAATGACATTTGCAAAAAAACGCAAACCACGCAAGATTCATCCCAAGGCAAAAAGGTGTAAAACTATACAGAATGAGTCATGTGGTCTGCCGCAGAAATACAATACGAACTAACAGACGCGACGGATAGTAATGCACGAATGACACATCGATTGTCGCGCACAGCGCGAGTCGCCATAAAACAGTTGGTAAGTGTCAACACTTATATCACTCTATATATTTGCAATGTGGTAACTCTTTCGCTTTATGCTTTGACTAACTGGTATGTTGATGTTGGCACTATGGTAGAAAAAATGGCGCGTATCGTGTGCACAAGACAGCAGAAAGAAAAGAGGATCAGCTGGCGTGAGTACGAGTGAGGACTTGAGTTTGCGAGTTCCCACGGAGGCCGGAGTAGAAGTTCCGACAGGTGAGTGCTTGCATTGTATTTTCTATGTCGACCTATATTGCATAAGCCGTGGAAGGATGACGAGACCGTGTAGGGAACTTGTCTTTATTGAGCATGTCCAATCTTGCAGTGCACAGCACTACTGATAGGCAAGGACATTGGACAGGGAGCCCGTAGCTCACAAGAGGTGTGATCCGGCAGCACACTGGCACGGTCGACTATTGTTGGAGCAACCGAGGCAGGACTATGGGGAAGGTGGAGGTCCTCGTGAGGATAAAATCCTCGCGTCCGGCTGGTGACTAATACATGAGTTTTGCCTGCAGTCACCAGAGTACAACATGTACTCAGTCCGGAGCTAGTCGACCGTCGCCCGGACATTAGACCTAGTCATTTATTATGCGATAAATTAGTAGCTTTGCAATTAAGCGTGCGTGACAGCAATCACGCGGAGGCCCCGTAGGAATCTGTAACATGGGGTTAAGTCACATTAGACTACGTTACTCGTCATACGACAGAGACTAGGTCAAAGTCAACTTAAATGCATGTAAGTAGTAAAACTACAATAGAATGGTGTCCACACCGCAACTATATATACATACGTCATATAGGTTATAGTCTAGAGTAGAAAACAGCTGATACGAACGGTCGACTTATCCCTCTATACTTATGCACCATTGCACCATGCAGTTCATTTTACTAGTTCGAGTTTTATATGCGGAACCCTGGCAATGTAATATATGTAGCGTTAATGCTCTACATCGATGTCTATGTTCAATTTAATTATTGCCATCCAGCGTGGCAATGCTGCCAGCCTTCTGGGCACCTTACCGCCTGGCAGTGATTTGGGACAACTTTTTTAATTATAGTTAAGTAAGTAATTAAACGTCCTTAGTCCTATTATTTAAGCCATTTCCCCGCATGGTTTTAGAACCGCATTACCCATGTTATTCGAAATGACACTGTCGTCTTTACACCTCGTGAAGACACGCTTCGGACAATCAAGGGAGGCCCTAAACCTTTATATGCCAATGAAGGTTAATGGTGATCTGTAGCCCGAAATAACTTGAAGGCGTCGTAAAGACCGATAAAGTAGGCGTCGCGAGACTAATGAGTTTGGACTCTTTTTAACCGACTTCAAAAAAGGAGGAGGTTCTACGTTCCACTATGTATGTACATCGATTACTCCGTCAATTGTAGACCGATTTTCAAAAAAAAAAAAATATTCGAAAGGGTATGCTCCTGAGGTGGTCCCATTGTCACCAAGTCATGATCTGATGATGGGATCCCAGGGAAATCGAGGGCAACCCTCAAATTTTATAGGCACGTATTATGTGTTTCTTGTATTTTCTAAGGCTATTCAAGTATTTGAGTCTGGTAGTCATCATCTCATGTTGATGAGCTGATGATGGAAGGTACAACTCCTTAACGGTTAGGAGTTGGAGGATAATTCTGAAAATGTTAAATCAACGTAAAATTGTAAAATAAAAGTCTTTTAACAAAAAAGTAAAACCGCCTTCAAAAAAAAACCTTAGAAAAAAAACGTAAAATAATCCTCTAAAATAATGATAAATAAATAAAATAAAATACGTTTATTTAGGACAACAGAAACTAAAGCCTAAAGTTTTACCGCCTAGCACTAAGCACCAGAAATATGAAGTCGGTGCGGTGCGAGCGGAATATTCTTTGAATGAAGCACCGACTTCATATTTCTGCTGCTTAGTGCTAGGCCATAAAACTTTAGGCTTTAGTTTCTGTTGTTCGGAATGAACGCATTTTATTTAATTTTATTTATTTATCATTATTTTAGAGGATTATTTTACGTTTTTTTTCTAAGGTTTTTTTTGGAATAATAGGATCTACTTTATCATTCAAAAATTTCAATCGTTTTATTTAGGTGAAGGTATCCCCCAACAAAGTAGCAATTTAGTGTAGATCGCATTTCATCATACGTGCATAACAGGTACCTACTGCTTTAACAGTCCGGTCGTCCACCTGTCGGTATTTGTCAGTTTATACCGTTACCTGTGCTGTTCTACAAATACTTTGGAAGGATAATTATATCTATAGACGATTTTCCTTTTCTATTGTGAAAGGGTTCATCAATAGAAAATACAATTCATGTCAAAAATACTCCGTAAGAAAGAACCAGAATGAAAATAATCAACACGGATAATACACTTACAAGGACACTGACCCACAGTCAAATGACATTTAAAACAAAGAGTATCTCTTTATCATTATCAGTGTACTATGTACTCTAAGTACTTTTACTAAGGTGTAAGTTTGTGTGTTTTGTTTTGAAATTTGACAACTACAATATTTACCGTATGTAAACCAACCAGCCTATCAATACCATTACGTACCTTGGTTCTGTGAAAATTACAGAATAAACTTTGTTATTAAAACTTATAAGTCAATGACGTTAGTCTACAAAAGGTTAACTTCGTCACATCAATATTTATGGCTCAGTAACTAATCAAGCCAAACCGCTCTAAAAATTAAGCCCATTCGCACATTATGCCATCTGAATGACAGCTTACGTTTATCGAATTAGTTAATTAAAGGTGTCTACATACAAAGGTTTCAGCAGGGACTACTGTTCTACTTCTCACCATACGAAAGACCCTTACAGTAGACCACTTTCCATCAGCTGCTGTATCAAATTTCATCAATAGAGCCTGTAAGAGCTTCGTTTCGCTCCAACCAATGTCGTAACCTGTGAGCGCGAGGGAGACTTACGCTCTCGATCAGCTGTTGCTTCTCCTGCAACTGCGACTCCTGGTGGCGAAGAGTTGCTCGCTGCTTCTCCGCGGTGCTGCTAAGTCGGGAAAGGACTTCTTGGTCATGTTCTCTGGCTGGAGATGGGGGCGCGCTTGTGCCTAGGAAAAAATTGTAGAATAAATACTGAGACACTGGAAGTAGGTAAGCAATTGCTGGATGAGTAACTTAGTTTAAAACACGAAGTAAATGTAATGTTTTTCTCAAACGTCGAGGGAAGTAAAAAACTAGCTCCCAAAGTACAATACACAGGATTACAATTAAACTTATATAATTATACAAATACGAGCGGAGCCATTATTATTGTTTCAAAACATTTTTAACAGAAAATAAACCAACCAAATTAATTATACATCGAATACAAGTTGGGATTAGAAGGTAGAAATAAAATCCAAGTTAGTGGACGGCTACCAAATCAGAGAGAAATGATGAATACCCTTAGGAACTTTTCATTACTTTTCTTCAGTGCTGGAAACTTAGCCGTAACTTAACCTTTGATCACAAACTTTCATCCGTAGACGGCTGTGGATTAATAAAATGAAATTGATGAATGTCGGAGGACAGAGCAGTAAAAATAAAAGTAAAAGCTCGCCGCTGCGTTACAAGACATTGTAAAGACAATAACAGTTAAACGAAACTCCTCATAAATATCTTAAACCGTGGGATTTGCAGTAGATGAGATGTTGCATGGCCAACATTACATAAGCGAGCATTTCACACATCCACTAATCAGTGGATAGCATGATACATGCATGATATTTTTCACTCTTAATCAACGACGAATATTCCGAATATAAAATTGTGTAAGTCGCAATACATTGCGGCGCCCAATCGTCTAGGCACAGTCAATGTCATAAATATAATGTATGTTACCTATGTATGGACGACCGGATGGCCTAGTGGTTAGCGACCCTAACTACGAAGATTGAGGTCCCTGGTTCGAATCCCGGTCGGGACAGATATTTGTATGATGAATACAAATGTTTGTTCTCGGGTCTTGGATGTTTAATATGTATATAAGTATGTATTTATCTACATAAGTATGTTTATCCGTTGTCTAGTAGCTATAGTACAGGCTTTGCCTAGTTTGGGACTATGTCAATTGATGTCAATTTGTCCCATGATATTTATTTATTTATTTATTATTTATTAAGTGGTCAAAAACATATATACGCCTGTATGCCATTAACAATAAGGTGTTCACATTTATTTGACGCAATGGCTGTATAGATATTTATGACCTCGACGGTACTTCCAACTCGTTCGCTTCACACACTCGCAATGTAATGCAAAAGCAACATGCACAACTCGACTACTAGCATAATTTCGGGGTTAGTATAAATATATAATTATCTGCGAGCTGTCTGGAAAAACGATGCCTAAAAAGTGATTCGAACCGGTTTCCGCAAACTCGCCGAGCACGACCTTTGCACTTATTCATTCTGTCGTTCCTTCTAGATTGGCGCGGATCCTAGCCAATTTATTTGCTGCCTTAACAGGAAGGAGGGACGCGAGCGGTCGTGTAAGAAATTCGTTTACTTATTATGTAAAATGTTGCTGTCAATGTTGGATTAATTTCATACGACGCCGTTTGTTTTTGAAGCACGGAACTAGACAGGCAATTTCATAACCCGGAAGCAGCAAGCATCCCGTGGACTTTACTCAAACGTAGAGTCCCTCTATTTGACACGCTCCAGTGCCTTTATAAAGTGTGGTATACCACACTAACCTAATAGGGGTCATGAAATAAAAATCACGCACGTGAATGTGATGATGATGATGACTCGCGCGCATTTTGTGCGGAATACCAACAATCATTTTACTTATTCTACGACAAATCAGACATCACTCCACGTCCGCAAAATGACAAAGTTATTTAGTGCTCACTACGAGCTAAAACGAGCGATAGCCTTACTAAAATTCTGTTCTCAGCATACGTAGTTTGGACGGTGTCTAGACTGCCGAGTAGAGGTGTAGCTAGTCCAAAATAATCGTATTAAAGTTACCAACACATCATTAAGTAATTTACGGTAATAGCGTTCCATGCTAACATCATAAATTTAATAGAATTTATTAATTATTAGCATAATGTATGCGTGGTCTGTGCCGCTCCGTGGGCGTAGGGCATACTTGTCACAAGGTTAAACTGGTTCAATTAAACACCGACTTTGGCTCACGATGCTAAGGTTGGTTTTGCTCTGGGGAGTTTTAGGCTAGATTGGCAAACTCATGTGGTGTTTGAGGAAGGTAATGTTATTGCCAAAGGCACTTTTGGGTGTCTCAACGTGAAAGTGACGGGCGCTTAATTGGTTTCTCGCTCGACGAAATGATGCTAGTGCCGTTGAAAAAAGCTGTGTAATAATTACTTGTAAACTATAGGAGCTATCGTTCACTAGGTTACAACTAGCAGCGAGTAATGAGTGGCAGTAGATAAGATTATCGGTGTAGTTTCGATATCGTTCGGACTCGGACACCGCGTAGGAGCCACACACTGCCCACAAGCTGTTAGCCACTACTGTTCTAGTAGGTATATGACAACTTTATAGTAGCAAGTTTTCATGATCAATACTGACTGAAAGACAAATCTCGCTTTACTTGTTTATTTGCTACACGCGCCGGTAGTGACAGATGTCAACGCCAGACGCAATTTCCGTTCCAGTGGCATTGAAAGGACCAAGTAAAAGACGGCTGTTCTTCTAAATTCCTAATAAGATAAAATCGAACTAACACGAATTTGGACCAGTGTCCAGACTTATTCAAATAAACGAGCCAGTCGCGTAAATACGTAATACAAATGTAGACGAGGATTGCCCGACATCTTTCGGATCACGAATTTGGAATGCGACATGATCGGTAAATCGTCGCTATACTTTCTCAACCTCGTATCTTACCGATATATTTAATTCCAAAGACAACTCTAGTACTCTAGAAGATCTAAACAGTGTTGTGTTTGGAACTAAATATATCGGTAAGATACGAGGTTGAGAAAGTATAGCGACGGTATAGTGGGCACGGAATATTTATTCAATACTATTATAATTCCTTTACGAATCGTCTTTATACATCAGTATAAAAAGTTATACAATAATGTACAGTCATAGTCCCTTGAATCTGCAAGTTCTTATTAAAAGGTCGAGGCTCGGAAAAATACCAGTACAAAAATATCCGTGCACAAAAGATCCGTTAGGGACGAAGTCCGAAGAGCCTCTTACAAGATCAGATAAAGACGATACCTACTGAATACACCGATGCGAACGCCATTGCCTTACCGACAAATCAGGGAAATTCCTGTAAAGGTTCAGAATAAAGTTTGAATAACCTTGAGTGATACTAATAAAATAATAATAATAGGCTAATGCAACGTGTATTATTTTGACCAATCGTATATTTGCATCTTCGCGTATCACCGATGTGTATCATAAATGCAATCGTATGCGAACTGCAAATTAGCACGCCAATAATTAGCTTATTACTTCAAACCTAGTAACCATGATACGCGTTAGTGCCAAACTATAGATACGATACGACGAAATGATACTGTGGACGAGACGTGACTAAATGTTTTCACACGTTTAGATGAATTTATAGAGCTGGCAAAAATGCATTGAACGAAACTAATGTTACATAGACATTTTTTTAGGGAAATGCGGAAACGACATATGCCTGTCATTTTCATAATAATATGCATGTGAAGTGTATTCAAATAGGGGAAACATCCACTATCATTCACTCATTCGATCCATTCGTGCCAGCTCTGGTCTTCCCCTCCCATTCTTCTATTCAGTTTGTATTTCTGGACGGATACAATTTGGGTATCCTCAAGGCTAGAGTGGATAGGCTGTTACTGAACCAGTGTGTTACACCTCTGGCTTCATCTGCACTTTCCAGGTCAAACGAAAACTCACCATCTCCAGGGGCATTGATCGTCCGCCTCAACCTCTTATTCTCGTCCTGGAGTCTAGAAACAGCAGTCACCAGGTCAGCTGACTCCGTTCTCCACTGCTCCTCGATCGCTTCTATTTCCTAAAACAAAACAAAAATGCAAATTGGCAATTAAATTTACATGTTGAGACCTCGGTGCGTTGATAACTTTATCAATGCACAAGGTAAAGCTTAATATCGGTGAAGGACTTCACTTAACAGTAGGTACTGACCTAATCAATAATCTTATAAGAGTAAGCATGAATGGTTCAGTTTATGATGCATGCAGGTAATTGGTAACTTTCGCTTTATACTTGTGCATGTGATTCATATACGTTGTATCTATGAATGAGATGGCAACGTAATCCATTTACTGCATACTTAACATTGTATAGCAAAGTACCTAGACATAGACGACCGGATGGCCTAGTGCCTAGTGGTTAGCGACACTGACTATGAAGCTTGAGGTCCCGCCCGGGTTCGAATCCCGGTCGGGGCAGATGTTTGTATGATGAATATGAATGTTTGTTCTCGGGTCCTGGATGTTTAATATGTATGTAAGTATGTATTTATCAATATAAGTATGTTTATCCGTTGTCTAGTACCTACCCATACCCATAGTACAGGTTTTGCCTAGTTTGGGACTAGGTCAATTAGTGTCAATTTGTCCCATGACATTTATTTATTATTATTTTATAGTTAATAAAAACAGAATATTGACCGCGATTACGATTACCTTATAGGTTTGATGAGCTCCCGATATTTCGACTCAGTTAGGTACCTACATGCGTCATGATCACGGGCAAATCAATATCACATTCTCATTAGGTTTAATTTAATTAACCGCGAATCATTGAAAACTGTTAAAGTACCTATCTAGTTACGAGAACACAATTTGAAGAGTAAGAAATAAAACATAACCAGACAGGGCTGACTGGAAACTAATTTGCCAATATTTTTAACAGACTTAAAAAGGACGAGGTTCTCAATTCGTCGAAATCTTTTTTAAATTTTATTCTGGTATGTCAGACAGCAAAAATAGTGAGTCAACCTAATTAGCATAAACAGTGTCGTAAGGTGGAAGTATCACGCACGGTTAGGACCTAACCCATACCTATCTCTCTTATTTAATTTTTAGGCTTGGTGATGTTAATTTAATGTTGAAAAGGTATTAGATTTGTGTCCATAATGTAGAAGTAACCTTTGTTATTAAAGCTTGTTGGCCAAAGTAAAGGTCAAATAATCCATTCAGACTTTGGTAAGTTTATACACGACATAGTAGAAGCCAAAGGAGACTCTAAAGCTTATTTGCGTAGGGTAAGTTTAGGTAGATATTGCTGTCCTCATCAAAAATATAGAAGGTATCTATGCTGGTGCGACTGTAGCTCGTTGAAGAGTTTAATGCAGCCTCGAGGGCCGGTGTCAGTTTTCGGTAGTAAATGACAACCCGTTTGAAACTTCAACGCTGACACAGCCAAGAATAAAATTCATCATCACAAGCCTTTTTTATGTCCCAGTCTGGGCGCAGGCCTCCTTTCAGAATGAGAGGGCTTGGGTTATAGTTCCCACGCGGGCCCAGTGCGGATTGGGAACTGCATGCACACCATTGAAATCCTTCGCAGAAGTGTGTAGGTTTCCTCACGATCTTTTCACCGAAAATCTCGTTATAAATTACTAAATGTAATGTCCTAATGTCGCACATAAATACGAAATACTCACAAGGTGCGAGCCGGGGCTCGAACCCACAACCCTCAGCTTGAGAGGCCACAGGTCAAACCACTCAGCTATAACGGCAATTGATATTCACATTATTAGGTAGGTAGGTACCTACTTATATTTGGCAGCGAGATAATGCGGCTAGTGTCCTGAGGACCCAAGTGAGCGATTTCTTTAGGCACTTTTTTTGGGTTAAGTATTTTTTATGCTATTTCGTGGGATTTCTCACAAAAATACATTTGTCGCAAATATCGCAACTATTTCGTACTTACAAGAGGCTTAGAAGTTATGACTTATGACAATGTTACTTGGGGTGCAAGGTTACGGTAGGTAGGTACGGTTAACGTAGGTACCTAGTAAGTATTTACTTGAACAGATACTTGTACCTATTACCTAACTGTTTAATAGCTACCAGTACTTACCGAAAATTTACCAAATAGGTAGGTAATTAATGATTACTTAAGTAAATCAACCTTTCGGTGACGCCTATCTAATTACAGCGATATTAGTAAGACACTCAAACGTAGAAAACAAATACAACTGTATAAATATTTAATACAAATACGTTTACATGAGTTTAATTAAATGTTTTTTTTAACTGTTTACAAACAACAAATAGAATAAATTAACCTTCACAAGACACAAACAAACAATTCGTTTCGCTAAACTGTTGGGCCTGCAATGGATCTGCTCTCATTGTTAAGTAGAATATTTCGTACCTACCCAAAACGAAACTTGATATGTACCTACCTAATGTATGTAATGTATGGTACATTACTCTCGCAATACACAAGTAAGATAAAATCATGTGATGCTTCAAATTGCAAATTTTTCGATGTGAGGTGAGATAATGCGAAAAATATTAGACCTCTAAGATAAATCGCTATTACTCGTAGACGACCTTGACTGTTTCGGTAATATGCAAACTGGTCGTAACATTATTTACACATAGAAAGGAAATTCGTGTGACGACATAATTGTTGTTATGCCATAAGATATTACAACAGAACTGTGTAGCTAGTTGACACTTGACAAGTCTCTTTTATTGTGAATCAACTTTGAAATAGCAGGTTCTGAACAATAAATAAAGATGATTCTGCGCTTAATTGTCGGCGTGCTGATGACATATCTACATCTTTTTTATACCTACGAGGGCTGTTTGATAAGTACCCGTTTGCTAAATATATTAATATCACTGACCGCAAATAAGTATACCACCCTTTTAAGCCATTTTTCAGAGGCGGGAATTTAAAAAAAAAAATGGCATTCTTTTGTTTTTTTTTCTCATTTGACAACGATTCAGTGAAGGCGTGAACTTAAAATTGTTAAAATGGAGAAAGAACAGTATCGGTCTGTAATAAGATTCTTATTTTTGGAAAGAAAAACATGTGATGAAATAAAAGTAAGAATGCAAGCGGTTTACCATGAATGTGCTCCTTCTATGACAACCGTCAGATATTGGTATTACGAGTTTAAGCGGGGGAGAACAACCGTCTTTGATGAGGATCGCCCAGGCCGGCCAGTTGAGGTGACTACAGACGACATGGTTAAGAAAATTGAAAATATCGTTTTAGCCGACCGCCGAATTAAACTTCGAGAAATCGTTGATGCTGTAAACGTTACAATCGAGAGGGTACAACACATATTAGAAGAAAAATTGGGTATGAAGAAAGTATCGGCGAGGTGGGTGCCGCGTTTACTCACGGAGGAGCAAAAACGGAACCGACTGACTACTTCGGAGCAGTGTTTGGCCGTGTTCAAACGTAACCCGAAGGAGTTTCTGCGTCGTTTCGTGACCGTGGACGAAACGTGGGTCCACCTCTACACCCCGGAAATGAGAGAGCAGTCGAAGCAGTGGATTTTACCGGGTGAACCTGCTCCAAAGAAAGCAAAAACCGTCCCATCTGCTGGAAAGGTCATGGCGACCGTTTTTTGGGATTCGCAGGGTATTATACATATTGACTATTTAGAAAAGGGAAAAACAATAACAGGGCAGTACTATGCCAATTTATTGGATGAATTTGAGGCCGTGTTGAAGGACAAACGACCCCATTTAAAAAAGAAAAAAGTACTGTTTCATCACGACAACGCCCCGGCTCATTCGTCCAGAGTTGTGACGGCTAAATTAGCACAGTTACGCTACGAACTATGGTCTCACCCCCCATATTCTCCAGATTTGGCCCCATGCGATTTATTTTTGTTTCCCAACCTAAAAAAATGGCTCGGTGGCAAGCGATTTGGATCAAATGACGAAGTCATTGCCGCCACAGAGGCCTATTTTAATGACTTTCAAAAATCATACTTTTTGGATGGTTTATTGAAGCTTGAGTATAGGTGGAACAAATGTATAGAGTTAAAAGGTGACTACGTAGAAAAATAAATGCATATATACAAAAAAAATGTTTTTTTTTTTCCATGAACGGGTACTTATCAAACAGCCCTCGTATATCATTGGTTGAATTTAATTTTTGCAGAGAGGCGGTGTAATGTGGATTTTTGACGACGGTCGTTCCGAAGACAATTGAAATTCGCGACCATTGAAAGTGAGTCAAATTTAATTTGCAAGATTTTATTACAGACGGACAGACATCAAGACAGGTGAAACTAAATAAAAGGTAAAAAATGGGTGCATATTGGCTCACCGAAAATTCATAACTCGATGTTTTCTCTTACTATCGATTTGTATTCAGAATGATAACTCTTCCGAAAATTTTACTTCATAATTTTTTTCTTCATAAATTTGTAGTCTTACTGACGGAGTTCATAACAGTCGGTGTGCAGAAAATTGTAATTCATAATGTCACTACTGAGATATATTTGTACTCATACCGTTGTTTTTAAGAACGTTTTTAATCATACTCATATTTTTTCATAATATTGTTACGGGTCCTTATTGGCTCACCGAAAATTTATTACCTATCCGATTTTTTAGAAGAAGAATAGAATAGAATTCTTCATGTTTGTTTTGTGTGGTGCGGGGGTTGCAGTTATAACCTAACCTATATTTCTGGTAGCAATTAGTTTTGTGCACGGGCAAGGGGTTCAAGGGCGAGTCGACGAAGCCCCGCTAACGCGGGGCTTCTTTTTCCGCTCTGAAGGGTCACAACGTAACTAACGAACTTACCCAAGTGGTTGTACGAGTCAGTATAGGCACTTTATTTCAATGAGGGGGGCTTCGCCCCCCGAGCCCCCCTTCCCCCTTCTGCCTAAGCAAGTTTTGTGGGGCTCTAACCTATAGAGTTCTACAGGACAACCATTTAAAAATTTCAGAAAAATACGTAGTTTCGGCAGGAAAAAAATCGGAATAACATAACATTACATTCTGACTTAAGAAGTTATGTGCGAAAACAATTCTACATAAAAAAATATATGATCATGAAAAATAGTATTAGAAACGATTATGGTGAGAAAATATATGAAAACAAACTGTAGTATAATAGATTTTATGTTTTCTAACATTATGAAGTTGAATGATTCGGAGTTGAGAGCGTTCGGAACAGATTAGTTATGATCAGTGATCATTATGATGAAAAATTGTATGACGAACATTTTCGGACTTCCAATAATCGGTATTGGAAAATTGCCGAAAATTTCCAGAATGTGCTTTAAAGGCAATCTGCCATTAACTCACATGTTACTAAGATTCAACAGTGGCACTTATTTATTTATTTATTTACTCAAAACAATAACAGGCTTACAATTAAAAACCAAGGCATCCCAAAGTGTACTACTTTTTGGAATAGTATTGATGTCATACCTATGTTATGCGAGTGATCTGTTTAATTCACTATGATTGAATCTCACTGTAGTTTCAGGCCCAGCACACAGTGAACCGCAACTGCAATAAAACTGCGACTTCTAGTTACTTTTGAGTTTAATTTGAGTTTATGCCATAGACTCCTTTGAGAGACCGCACATGACGCGACCATTTTGAAACCGTTTTAAAATGGTCTTGTCATGTGCGGTTCCCAAAGGATTTTAAGTAAGTAAGTAAACACTTTATTGTACAAAAAATAGGATAAAACACAAGTTACAACAATAACATTTGAGTACAAAGGCGGACTTATCCCTTTAAGGGATCTCTGCCAGTCAACCTTTGAGTGGTGGAGAGGAATAGTTCACTGGGGATCAAGACAAAGTGAGTTCATAATTATAAATATCGAGAGACAATACAATACACACACACATACAAAAACCTACCATATTACATGCAAAGTAGAAGTAAATACCAATATATAAATAAATAAATAAATATACATATATATATACATATAATACATACAATAAATAACAAGCACAACATTAAAGGAGAACTCCCAAATATACTTTATGGAATAATCTTAAATTAATTTCAAAAGAAGCTGCAGTATCGTTGCAGTTGTGTTTCACCATGTGTGCTGGGCCTCATGCTAAAAGTATTGAAGTTGGGCCAAAAAATAATCTTTTTGGTCTTTACCAAAATTGCCTTAAATGACATCCTGGTCTTTGTAGTCAGTATAGAAAGTCATAATGCTAGTACCAGTGCTGGTGTGGCATGGATACAAATACGAACAATGATCATGTTAAAAGTAACATGATCATTGTTCGTATTATTTGTATCCATGCCACACCATGCATTATGACTGTCCAGGAGACCAGAAGACCAGGATGTCATTTAAGGCAATCATTCTATTGAGAGTACCGAACCTGATTGTATATTTAGAAGTACAGTTCGATCCTGTATTGTTACTTTAATTAAATATACAGTTCACATTGTCAAAATCAATTTAATCACTATAACTTTTATGCAATGCCAGAAGATAGTCTAAGGGACAAGGAATGTAATCCACATCCTGGATTGTAGGTATTTGGTGCAAAGGATTTTTTTAGCTATTCACCAGGAAAATGTCACCCTAGTTATGAGGACTTTGCAATGGATACCAGTAGTTTTAAAGTTTATTGTTCTTGTATCTGAAAATAGTTTTTTCCAAGTTTAGAGTATGTTGCCTAGTTTAATTTCCTCTATCTCTTTTCATTTTTTAATCATTGATTCCACTTGAGAATATTGTGTGTAAATATACATAGTTACAGTGTATAATTGTTACTAACTTATTATGGATTCTCATGTCCAATATACCTAAATAAATAATAATAATATATAACATACTTTCTAAATCATAAGATATTTCCGTGTAAGATTATTCTTTATATCATTGATTAGCATTTTATGTAATATAATAAATACTATTCATGAAACAAATAGATTGTAGCAGCTAGTGATTAAGCCTAAGGTATAACAAAATTTAACAATAACATCAATAAGGAAATAAGCCAAAAGATACACAAACATAACTAGGTATCTTATCTACAAAGTGTAATCTTCTTATGACAACATTTGGATAGTGGCAAATAGTTGTAACATTTAGATACTAATTTACATATAGCCATAATTTAGTTAGCATTAAGTTTAACTGTTTACTTATAACAAGTTGTTGACCGTGGCTTCATCCAAGTAGAATTCAGTTGTCGTTAACTATAGGATGGAATTATGCCATTTTTCTGGATAAAAAGTATCCAATGTTCTTCTTTGGATTTAGTCTAAGTGCAAAAGTGACATTGAATCTGTGCAGCCACTTTAGACCAGATTAAAACACAAAATAGCAAACAATCAAAAGGAAATGATAAACAAAAAGTTGAATAATGATGTGTGATTGTTCAAACATTTTATTCTTGCAAACTTCTAATGATGCATGATGTACAAAATATTAACAAAAAAATAAGAAATTTAAAAAACAAAATTCTGATGATATGATTAGTATAAATTAAGAACCACTGTCTGAAGTGACTATTATTGATAGTGCATGAAGTGAAAGCTATAGATTATACAACTCATCATATGACTGGAGATCAACATTACCTTTCTAAAAAACAATTGCAATAGTGGCCAAAGTACCTCTCAAAAGTACCGTAAAAACATAAGTGGTATGTTTTTAAAACAAAACAATTAAGTAAACACAGAACAACAACAATCCTTGTATTAGCATAAACTGGCATTCAAGATAGTGAAGCCTGTTTGTGGCTAAGTTCAGTTAAATACAGCGCATTATTACGCCAAATTGAAGCCAATTATGTTCAAGACGCGCGCTACCGAAATGTGGTGTCAATGTCGCGCAACACCGACTTCCACTGCCTTCCATTTTCATACTTACAGTACTTTTGCAACTGCACCTAATGCAAGTGTCGAAACTACTGCCGTCCGAGCGCGCTACTGACCGCAGGAATAACTCGATCGTCAATAACAGTGACCTCTAACACCTACCTTTTCGAAGCGTTGTCTGTATTCAGCCTTCTCGATCTTATCGTTTTCCAGCTGAGAAATCTTCGCCGTCAGCTCCTGCAGCGCTTGATTCTCCTTCTCGTTGCGGACGGCCAGGTTCTCCAGCAACTCCAGGGCGTTAATCACCTTTGGCAACAAAGCTGTCACTGCGTCAGCCCCGTATTTCTCTATTATAATTTCACATTCCTTCCCAATGTCCGATGCCAGGTCGTAAACGTCGACCACAGTGACTTCGTCGTCGTATTCCGGCATTTTGGCGGAGTAGCGCCTGTGGTACGGCATCGAAATCACCTTGTTATCACTTCACGGCACCGCATAAAGGTAAACGTTCGAATAATTCACAGAAAAGTATCCACCTTTCGCAAATGCGCCATCATTACTGAAACGTCAAGCAAATTTTACTGAGTGGTAGGGAGGCGCCGCTGTCAGCGCGCGCAATAACGATGGTTGTAACTCGTTATCAATAACGTCAACTATTAAAGTGTCAGATTAATATAATGTTTTGCAATTACTTATTATTATTTTTATCTTTTATCTAATTTAATGGAAACAAATTAGGTACCTCAAAAAAGATTTGTAATATAAGGTAATGCGTCTGCTACATGTAGACGTTTTGCACCAATTCAAGTGACGTTTAGTTTAAGAGACTAGACTAGTATATATTTGTAACTCACTCTAATAAACAAGCACTGAGAAGGTTGGCGTTATTATGTGGCAGACGTTTTACCCTGCAGCACTAGCTGCTTCAAATTAGTGTAGGTATCTCTTTTGTTTCTAAACGTATCTACGATGTTAAATTTAATTATGTTTCAAGTTAGGTTTGTTCAGCATAATCATAGCACGATTACACTAACCTAACTAATTATAACGTTGGCCCAGGAGATAATTTAAAGATTGTTTACAATACGAAATGTACAGAAAAACCATAACAATTTGGGACAAGAGCGTTACCTAAGTACTTATTAATAGTATAGCCTTGTCACCAGTTATAGTGAACTTATCTGGCTGTTTAGCTGTCAAGGAAACTCATCATCATCATCATCATCATGTCAGCCGAAAGACGTCCACTGCTGGACTGGACACAGGCCTCCCCCAAAGCTCTCCACTCAGGCCGCTCTTGTGCTTTCCGCATCCACCGCGGTCCCGCGATTGTCGTTTCTGGTAGCCGGGCCTCTGCTGGTGATTCACTATAATCACCCCCTCAAGGAAACTATTTGGCATTTATTAAGAAGAGGTACCTTGGTAACCTTGGTAATTGACCTAGTCCCAAACTAGACAAAGCCTGGTATGGTATGGGTACTAAAGACAACGGTTAAACATACTCATATAGATAAATACATAGGTACTTAGAAACATAATATTAGACATCCAAGAATCGAGAACCAACATTTGTACTCGTCTTATAAATACATTATATGCCCGTCCGGGGATAGAGCCCGGGACCTCAAGCGTCGTAGTCAGGTAATTTGGTTTTAGATCGTGAATTGTATTAGGTAAGTAGGTACAACGTAAATAAATAAAAAAACGGAAACCAGCAGGTTTTTTGTTTTGCAAATCACACACCTAGTTGCGAACTTACTTAGTTAAAAGAGTAACAAAAAGACTGAATTTAAATAAACTGGCACTTAGATTCGTTGTGTAAGTATTATCTAAAAATAATCAATATAATCATTGAACAGGATTGTCATTCAGGATTATCGTTTTTCTGCTTTGCCTGTTATGTGGTGTTCAATAAAGAGTTATTGTATTGTATTTTATTGTAATTATAAAAAATTGCCAAACCGAATTAAGCAATTTCTAATTAAACAGTGTCATCAAAACCAAATGTCTTGAGTCTGCTTAGTGCCAAATAAAAGGTACCTCTGAAATTAGATGTTTTAGGTAAATTTCAATTTCGAATGTAACTGACCAATACTTAGTACCAAATAGTACCTTACGTAAGTATCAAATTATAATTTAAGGACCTTCCGAAATTCCAACTCTAAAACAATAAGTAGGTACGCAAAACCTTCCAAAGATGCAAATAAGCTCAAAAAGTTTACCAAGTTCAAAAACGGAGCTAAACATGTATTATTTCAGTTAACAAGATACCTAGCTGTAACTGATAGGTCCAGTCGACATATGTTACACTTTTCAACGTTGTTAAAATATCGATTATTAGCCTCCGCCATGCGAGAAGCAACAGTTGGGTCTCGTAAACAGGCGGGAACGCGCGGCTTTCCCGCGCTGCGTAAACAACATTTGTTTTTAATTATATTTTTTTGATCGCGATGAATATACAGAGCAAAGCCAATAAGTTTGTTTGCCCGAATGACAGGCAGCTCTCCCTTCGAGCCAAGTAAGTGCATTGATGGATTGTAATACCAAGTTTTTCCAGATGTTCCGAGTTTTGTTTGTGTTTTCTTAAATAGGTAAAGTTTGACGCAACTTGTTTTTGATGGGATAACGATGTTTTTAGGATCAAGTACGGGAATCATATTTGTTTTCTTTCGAAAAATATTTTGTATAAAATCTTTACCTGAAAACATATTCTGGAATGAAATCGAACTTAACAGATATACACCTATTATGACTAAAAAAGTCATAAATGATCAGACGCATTAGGCCTTATATACGTGAGTGATCCATTTATTTCACTGTGTATTGGGAGATTCTAAATAAACCAGCGATATTAGTTAGGTATATTTCTAAATAAAAAAACATGCAGCTTGAAAGGGATACGTCAATCAATCTAAATCAAAGGCTCTTCAATAACTCTATGACCTGTTACATATTAAAAAAACCGAACTAAAACCTCTTTAGTACAATGCACGCGAGGTAAAAAAAAAACAAAAATGTCCTCAATATTGTTAGTTTTGTCATTTCAATCAAAGGTGTTACTGGAACAGATTGTTTATAGAGACTACGAGTAGTTCAACTTCACACTTAAACTCCACGTTACACGCTGTTGCTACTGTACTTGTACTTGACTTTTATGCAAATTTTGTATACAAACCCAAAACAAATTAGGTAAAAATCACACAAAAAACCTACATACCATTCCACTCGCATTCACAAAGCAAAAAATGTACAGGGTGATAAATTACAGCCGGCATTGGCAGCAACCGACGAGGCGGCTAATGATAAATTTGCCAATGTCACCGCGCAACGGACCCTGGGATATCGAGTTACGTCTAACAATGGAAGGCTCCTTATTTACCCTCTTTATAAAGGTACTCGAGCTGAAGGACTGATTGATTATTAGGTCGGGACGTGGTGATATCAGTTAAGTGTACATTCTGTATTTCGTATTTAAATTTTATTAATGGGTAAAGTAAATTGTATGCAGGTTGTATGCAATTAAATTTATTATAAAGTCATATTTTTCTTTGTGCTCTTATTGCATTTTGTCAATTCATGTGTAAATCGTATTAAGGTTAGCTTGAAATTACAGTCGTTTCAGTACCAGCAATAAAAAACTGTTCGAAAATGAGTCGAAGTGAGTTTTATATGACGAGGAAGGCAAACGAGCAAGTGGGTCACCTGATGGTAAGTGATCACCACTGCCCATAGTGCTCCCATGGTTCCTAGCCACCATCGATAATATTTGTGGTCTTGTGGCACACACTTTGGGATACTTTACTTACAGTCTGTTTTATTTAGGATTGGCGGACAGGACCATATCGAGAACAAATTATTATATATTCGTAATATACAGCACTCTATTGTCCCATATTGAAAAATAGCTAGGTACGTCTATGCGACACCTCCGCCTCCATAGATACACGAATCAACGAATGCCACACAGATCCAACTATTACCTGCAGTCACCAGCAATAATATATGATTATGGACAGCACTGCAAAAATATCTGATCATGGTAGAAGGCAAAAATATATGACGACATTCGACGCTAATAAGATCCGATATGTTGCGACCGGCATAAATATCGTTCTTGGGTAACGGCATAAGTATCGGACACAGAGTCGCTTAAAAATATCTGATACTTGACGAAATCAAAAATATGTGATCAATCAGCAAACATGAACTTAATTCAGTAGTATTACGAATCTAATTTGAATGCAGCGATCTGACGCTTCTCGAAAACAGTGCGTACTTGTCACTGGATATGTCTGTCTCATGTTTTGTTTTATCTAAATCCAACAAATTCAGTTCTTCGTTTCTAATATGACATACCCTGTTGACGGATTATTTTTTCCATATACTTTACCAAGGAGTTTAACCGCAAATAAAAAAAACTTCAAGCACAAAAACACTGTTATTATTTTAAAAGCTAAGAAACGTGAGATAGATATACGTAGTGACAAGTATGCACTGTTTTCAAGAAGCGTCAGATCGCTGCATTCAAATTAGATTCGTAATACTAGTGAATTAAGTTCATGTTTGCTGATTGATCACATATTTTTGATTTTGTAACATGTGAGATATTTATGCGGTCCGTGTGATTGGATGTTTTTGCTTCCAAAGTGAATACATATTTATGCTGGTGACGAGTCACTTAATTTTGATTTTGTATAGTATCAGATATTTTTAAGCGACTCAGTGTCTGATATTTATGTCTCTAAACCAAGAACGATATATATGCCGGCCGCAACCCATTAGATCTTTATGCCGTCGAGTGTCGTCATATACTTTTGCCTTCTACCGTGATCAGATATTTTTGCAGCGCTGTCCATAATCATATATTATTGCTGGTGACTGTACCATCATCACTATACAATACCCTGAACAACATTTTTCAAAAAAATAATTGACGAAAAATTCCATACCTAAGTATAATTATCAAACATGCTCACAAAATTTTACGAGAAACTGGACAGCCTGGTATACGAAAACATTTTTGCAAAAGCTGAAACAGAGACGCTTCGCTCACGCTTGGCGCTCGTATGGTCAAATAACGTATTTATAATTTCTGAAACCTGTGCTATTTAGAGACATTGATTTATTTTTCCTGTATTTTTTCTCGGCAGACTCCGGGGCTATTATAATTTGAAAAATGTGGGGCAGAAAAAAAAACTAACATGTAATGTTTACAATGTGCAAACAGAGCCCTTTCATATGATATCCCATTTGACCTAGTAATCCCACTTTGAAATTGTAGGACTCCCTTTCCACCTCGTTACTATGAAAATAAATATATTTTGTAATTATTGTCTATTTGCAAAATACTCGGGTAAGCATAGTCTAAAACGAATTCAAATTTCTAATCGATAGCATTTCCTGATATTTATAACATTATTACCAGCTGTGACGGACAGACAGATAGGCCGAGTCACACCGTAAGGGATCCCTTGTACCATTTTGGTTCAGTACCCTAAAGAACAAAAAACCCGATTGCAAAAACAATTAACTAAAAAGAGAAAAACTAGCTCAATATAAGTACTTTATGTAGGTAGCTTGAATGTTAAAAAAAAAATTAAAATAATCGATTTATTGATTATTTTTGTTTTTATTTTTATGAAACATTCATAGAATGAAATTCAACATACAATGACAATGCAAAGAAAAATCCGTTAAGCAGCTGCTTAACGGATTTTTCTTTGCATTGTCATTGTATGTTAGCTTGAATGTTATTTGGAGTGCAGGCGAGGGCATGTGACAGCTGTTTCTTCATTTTTGTTTGCCCCGCCTGCACTAAGTTAATTGTTTTTGCAGTCGGGTTTTTGTTTTTAAATAATTTTGTTTTATTTAAAGCTTTTTAGTCATATAAACTGAAAATGTTTGCTCCTTTGCTTGAGATCCTAAATAGTCACTCGAAATGAAAAATGGTAAAATAAACCTAAAGTTGGTTTTCAAATACCTATTCAATGATACCGCACTTGATCACCGCACCGTTAATCATAAATTTATTTTTACTTTCTAGCCTTATTATTACTTTTAATCAAATTTTCGTCACATCAACACACATTCTTTTTTCATTTTGAATAACTCAAGAAAAACTATTATTGACTTAACAAGCTGAGAGCCAAGGAAGACTTACTTTTTTATTTAATAAATTTACTGACCTAAGTAAAATAAGTACTTGACATAAATAAGCAGTAAGTAGGGGTGACTAAACCCAAATCAACTTCAGAAACAAAATAACTTTATTTTGCCTAATTTGTGGTTTTAGTATTTTATCTGAAATAAGCCATATCCAAGTGTGTTCCTTTATTAAAAGCCGTCTCAGGATAAGCTAAGTGATTCTGCCACAAGCGAGTTTTGACTTGTAAGTATTTTTTCTGAATTTAATTTTGTTAATTGTTTTACTTTATTCAAACTCAAGATGATTTCAATACGAGTTCTCATAAGTTGACATTGTACAATTTATTAAGATTGTACGAAAAATTTAATACTGTGAACTGTCAAAATCAAGATAGATTTCGATAACTATCAGAGGGCCTACGTCAAAAATAATTACATTTTCAGGACTACTAATTATATTAATCACAAAAATAACGGTCATGTCATGGCAGACTTCACAAAATATAATATAAATTGGTAATTTGTGGTCGGGGATCTATTGAAGTTTGACATAGAGTCGCATGATAAACAATGTTAAAAACTATCAAAAATCGAGAGTTGGAAGCTAAATTTAAAAAGCAATATTTAGTATGTTGTACCGCACTCCACTACGTTATTTAACATTAACGACTAAGTACTTTCGTTATTGCATTATCAATACCTATCACTTATTTATGTGGTACAAAATATCATTGGGCATATTGACAGTTTTTTTTTCTCTAAAATTTTCATAGTTAATCTAATACTGAATTTGGCGGGAAACCGATGAGAGTGGATCGTGTCGTTAATTGAATTTTAGTTTCTGTGCTTAATGTTGTTTGGTGGATAATAAAGATAGTGTGTTATACAACAAATTGACGTGAAAGTGCCCAGCAAATGAAGAATTCAAGTGAAAACGCGTATTCCCTCTGTTTGTGACCCCCAAATATCCGCCGGCTGCTGCTCGCCGTAGCTCGCCGTAAAGTACACTATCGCTTTACGGAAAGCATGAGCAGTTGACAGGACGTGACTAGGACAGACTGACACAACTCTGACGATGACAGGACTTTAATATACAGAAATTTACAAAACACATCAGACGTGGCTGTATGGACTCAGTTCCTTTGCCTATCCCGTATGGGATGAATTAAATAACAAACAACAATAATCTAATACTGCAACGGTTTTTTTTCAACATCCGTTGACAACCATAGACAATAACACAAAACGCCAATATAAAGCCAACCTCGGCCTTGCACCGCGCGACATCGGTCGTTTATCGCGTTTGAGTCTGTCAACTGTCATATCCGCTTCCGCTGGCTTTATTATCGCCTTTGAACGATGTGTGTTAAGTTAATGCGATATAAAATAAATATCATTGCATTTTATTTATAATTATCTATGAAAATAGTACCACAGTCGTTTATTCTTAAGCTCATGCCAAAGTTTGCTCGAAAACAAAAGAGAACGAAATTAAACTCAATTAAAAACTTTCCGTAAATTTTAAGTTCAGAATAGGTAACTATACCTATTAAGTAAACATACAATGCCCACCTACATAGAATCAAGTCAAGTACTTACTCAGTAACACCTACACAAATCATGTTACCACGATAACCGATAATATCGAAATATCAATCAACGTTCTTTCATTTAACCTACTAGGTACTTAGGCTAACGATCTCAAAGCGACTAGAAACTGAAGCCGGGAAAGTTGAAGATCAATTAACCCTACTTAATTGCTCATGCTAAAAGCCAGATACGAAATTAAGACGAGGAAATTCCATACCTAATTAATTATTTTAAAGAAATATTTTATCAGGTTAATTATAGAAGCTTTCCGGTACCGTCTTCATGGTTTCGAATTTTCACTCGCCCCAGCGAACTCGCCTCTCCGGGCATTCCCCAGCTCTCACTTAGGTATTAGGTACCTACCCAAACAATAGGAGTGAGACTAGGCGGGAATCACAAGCCAGGAGAGAATTGATGAAAATACTAACATAAGGGGTGCGTTTCTACTGACGGACTAAGCTAGGCGGAGCGAGAAGAGCGTGCCGTGATTTGACCAATCGCACTGTTTCCACTGAGAAAGAGTGCCAATATAAGTTTGTTAGGTAACATTTTTGCAAGCCTATGAGGTAGAACGCAGTGTTAGTTATGTATGTAACTTTGTTACCTGTATTCTTGCAATAAAAAATATTTCATTTCAATCACAGTGCTCTAAATTCTTCTACAGCTATATTAACCATACCAACCAGCCAACCAGCAACCAGTACCATCCGCTTCAAGCAGAACTTTCCCCTCCAGACAATGAATATTTGGAACCAGGTTGCTGCAAAAACAATCCCGACGAGCATACCTATCCATTTAATTGCACTTACCAATGATTCCGCTCATGTTGCAGGTGTCCATTGCTTAGCTTTCCGTCAGGTCACCCACCTGCTCGATTGCCCTCTCTTAAATACTTAGGTATGTAAAAAAACCCTTCCGCGTATAGACAGCACACGCTCAAAACACAGGTCAAGACTGTATTTTCGGTAATATTTAGTAGTCGGCTTAAACTGTATCTTCGGTACACCTGCGTTTCCCATAATTTCGTTTCCCATAATGGTCACGCAACATAATTTTCTTTCACTATAATATTCAGCTGCCAAACCTTCATTTAACATAACTATTACGTGCCATAATACTCTTTAATCAGGCCCAAACCACCCTGAAATAGGAGATCCGCGAAGCATACCTAAGCGAATTAATTATGGCCTAATTAATTTGCTTAATTTGCTTATGCGCTAATCTGGCACTACCATTTTAGATAAACCTGTATTTTCGCTGTAGAATTATGGAAATGCCTATATTATGATGATGGATGAAAAGAGCTGATAATACTTATTTATATGCGCAGCTCTCGATCCATCACTTGGGCTTTTTTTTAATAAAATTATCTTCTGCAGTGAGGATGGAATGGTGGATATTACGTCACGTCCAAACCTTGCTCTACGTAAGACACATTAACCAACACTTGTTCTTTTATAATTATTTTTTAATGGAGTTGTGGTGGTGGGAATTAGTGTTTAATACTGTAGGTAAATAAATACAATACAATAAACATATGAATAAAGGGTACACGGAAAGAACATGACGTCTAGTCACTTTTTTAAAACGAGACTTTAATATCAAAATATACAGCACTCAATACTTAGACTATAAATTACCACTCAGTTACAGATACCTACTAGTAGTTTATGCAACTGCTACATAATGAGGGTCCTTAAAACACGAGTGTGTTTTTATGAAACGAGGCGAAGCTGAGTTTCATAATAGGATCACACGAGTGTTTTAAGGCCTAATTATGTGGAGTTGCATACATTACTTTATCTGCACACATATTATAAGTACTCTAAGATGGGTTCAGAAGCCGAAGGCATATATCATACCCATACCTGTCACGAATTTGACTGTTTTTTTTCCAATCATAGACAAACATACCGAGCTGACGTTTCGTGAACTGTTTTTTTTTTGTAAAAATATTTCACATTATTTATTATACATGTCGGACTGAACTAGGCTTATAGACGTGAGTGATCCGTTTTATTTCACTATGATTGTAAATTACGTTGGTTGTCAAATTCGAAACATAGAATTCGATATCGAAAAGTCATTACAACATCGAATTCGATGTCGTAATGACTATTACTTTACTGCTGGACCTCCTGGTGGTGGCTGTCGGCGAGAAGGCGTCGTCGTGCTGCAATACTGGTCATTTTCTACGGTTTCTGAACCCACTATAGAGGACTTATGATATGTGTGTAGATAAAAATATTTATGTAACTTGTCTTTTATATCACTTTAAAAAAGATGTAAGTACCTGTACGAAAATTATATTATTATGGATAATTTTATTACCTACAAACTCCAAACTTTCAAATGGAGATACCTAACATGTACATTCAAATGTTCTTTTCGTGTACCCTTCAGATAGATATGTCAGAATATCCTCCAACTATCCCAAGGAATCATGGAATAGGATACCTGCCTATACATTAAAAGGGAAGGCAAGGTTTTACAAGAGGCGTATAGTCAGCAGCAGAAGTAGCTAAGCAACCGAAGCGGTCAATGATCTAAGCACGGCTCTATTGTTATAGACATAGCTATTAGGAGCTTGGTGTAGATCATTGTGACCTCTTCCGGGTTGCTTTGTAAAAACTTAGGTTGGTTTGGTACTTAAATACTTATTAAGTTAGTCACGCTAACAATTGAGGAAACCAATTTTGACGAAATTTGGCATGCACAAAATTTTTGATACGGAAAAGTATATTACGATGTTTTATCCAGAAATAATCACGGCTGAATTCTGCGCAGAACAACCACCCAACAGCTGTGACTCTATATTTTTCTTTTCTAAGCGGAACTTTGTACCAAAGAGCCAAGTAATCAATTTTGCATATGACAAAAACTAGGACCTTACAGTCGGTAGGCGAGTTGTTTAGAGCCCCTCGTTCATTAAGACTTCAAACGACTTCATTAAGCCCTCCCTACAGGTATAAAGAGTAGATGCAAGGGTCAAGGGCGACAACGGAGTTATTTGTATCTGAGTAAAGTAGACTATAAAGCACCTACCTACTAGTAATCATTATGAATGAAAATATCCTTCATGATTCTTTTTTTTGTACCTAGTCTAAATTATAGATTTATCGCAACCAGGTGGGCAATTGTTGAAATCCTGTAATCAGCGAGAGCTCTCAGAAAAACAACTACGGATTAGTCATAAACATGTAGAGCTTTACCCTCCTTTAGTTAGGTACCTACATCATTACCTACCCAGTAATTAGTTCCTAGTTAACTGAAATGAACTAAGTTTTGTAATTAAGCCATGATTGGAACTTCGTAACTTAGTAGATGGAAGGCGCAAATAAGTAGAGAGCAATGACTTCTGTTAATAGTTTGGAGTATTTCATTGAGTGTACAAAAACTTCATTAAGGTTAAGATTAAGGGCCCTTCAAGGCTAGAGTGAGGCCATTACATACTGAACTAAGTGAGTTACACATTTGGCCACATCTGAGCTCGGCATCAGGTGGCTGTGGAACGTTTTTACAAAGCAATCAACATTAAATCGCATAGTTTCCGACTTTGTAACGAGTACAATCGTAATAATAAGTCATTTCTTGATAAAAATTCAATGGGAAAACCCTCAATCTACTACACAACCCACCGTAAGCTTTAAGACTTCACAAAAAGAATGAATGAAATCGGCTTACAATCTTCGGAGATTATCGTATATAAAATCAGCGGGAAGCGAGTAAATTAAACGTAGTATCGGGAATAAAATTCATCTGCTTATTTTCTACCCGAACAAATCGGATTTATTTTGTATAAATAATAACACCCGAATTAAGAACTCTTCCTTTCCTTGACGTCCTTTAAAAATATCTCTGTAAGGGCACCGGCGCGGCGTCATCAATAAAAATTTGCAAACAAATGAATCGTAATCGAATTCCACAATACTGCATCACTCGAGGGATCCCGTGACGTCACTGTAAGGGTCAGTCACTAAGTAGCGAAACCTTGAGACTTCTTTTGGGAGTTCTTATAATATTGCAGCCTTGAGAGCTATTTTATTCACTGTCTCTTAGATCACTTTGTAATGACTAATGATAGGGATGAATTTTATCTGATGTGTGTGTGTGTGTGTGTGTGTGTGTGTGTGTGAGAGAAAGAGAGAAGTAAGTAAGTACATCATGTTACCTATAGGACAAAAAAATTACACATAGGCTAGGCAAACTAAGGCATGTGTTTGTTGGTTCTACGTGTCTGTGGGTCGAGCACGACGTATTCGAAACCTGCGTCACGTAAAATCGAATAGTAAACGTTGTCGAGTTTGTATGACGTTCGGAACAGCGCCCGCCCGTGAGCGTATTTGGAACTAAAATTTAGTATGAGGCTTCTCGATCTCGATACGATAACCGTAACGATACGCAACATTCGTTAAGTCATGCTCGACCCTCTGTTCGTGTCTCTGCCTTTCCACCGCTAATCGAATTCCTCAACACTCGATCACTGACGTCACTTAAGGGGTCAGTCACTATTAGCAGAACCTTGACTATCCCTCTGGGAATTCTTACAATAAGTTCCTACTACAGCCCTGAGAGCCATTTTAGTCAATGTCTCTTAGCACGGTCACTGTGTGCGTAATGACACGGATGAAGCTCAAATACATATTGTTTATTTCATGGTGACTTGATGTTCCGTAGGCTGTGTGTTTCTACTTGTGTATGTGTGTACTTAAGTACCTACTTTAAGTAGTCTAACGCTTTCTTGTGGGGAGTTTTAGGTAGGTATGTTATTTTAGAACAACCCCATCAGAGCCTACATTATACTAGAAATAGTATTCCCGTCTTTTACTGGGACACTCGGGGACTGCAATTAAGTATACGTCACATGTCTATGGGATAAAACAGATAGACGTATAAAAAAATTATACAATTAATAAAAGAGCGCCGGCCACGTCTCCACGTCATGCATGCTTTTTATTAAAAGATTTTTTATTTCACAATTTTATGTTTAAAAAAACTACCTACCTATATTTACCTCACTGATTTCCATACAATTTATTATTATGGGACCACCTCGGAAGTATACAAATAAACATATACCTACCCGCGGCCGCTTTCAAACAAAAAAAGATCCACAATTGGCGGAGAAGGTAATCGCGTAACAAACATACAAAAAAACCTGCACTCTAATTGGAAACCTCCTCCTTTTCAATTTAGGCATTTGTGACATATTTAGCTTTAAAGTGCTAATTTTTGTTGAAGTCTACTTTTATTCCGGCGGAAACGCAATGATAACAGATTAACTTCATAATAATAAGTACACATAATAATAATAATAATACCTTTAATAATACACATTTAGAAATTAAGGCTGTCTTCACACATACTAGGTCATACATAATAGGTCAGACAAAAAATAATATAAACTATTAAATTAAACCGCCCCACTTACTTCGTAGCTGTAGTGGCAGCATTTTGTATGAAAAATACCTAAGTGCATGTTTATTTAATTCCTTTTCTACTGCTTCTTGTCGATCTGCAGAAACTCTTTAGCTGTTCTATGAAGGTTAAAAATCAATACATGCATCGTAGCTTTTTAAAGAGAGCTATATTTGATACGATATCTTAAGCCGATAGGGCAGATAACATTGCAATTACGTCAGTAACTACAATCGATTCCGTTGATTGGCATCAACTAGTGTTGCACTGGCTCAACCTACCATATGGACGGTTGGATTAAAGCTTTTATCGTACTGTGGGCGTGACGGGATCTGCACATGTAGCACGGCGCGCCATTTTGTCGCTTGTCGCGCAGTGCGTCCCTTTCATAGTGATGGAATCAGAGTGAAGGACGCAACTGAGCGACAAGCGACAAAATGGCGCGTGTTAGCCCCCCTGACGTGAGCAATGAAAGAAAATTGTATAGGCCACGCGCACGTGTTCTTTACGATTACGGCAAGCTGTTGATGACCAAAAGACTCGTTCTAATGAATGTAAAAGTTGTAAGATTCGTACATTTTCCCTCTGCAATTACTTATTTTTATTTTTAAATAAAACTTTTTTGAACGCTTAAATATACCGTCAGCAGAGACGTTTGCTATTAAACATTTTAGAAAACACTTATTTAGAAGAGTAATGCTCCCACTGAACTTTATCATGAACTAAGTACCTATTACGCTACAATAAAGTAGTTATTTTTTCTTACCTTCGGTGAAAAATAATCGTGATAGAGTCCAAGTATTCGTGATACTCGTATAGTTTTTCCTTGTTTCGTGAAAATGCTTTCTCGATAACGTTTTTCATGGTAAAATAATCCTCTAATCATTGAAAGCATATTCCGCTCGCACCGTACCGTCCTCAAATTTGTGCTAGGCCTTAAAACTCATCGCTTTATAGAGAACTAGCTGTTGCTCGCGACTTCGTCCGCGTAGATTTCCGTTAACGCTATCCCGCGGCAACTATACAATTTTCCCGAATAAAAAGTAGCCTATGTTATATCTCAACATTCAAACTATCTTCTTACCACACGAAGAGGTAACAAACTGACAGACAGAGAGACAGAGAGACGGTTACTTTCGCATTTATAATATTAGTTAGGATTTGAATTATTTTCTTTTAAAGTTTCTTTGATTGAAATGGTGCACCTTTCAATAAAGTGCCCCAGTTGGGCCAAGTGTACCTTTTGGAAAAGTGCAGTTTTAGAGAAAGTGCACATTTCGGAAAAGTGAGCTTTTTACAAGCCTGACCCCATTCGAATACTCGTGCTCGGGGCTCTGATACTATTAATTTGCAGACTCCGGACAGGATGGAGCGCGGCCCGCAGCGAGCCGCCCCTGTCGGTCACCGAGCGCGAAGCCATCGCGGCGGTCGTGCGCCGGGCGGAGAAGGTGGACGAGATCGAAGCACGACGTGTTGGACGACTAGTCGCGCGACTTGAAGGTATTGCGATACTACAGGGTATGGTAGTTAGAGTTAGAGACAAGATGAAGAGATGTGGAGAGACTCCAAACCATTGTCTTGTTCGCTGTTGAGTAAAGAGCAAAAAAGGGAGGACTACTTACTAGTCGACTGGTCTCGATTTGAGCCTGATGTAGTACGAATGTTGCCTTAGATAGATTAAAGGCAAGTCATCGAAACCTGTACTTAACTGTCCTGTAAGTACATGCCTTCTTCTTTTGTATAAACCTCAAAATTCAAAATAATCCAGAAGCAAACTCAAAATCGCAAACTGCGAAGCGAGTACATTTTCTATTGATTTCGCTACCCGTTTATAAGTACTTATAATTTAACCATATTCTGTTTTTTATAAAAGCCCAACGGCATTTCTGTATGTAAGAAGAACAAGAGAAGGGATTAATTAGTACTGTCATTCGTACAACACGTTACGATACATCGCGGGTTCTGATTTGTTCTGTATTCTGAGGTATATAAACTATACTACTATATCTCCAATTTGTTATTTATACATATATAGAGCGCCAAACATAGCTTCATCCGGCCCCCGCGAAAAAGTGGGTTAAACCAACACAGAACTAGGAAGTTTCCTTTATAAAAATAACTCCAGGCACGTAAAATAAGAGTCCTTTGGCCCAGTTGAGCCACTATGTAATTTGCTTGCAAATCGGTTGACCCGCCCCGCGGGCGTTAGCTGTCGCCAGCCGTTCATTTGTTTTAATTTGCACAATGATAAGGGTTCTCCTGCACTCGTCTTGTAGACATTGTTGTGAATTTGTGTAGTTGTAAAATTAGTAAAGTCGATAAAAATGATTTTGTAACTTTACAAAGAAAAATATACAAAGTTAAGCCACTTTGACTGTAGGTAAACATATTTTGACATTGGCTTATATTCGTAATAAAAATACTTGCATTATTAGCAAGCAATATTTAGCTTATTTTCCATGGCCAGCAAAGCGCCATTTAATGGCGCTCTAGTGTTACAGTAAAATCAAGATTTAGAATTGTATCTCGTCCTCCATTATTCATCATCATGACAGCCGAAAGGCGTTCACTGCTGGACATTAGGTCTCCCCCAAGGCTCTTCACTCAGACCTGTCTTGTGCTTTCCGCATCCACTGCGATAACGCGATCATTACCAGGTCGTCGCTTTATCTTGTTGGAGGCTTATCCCCATTGTTAAGGCTTATAAACCCTTGCACCTGGTCTTAACCAAGGCATCCTGAAAGGCCTTTCTCTGAAGGTTGTCTTTCGTCCCCAGGCATGCGTCGCTCAGCGCAGGGCCCGGCGCCCCGCACCTGCCTGGTCTGCGGGGACACGGCGCGACTTCTGGCTCCTCTCCGGACCTGTTCCATCTGCAAGAACTCCGCCTGCCCTAAATGCGTCATCGACACCAACTGTCACAGGTTAGTTTAGAATTGTATTTGTTTCTTCAGGTTCTAAAGCCCTTTAACTTTACGAGTACGCGGAGTACCTACGCACAGCTCCCCTACCCCCACTTTTATAATAAAAGATTACATTTTCTTCATCCAGATTTAAGGATCAGTACCTATATATGTTGTACCGGTACCACTATATATATGCTTGCAAGATCAATGTCCCTGTGCCTACGTGCTCGACAATGTCTCGATACTTAACATGAAACTACCGTGAGACTCAATCATAGTGAAATAAAAACGGATCACATTGCACTTGGTTTGATAAGGTGTCGGTACTGGCGAGAGAAAAGTTTTTTATTCCGCGGAAAGTACGTGAAGCCATTGAAATTAGTCGTCATCCCAATTTTAATCGTGATAGTGGATGGTCGGTACCCCCAAGTTGGAAGACTGTGCTAAATACTGCGTCAACGGTGAGTGTGAATAAGCCTTTACAGAGTGATGTGGTCAGTGTAGTGTGCTACCCTGCATTTGACAATAATAAAAATGATGATGAAAACGAGGGTAGTTGTGTGCCACTGTCAGCTGCGTCTAGTATGTCGCGCGAGCAGAGCCGCGGCGCGCAGTGTGCGTCTCGCCGCCGCTGGGTCGTGCGCTCTCAGAGGAAGGACTACGAAGTAGTCCGAAACATGACGACCGGATAGCCTAGTGGTTAGAGACCCTGACTATGAAGCTTGAGGTCCCGGGTTCAAATCCAGATCGGTCGGGGCAGATGTTTGTATGATGAATTTGTTCTCGGGTCTTGGATGTTTAATATGTATATAAGTATGTATTTATCTATATAAGTATGTTTATCCGTTGTCTAGTACCCATAGGTCAATTGGTGTCAAATTGTCCCATTATATTTATTTATTTATTTATTTACATGTCGGGCTGAACTCGACTTATATACGTGAGTGATCCGTTTTTATTTCACTACGAATGTCTCGATAGTTGGCACCTTCAATCTTAATAAGTAGCAATAGGTGATAAGCAAGGTGTCAAATACTGGAATTAGCGTGTCTATCATTGGGACGTTTTACCTTATGTATTAAAAAAAAGTCTACTACCTATATCATTATCAGAATGTGCGACGCGGCCAATTATGTAGATGAAACCTACTTTCATCTACAGGAAAAACGACTTGTTTTGATGTGTTTATATCCCAAATAATTAGTTGGACCATGAAACTGATCACTGCGCGGCGGATGTTTACAAAACGGCTGACTGAGCAAAAATCCAATAAACTTCCAGGCTCTATTTAACACTGTCTGTGTGTACGCTTTAGGTACGCAGTTACATAAGGCATCTCTTTCTACTTTTAATATATGAGGGTAGGTATTGCGCGTAAAAGCGTAGAAGAGAACTTATATATTTAAGTATCTATTTATCGATATAAGTATGTTTAACCGTTGTCTAGTACCCATAGCACAGGCTTTACCTAGTTTGGGACTAGGCTCTGGTATACATTGCGGATGCTAGGACTTTTTACAAGACCCGTACGGATCGCAACCATCATCTTACTTGCTATCTTGGCGCTAATCAGCAGAGCTTGCACGTTGTGTTCCGGTGTGGACTAGGCAGCCGGAGAATTAGTAAGTAAGTAAATAAACGCTTTATTGTACAGAAAATACAGAAATAAATACAGGTTACAAACAGTGAGAACAAACAACCAAAGGCGAACTTATCCCTATAAGGGATCTCTACCAGTCAACCTTTGAGCCATTAGGTACGGGCAGAAGGAAGAATAATAGGCGAACTATATGAATATGAACTTAAGACCTCCTAGCTTTTATGAGTTAAAGTAGAGTCGGGTTGCCCCAATACGATCGCAACTTTGCCAACTCGTAACTGCCAATTTATTAAGGTATTTTGTTATTTCGCGAAAGTTTTCTGAAGTAATTCCTCTGCCAAAGTTTGCGAGAAAAGGTTATACTTAGTTCGTTCAAGCTTCTAAGGTGTATTATCTCCGGCTTGATAAAACTTTTTAAGCCCGTGTCCTGGCGAGATTGAAGTTTCAAGTTCGTGTCAATTACTTCGCTACTTCATGATTTGTGAGGCGGCTACAGCTTTGAGCCACATGTATGTTCTCATCCTGGCCCGTGGCCCTACCCGCCAAACGCTTCTTCAACACAATATTATGTTCATGATACAGGGTTACCCTGTTATTCATAAACCTATTTTACCTACATAAAATGCCGTTTAAGTTCGTTTGTCCTTGTTTGTCACATTGACATTTCCGTTAGTAAGTAGAAGACAAAACCTATTTTAGCTAATGGAGGCTTGAGTGACGTTTACGAATAAGACCATAAGGCCCAGTCACTTACCCTGTTATTCATAAACCTATATTAAGCAAAATGCCGTTAATGTTCATTTGTCCTTTTTTGTCACATTGACATTTCCGCTTGTAAGAAGAAGACAAAACCTATTTTAGCTAATAGAGGCTTGTGAGGGCATAAGATATCAATACCACCACAAATACTGGTCGTGTTTGAGATCAAATAACTAAATTAATTGATATAGACCTTTGCAACGTAAAGCGTGCTCTGTAGTATAGTTTATGCAACTGTTACATAATGAAGGTCCTTAAAACGAGAGTGTGGTTTTATGAAACGGACCGAAGCCGAGTTACATAATGAAATTGCACGAGTGTTTTCAAGCCTAAGTAATTATGTAGAGTTGCATACATTACTTTATCTACAGACACACATATCATAAGTATAAGATGGGTTCAGAAGCAGACTCCTTTTTTTTTAATCATAGGCAAACTATCGAGCTAAGGTTTTGTATCGTATTTTTTTTAATTGAGTCCTCAGGATTTTAAAATTGTATTGGTTTTTAACCTCCGACAAAAAAGATGGGTGTTATAAGTTTGACATGTGTATCTGTGTATCTCTGTGGCATCATAGCTCCCAAACGGGTAGACCGATTTCGATGCGGTTTTTTTCAGTCGAAAGCTATTTTAATCGAAATGGTTCTTAGCTAAGTTTCATTAAAATCGGTTAACTCGTTTTTGAAATATTGAACTTTGAAATGACAATGTCGGGGGTTTTTGAACTTTTCTAAGTTGGTTATTGAAGATGAAAACTGACTGTCGTATCTAATGCTGGTCATTGCCTATGGTTTTGGAGAGCCTTTTTTACGTCCTACTCCTGGGCACAGGCCTCCTCTCAGAATGAGAGGACTTGGGCTATATTTTCCACGCGGGCCCAATGCGGATTGGAAACTTCACACACGTCATTGAATTGCTTCGCAGGAGTGTGCATGTTTCCTCAAGATGTTTTCCTTCACCGAAAAGCTCATGATAAATTACAAATGTAATTCCGCACACAAGTTCCGAAAAACTCAGAGATGCGAGCTGGGGGTTTGAATCCACGACCATCTGCTTGAGAGGCCATAGATCTAACCACTAGGCTATCACGGCTTTTCACGGCTATAAAATTAAGAATATCGTACAGAAAATAAAAAGGAAATCCGTTGTAACATGGTTATACCTAATGCTAATGAATCAGTTTAACTTAAGCCCATGGAGTCCGGGCGCGAAAGATTTTTTCAAATAGATCTGCGTTGGGTCTGGTCCAAGCAACAGGTTTTAAGGCAGAGAGCTATTTCGACCAGCTCTTGAGCCTGGCTATCCAACGCGGTACGGTAACGCTGCCTCTGCCTGTCTCTTAATAATTTTGACTATATTTTATCTGTTTCAATTTAGTTTAGATGCGAGGTGGTTTATTATTTAGTAAAATTCTTTTCCCCTCACTACCTCGGAAAGCCATCTTTTATCCTTTAATACAAGCGGCGCATTTTATCCACTAGTGGGGAAAGAATTTGACCTTGGAGTGGAGCATGTTTAAGTAGCTTTTCACAGATAACAAAACGTAAAACGCTCATAATAATGGTTCGTTCGATAAATGGTTTGAGAGTTTAATAAAAGATACCAAATTTAGCTTTATTTAAAGGTCCTTAAAATTCTACAAGAAACGTTTTTTTTTTATAATGAAGTTGAATATAATTCTGAACGCACAAGTTAAGACGATGCAATTTCAAAACGCATCGTCAGAAATGTCAACATTGTCAACAAAAATTTTCTCACAGACTCCGACTCACGTAAAAATACACAACTTCCAGCGTTTTCTGTTATAATATCGTAAAAAAATATTGTGATTTCAGTGACTACAGTGAGGTGAAAAGTTTTGTGTTACACACGGGTGCAAATGTATTTTACTTCTCGTGTGTTGAAACACTCGCTACGCTCAGGATCCTATTATAGAACCACTCGCTTCGCTCGTGGTTCAACTACCTATAGAGTCTTTTCGCTTGCTTGCGTTTCAATTCCACAAGCGGGTAAAATACAACTTTGCACCCTTGTATAACAAGTAACTATTTTCACGTTTAGTTATTTATCATTTAAGTTTAGGTTATTTATTTTTATTGAGCTTTATTACCTTGTTGGTTTAAAATAAAAATTTGCTCGTTTAGATAATCTATTGTTTGTTTTTTGCACAGAACTGTATCGACATAGAAGGAAAGGGATTACCGATTTCTACGGGAACCGAGCGTGTAGCATTTTGTATAGACATTTTAGGACAAAGAGTACAATACAAATATTCGTTATTGAACGTCGATTAACAGCTCCAACTTTTTTTGTGGTGTCGTGGTGGCGTTTAAACAGTTAATTGTTGGACAGCAAAATTGTCTTTAAAATTTAATTCATGATCTCAGTTGGAGTACTTAGAGTATCTTTTTGTACTTTTTGCCCCCAATTTTTATTTTTATTTTTACGGTTTTCCCGTGAATATCAAATATATTTGTAATAAACTCACTGAAACATGAATACACAATAAAAAACCAGAAAAATGCCAACCCCGGGAATCGTACCCAGATCCTCGACACTCCGGGTCGTGTGCCATCTACACCACGATTGACATAGAAAAAATGGACGAATTTTTTCCATGTATTAAAATCTCAGCTCGTTTTTATCACTTTTTGCAGTTACTAGCGTCATCTGTATTTCACTGCAAAAAGTGATAAAAACGAGCTGAGATTTGAATACATGGAAAAAATTCGTCCATTTCCTCTATGTCAATCGTGGTGTAGGGGAATGGCACACGACCCGGAGTGTCGAGGATCTGGCTTCGATTCCCGGGGTTAGCATTTTTCTGGTTTTTTTTCTGTGTATTCATGTTCCAGTGAGTTTATTAAAAACATATTTGAAATTTAACGTCACACGCTTAAAGCGGTGGGTAGCAGACAATCGCGGCAGGCAATGGGGTTCTCATCCCTTTTTATAGACACACGAGGTACATTACAATCTTTTTTCTATCTCGAAACAGCTCTGTGGTTTTTGCAGTTGTACTTAATGATCGAAAGCAATAAAGCCACTAACAAAATTGTTTTAAGTATTTCGAACAGCCCCTAACTTAAGACTCCGAAATATCGCGTTCTATTTATAGTGCTGTATCTGGGCTCGATATTCAATATAATAAATAATATTATGTGACGTAAACATGGTTTACCTACACAAACACGAATCGATCAAGCGAAAATACACATTAGAACGTTTTTGTGCCGCTGTGGTGTGTTAATATACTTTCACAGTGTTGATGGTGTCGAAGGTTGAAAGTTTTCTTAAAACATAAAATAGGTATCTGTCAATTGACGGGCCAAGTCTTGGATATAAATGTTGCTATCGCTCTAATTATTGCCAAGCACAGTGGTTAAGAATTGCTTGTAATCCTTCATCACACCGGTATAATAGCAATTAAGATTACCATAAACAAACCGCTGTACGGCCCTGTCGCAGTGAGCCATTGTTGTATGTATCAAGAAATTCAGTCAAGCGTTTGCTTCGAAAAAGTTCTACTGTGGGTTGTTATTACAATGGTTCGGGTATAATTGATGGTAAATATATACACATACTACTGATTACACACGTGCTAATTAGGTAAGGGTACTAAATCAGGTTTAAGAACTTTTTTTTAATGAAGAGTTATAAATTGGCATACAGTCACAGATATTGACTTAAAGAATATACATAACTAATAATATAATTTATAGTACATAATATTATATTACTTAATACTTACTCCAAATTGAATGCAAACACTCCGTCAGTAACAAGTGGAAAATCATTTGAATTTGATAATCTATTGAAATTTAACATTTATCTAATTAATAAATTAAGTAGGTAGGCATACTTTGCGAAGTCGCTAGGGAAATATGAATATTTCGTAGAGAATAATTATAAATACTTATTGTTTTATATCCCTGTACTTAAACATTACGTATTAAACGGAACTTCAACCTCAATGCTATAGCGAAAAGGTCGAAACTCCGGCGCGTACTTTGTCCCTGACTTGGCGAATTTATTACATTATGTTTTTAGCATTTGTTAGACCTTTTCCCCGAATCCGAATAATTCCTTACAGTTTCCGTCCCATTTCACCTTGTTATAAAAAGCTAAGCTTCCTCTTGTAACGTACTCGTAATGTACCAATTTACTATGAGTCAAATTAGTCCACATTCGTAAACTTTTAGGTAAGTAATTTGGAAGGTACTCAGCTTGATGCATAAAATATAACTAAAAGTATAAAAATAAATTATTTGCACAAGAGGCATCTCACCTTGTCCTTCTAGGTTGGCAACGCATCAGCAATCTCTCTGCTGATGCGGGTGTATATGGGCAGCGGTAGTCACTTGCCATCATTGATCCACTTGATGCTTACCCTTACTTTTCCTATAAAAAAGCAATTTGAAAGTTTAGCAATACGGTCTTTCATTTTAATGAAACTTTCGTCTGAATGTGTTAAACGTTTCCACCATGTAACTGTAATTGTAGGCTAGATATAACAATGTCTAATAGGGAAAAGTTATTTTGTTGATGTCGGGTTTGAAACCTTGGCTCCATGGGGTCCCGGCGCTTACAAGCTTATTTCAGAGTTGCAATAGCGCTTGGTCGATGCAACTTGTGACCAAAGGGCCGGCAGTTTTCTCTCTCAAACAATTAACGTCGTTATTCAGCGAGGCAACGCTGTCAGCCTTTTGGGCACCATGCCACGGGGGCCTATTTACATTTAATTTAGTTTTAAGTTTTAGTTAATTTGTTTTAGCTTGCATTTAATGTCATCGTATATCGCTTTTATTATGTAAACATAAAAATCTATTTGTTAGGAGAGCTGCTAATAACTGTACCATCTTAACTACGTCAAATAAACATGAAACAAAGTTAGTTAGGTGTAGTTATTATATGAATTCCTTAACCTTCCCTTGCAAACTAAAGCTTATTGTTCACGAAGCTTAATGTTGAATCAAAATTGTTGTATGAGACTGTTGTTATTTGTTACTCAAACAGTAAACATAAACAAGACCTTTTAGGGCTTCAGGCTTACAATCTTATTCGGTCAAACTTTCAACATGTTAAATTATACTATTCGCATTAAAGTAACGAACTACTTTTTCTATTAAAAACTCGTTTAGGCCTTCAAGGGAGGAAATTTATCAGTCGGGCAAATCAGTATCCGACTTGACTGTTGACAAAAACTGTTTCTTATGGACTTAAATGTTATATCTACGTAACATTTGTTCTATTATGGTTGCCTGTATTTTTGTGCCTTTTTTTCTGTTTTGCTTGTTATGTGGAGTTCAATAAAGAGTTATTGTATTGTATTGTAAATACTTAGTCCCACGAACATCAAACTACCAAGCTATGCTTATTTATGAGTCATAAGTTATGACGAAGATGTAGAGTTTGTAGAAGGGCTTGACTCTACTAGAGATCTCATAACTTTTTAACAGTGAAAGCATTAAGCTTGTGGGTATCCATTTTTACATTCAATAAATGTTTTGGTGGTATTACAGTTACAAGTGACTAAGGTAACGGCGCCTATTACCGTGGTACTTAAGGAAGTTTTCAATTGAGACCAAAAAATTAAGGGTATCAAAGCTCCTTAACGACTGAGACAATTTTTTTTATTTAAGAGTGTTTATTGAACTTTCAGTGTCGCAGCTTTTTGAACTCATTTTACTTGTACATATTTGATAAAATAATTATTGAAATCAAAATACCCAAGTCTTCTATTACCGTGGTAATGAACAGGCTGTGATTCTATTACCGCGAATTGAGCTTCCATTACCGAGGGTATTAAAAAGCGTCAATTTACTACCATCGGTAATAGAAACCGGACTAAAGATTTAGAACTTAATACCAAGGGTTGAAAAATAATAATGGCTTTGGTTCTGTATACTGTCTTTGTACATCAAGTTTTTATTTTAAGAAAACTAAATTAAACGTGAAATTAATGATTGTAATGATTTATATTTTGTTTCTACTTTGTCACAATTCACAATAAATTACCAATTTTGCTGTATAATACTTATGTTTATCTCCTTTCTTTACACATATTAAGATGAGAAACATATCTAAATAATACGTTTCAGTATGTACAGCATATGACAACTACATAATTATGTATGTACTAAAAAAAGAGTTTCCAATTGATGAGGAAAAGTATCCATTTTACCAAAAAAAGTACTTACGGTACCCTAAATGTGATTCATTTTAATAAAACACTAAAATGTCACTCGGTAATATATACTTTTTTAAGAACCTATCACCGACCCAAACAAATATTAAATGGGTCGGTAATAGATTCCCATACATTCTATTACGTGATCATGTGATTATGTGATCGTACCATCGGTAATAGGCTTAATTTGGAGTGTTGTAAAACCTAATTCCGACCCATAAAAACAATAGGATACAGTTGTATTTTCAATACAAATCAAAAGTATGTACTGCAACCTTAGTATAAAACTAAAATTACATAACTAGCAAGTAAATATATGATTTTTTCTCAATATTTAAACAAGTTGACAAAATAAGGGTTTCTATAGAAAATTAAAACTGTCAAAAATTAAGGGTTTGTTGAATACTTTCCATACCATGGAAATAGTTCTTTAATACCGTGAATAGACCAAGATTCAAATAACTGCAAGAAAGCATCTGTCCAATCACACATACCAAAAATAAAGCATAAAGAATCAAAACCACTACTTTCACTATTACCGTGGTATACCACGGAATTACAATCCATAGCAAAGAATGGCGCCTATCGCCGCTGTATTTTGTTTTTCATTTTAAACGTATTTCCAGGCTAATAAATATATAAAGAGTAGCCAGAAGTCGTGCCGAACACTATAAACAACAGTTTCAAAACGACAACATTAGTTCATTTGCCATAATTATTACGTAAATTACTAAATAAGATTCGAGATCTCTTACATGTGGTGTCACGCGTTAGTATGGCGCAACCTCTTTCGTCGCCGAAACAGACGGATTGCGAACTCTTTGTTTCATTTACACACATTAGCGCTACCAGGTCCGTTAGTCAACTAAATAAGCTACGATCGTGTGAAATACATTTTTTAGGAAATCGATCGGTTTGCTTATAAAACGCTTATTTTAAAATGCCGCGGTAATGGGCGCCGATTTTGGTACCCCTGGTAATAGGCGCCTTTACCTTATTCAATCGTAGTTAATCCTCTAGCTTATCAACGCATTTGCAATCCCTTTGGTGTGGTGCCTTTAGGCACTTGGACACTTGCGATCAGTGGGCCAATATTTGAAATCTCACGCCTGTGAACGAAAATGGAGAAAAATTTGGTCCAATTTGAGATAAAATTGGATTGGGTGAAAATGACTTGCCTTTATTAATTTTCAAAACTAATCCTTCCATTGAAATTAGTTTTGAAGCTAGATTTTTATGGTATTTTTATAAGTGTGCGGTTTGAGAAATTGGCCCTCAGGTGCTTTCTTATTGCTCATTGCTTCCCTTGTGTCATAAAAAAACAAAAGCGAAATGAGACACTTCGATTAAGTATATCAGTAGGTAACTTTATGAGAATGTAAGGGGCTCTTACTGACTTTAACATTTTTAATTAAACCCGCGTAAACTTTGTCTTGACTGCGGGTAACATCAAACGCTTGAGTTTCATCTACATTTCAACACAATTTCTATTTATAGGTGATGTGAAGTTATCTGGAAACTGATAGCACGTGTAACCCTATCATAACGAAATGTAAATTACCTTATTGATATATGCAATTTTAGGATTGCTAGATATCACAGATATTGTACTCGCTGGACGAAGACTTTGGCCTTGACAGTTTTAAATAATTCGCGGTTAATTGCATTAGACATAATGAAAACGGGATATTGACCGCTCGGGCTCGACCTATAGGTTTGATGAGCTCCCGATATTTCGACGCAGTTAGGGTCATAATCACGGGCAAACTTCCCATGTAACTGCGTCGAAATATCGGGAGCTCATCAAACCTATAAGGTAATAGCGGTTTATACCCCGTTTTCATTATGTCTTAGCCTTGGCCCAGGCTTGCACGCAGATGCATGAAGGCAAACATTTCTCTACAGACAGTGATAGTCTCCCTACAAAATTGTTACTTCTCTACTCTTTCCCAGGTCACCGATCCGCTCCAGAGAGCAGTACATCTGCAACCTCTGTGCTGAAACGCGGGAGATGTGGAAGAAGTCAGGGGCGTGGTTCTTCAAGTCAATCCCGAAATACATACTCCCGGAGAGGCGGGCCACGGGCCGCTACAACGACACCGAGCTGGCGCGGTCGTTGCAGCAAGTAAGGCTCAAGGTAGGTGATTTTTTATACAGCGAGGAAGGCAAACGAGCTAGTGGGTCACCTGGTGGTAAGTGATTACCGCTACCCATAGACACCCGCTACTCCGGAGAGTTTGCAGATGCGTTGCCAACCTAGAGAGTTACGATGAAATACCTCTTGTGTTGTGTGATGATGATCATCCATGCCGATTTTGGCTACGGCATCTGTTTCTGCTCCTTTTAGTGGAGCCTCGATGGCATGCTCTAGTGAGTCTAATGGTTGACTAATGTATCCAATTTTTGTAGGTTTATTAAAGTATTATAGGGTAGATACTTTTATATTTCGTGTTGTTTACGAAGCACGTGGTAATCATTACAGTTGGAAGGGAGAGCGAAATTGACTCTATGGAGACGTTTTAGATTCTGCTACAGTGACAAACTGTGGAAATCGGCGGCGATTTTACAGGGAAGTCTACGGTTTCTCCGTGCACTTCGAAATATAAAAGCTGATGCGGAGTCTTTATAGACACAACATGAGTAATTTTTTTGGTAACTACAAACGCGCCGAAATATGGTGTGAAAATAGTAACCAAGCCAGAAAATGCTGCAGTCAATGTCTACTACAAGACTGATACGCATACATCTCTCACTGTATGTACGTACGAAATAAAAAGCCAACCTTCACGCCTATCTAACCAAACCTAACCCAACACTTTTACATTTGCTAAATTAGAAATAGTAAATAAATAATGCCGGTAGTCTATGATTGTAATTATAATTTCGGAACAATAAAAGGGAAAACTTAACGCTGATCTCATAATGAGTCCTTGCAATTGGAGCTGGAGTATTTCAGGGACGTCAGGAAACATTCCCAATGGGGGTTGCCCTGCAGTTAGTTTGTGGACATAATAACTTATTATTACGTGACGTTTAATTATGATAGCGAACTATGAGCTCCCACATTCCACACACATAAAATAATGAGCCACCCTGCATTTTCATAATTAAATTGTTCTATGCCCAATATTAATTGAATAAACTGTGGTAAGCAGGTTTATCTGTCTGATTTCGCAATCAGACATCTTGTAAAAAAAAGATACTTATCTGGTCGAATATAGGTAGCAAGTTATCACCAACTAAAAAACAATTACTTTGCTCACCCGCGACCACTAATGACAAATAGTTATATCTGTGCGGCAAATGTATGTTTCCATGCAACACCTCCACCTCCACTGCTACACGAATCAACACATGCCACACAGACCCAACTATCACCACCACCACTATACTAAACGCTGACGCGTTTCGGCACTCTCCACGAGGCCATTTACGAAGCACAACAACAACCGCTCAACATGCCACCACTTCCACTACTGACATATGTAAACCATGTACTCAACTTAGTTAATGACAAAACCAACGTACCCACTAATAATTTATTGAATCAGGCGTTACTTTGCGGAGGTCCATATTTATGAACTAAAAAACAATTACTTTGCTCACCCGCAACCACTAATGACAAATAGTTATATCTGTGCGGCAAATGTATGTTTCCATGCAACACCTCCACCTCCACTGCTACACGAATCAACACATGCCACACAGACCCAACTATCACCACCACCACTATACTAAACGCTGACGCGTTTCGGCACTCTCCACGAGGCCATTTACGAAGCACAACAACAACCGCTCAACATGCCACCACTTCCACTACTGACATATGTAAACCATGTACTCAACTTAGTTAATGACAAAACCAACGTACCCACTAATATTTTATAAATTCCAAACTACCCTTTTATGTAAGTCCTAAACTACCCTTTTTTAAGAAATGAATTCCAAACTACCCTTTTTATTTTTATTTTTAATCTACGCCAGGTACCCCGTTATTTTTAACCGAGTACGGTAAAAAGAGAAGTCATGTTCTCATTATTACTATGACACATTATTAAAATTAGAACCAAGTCGTAACAAAGGCGAAGAAACCAAATTAACTTGTTCATTAATAATAGACCCCATGTTGTTGTACCTAATAATTTCCAATTGTTCTAAAACCGATAGCCGCAAACCCTTATCACAATAATGTAAAATTTCGTACGTATCTGAGTCTAACAACGAATGATTCGTTTCTAATAAATGCTTGGCAAAGTTTGATTTCTCTGGATGATCATGCCTATATGACGAGACATGCTCTTTAAATCTAGTATCAAAGCTTCGACCGGTTTGTCCAATGTATACTTGACTAGCATTTATTGGTTCTAATTTTAATAATGTGTCATAGTAATAATGAGAACATGACTTCTCTTTTTACCGTACTCGGTTAAAAATAACGGGGTACCTGGCGTAGATTAAAAATAAAAATGAAAAGGGTAGTTTGGAATTCATTTCTTAAAAAAGGGTAGTTTAGGACTTACATAAAAGGGTAGTTTGGAATTTATAAAATATTAGTGGGTACGTTGGTTTTGTCATTAACTAAGTTGAGTACATGGTTTACATATGTCAGTAGTGGAAGTGGTGGCATGTTGAGCGGTTGTTGTTGTGCTTCGTAAATGGCCTCGTGGAGAGTGCCGAAACGCGTCAGCGTTTAGTATAGTGGTGGTGGTGATAGTTGGGTCTGTGTGGCATGTGTTGATTCGTGTAGCAGTGGAGGTGGAGGTGTTGCATGGAAACATACATTTGCCGCACAGATATAACTATTTGTCATTAGTGGTCGCGGGTGAGCAAAGTAATTGTTTTTTAGTTCATAAATATGGACCTCCGCAAAGTAACGCCTGATTCAATAAATTAGTTATCACCAAGTTTTTTTATCTTACGTCAGAATGCATCAAGGCAGGCAAAGAATTGTCCTTGCATGCGATCATGAAATGAAGCCGTATAAACGTATTAAGGATGAAACAATATTCCTACTATAAATAAATTAAATTACCTACAGGGATGACCAACTTTAGTGAAATAAACGGATCACTCACGTCACGTATGTCAGTCGAGTAAGTATAGCCCGTCTGTTTATTTCACTATGATTGAATCTCACGGTAGTTTCATTTTAAAAATGACCAACTTTATTATTTTACAACTTTTTTTTAGTATTTTCGTATAACTAACAGTTTGGCCACCATTGACCACATTGTGTTCGCTTCCTACACCTACCAAGAATACCAAGCTTGTGATAGTTGCTATTGAGTTTGACGCTCCCGTTTTCACGGGGGTTTGGGACTTTATGTGCAAGGGAATTCCCTCTTGGCTCTGATTATACCTACAGTCTGCAAATGGTGAATGAATATAAATATAATTGATAGTAATTATGATAAATAAGTAGTAAGAGCATTTTTTTTTATTGGAAGAGGGAGGCAAACGAGCAAAGGGGTCACCTGATGTTAAGCGATCACCGCCACCCATGAGAACCAGCAACCCCAAGAGAGTCACTAGTCCGCTGAAAGCCTTTAAGGGAACAACACACTCTTTTCTTGAAAGCCCCAATGTCATAGTTAGTTGGGAACACCGCTGACGGGAGTTGATTCCACAATTTCACTGTACGTGGCAAATGCCGACGGAAACGTACAGTAGTAACCGCCCCTCATCAAGGTGGTGACGATGGAACTCGGATTTACGGCGCGAGGTGCGATAGTGGAAGCCAGTAGCCGGTATTAAATTGAATAGCTCCTCAGAGCACTCCCCGTATCCATCAAAACAGATCCTTCTTCTACTTCACCTTTCCCATTTTCTGATTGAACTAAATGCCTATGTACGCCCAGTTCTCTCCATTAATTACCAAGCACCCTGTATAATGAGGTTTCATAAGTGCAAGCCCTATTAGCACTTAGAACCTTTATGACTACAAGCAATAAATGCCGGTTATAAACTGTTACGTAAGTTGTGCCATGCGTTGTGTTATATACCTACTTATGTACCTATATCGTATAAATAGCAGGCTAAGTGCATTTTCTTGCTTTCTTTGTACCTCCCCGTGACTCGATTTCGTAGTAGTTTAGCTTTGTACGCGTTGCTATGCAAAATTTCCATAGTGTAGGTATACCGTGCCTACTATGCAGAATAATATTATGCCAAAGGTATTAACGATCACGAGTCAAAAATCTGCTAGGATCGCACAGACATCACAGACCCCATGTAAGCAGCTGTCATGCGTACCCGATTTTTGTTTGTGTACAACACAGCCTGTAGCCAGATGCCCATTGGTCAATTCTGTAGCCAATTTACCCGATAAAAAATAGAAGCATCGGTCGTCTCTAGGTAGTCATTCAAATAAAGTGTCACTGAATGAGATCGGGTTATAGTTGTCATCAAAGGCGCTCCCTCACACTTTCAAATACTGACGCACACTATAGATCAAAAAAACGGTACGACTCTTGAAATCGGAGCATACAGTGTCTCTTTTTAACACAGGGCATTAGTTACATGAGCGAAGGGTATAACTATACGGCCATAAGTTTACCTTCCATCTATTGACTTCATTAATCTGACTAGGATCGCTAGTGATGAGTGAAGTATGTCTCAATTTCCACCAATCATACGCAAGTTGCTTGTCTCTTATTGGAGGAGAATGATTTTTAACTAGCGAGAGTTCTCATTATACGGGATCAACCTGTATTAGGATTAGACATTTCGTCACATTTGCTTCAGACTCTCTAAAGTGTTAGCGGTGTTCCAAACGTCATACAAATTTCTCGATAACGTTACTACTCGATTACTTGCGTTCTGTATGATTCGACAACTTCGTGCGCGACTACACTAGACGCTCTGAGCCTCTAGTGTAATCGACGGCCACAGATACATCTCGAACACGTTTGCGCTAAAGTGTCAAATAGTATGAGAATTGTTTGTTGCCGAACCGGATATCCGGACATTACTTAACGTACTTGGTGTTTGGCCATCCGTGAAATTTATATAATTTACTAGCTTATGCCCGAGGCTCCGCCCCCGTGAAATATTTCAAAAAGGGCTAGTTCCCTATCCCGTGGGAATTTCGAAAAATCCCTTCTTAGGCACCTCTAGGATACTCAAGGTATATGTTTGTCAAATTTCAAGTCTCTAGGTCCAGTGGTTTAGGCTGTGCCTTGTCTGTCAGTCAGTCAGTCGGTCAGTCAGTCACGGTACTGTTTTATAGGTATAGATAGACCTAATATATAAATCTAGACTCTACAGTATGTTCAGCGTAGCAGACAGAACGAGAAAACGAGGCTTTTGTTCTGAACGACATGGCCTTTATTTTTTTTCATTTAGATAATACACAATACGAAAGCGAGTGGGGGCTACTCGACGTTTTTTAAGTGATATAGGTAGTAGAAGAGCGATAGAACACCTAAAATACCACAAATTTATCTCAGAGGGTCGAGCATGACTTTACGAATGCTGCGTACCGTTACGGTTATCGTATCGAAATCGTGAAACCTCATACTAAATTTTAGTTCCAAATACGCTCACGGGCGGGCGCCGTTCCAAACGTCATACAAACTCGACAACGTTTACTATTCGATTTAACGTTACGCAGCATTCGTAAAGTCGTGCTCGACCCTCTGTGCCAGTGTTGCTGTTGGTGTTGGTTGGCGGTGCTTTTATGCGATGCCTCATCATTTTGTACATCAGATAATCTAATTACAAAACATTGTTTTGTTTTACCAAACAAGGCAAAAGTTGATCGCATGCGTATAACTCCGAATTCCGCACAAAATAACCGCGCGCTATAGTGTTGCGAGTTGTCCATCGATATTCAATGCAGCTGCCACTAAATTCATATTGTATTGGCACAGTTGGGGCCCTGGGCCGTGTTTTAGAAAGCTACAAGTTACAATTTACAAGCGGAAGTCTCTTTCTAACAAAAGGTGATAGAATGAGACGTCCGCTTGTAAATTGTAACTTGTAACTTTATAAAACACGACCCTAGCGTTCCAGTTTTCCCCACGAGTCAGATTCACTGTATTATGTAGAATGCGTTAGTGTTCAAGAGGCAATTAGGTAGGTAATTACTTTTGAAACTACCCTAAGACTCCATCATAGTAAAATATACTAACCATGAGTTCAGTCTGTCATATTTGTCATAAATAAAATTTGTGTTTCTTCCTCAGACACATACAACATGTCTGGATAAACTCGACTTAGATAAAAGAGAGGCGGTAAATAATTTAATAGGTTTGTTGCCATGCTTTCAGCTCGTGCAGAAAGCATCTTCGATCTGGGGCATAATTTATTTTAATGCCCTTGGTATGAAATGCACTATATTAAGCTTGTTCCAAGGACCGCGGACTTAAACTGCTTTTCCCATTAAAGTCCCGAGAACGCATTGCACGCTCCGTAGAATTGGCTCTTTAGGATCTTTTAACTGCACATAGTATAATAAATGTTCCAAGACAAGCGGTGGTAGTTTAAATTTATTTTATAGTTTTCCAGTATAAGAAAGATACCTAATAGAAAACCGGCGAAGAATAATGAAAGTATCCTAGGAACCCGATGTGAAACTGTAACGTCGTCTATTGTTTCTGTGATTAAACCAAAACATAAAGTTTTTACTGGAATACAATGTTCTAGAAAGACATGAATTAATTCTGTTTCTAAATTTAGTAAAATTAATCAAAGCTTTGTTTAAATATTGCTATCTTACGGATACTAGAACACTATACGAAAAAACCAAACTCTACAATATAAAACAACTATACACTTATGCGACTTGTGTACTTATAAAAAAAATCCTTACTAATAAAATACATACACAAATTACATTCACGAAAAGAACCTACAAACATTACATGAGAGGTACGAATAAAATCAAAATAATTAAACATAGGACTGGATATGGTAAGAGGAACATTCTGTCCGACGGAGCACGGCTATATAACAGCCTGCCTGTTGCCGTCAAAAAGTGTAACTCATTGGGTATGTTTAAATGCAAACTTAAGGATTATGTTAGTGTTAAGATATACTGAATGTTACGATAAGCTAGAAGAAATTATTACTTAAGAAATTGTCTTAATTAAGGCTCATTGTAAGTGAACTTTGTTCTTTATGAGTAATAAAGTCTTTGAACCTAGTACGGTTACGTCGCGATTTTTTAACCTAAGGATATAAAATTATTTCATTGTCTACAATATAAGTTTTCATTCGGTTGTTTCTATTTACATTTACTTACACCTAAACCACCTAAACACCTAAGTATTATTGTATAGTAGCTTCCTCATGCCGGGTCGTGGCCATCAATGAACATAAGACCTCTGGGCACCAATTTTACAAAACGCACCTGTGAATACATGGCACGAAATTGGTGAAAATCGGTGTATTGCTACAAAATAAAACTTTTGACTAATTAAAGACCACACTTAATTCAGTGCCTTTTTCCAGGAGGCAGGCAACAGCAGTAACGAGAAAACCGATTCTGAACCGGGATCACCACTCAGCATCCACGCCCCTATCTTTTCCCGGCAACCAAGCAACTCTGAAAGCCGAAAATCTAACGAATCGTCACATGTAAGTACCTACCTAGTTATTATGTAGGCAGAGTATGACGGAGGTTGTCTGGCCCACTTCCTACTTAATCTATGTCTATCGCGATTCGCGAAATGCTTTTTAATGTCACAGTTCTATTTAAAATGTCTAATAAATCTAACTGGACTGGATACGTTGCTCTGCACGCAATGACGCGGAAAAATATTTAAGTACGTATTTGACAAAGTGACAAGTAGTGCCAGATTGTCACTTAACTTTTAGGTTATTGAAATAATTATGATTTGATATTCTTGTTTTTTCGTAGCATTAGAGCGTTATAGCAACTATTGAAATAAATATTTTCATTCATCTTCGACTCTACCATTGACAATGCCATATCATATACTTATCTAAAAACGACGTCCCAGTCTGATTGCGGTTTAGTACCCTCTCTGCAGGCCTCGGCGACCATGGTTTCAGCGGGAAATTGCCCATACAAGAAGCCATGCTTTAATATCAAGTACTCTTTTAGTGCGAACAAATACCTCCTTTGATCTTCTTGATTCTACTCAAGTAATGCCCGAAGCATAAATTATTACATGTAATGTTCTTTAAATGAAGCGGAATGGCTTTAATTTACTGATCTACCAAGAATATTCATAATATATAATGTTTTCCAAAGACAAAAAAGCCTGGAGCTATCTAGCGAAACAACGTTTTAGTGAGCTCTAGGCCGCGTTCACACTACTTGTAGCTACTGTCAATTTTGGAATGAAAAAAGAAACGTTTTTTTTTGTAAGCCCATACCATAAAATTTTAAAAATAATTTATACAAAACTTATTACTGCGGCTATAAATAAGGTTCATGTATCCAACTTACATATTTTTTAAATTAGCGCAGACCTGGATTTGCCGTAATATACCTAACCTTTGAAAATTTAGAATTGATTGAAAAAACGTAGGCAATTCATAAGTTATGTACCTGGGAACACCCAAGAACTCCGAAAAGTCATTATTCCGAAAGCATCATTAGTCTATTTTCTGCTGAACAAAAACTTTGCATGATTTTGAAAACAAAGGAAGGTTAAGTTAGGTTTGTATTATTTGAATTAAAAAATAATTTACAACTACGGCGGAACTTAGCGTTCGGAATGCTGAACATTCTGACTAATGATACCTACTTCGGAATTAAGTTAGTTATGCAATGTACCCTACGTACCTATACAAGATTTCCTACCCACGGCTATGTCACATGGAGAGAAAGTACTTTAAATAATATATAAAATTTTTGCTCTATAAAGGCAAGACTAAGTCTTCGTAGAGCAAAATATCCTATCTACAATATATAAAGTAACTTCCGCTCCATACGGCATATCATAGCCGTGGGACACCCTGTATAGATTTCAAAATTAAGGGTAAAATATGACATAGTTGTATAGTTACTTCCCTACTAAACAAAATGAAAAAGCCAACAGAGAGTTTCAGTTTCAAAGAGGAACCTAGCGTATTTTTAGATATATTACTTAGCTAAAAATGATAATAAATAGTAAAAGTCGGTACATGTGTGCGAACGCGGCCTTACCTTACCTCGTCATGAAGATACAAGTAAAAACGTTTTGCTATTATTATTATTATTATTAATACTTTTATTTCACTTTGCATCATTTAATTACCGAATAACAATTAGGTTACCAATTAATTAAATCGGGCTTTACGGACAAACGAAACCAAAATCACGTTGCCACGCCGTGACTTGACGTGCAAGACAGCTGTGCTTGCGTATCGCCATAATCTGAGAGTGTCTCGTCTCGTCGCGTTACTGTCTGAATTACTAATTGCAACTTAGCAGCGCCTCTATCGGTACGTATCGACAACAAACTATTCTCACAGTATTTAGCACTTAACGCGATTGAGACGTATTTTTTGGTTGGCGATTACACTAGGCGATCACATGCCCATAATAATTATGTCACTCTATAACGTTGAAACAATGCAGCTTTTACTAATACGAACTTCCAGGAACAGATTGCCGTAATGGACGCGCCGCCATTGTTTTATCCCGGCGAACAGAAATTGTGTATTGGATAGGTATTTAGGTCAAGGGCTTCGGCACGAAATGATCGCTCTGGTTGGGCGTATAACGTGCATTAATATGCTGAATTTAATAACTCTACATTTAAGTATGTATGTTGGTTTACTCGTGGAATATTTTCAATAAATAATATATAAAATCTTGTAGAACAACGTAACAATATTATCGAATAAGGAACCTCCTTTTAAGTTTGAAAAAGTCTTTAAGTAACAGAGGAAATTAATACTTATACCCAAGTCCATAAAATGCCTACTAAACATATTAACTCTTTCACACGCAACACTTAAACAAATGTTGAAAACGCAATGTACTTACTTATAGTATGTGAAACTTGAACATACAGCAAACAAAGCCATGTGTTTTTTTGGGATTTGTCAAAAATGTGCATATGTAATGTATGTACAAACAATAAACAATACCTATTTGAGCAAAACTGATTTTCTAAGCATCGTTTTTAGTAAAGAAAACGGGATTTCACAGATAACAATAAAATAACCTGTGTTTGGTTTTCGTTATTCCAATCAAGTGAAAATAGATCACAATTCTTTTTATAGGTTTTTTGTTTAGTGTCTCATCAACAAAATTTAAAAAAAAACATCGTGCTGGAATTTTCCACGTGACGGAATCAAAATAAAGAGAAAAGGTTTTCATTAACATATGAAAAGGAAACATTGCTCCCATTGCATTGCATCGCTTTAGGAAAGCGAAACTGACATTTAAAACTCCTTATATAGTTGTAATGTTTTGTTTTAATTTTTATATATACTTTTTTTGCATTGTGAGTTGTTTATTTTTAAATTTTATAGCGCATTGGCTTTGCTGTAATGCTGTAAAATTGTTTTGATAATAAATAAATAAATAAATTGTATAACATTATGAAAATCAGCGGCTTTGAATGTATATGTATAATACACAATTATGTACCTAGGTAAGTACATACACAGTGACATCCACTAACTACGTCGGCAGTAAAGCGAACATTACCGAGGGCAGATGAATTCAAATTGAGTAGATAAAGTTAAATTTAGGCATTTTAACGTTCAAGGCTTTAGGCTGTGCATCCACCAGAGTTGAGCGAGGTAGCTAAGCGGATAGAAAAAAATCTGCTGTGTATGTATAGCTACGCATCCTGGTTGCAGGATCGTTTATTTTGGTAGCTCATTATACTTAGCTAACCTGGGCTCGGCCAGTTGTTGAGGGTGGTGGAGGATAGCAGGACTAATAGAGGGCACAACTGGGCCTTCGTCCGTTGTTAAGCACCGGCTCCGCTACGAGCCGGAGGGTGCGCGGGCGGACGACACGGCGACGTCACGACCATCGCTTACGATCGCCTTACGATCTCCACCGACCGCGGGTACCTCCCAGATTAATTTATAATTTCTATTATTAATTAGTACATTACATTAGTACTTTTACATTTGTAACGGCGATTAAACCAGCCCTATATTATACAGTCCGCTTATTTTTATTTAACGTCCAGTAGGACCCTAACATTGATCCGGTACGAAGGATCAATGTTATGATCCTACGGGATATTAAATAAAAATAAGCAGACATCCGTCATCCAGTTGGTCCGCCGAAATAACGCTGGGCTGACGCTGTGGTGTACAGGATCGGGATAAGTGGCGATCTCGAAAATAAACGATCCTGATTGGTGGATTTACATTCTTAGTTGCACAAGCTTAGCACATCTCTATATATAGTGGTAAAGCAGCGTAAGTAATTCCTATTGGTGGATATTTTGCTCGTGCATCGCTTAGCTACTTCGCTCGGCTCTGATGGATGCGCCTCTAGGGCTCAAGGCTTTAAATTTAAATACGTTAATGAGGAAATGCTTCTATTTTTAACGTCGAGCGATGAAGGTTTGAAGAACAGATATCGATTGTAAAGTTTGTAAATAGAAAATTATTCAGTAAGGAGTTAGTTTTGCCCGAAGCGTTTTTGGTCCAGCGCGTTGCAACCCCGGGCAGTGGGTGGTCTATTATTCCTTATTCATGTACTTTTATTCTACTTACTGAATTGTTAATTAAAAAAATGGTTATATTAAGTTTTGACCAGCTAAGGATGATTATCCGAGTGATTACTGGGTCCATAGGTTTCTACTACTCTATTGGTATTTTAAATTCACGAAATGGTTTCTTCATTTTTAACCGACTTCAAAAAAAGAGGAGGTTCTACGTTCCACTGTATGTATGTTTTTTTTTTAGAATAGGTTGGTACATGTATTGTGATGGTTCCTTAGGCCTTATGATGCTTGAACATTTACACCCTTTCATGGTTTCGTACCCAAAGGGTACCAACGGGACGCTATTACTAAGCCTCCGCTGTCCTTCTGTCTGCTGTTCATAGGGTCGAGCACGAGTTTTCGAATCCTGTGTAACGTAATCGAGGAAATGCGTATGGCGTTTGGAACAGCGCCCGCCCGTGAGCGTATTTGGAACTAAAATTTTGTATGAAATTTGTCGATTTCGATACGATAACGTTACGCAGGATTCGAAAACTCGTGCTCGGCCTACAGAAGCTGTATCTTAATTCTTCAGAAACGTAGTATTTAGCCACTTGGAATTTTTACAGATTGTGTATTGCTGTAGGCGCTAAAAGAACAAATAAAAAAACCGGCCAAGTGCGAGTCGGACTCGCGCACGACGGTTCCGTAGAAAGATTTTAACGCTTTTCCCCAGTGTTTTAAGAAGTCCAGTGTTAGCAGAGCCCTGCTCTTAAGCAAAATGTACGCAGTGTGGGGTCAACTTATATTGATCTGCGAAATCTACAGACAGACATAGAAATTTAAGATTTTGAGACTTTTCGGAGTGGTTGTGCTATAAGAGCTACCTTCATACCAAATTTCAAATTTCTAGGACACCTGGAAGTACCCTTTAGGTTTTTGGAAATCGGCAATTTGTATGGAAATGGCCTTTTTAATTAGCTACTGTATCTTTTGATTGCGTTGACTTAGAAGGTTGATTTTTTCATAGCTTCAAGGGACCGCAGGTTTGAGTATTTGATATTAATTTCAGCATGCTACCTCCACGCGTTCCACATAAAAAGGGTCTTGACAGACAGACAGACAGACAAACAGACGGACAACAAAGTGATCCTATAAGGGTTCCGTTTTTTCCTTTTGAGGTACGGAACCCTAAAAATAATGAAGTCTTTTACAAAGAAGTATTAAAATATAAAATGTAAACATAATAGCCTTGGCTGTACCGTCCTCGCGCCTATCAAAGAGATACGGCCCACATTTCAGTAAATAATTGGGCTGAACGGAACTCTCCGCTTGTTTGACAGGTGATATGTTTGAAATTAGTTTTGTGCGCCGATAAGCAGTGTTAAAGATATAATATAGTTATAAAATGAGAAATGTTTTTTCATGTCAAAGTGCTTATGACATTGAAATAAGATTGTTTTTTGCCTAACCGGTGGAAAACTTTTTTTACTAGACCTATATCATGTTCAGGCGTCTGACATTTCAGCCGTCAGCATCGTTCATTCAATCCACTGGCATTAAATCGAGTTAAAATTTTAAAATCGAAAGCTCGTAGTACGTAGCATTCGTAGCTACCTACGCAGCTTCTACGCCGTAGCACTTCATAAATTTTTGTTTTATTAATGTGTCTGTTTCTTTTTAATTTCTGAACATGCAAGGTGTTTGGCTGTACAACTATGTTTTTATCAATAAATCCATACATAGGTAATACTTACTTAAATATATAAAACAAAGTCGTGTTAGTAACATCATTTATAAATCAAGAACGGCTGCACAATTGTTTATGATCTTTGTTTTTTTACATACTTACATGAACCTTGAAAACAATACACTCTTTTTCTTTGGGCAGTCGTGTAAAAATTCACGAAAAAATATAATCAAAAAAAAAAATTTTTTTTCGTACATTGTCAATGGAACTGCATACTTATACGTACAACTTTCGTGAATGTTCAAGGTTGACGTCGACGATACAAGTTAACCCCGGGTTAGGTATAACCCAGTACGGTGTAAGTCGGCCTAACTCATCATCTGGCCTTGCCATTTCGAATTGGAGTCCCCTTAATGTGCAGAGTGATCTCTTCTGAATTGTCCTTGAATCCGTATCAAATTTTTCAAGATCTTCCTTACGACGGATATCCATATCAAACGGCTACAATACTAAGTAATATTAATTATTATGTCAAACAGAGTTTATGGACCTCAATCTCCGGAATGAGTCTGGCAAACAAGTACCTAATTAATAAGAAATCTAAGCTCATTAAGACTCAATTTGACACCTTGTGACATTTGTTGTTTGCATAAAGTCAACAATGATTTTATTAAGAGAAAAAAAATACAAACAGAAAGTATAATCTAACTAAACTAAAGAAAGTATAACAAAACCTATCTAGAAAGACAATAAATATTAATCTAAAAATAAACCACTTCCAGTGGCCAACGTTCCCAAAATGCTGACTAGACGGCATCGCCACGTTGAATGGCAGCTTTTGACCCAGGATTTTGATTACGTGTTAATAATCATTGCCTTTCTAGATAGGTTTTATATTATGGTATCTGCGTTTATGTCTATTGTATAAAGTTATATAAGTATTTAAATCGACGGATTTCAGTAGATTTGCTATCCATTAGTGATCTCCTGGTGGACGACCCGAGTGAACGACTTGACAACGCGTGATTCACGAATTGCCGAGTAATCTGTCAGCAATTGACACTAGATGAGTGGGGTCCGTCCCACGAGATTAGACTAGACTAGACTATCAATATTTTTGTGATACTGGTGTATCAATATTATCATAATAATTCATAGGGAACGATTGGTAATTTTTTGACAATACGCGATACGCATCAATAATTTGATACGGATCGTGATATGCGCGTATCCACGCGTATCACGCGATTGATAATGTAACCCGCCTCAATCACTCGAGCGGGCCATTCGAGACGAGCCGGATGGGTATGAAACCTTATAATACATATGTATAGTATAACTCAAGTCCTTAATAAAAGAATGCGTTGCCAAGTCATTCGACCCTTCACATGTCCACAAAAAAATAAATACTACCATACGGCCGATCAGCTAAACGTCTTATTAATTAAATAGGTAAGTAAATATTATCTCTGAAAGTGATTGTTATTTGGGAAATAAAGCAGAAAAGGGTTAGGTCTACAAACATAATTTTCTCATTTATAAGTATATTATTTGCTAGATCAAAAAAAAAGTCGTAAGTACAAGATTTTCCTCTAATTAACCGACATCAAAAAAGAAGAAATTCTCTATTGATCTGTATTTTTACACGACTGCCCAAAGAAAAATAGAGTATTGTTTTCAGGGTTTATGTAATTATTATCATGTTTGTATGTTACTGAATTGTTTCTTTTTTCAGTGTGAACCGATTTCTCTAAGGTTACTTTTCAGAATCTCATTTAAGTATATTTCAAGAAAATATTCTGTCTCTAAGATACTTAGAAAATAATGGAACGAATAATGAGTAATGTTTATTAACTTTAAGCTACTTACTTATAGTCAACTAGTTTTATTACCTTTACAAAATAAATATTTTTGCATAGGTACCAGAAGTCCGATTGCTATTAAAATTTGAATTTGATTTAAATGGTGAGTGGTGAGAAAGTTTTATTTCCAGAGAGCCCACTGACAGGCCCAGACCTGACCCCTTTCAATTCACTCCCAAAAAAATTGTGCGATGCTTTAACATCCGATTACGTAACAGAATATTAGAAATCGGAAAGTTTTTATGTTTATAAATTAGGACGCTTAGATTTTTGGATATTTAAATGTTCGTTACTAAATCACGCAAAACGAGATAGGGTGATTGGGTGAATGGGCGTTTGCTAATAGGCAAGCGTGCTCCTTCGCAGACCACATCTTCGCTTACCATCAGGCGTGATTGTCTGATGTGGTCAAACGCAAGCCTATAGTATATAAAAATGGCTGAACGGATTATGATTATAATTAAATTTGGCACACATCTTATTAATTAGATTAAAATATAGGCTACCCTTCTTTTATCCCGGCTAATTTTATAGTTTTAGAATTCTACGCAGTCGGAGTCGCAAGCCAGTGTTTTTATAATTGGGCATTAGGTAAAATAATTATTAGTGTTAGGTATTTTCCATATTTATTGGCCTTTTAAAGATGGCGAATGTTTATTTTGGAAGTGGTCTGGTAACGCGTCATTTGAAACTGAAGACGATACCTGTCGTATCTAGAATGTCGAGGCCGGGCTCCCCTCGCGTTGCTAAGTCTTTTATAAACTACGGAAAATGTCAGCGAGCTTATCGTTACAAATATAAATTTATAGGTACGATTAAAAAAGATACAATAGAGGAAATCTTAGATAAGTTAAAAAAAAAATTTTTTTTTCCGTTGTTTAGTATTTTCATCGGTACAGTGGGTACACCAGGTATGCCATTCAAATCTAGCTGAAACTTATTTATATTTTCAATTTCTTAATTTGCTTCCCATACTCTCAATAAGAATTTTCCAAAAAAAAATCCTTACTGTCGATTAAAGTAAAGGTCACAATTATCTACACAAGCTCTTATGTTTATATCAATAGAGCCGTGCTTAGATCATTGTGACCGGTTGCTTAGCTACTTCTGTTGCTGACTGTACACGCGGTCGCCCATCGATAGCTTGGCATTGTCGCACCGTTGTCAGTGATTCCCAGATAGCTGTCATTATCATAAAACAATAACTGTCTCGTCTCGTCGCTACGACGTCACGGCAAAGACGAGGGAGACGCGAAGAATGTTACAGTCATATTTATTTACGAATGGGAAAGCACCTTTCTCTGTCTGATTGTTCATTGTTGTTTCTTTTCACTACAGTAGATTTTGATGAGCAATGATTTGTCGTTTCTTTTTGTTGGATCATAACAATAAATCGTATCGTATTTATTTCATTTAAGTGTTTATTTTTATTTACTGAAAACAATAACAGTCTGTTTAACCAAGTCGTCGGTCTATCTTGTATAAGTGGCCGACGTCATGCTTTGCGTCATGCTTTGTTAGTGGTCTCCGCTTGAGAACTTTGTGATTCTTAAACCTTTGTCACATTACACATGACACTGCGTGACGTCTTGTCCATATGAATGATCTTACTTACGTCCCAAGAAACTAATGCGAGTCTTCACACTGCCACGCGCGTTGTGCCGTATGATCACGTCAAAAAGACGAAACGCCGCGCCCTCACAGAAACAAAAGACTCACAGATATCCAACAAGTGTCCCATCTTATAAATATTTCGAACTACATTACGACGTGCGTCATGTAGCAAGAAGAAATGGGGTGAACTCGACGGGGGTGACATGGCAACGGGGAGATGTATTTTTTATTGTCCCGACACTTAATTGAGGTCAACCCGTACAATTGGGCTTAACTGTAATGGAAATTATTTTATTAGCGACAAACTCATTCAATCAAGGAGTATTAGAGGGAAAGGACAATTCACTTGAAAAGGCAGTTAAGCTTTTTAAGGAAAAGGATTCGTAATCCTTTCTAATACCTACCTTACCTACCTACCTACCTACCTATCAACAATGAAATCCCCATTTTTGCATTTTCTGGCTATTATTCAAGGCTTGAAATCATTCTAATTCTCCGGGATATAAAATATGGCAGGAAAATAGAGTCAACAGAGAATGCCTTGGGTACTTACTAACCTTGTCACGGATTCTTATTCCTATATACTGATATAAATGAAAATCTGCCTATCATACTGATTTACTTGTATCTTACTTTCTCTTTGTGACGTCCAATGCAAATAACATTGGACCAAGGTTTAAGTTTCAAGAACCGGAAAGCAATTACTTATACGACTAACTAGATACATATGTTTAACAAGATACCTATAGCTATGTTTCTGTGAAATTCTGAACTAAAAACGACTAAATTATATTATAACATAAATAACTGCAAGACAAGAAAATGGGAAGTAAATTAAAATTCACAGCATACAAATTTATTTGAGGTGCCTCGCAGCAAATGATTCTTTTACAAAAGTTCGACATTTTGGCAATAGCCGAATTGAATATTAGATGGAGTCCTCACTGAAATACATGTGAAAGTCAAGGAAATTAAAAGTTAGGCAGAATTGCGATTCGTTTACATTGCTTCTTAAAATTGCGTTCTGAACTTCGAGCTAGGTACCTATATTGGAAGCTTATAAATTCATGTCATACATTTTTAACCGCCGGTGCCAAAAGAGGGGTGCTATAAGTTTGACCTGTGTATCTGTGTGTCTATTTACTGTCCGTGGCCTTTTTTATCGAAAGCTAGTTTAAAGAAAATAGGTGCAGACGTTTTTGAGATATTACATTTTGAAATGAAAGTGCCCCCCCTCCCCCTCTATCAGAGAAACTGCTGTATGGAAATGTGAAAAAAATCAGAGCAGTATAGTGCATAAATAGTGAATTTAAAAGGAAAACTATAAGAGATAAGTAGGCTTTACAGGTTTGGGAGTAATAATTGATTAACACATTATGTTTGTCTGTGTCGGTAACCGATATAAATTGACCCCACACTCTTATAGTTTGCTTAGGAGTAGGGCTCTGCTAACACTGGTTTCGAATAGGTGTGATGAAAATAACTAAAATAATATTAGGTATCTATGCCAGGGCTTTTTCGTAATGGATTTGGAACCCTATCCTGAGCGTGTCCGACACGCTCTTGCCCAGTTTCGTTTTCTTCATGTGGAAGTACACAATAGAAGTACCTATCGTACAATGAAAGACTTTATTTGGAATCAGAAAGGATTTCTCGCTGTAAGTAAGTCCTTGTAGTATTTTCTAAGAAAACATTTTTATTTAGGTATTTCTTAATGGGTACGTTGACGATAGATTACTTACTCTTGATAACAAATAAGTTAGATAAAATAAGTACCTATTGTGGTTAGATATAATAATGTACCTACCTAACAGTATGATAATGTAGGTGCTATAGAAATAATAATATTGTACTTGGCTTTGATTTTTTTCGTGAAGGAATGCCTACAAAAGCATAAGATCTTTGTAAACGTAATTTGATCTGAAAGGAAATACCTACCTACCTACATGCGCGTAAGGACAGAGATGATCACAGATCACCATTTCCGAGTAGGTAACTTTACCATTAGTAGGTAATACTTAGGTACAGCATTTTCCCAGGAGATGCAATTGCATTATCGTAGTAGGTAAGTAGGTTCTTACCTACTCTACCAAAGCAAATGCAAGTCATGATTATGATATGACGTAGATGTCTCGCTTAGACACTCCGTAGGTACCTATGTTAGTTCATTCGTGACGACATTTTGCACGTGTACCTACACCTACCTACAACTACATAAATAAAGGAAACTTTGTCTAGGTACACATGTGTGCATCTTTGTTTGCGACCGTTCCTCCCAATAGAATAAGCACGCTAACTTATTATAATGATACTTAGTACTTACTTGCAAATAGCTGTTATTAATGACTTACCTAAACTAAATATTCAGTGCAAACTATGTCGAAGAATTTTAAGAGTGTGTAATGTAAACCCAGATTAAGATCGATGTATTTTTCAGGACCCTCACCACGACTGGAACGAAACGGACATCCTATCTCACGGGGTCAGTGGCCTCAGTCTCCACCGAACCGACAGTCTTAACCAGCGGGCTCTCACCAGCCTCAAACGAACTGGCAGCAAAGGCAGCGCCTACAGCCTCCGCAGCGTTAGAAAAGAAATTGCGAAGCCTGAAAGACCACCCACGATACCTGACGCTGGGTTTGGAACGTTGGAGATTAAACTGGCTTATGACAATGCGAGCTCTTCTTTAGCTGTCACTGTGCTGAGGGCTAGGGGCCTCGTTGGTATGGATATGACGGGATTGTCGGATCCGTTTTGTAGACTTGAAGTTTTACCGATAGGTGGGTGTTGTTTCATTTCATTATTAATTATAATTAACTAACTCACCCTATACAAGGGCGCCTTCGGCTGGAAAAGAAAACTTAGGTAGGTATAAGCTTTTACTTCTAATATTTGAAGCAAACGCTTCATGTTCAACAAAATCTACCCAGTGTAATATTAACCAACAATAACCTTAGTTAGGTGAAGTACCTAATTTGCGATTTCACACTTCCTCCTTCCTCAACAGACTTTCTTTATCCCAAATAACTTTGAACATGACCAACTCCGTCGAATTCAAATGTAATTTGTTGCGTTTCAGAAGGAACGTATTCAAATAGGCTTCGGACCAAAACCGTTCACAAGACGAAGAACCCGGAATATAATGAGACGTTGCATTTCTTCGGGATTACCGAGTCCGACCTCGCTACTAAGACTTTGGAAATATTTTTGTTTGATGACGACAGGTATGTCTAAATGACGTCATGATTAAAATGTGTACTCAGTTCCATGTATGCCAATAAACATTATAGTCCGAATAGATTATTTTTCACGCTTTTACTGTTAAGAAATAAGACACTAAATATATAGAGTATTATTATTAGAGTATTTATTTATAGAGTTAAATAAAAAGTCTATATCTTCATTGATGTCTACCGAAAACAATGCCTAACTAAGTATATGATTCATCAAGCGGGCATTATTAACTTTTGTCCATTATCAACAAAATTAGCTACCTATGTATTCTCGTGTGACTTATTGCCTTCTAAGAAAGTAAATAGATAATAATCTCGTCTCTTTACAGGTATGGCTGCGACGAAATGGGCTCAGCAACAGTGTCCCTTCGCGAATGTGCCAAAGCCCCGATGCAACTCCGTCTAGCCTTAACCGGGTCAACGACCGCCGAACCGACAGGGCCGAGGCTTTTATTAGCTCTCTGCTACAGCACCAAGAGACGAGCACTTGTCGTGACTGTCTGCAGAGCTGCCGACTTGCCTGCACAAGATAGCAATGGATATTCGGATCCCTTTGTAAAACTGTAAGTAGCCCGGGAAATAAGATAATGACCCTGTTCCGAATTTTTCGTCCTCCTAAACTTTCACAAGACTGAAATCGAATACCTACTTACCTTGTCTAGTTAGGGATCATAAGGGATTGACTTTAAATCAACTCATATTGTTCACTACTTATGATGTACTTATCCATTTTTTATCTCAAAGTAATACGTTCTCTAAGCTATGCTATAATAATGTTCTATTCTTTAATGATAGGCTAGATGTGTCTCTCTGTAACGTATTTTCACGTGTAACGATACAATTCTTCACATACCTAACGTTTAATGTTAATTCTCGCAGGCACCTAGACCCCGACCCATACCACAAGAAACACAAAACCTCGATCAAATGGCGCAACCTAAATCCGGTATGGAACGAAGAAATCCTCTTCGAGACTCGGCCGACGGAACTGTCCCGCCAAAACCTAACTCTCACAGTATGGGACAAAGATTACGGAAAACCCAACGATTTTCTAGGCAGTCTGGTGTTGGGAGCTAGCAGTAAAGGCAGGAGATTGAAACATTGGATGGACTGTATCAAATTCCCTGACCATAGACATGAGCAGTGGCATTCTCTGACTGATACGCAGCATCTGTGAAGCTTGAATTGAAAAGCGAGTTACCTAAATCTTTTTTTCTTTGTATAAAACTTGCCTGCAATTGAAGAGTGCGATCTTCATTTGACACTGACTGTTCACGTGCTAAAATACGAACTAAGTATGTAAGTAGGTACGAGTGTAGGTAGCTGAAATACTTGAATTGTACCGATTCGTCTTATCGCTTTGTCTTTTGAGTACCATAGGACTCTTCTCGGTTACGGATAATGCCAATTAAAATTATTACTCTTTGCAAAGGTTTTTTTAAGCTACATAAGTACCTAATTATAATTTTGATTTTATACATAAATATGAGTAAGTACTTACCCAGATTGAATGAAACAAAACAAGCATTTTTGCCGACTCTACCTACTTTTTGTTGACTGTTAGGTACTTCCTTGTATTGACATCTAACTTAGGTACACATCCATACCATTTAAAGTTGCACGTTAGTGGCCGTCCCTTAAAACTTGTTAAAATATATTACAACCTACGTTATCGTTATCATATTAAAAATTAGGATTCAGAAAAAACAGCACGCTTGCACTCGTTACCGGTACAGACGAACTAACAAAAATGTGCCAATCTGCTCCTTTTTAGGGTTCCGTACCTCAAAAGGAAAAACAGGAACCCTTATAGGATCACTTTGTTGTCCGTCTGTCTGTCTGTCTGTCTGTCAAGACCCTTTTTCTCTGGAACGCGTTGAGGTAGGATGCTGAAATAAATATCAAATACTCAAACTTACGGTCCTTTGAAGCTGTGAAAAAATCAAGCATCTAAGTCAACGCAATCAAAAGATACAGTCATTAAAAAAGTCGTTTCCATGCAAATTGCCGTTTTTAGAAAACCTAAAAGTTACTTCCAGTTGTCCTAGAAACTTGAAATTTGGTATGAAGGCAGCTCTTATAGCACAACCACTCAGAAAAGTCTCAAAATCTTAATTTTTTATGTCTGTCTTTAGATTTCAAGTACCAATATAAGTTGACCCCACACTGCGTACATTTTGCTTAGGAGCAGGGCTATGCTTACACTGGACTTTCTTATTTAGGGTTCTGAAGCCAAAATGGCAAAAAGGAACCATTATGGTTTCGTCATGTCCGTCTGTCTGTCTGTCTGTCTGTCTGCCTGCCTGTCTGTCCGCTGCATAGCTCAGAGACTATTGGTATTAGAAAGCTGTAATTTTGCATAGATATACATATTAATTAAGCCGAAAAAGAGCTGGGATAAAATCTTGAAAAAAAAAATTTTTTTGGGGGTACCTCCCCTACACGTAAAGTGGGGATGATTCTTTTATTTCTCGCCCACCCCGGAAGTGTGGGGTATCGTTGGATAGGTCTTTCAAAAATATTAGGGGCGCTCAAAGATCATTTTTCGATAGAGTTTTTCGCGTGCGAAATATTTAGCTTTGAAGTGCCCATTTTTGTTGGAGTCCAGTCTCCCCCCCTCCCCCTCTACCAGAGAAACCGCTATATTTGGAAATGTGAAAAAAATCAGAGCAGTAGTTCATATTGTGAACTTAAAAGGAAAACTATCAGATATAAGTAGGCTTTACAAGTTTGGTAGTAATAGTTGATTAACTTATTTTGTTTGTCTGTGTCGGTAACCGATATAAATTGACCCCACACTGCTTACAGTTTGCTTAGGCGTGGCTCTGCTAACACTGGTTTCGAATAGGTGTGATGAAAATACCTTTAAGTTGGGTATCTACGAAAGGGCTATTTCGTAATGGCTTAGGAACCCTATCCTGTGCGTGTCCGACACTCTCTTTCCCGGTTTTTATAAAAGTTTTATGCGGAATGTTAGATAAAAATTGATACGAAATTCTAAACCTATAGGTAAGTAGGTACTTATACAGTGAATATAGATGTTCTAAAACTAAGACAATTTGCTAGGTTTATTGGATAGGTACTTCGTTTGTTTTTAAAAATATGCTTAGGTAACTAGTACCGTGTAGTATAGGGGTGTCAAAATTTTTGTAAACAAGAATAGAAGTAATTAAGTAATTGCTCAGGAGACATCACCATGGCAACAAGCTAAATACATGTTGTATGGTGGTTTTGTTGCTTTGAGAATGGGATCGTAAAGAGTTCAGAAACAAGTCGCGTTTAGTATAGTGGTGGCGGTGATAGTTGGGTCTGTGATGCATGGAAACATAGGTACATTTGTCGCGTAGATGTAGCTATCTTACACATGAGCAAATTAATTGTTTTAGTTAGATAGCATTAAGCATTAGCTGTCACAGACAGACAGACATACCGAGTCATACCTAGGTAGTTACGTCACGTGTAGTACACCATGTTCATTATACCTACCTAAGTAAGTGATAATGTACTTACGTTAGACGGTATTATTAAGTTATGTATGAATGTACCTAGTCTTGAGTTCTTAGAAAAATAATAAAAACATAAATAGCTTACCATTGTATTACCTTTTAAGTAGGTAAATCATTGTTATAAATAAATGGTTCGTATTTTTGTATTAAATGTGCCAAAATGAATGTTATACGGTAACCGTGTTGTTAATATACACACTTATATTCAACGATGTTTTATAAAAAATGTTATTTAAATTACCTATTATCAAATAAAGCTTATGACAATCACGATAAACTAGTTTGGTTTCCTATTAGCTATATCTCTTCTAATAATAATAGAATGATAGTGAAATAAAACGGATCAATCAAGTATATAAGTCGAATTACGAATACGAATTAGAATAAGTACTAATTAGTCCGAAACATGTCCTGCTAAACCCGACTTAAATACGTGAGTGATCCGTTTTATTTCACTATGATTGCATCTCACGGTAGTTTTGTGTTAAAAAAACAATAAAATAAATTAGTATTAATTATTCCTTTCTTTCGCGTAAAGGTGAACAACTCCTAAACTTAAGTCCTATCCTAACTACTTTTCTCGCGAAGTCTTATTATGGCCGCTGTTACTATGTTTGCGTTTAGTTTCATCTAATGAGTTCTAATCGTAAACTATAACTACAAATTAAGATTCTAAATAGCAATTTTAAACATTTTTACGTGTTCAAGATTCAAAATAAAATGAAACATTAATTTCGAAACATAAACTCTATTATTGAATATTTCAACGGCACGCGTTAACAGTGCAGAAACAAAACACAATAAAGTTGTTTTGTGAACTTTTCTGACATGTGAAACTGTAAATCGTTTTATTAGACAAAAGAAAGCCGTTTATATTAATAATAATCAATTAATTTAGTTAGTTATGTGTTAAAATAGCTTTATAACAAAATGGCATTCTTATGTCCTGTGAGAATAAGACGAGGGAAGAAAAAGAAATGTAAGTACATACTCTATGGAGCTTTCATCGTGGGAACTTTTATGTCAATGACCTCAGACTTTCTACATATAAAATGTAAAACTAGTTAATTTCACCTTGCTCATCTGCCTCCTACATATCGGGAAACTAATTAGTCTCATTTAATAACTGATAATTAAATGTAAAAACGAGTGAATGCTTTTAAGCTCATCCTTATCAATTTGTCAAGTTTGTGTTTTAAATACTTAGTGTTTTTTTTAGCAAGCAGTGGAGATTCAGATAAGGATTTGTCTCGTCCAGGATCGGGGCTTAGCCCTGGCATGGGCAGGATTACTGGGTCAGCCAGCATTGAGACTTTAGTTAGAGTCGGCATTGAAAAAGAACATGGACTGAGCCCAGATTCCAAAATGGTGGTGCTTCATGATTTTGCACCTTGTGTTGATGATGAACTTGAGGTAAGATCATATGTTATCTGTTCAATAGAGCAGTGTCACCCATTTGGTGGGTTGCGATTCAGCACCGGGCCATGAAAATAAAATACCGTGTTGCAGCTTTGCCTCCTTGTAATACACACTTAAGTGCTTCTATTATCAATAAATGTGCTTTATTTTACCTAATGTACCAAGGTGTTTAAGAAGTCATGAGTCACAAAGGAGAAGCATGAAAATTGCCATAGCAGAACAATGTTTGGGAAACACTGAAATAGAATGTAATTTTATTGAACTTGAACTAAACTTTACTAGGTCTTCATTAAAGCTGCATGATGATAACACTAATTTCTTTTTACACATGTTATAGACCATCCATTCTTCCTTCTAGGTAAAGCGTGGTCAAATTGTAAATGTTTTGTATAGAGAGAATGACTGGGTGTATGTAATAGTGGCAGAGTCCAGGAAAGAAGGCTTTATACCACATTCTTACTGTGCACCGTGCGAACACCATGATTTGAAGAAAAAACTGCCAAGAAGTAGATCCCCTGCTGACTTAGCCCATAGAGATGTTTCACAGTAAGTAGTTTTATTTTGTTACAAACCCTAATTAAGAGCTAATGTAATGACATTATTAAAAATGTGTAGACATCAAATCCACCTTTTGTCATTTTTTATTTAATTCGTATAATATAATAAAAAGTGTTTATTGATTTGCGATAAGTTTTTCTGTACTTATCTTTGATCCTTATCTTTTTAGTGTATCCTTATTTTCTTTATTACTGACATCAAATTTTGATCAATTTCAAACATGCTAGCACATACAACATAAAAGTCTAAAATGCCTATATACCTATATTACCTGCTATAAATTCGTGACCTAAAACTTTTTAATTAGAACCACCTGCTTTAATATGTTCTTACCTTTATTCCATTATGGTTGCCTGGTAGAGATCGCTCTGTAGCGATAAGGCCGCCCATTGCTACCTTGGATTTTCTTTGTGCCTTATTTCTTGTTTTGACTGTTATGTGGTGTTCAATAAAGTTATTGCATTGTATTGTATTGTATTCACCCATCATATTTCCTCAGATTATCAGTCTCTGATGGAGCAACAAACGATGGGCACTCAGAACTAGGCAGTGAGGGTGAGGCCTGTCCATTCAGCAAAGACCCTTCAGGCCGATATGTGGTACTCTACACATTCACCGCTAGAGATGAAAATGATGTTGATGTGGAGAGAGGGGAATTTGTCACAGGTATGATTTACAAATGTAAAACTGTTGGCATCATTCAGAATTATTAATCACTGAGACATACCATCATCCATCAGTGTTTGTAAAATTTTATTTGAGTAATTTAATTGACTTAGTTAAAAAGAAAAATTATGACTTAGTGATTGTGTTATATTTTTCTCAGTCTTGAATAGAGAAGACCCAGACTGGTACTGGATCGTTAGGAGTGATGGCCAAGAGGGCTTTATACCTTCTGGATTTGTGTACCCTGCTGTAGTACAAGGTAATCATTGTATTTAATAATAGGTATCAATATTTATATTTTTGCCTCTTCATAGAAAATTTAGAGAATACAACATTGTTAACTCCAAGTATTTATCCAACTTGATTTTTTTAGGAACTGACTTTTTTTTAAATGGTGGTCTGGCCTAACTTGCTTTTCTCTTACAGGCTTCCCTATATGAATAATGCATAGTTAACAGATTGATACTTTCTACAATCATCCCCTACAAGTAATTTTTGAAAATTTTAAAGATTTCTCTATTTAATTCTTTACTTTATAACATAACTAGCTTATGCCCCGCGGCTTTGCCCCCGTGAAACTTTAAAAATGGGCTAGTTCCCTATCCCGTGACAATTTCGAAAAATCCCTTCTTGGATAGTGCACCTCTAGGATACTCAAGGTATATGTTTGCCAAATTTCAAGCCTCTAGGTCCAGTGGTTTAGGCTGTGCGTTGTCTGTCAGTCAGTCAGTCACGGTACTGTTTTATAGGTATAGATTAAACATAGTGTAGCATCATCCTCTCGTTTTGCCAGTCTTCAGCCTGCCAAACGATTGCTACTCCACTGTGTCGGAATATGAATCAAAACTTTAATAAATTTCTAGCAAACCAACAAGACAACCCGCAGCCGGTCTTGCCCCCGCCAGCAAACACCACAATTCTCTCGAATAGCAGCGTCAACGTCACCACGCAAGACACCGACGGACACTACCACGGCACAGAGCTAGTCATGCTTTATGATTATAAGGTGCGTAACTTTAAATTATTGCTTATCATCGGATCAACACTACCAAGTGACACTGACACATTTCGCAGCTATGAAGTCTCTGATTATTGAGTATGTTAACCGCTGGAGAAAAATGCTAGATTTGCTTGTTACGTGTGGTAAACAACCTAAACAACTTGAGGCGCATATAAGTTTGAAGAGTACTGTATGCACTTAAACCAAGATTTTGGACGACAGTCAATCTCTCAGCAGGGATTAGGTCAAAACACTAAATTTACCCAAGATTTGACAAACATATTCAAACCTTTTCTTTTTGAGCATTGAAATTATGAAATGGATTCCTTGTAAAAATATAAACTAGATAAAGTCCTCTGGATGGTACACTAACTACAAAACCGCCTTAAAAAAAAAATCCTCCAAAATAATGTTAATAAATAAAATAAAATAAAATGCGTTTATTTCGGACAACAGAAACTAAAGCCTAAAGTTTTATGGCCTAGCACTAAGCAGCAGAAATATGAAGTCGGTGCGGTGCGAGCGGAATATTCTTTGAATGAAGCACCAACTTCACCAACAACCATTGACGGAGTAATCGATGAACATGCATAAAAAAAAATACATACAGTGGAACGTAGAACCTCATCCTTTTTTTGAAGTCGGTTAAAAAGCTCGGTAATAGGGTCCTGTCGGAACTTTTTGGGTATGAAACCTTAAAAAATTACTGTGCACCACCAGCCTGTTGACGAACCACTGCTGGGCACAGGCCTCTTCTCAGAATGTACCTGTATATTAACTATTGTATTTGCCTGTAAATAAAAGGCGTAAACTTTCCTCAGGCACAAGCCCCCGACGATCTCTCCGTGAAGCGCGGCGAATGGGTCTACGCTGATCTAACCCAGCAGACAGTGGAAGGCTGGTTATGGGCGCATGCGCCGAAATCGCGCCGCTCCGGGTTCATACCGACCGCCTATGCGCGAGCGCCGCATATCACGTCGCTTTGACAGTGAATGCAGGAGCTTGCATGTGGAAGTGCTTCGCTGAGAGCATAAGATAGTCTTGGTCATAGTGCATAACTATCCAGTACTACTCAGGAATAGGTTAGGGTCAGCGAGGCTTTGAGGCCAGGAATAATCCTAATTGGTGGATTCTTCCTCCCGCACCACTGGACTAGCAAGAAACTTACTTGGTTGTGCACTATGCTATGTCTATAGATAAGAGTATCTTCATTTGGGGGTCACTGAAAGAATCACAAACTATGTACTATCCAGATAGGACACTTAACACTACATGATGGGACACTACACAGGCTACTTGCAATCCGATTTAACTTCAATGTGCCTGGTGTGAAGTCAGTCACTTGTAGCGGAAGCGAGATGTACAGACACTGTCAGGAATTTGGGATTGGGACCACAATACCCTCCCCCTCCCATGGCCTGTACAACTTCAGAAGCACATTACAGTTTGAAGCATACTGTACTTGAGTATGCACTTCATATATCAACTGAAGTTGTCTTCCACATACAAGCTCCTTGATAAGTTTGGTGCCACCACAATAATTCTTTATTTTTTATTATATTTAGTAATGCCTTATTAGCCTTTTCGAAAACTGCCATATTTTGACTGTTGTAAAATATAGCGAAGTCTTCCAGATAAACATACTTTTCTAATTTGATCTAAATGTAATTGTTATGTAATTATCCGTCCAAAATTGACTGAATCACATGTTACGCTTTATATTTTTATTATTTTAACATAGTATGTAGGATTTATGTAATATCCATTTGAAATAAATAATAAGAGATTAACTTTGTTTTTTATTTTTACAGCCACTACAACCTATTTTGTCTTTAAAACTATTCCAATTCGGAAATAAGATTCTTCTTCTTTTTCTTAGCCTGTTGTTTGATCTCATCTTTTATAGTCCATTCTTTTAGTTGTTCTTCAACTTTTTTGATATCCTGCTCTGTTACGGTGACAGCCAACTGCAATTCCTCCTGTTCTTTTTTTATGAATTTCAACGCTTCCAGTTTTTCCCTTAGGAATGGACCCTGTTGGCTTTCTAGAAGATTTCTATAGTCCGTCAACTTCTGGTTACGGATGTCCTCACAATGCATTTCTGTTAGTTTCCTCAGGGATTCCTTACGAGACAGTTTGTGGTGAGACTCTGGATGAGCCTTGTATTCAATGTTTAGTTTCTCTAGGAGCCACTCAAACTTCTTGTAATCGTAAGTGCGTAAATACTTGAGCAGTTTTTTCCTCCGATCTATAAGTTCTTGCACGGTTATCTGCAACACCAGATTTAAATTATTTATGTATAAACATTATAGTTATTTTTAACATGAAACTACAGTGAGATTCAATCATAATGAAATATATGAAAAACCACAACCACCAGAGGAAGGACTACAGACTAATCCGACAATGTTGAGCTATACTCAACTGACATATGTGAGTGATCCATTTATTTCACTATCATACTTAGTTATGAAATCTTCACAGTAGTTTGGATATAAAAATATACAATTAAATGATAAAAATAAATGCAATACAAACCTTAGCATGTACATTTCTCGGAAACTGTTCCATAGTTGCTTGAAGGCAGCGAATTTTGCCAGTAAGCTTTGCAACTGAAATTACACAAAAAAATAGTTTTACTTTTTTTATGATCATCAATCATCCTTTGCTGTTTCTAGACATTTGACTACTGATAATTACTTTTAGCTTCTGCAGAATACTCATCGTACTGATGCCTCTTGACCCTGTCCAGCAGTTCTTGTGTGACTAATGCGTTATATTCCTTACGTCCAAGGAATGCTGCTGAGAAAATTTTGCTTACTGCTTCTGGTGCACTGAAAAAGCAATTTAAATTAATGTAATGTGATCAAGAGAGTAATTTTCTTTTCTTGACCAAATTCTAGTGGTGGTACGATGCAGATAAATAAGAGTCAGCTGTCAGTAGAAAGAAACCTATAATTTTTCTAGCTGATTAGACTCGGAACTACAAGTTTTCTAGGTTATGTTATTTTCCATAGAAACTTATTTCCATACGAAATATAAGACAAGTGTTATGCACTTACTTTTTTACTTCATTAGTCAACCCATAATCAAGCCCTAAGGTCTGCTCGGAGATGGGTGGAAGACCTTCTAAATCACCAGATTTCTCAGCTTTGTAAGCGGGCACATATTCGGGTCTAACCCATTTAAATTTAACCTGGTGTTTGATACCACGGGATTGAATGATAGAACTAGAGAAACGGCGCAACATGGCCGTTAGATTATAATTAATTCTGCTTTTTTGTTTAAATAATTTTAGCCCGAAAGTTTTGTCTAGCTATAATTTTGAGCTTGAATTTGACAATGACAACTGTGTCAGCCAGGTGCAGCTATAAAAAGGTACTCTGTGGTGCAGCTGACATTAGTTTTTTTTTATAAAGCAGGATGAAACTGACATAGACAAAACAAACACTGTTGTCGACAGTGTTGTGCTCAAAATATCGTGTCGTTAATCGTATTACGTTTGCGCTTAACCAGCTTTATGTTTCGTTATTACTGAAAACTTCACCGATCAATCACTAGGTACTAATAGGGCTATCGCGAGTCAAAAATCTGCTAGATCTCTCTCATTCTCCACCAATGAGAGAAAAGCTACTGGCATATGGTTGGTGGAAACAGATATACCTCACTCGACACTAGCGATCCAAGCCGATTCTTGAAAGAAAGAAAGAAAAAAATATTATTTAAATAATTTAAATATTATATAATTTAATTTAAATAAATAATTTATATATATATATATATATATATATATATATAATAATAAATAATTTAAAAATCAAAATATAATTTAAAATATTAATTATAAATATATAAATATTACTACCAACACACCATTTTTGACTCTATATAGCCCTCATTGGATTCAGCGAGCGATAATATTTATAAACATCCGTTTTCATTACGAACAAGCTGTTGCCCGCGACTTCGTCAGCGTAGATTTCGGTTATCGCAATCCCGCGGGAACTGCAGTTTTCCCTATTAAAAAGTAGCCTAAGTTATTCCTCAATATTCAAACTATCTTACCAAATTTCATCTAGATTGGTGCAGCGGTTTTTCCGTGAAGAGGTAACAAACAGACAGAGAGACAGAGTTACTTTCGCATTTATAATAATTATTAATACTAGGTAACTATAACTAAAATGAAATATTGCGTTTGACCATTCGTTTATTTATTGGTTTTCGAGTGCAAACCTCAAACTGGAAAATCTTTATATGCAAAATTTTGTACTAAGTGTGTACCACTCCACATGACTACATCACAAACTAACAATGTTTAGGAAACGAATACATGTTGCATCTAAATAACAAAAAATAAACAATTAAATACATATTTATACACTTTCACATCTGAATAAATTAAATCACATAATTTTAAATACACAATAAACCGTTTCGAGCACAATTATTGTTCACACAAAACTATATAGGCATAGATGGAAAGACTTCATCGATTTGTATGGGAATCGAGCATGTAACATTTTTTGCGTAGGTATTTTGACGTTGTCACGATTGTAATTTTGCGAGTAATAGCTCTATTAACAGCTTCAACGTTTTGGTGGTGTTTGAACAATGAATTGTTGAAGAACAAGTTATTTTGTTTTAAAACCTGACGTCGCACTCGGAAGGCAGTCGGGAGCTGGAACGCGTAATGAGGTTCTCAGCCGTTCTTTTCGGCACGGGAGGTACATACATTTTCCTTTTATCCCGATATAGTTCTGTGATTGTTCAGGTGAATTTCGTAAATAATTAATGAAACACGCATTTAAAATATCTTAACTATGCTCATTGATCAATTTATCCCCAAATTATCAAGTAGTCATTTAACTTTCAACTTAAGCACGCAGAATTTCTATTTGATATTCAGGCTATACTAATACAGAGATTTATCGATCAACGCATATTCGTATTCTGAGTCTAATGTATATTCCAGTTAAAAATACAATATTAAAACTCTCTGCCTATGTAGTTTTTTTTTTATTAAATTTGGCCTTGGATTACTTATATTTGTATACATTACGATTTAATTAACTGAACAATTTACATAGTTTGACATCTATGTAGATTAATTGTGGAATGTTGTTAACCCATATAATCAGCCACAGCTAATAATGGTCATTATATTGAAAATACCATTAATAAATAGAAATAACCGTAAAGATATTCATAAATGAGGACTGGTACTATACTCTTTTGCTTATTTATAACACTATTTTGTGCTAAGTCGCACCCATCAACGCTTAAATATCTGTAACACGGACTAGTACAAACGACAATATACACTAAGCAGGGAATGCAACTCACATTGAATCAAAGTATTTAATAAATTCTATACAGGAAAATAATATCTTAATAAATTAATACTGGACACCTTTCAGCTACTTAATTATTAAAAATATTAAATTTACCTATACATATGACTACAAGATACAAAAATGTCTTTTATCCGTAACTCCTGCACATGCTTTTCAGTTATTAACCAAACATAAAGGTATTCAAAACAGTTATTTGAATAAAAAGGCTGTTCAGCGTCAGCCTTTTCAGTAGAAAGTTGTGAATTAGTTCCATCTGATATGCGTAATAAATGTACCTATTTAACAGCAAAGAAATTTACAAAGTAATTAAATAACGAAATATAATTTACAGCAACGCCTTTTTAACGCAACAACGTCAAAAACCGTTTGGTGAGAGTCATATTATAACGCATACTAAAAAAACTTAGACCGAAAAGCAAATTTATAAATGTCAATAAATATGAAACCTAGGAACAGCACCAAAAAATAAACACTATTATTTGGATCACGCTTTAAATAAAAGTTGGTATTTTTTACTACCAATGTGATAAAATATTTTTAATATAATCATATTTAGTAATTTTACACCAGTAAACAAATACAGAGCCAACATCATACGTAAATAAAAAAACCCCAAAGCACCACATTTAAAACTAAAAACGGGGAATGCAAAAATGCATATCAGCGAACAGAATCAACCCATTGGAGAAAAGAGCAAAGTTCTTAAAAATGCCACAACACTGCCTTACTTGTGACAGCTACTTAATAATTTACTAAGTATCTGAATCTAGCACGTTTATTTATTAAGTCTAATTAAAGCGGCTGTTATAGTCTAAATATGACTATTTAAAATACCAATTGTTTTATTGTTATATTTGTAAAATTGATGACTATAACAGTACCACTCAATCTATTTGAACACTGATACTTAAAGAATGTGTAGTTATAAATACAGGGATAGATCTTAATGAAGGGAGGCATATTACTTAGGTACTCACACAATATTTCCATCAGAAGTTTGATTGAGAACATTTGTTGCTTTTCGTGAAACCATTCAAGGCATTCTGATCAACCACATTGGAAAAAGATATAGTCAATTTATTAGATGAGCACTTCAAAGGAAGGCAAAGAGTCCAGGTGGTTTGGTTACTCAGCCAACCTAAGCATTAGTGGTTATTGTGAAACGGATCACTCGTTTGTCAGTCGAGTATGGCTAGACATGTTTCCATCCATAATTATGATATCCGTGGTTGACTTATAATTACTACCCAAAGAAATTAAACAGTTTATTCAGTTATATACTAGTACAGCTTAAAGAGTGTTCTTACAGACGACAGTTTTACTTTGAGCCACAGTATGTACATTAAATAATTTACTTGGATTCATAAATATCTTGATATTAAAACTGATAATGATTAAATCTGCTACTTATGTGGGTATTACAATATCTCTGTCAAAGTATGGTTCATTTGAATATTTGAGTTATGTAAAGCAGGCACCACATTGCAGCTCTGATGCTCCATCATAGGTACTTTCTTGGTCATTTTAACAGACACATTCACATGTAGTCTGGTTATTGAAAGTTGACCTTGCAAAAAGGCGGCAACTTTGAAAAATCTTGAGTTGGCAACACTTATAGAAAGAATTTATGGATTTTATACTTTTACATTTTCACTTTCATTTAATTAGTAGTTTAAATTTTAATACACTCAACTAGCAAGAACCTCTGCCAAAAATCAAGCAAACTTTAACAACAAAAGGTGACTCAACAGATAAAATAAGCTGATTAGGTGATTACGTGATTAGGAATAGAATCATATTTTTTATTATTATTAAATCAGCATAAACCAGGAATCAGGTAACCAGATTTCATGCCGGATCACGATCGTTTGGCAGTATTTCTCAATTATGACATTTGACGTAATGTTGGCAACATTTCGTCAAATACGAGGGGCGGCTGATAAGTAATCTCCTTGGTCAGAAACATATACAAAAATAATGCTGGCTGGTATGGATTTATATTCGTTTGTTATTCTATTTTCAAAATGTATTACATTCATTTGTTTATTGCATCACGTTTATTTGTCTCCTACAATTGTTTCAAACATGTCGGTAGAAAAAGTGAAAATGGATAAAATCGAGCAGCGTGCGGTGATTAAGTTTTTGACTAAAGAAGAGAATACGCCTTCGGAGATCAGACAGCGTATGTTACGTGTGTTTGGCAGTTCGTGTTCTTCCGAATTTGTTATAAAGTTTTGGTCAAAGCAGTTTAAGTTAGGTCGCGAGAGCCTGGAAGATGATCCTCGTAGCGGAAGACCAGTTTCGGCCGTCACCGATGAAAATGTAGCCAGGGTGAAAAAAAATATATTAGAGGACCGACGAGTGAAGCAGTGGGAGATAGCTAGAGATGTGGGCGTCAGTAAAGAGCGAGTCAATGAAATAATTCATGAGCATTTGAACATGTCCAAGGTTAGTGCACGTTGGGTCCCCAGAATGTTGACTGCATTTGACATGGAGAGGCGTGTCAAATGTTGCGAAGAGTTTTTGGACATGAGTCGAGAGAAAGAGGAAGAAATAATTTCTAGAATTGTAGCATGTGATGAGACTTGGATTCGACAATGGGACCCGGAAAGTAAGCAAGAGTCGTTACAGTGGAAATTTAAGGATGAGAAGCCGCCTCGGAAATTCAAGGTCTGTCCATCGGCAGGTAAACTTATGGCTACAATCTTTTGGGACACAGAAGGGATTTTGCTCATAGATTATTTACCGAAGAAAACTACAATGAATGCTGATTATTACTCAAACTTACTATATCAACTAAGAGAGACAATAAAAGAAAAATGGCGAGGTAAACTAAGCAAAGGAATTCTGATATTGCACGATAACGCACCAGTGCATACCGCCCGCACAACGAAGCTAGCAATTAAAGACAATGGCTTCGAAACCATTGACCACCCCCCTTATAGTCCAGATTTAGCCCCCTGTGACTATTTTCTGTTTAGACATCTCAAGAAAGACCTCAGGGGACGAAGGTTTATGACCGATGACGAAATGAAGGCTGCGGTTACTGACTTTTTTGACGACAAACCGAAAGATTTTTTTTTTAATGGGTTAAATTCAATATTTGAAAAATTTAATAAGTGCATTTTACTGGCAGGGGACTATATAGAAAAATAAAAAAAAATTAGCCACGACAGTCTTTTGTGTCATTGTTAGGTAGATTACTTTTCAGCCGCCCCTCGTCTTGCCGTCTAAATATCTACTAGGGCAACTTTCGATAGCCAGACTCTTAGGACGTTGAAACTCAGACCACTTTGTAGGTTGACACAAATGCCAAAACGATTTCACAAGGTCTCGTCGGGGCTACATTGTGGTGGGAGCTTAACTAATGTGTCGATCAAGATTATTTTATATCACTTAGTTGACTTTTAACATGAAACTACCGTGAGACTCGATCATAGTTCACTCTAAATACCCATGTTTTTATTTTATTACCTCTCAATACTAAAACTATGATTATTATTTAATTAACTATCGGATGAAATTTAAATAATTACCCGTTAATGATTAATGAACACTTATCTAGACTTAGCGTAAGGCAAGACATTACCGGTCGGGCAGCTAGCTGGTAATATTTTATTTATTTTATTCTAAGGAAACATTTTAATTTAGAAATCAATCGAAGAAGATAGCTGATTTTTAACTACCCTTTCAAAGACTCTTAATGCTATTTATACCTAAGGGTGAACAATTTTCCATCTTGACTATGAATTAATGCCATAAAGGCGGTTTTTGTGAAGATTAGTAAACATTAAATCATGGTGTGTACTGCAGATAAACAGTCAGAAGATTTCAATAATACATGCACCTTCCGTAGGGTGTTGAAAATAATTAATGTGATTGTTAGGTAAAAACTGTTCATGCTGATCTTGAAAATACAGTTAATGTATAGGTACTTACCGGTATCGACTATTCATAAGACATTGCCTATATTAATTAACGGATGACGGTCAACTTTATGACCATAGGTAATAACTAGTTAACCAGTTAAGTCAACTAGTTAAATGGGGTAATTATTTAACTTTCATCACTCTTGCTTGGGTACTACCGCCGCCGAACCTTTTCAGACGAACGACGTTGCGCTGAAAAAAAAAAAAAGATTTAAAAACATTATGTTTGGAAGCTGGCAATAAAAAAGATGTTTTATTACAACAGATGGCAAGTTATGACGTTACTGAAAGACCAAGATATCTTTATGAAATAAATATTTACGCTACAGCAAGATAAAAAGAAGTCAAAAATAAGCTTATTTAAACATAAACTCGTTGAAGTCTCTTTCATCGTATAATTGCTACATTTGAATGTACAAATGGTATGGTTTTGCGGGTGGTAGGACCTTGTGCAAGGTTCGTCCGGATCGCTACCACCATCTTATTCCCTAATCCTGCCGCTAAGCAGCAGTGCTTGCACTGTTGTGTTCCGGTGTGGAGAGTAAGACAGCCGGTGTAATTACGGGTACGAGACATTTCATCTTAGCTCTTTAGGCTGCCAATGCATCTGCAAACCACCCTGGGTTGTCGGTGTCTATGGGCAGTGGTGATCACTTACCATCAGGTGATCTACTTAGTTTGCTCGTTTGCCTTCCTTTTCGTATTAAAAAAATTGGTACATCATATTATTTATAAAATGGCGTCAGAGGTTAATTAAACTCTAGTCTTGAAGAACTCATAGGTGCGAGCGGGTGCTCCAACCCACAACGCTCTGCTTGAGGCCATAGGTCAAGCCATTGGGCAACCGGTAGAGATCCCTTTAAGGGATAAGTTCGCCTTTGTAAATTTGCTTTTGCTTGTGCAATAAAGAGATATACATACATACCAACGGCAACGTTTGATCGTTATAATGAAACCAGGGTTGTCAACTCACCATTATCACCGACAGCATCGGCCGGCGCGCGCAAGTCCTATTCCCTCTTCTTTCCTTTCTTCTTGCCCATCCGCTTGCTATAGTTCTGCGCCAGCGCGTTCACTATCGACACTATAAAGTACAACACCATGGCTAGCACAAACTTTTCAAGCAAACTCGAGAGCACTGAGCCCGAGTTTTCGGGGAGCGGGGAGGCCGCGTCGTTTTTGTGGAGTCTAGCCTTCTGGTTCCGTAGGAATTCTAGGAGCGGCGCTTCGAGCTTGGGCCCGATGTACGGTATTCTTTCGACCCAGGTTAGTACTTGTCTGAAAAAAAAAAACATGACGTTAATATTGTTGTAATATTGGAGCGACGACCTAGTAAAGATCGCGGGACCGCGGTGGATGCGGAAAGCACAAGACCGGTCAGAGTGGAGAGCCGCGGGGGAGGCGTATGTCCAGCAGTGGACGTCAATCGGCTGACATGATGATGAATATTGTTGTTCAGTTCAGGTGTTCTCTATTTTACACACACACGTTAGGTACACATAAAATTTTCGTATATTAGTTTCCATAAAAGATAAATTAGGAGCGACTCCTCCTGCCCACACTGTGGGAAGGAGGAGACGAGCAAGCATGTCCTAGCCGAGTGCTTCATGTATGCGGCTGCGCGACGCGAGGCATTCGGAAGCGATGAGCTGAGAGAAGACGAACTTAAGGATGTCAACCTAAAAGATGTCCTTATGTTCAGCAGGAGAACGAGGAGACTCGAGGAGAGATGCTGCGTGGGAGCGCCGCTGGGGCAGTAACCGTCGGCTCCAAACCACGGGGAACTGGGCTGAATCAACGCACAAGACGATCGACAGCCCGCCTCATCCAGCCAGGCGTCCCCACACATCATCATCATCATCATCATTCCATAAAAAATCGCTAATATTGATTCATCTTGACCATTCAACATCTTAGCTCTCTAGGTTGGCAACGCATCTGCAAACCCTCCGGGGTTGCGGGTGTCTATGTGCAGTAGTGATCACTTACCATCAGGTGACCCACTTGCTCGTTTGCCTTAATCGAAGTATAAAAAAAATACTTGGAAATAAAAAATGACAAAGAGATACCACAAAAGAGACAAAAAATATTGCCTTGGAGCATTTTGCATTTTGCAACTCGTGTGCCCCCAGAGGAAGGAACTACGAATTAGTCTAAAACATGTCGGGCTAAACTCGACTTCATAAGCGAATAATCAGTTTTTTTGATACGACATGGAAGGCAAATGAGCAAAGCAAGTGGGTCACCTGATGGTAAGCGCTCACCACTGCCCATAGACACCCGCGACCTATAACCTACCCCACCCCATTTCACACTAGATTTGAGTCTCACGGTAGTTTAAGTTTCACCTTTCTGTTAATTTCTGCCACCTAAACTAACCTCTACATCTTGCTTTCCGTATTTTGGTTGTCTGTAAGAGATCGCTTTTAAGCGATAAGACTGTCTATCATTGTCTACCATACCTGTTTTTCTGTAATCTCCTTGTACTGTTTTGTGGTTTCCAATAAAGAATATTTGTATTTGTAGTTCCATGTTAAAACTACTTTTGCATTTTCCATTGTCTTTAAAATTTAACTGGAAGCTGAAATAATGTAAAGTCTTACCCAACAAGCGTCTCATTGAACGATATGATGACGAACATCTTCTGTATATGCATCTTAATGACCGCCTTGCCCAAGACAGTGGCTCCAAAGAACGTCCAGAACGGCACGAGGAAGTGACCGCATGTTAACCCAGCCAAATCAAAGAGTGGGTTGGGTATGGAAGCGCAAGCTAGTATACCGACAAATCCGATCTGTTCTACTAGTTTTTGAACTGTTTTCTTTGCTCTGAAAAAGAAATTCAGCAAGTTAGATTCACGAGGTTTCCACTTTAATCGGCAGGATTCCTGTCTAACTCATTCGGAATCGGTATTGGTTTGACGGATGAAAATGATCGCGATTCATGATTAAGTCTGTGCAAAATAAATAAATAAATATCATGATATTTATTATACGTGACAATTTATTTCATGTTAATAAAAATTATGTGGCAGTTTTGTAGGAACGTAACAAATTATAACATGAGCGTAGACGTGTGCTGTGCCTCGTCCTCCTCGAAAAGTGGCAGAAAAATTGCAGTGCATAGATAATCCAAAGACGCCTCCCGTCTGTCTGAGGCCCGAGTACGAATATTCGAAACCTGCGTCACGTATAATCGTATTGTAAACGTTATCGAGTTTGTATGACGTTTGGAACAGCGCCCGCCCGTGAGCGTATTTGGAACTAAAATTTAGTATGAGGTTTCTCGATCTCGATATCATAACCGTAACGTAACGCAGGATTCGAAAACTCGTGCTCGACCCTCTGCTTTATGGCCAAGGTACTAACCTGCTCATGGTAGACTCGTCCTCAATGTTAAGCTCGGCCACGCTTCCCCCCGACAGTCGGGCCGCGCGGGCCATGAAGTAGGGCGGCAGTTCCCCCAGCGCCGTCCCTATGCCCCACATCATGGACTCGACACGGACCTTGGCCATTATGTTCCATATAGAGACGGTGTTGTTGGGGTCGATGACCGCCGGACAGATTATACTGGAATTATAAAGGTTTGAAGTCACTAAGAGGTGTGTATGTATAAATTGCACAAAAAATAATTAATTAATTACAAATAATAGGTTACAGGACAACAGGTGCTACCGAGGAAATTAATTCCTGACCCACCAGAGAACGTTTTCACAGTAAACGTCATAGTGACATCGCATAGTTTGACAAGGAAAATCGTTATGACGTGCAATGTACTATGCAAATGTTCTATGGTGGGTCAGGAATTAGTTTCCTCGACTTTACATGTACATAAGCGAACTTATTCCTTGAAGGGATCTATGCCAGAGGTCTAGGTAAAAGAGCGTTTTGATGGCATTGTTTTGTGAACTTCTGAGATTACACTTATAAAACAAAAGAAGTAAATTCGGATAGCTGCCTATACGACGTTTGACTAGTTTAAATAAGATTGCCTGTACCTTAGTATTGAGTCTCTGCCGAGTAAAGACTTCGTAATATCAGCATAAAAATGATTAACAAAACTCCAAATCGGAAGTCTTATCAGTCCATAGAGTCAATACATAAAATATGGCTCGCTGGGCTGCTGTAGCAGTTTATTTTTTTTACTAAAATATCAAAAATAAATTATGCTAATCATCATCATCACCAGTGTTGAACACTTTAAGTTGACAAGCACCAGTAATGGACACTTAATTCTTAATTCAAAGATAATGCGGTTGAAAATTTACTGCAGCAAAATAAATGACTATCCCTTACATACTGTCGATTACTTTGTCTTTGCCCATTACTGTTGCCAGCACTACTGTCGAAGCGGCCAGCTACAGGGTGTGGCCGGCCGGTAATAGGCAATTAACTCTAGTTACTAACTCGTTAGGATACGGCGGCTCGGGAAAGTTGAGGGCGCCACACTCGTAGGCGGCGAGCGTAACCCTCGCGATGTGGGGCCCCAAGTATAGCAGGAACGTGTGCAGGCCGGTGCCGAGGCCCACAGAGCTACACACGCCCAGCACCACCCACCAGCCCCACCAACCCAGGGTCGAGATTACTAGCTGGAATTAAGATGAGAGAATAAATAAAAGAATAAAAGCCGGACAGCCTTTGGGCACAGTCCATACAGTCGTCCGACGAAGGCCTCTAGACAGGTCAATCGTGCGGGGGGGTGAGGGGCGGGCAGGGCGAGCCCCCTTGCATACGCCGCCACTGCCCGATTAGTTAGGAACGTTCGCCCTCCTTGGTGCTTTGGCCATTTACGCAAACATCAAAGGCGTCGGACCACTGATAGGTATAAGCTCTTTACACTGTGCTTTGGGGGTAAAGTAGCGTCTGACCAAACAATTGGGTATACACCTGAGAAGCATTTTTTTATACGACGAGGAAGGCAAACGAGCCTACCTAACTGACATAAACTGACTGACAATGTAATTATGTAGAAATTATTAAATGAAATTGTTATTGTTTGGCAATTTTGACACTTGCACGCTATTTGTATGCCGTCAGGCAAAGCACAGTGAGACGAATTAATCTATACATAATATCACCATTATTGTAAACCTATGTTTTGACAAATATTATTCTGATTCTGAGCAAATGGGTCACCTGATGGTAAGTAATCACCACTGCACATAGACACTCGCAACCCCGGAGGGTTCGCAGATGCGTTGCCAACCTAGAGAGCCAAGATGAAATGAAGAGGCATGCCCGTAATTACACCGGCTGTCTTACTCTCCACACCGGAACGCAACAGTGCAAGGACGGACCTCGCACAATGCCCTAACACCCGCATAACACTGTTAGAGATATATCACACTGGCGATTTGCGAAATCGTTACGCGCTCGCAGCGAACTCGCTGCGCGCTCGCCTCGCTTTGAACTCGTCCGCAAATGGCCAGTGTGATAAGGCTCTTACACCCAGCTAGGGCGGATCACAAGTAATAGATATACGATAACTGCCATTTTTCAATTTGGCCTTAATAGCGCGTTATACTTCACAGATACAATATAATCTATTAGTGAAATGCTAAAGATACACAATTCACTTAAGCTATTCATGACTGTTTCAGAATTGAAGCGTCAAATCGGTTACCATTTGGGTTAATCAACTTTTCATTGCCACTTGTTGCCATGGAGATGTCCCCTAGGTAACACAACAAAAATATGACTTTCTAAGAGCCCATTCTTCCGAAAGTCAGGATTTGCATACTTGAGAGATGAAGCATGATGAAATTGGCACATAACTGTTGAAACGCCTAACGTTTGATGGAGTGGTGCCTTAGAAAATGTTATTTAGACGAGTGACCCAGGGGACATCTCCATGGCAACGAGTGGCAAAGAAAAGTTGATTGACCCATTTAGTATTGAAAAGACCGAGGCTGCATTAGAGAACAGCACTAAAGTTAAGTACGGGACTTTCGGTTGAGGCGCTTTATACTTATTTTTATAGTGCTTCTAGCAGTTGCCTAGTAAGTATAACTACGGCAAAATAGATGGCATTAAATCTTCACTTCAATTAAAGCTAGTCGTTAGTAACTTAACTCGGAAATGATTACGTAGATTACGCATTGCTGAAAAAACGGTTCATGTATTTTTCAACCAAACAGCTATGCACCATGTTTATGCTAAATCGTACTAGCTAGTAGACGTACCAGTATTGGCCCTGACCTATACTGAGACGTATGAGCGAGGTTATCTTTTGTTTAGCACATCTTCGATACTGACTCAAAAATGTCAATCATCATCATCAGCCTATTTACGTCCCACTGCTGGGCACAGGCCTCCTCTCAGAATGAGAGGGCTTGGGCTGTAGGTCCCACGCGGGCCTAGTGCGGATTGGGAACTTCACACACACCATCGAATTGCTTCGCAGGAGTATGCAGGTTTCCTCACGATGTTTTCCTTCACTGAAAAGCTCATGATCAGTGAACCCAGGCTCGCGGGAAACTAAGTAATTCAAATGCCCGCCAAGGCATTTGAATTTGCCCGCCAACGCGTTAATTAGCCAGCCAGCCAATAGCGCGAAGCGGCGATTGTCGGCCACACTGTTTCCACCTCCAAAAAGTAGTGGACTTAAAAAATTTGGCTCAGCTGGAAAATCTATTGCCAGCCTTGTTTTATAGCGTTGTGGGCCTGAGGCGTGGGTTGACTACCTATGTTATCATATTATTTAACCATATTCAAAATGTATACTGTTAGCTTTCTAAAAATTAATAGGATAATTGTATAACAGTTTATATTCAATTTCATGTAAGTACTCATATTTTATTAATAAATATTAATAAATAAATGCGATGTGTTGTCTTCGCTTCGTGATGCCCGCCATATTTGAATGCAGGGAGACTGTGGCGGGAAAACGAAGAGGAGCGAGAGAGAAGGAAGCCGGCACGGTTTTTTTTGGGAAACGTTATATAGAAGCTTAAGGATTTTTCAGGGTGATAAAAACTTGTAATGCAATATTAGAAGGACGACAAATAAACAAATAATAATAGCAATACATGGTTTTATTGGATTTACGTAAGTAAAAGTAAAATCTTGCAATGCTCTAAATTTGCTAAATATAATAATATATAATATAATTATTAAGACAGTGTAAGAATATTTTTTTATGACTGGTCCTCTCATGCATAACGTTGTCCACGCATTTGACCACATCTGACAGACGTTGACATCGCAGCAGACGCGCGAACCAATAATGGCCGTAATCTGTCATGCCGAGAACCAATCACATTGGGCCAGTGCGCATTGCCGGACGCTGGCCTTCTGGTCAAATTTTTGAGTATTTATAAAATGGCGTAACTAGCAAAGCACATCCTAATAGCGACCTAGATTGGTGCGTATTAACGTAATTTTTTAATGCATGGATAGTTTAGTGTATGGTTACTTTGCTGCTGTGTGTGTACTTCATCTTTGTGCGAGTTTTGGCTCTGCTAGTGAACGATACGTTGTATGGAAAGACTGCTTCCATGTCTTATATGCGTTCACTGCTCATGATAAATTACAAATGTAATTTCGCACACAAATTCCGAAAAACTCAAGAGGTGCGAGCCGGGGTTTGAACCCACGACACTATGCTTGAGAGGCCATAGGTCAAACCACTAGGCTATCACGACCTTAAAATATCAATACTTATCTTAATAATTTGTATTTCCTATTAACTAAGCATTGAAATTAAAACAAAACTGTATAGTACCTATTCTATTTCACTCCTGGATTTGGAAACTACAGTGTCAATGTACAAAAACAGACAGACGGACATGAAAATAAAAATGAAAAGTTTATAGTTCGAAAAATATACTGTAATATTATTATTAGGATCTTATTGAAACAACCAGAAGCAGTGGGCGTGATGGTGTGCGTTTTATTTTTTTTAAAACCTCCACAGATAGTGTAACCACAGATATCTATGTATGACATACATACAAGATAAAACCGGCTTCTGGATCCTGTGCTACGAGTCCCTGTGTTACGCGACTAAGCTATAAGGGTTCCGTTTTTGCCATCTTGGCTACGGAACCCTAAAAACGGTCTTTAGGCTTTTTAGGACCAACATACAATGACAATGCAAAGAAAAATTCGTTAAGCAGCTGGACATGAACCAGCAACCTCGGTAATCCGTACCACGCTCCACCAATTAAGCTATACTTAACGATGGTGTACCTAACGAATTTTTCAATGCCTTGTGTCATATTTTTATTTGGAAGATCTCTCCTCAGCGCCATCTATGAGTAGCTTAATCAAGCAGCAGTTGGTTCATGTCCAGCTGCTTAACGAATTTTTCTTTGCATTGTCATTGTATGTTGAATTTCATTCTATGAATGTTTCATAAAAATAAAAAACAAAAATAATCAATAAATCGATTATTTTAATTTTTTTTTTTTTTTTAGGACCAAGTATTTAAACTGTATTTCGGATTTTAGATTAGTATGGGTTGATTTGTTTCTAAATCGGTGAACGATCGTGGTTTCGGCCATAATCTTAACGGAAATCAAGACTTCGACCGCTTCTTAGCTTGTCCGTGCGCTATCGGTACTCTCGGTAAGTTCTGTACACAAAGCACAAAGTTTTCGAATCCTGCGTAACACTAAGTTAACGTATCGAAATCGAGAAACCTCATACTACATTTTAGTCTATCTAAACCTATAAAACAGTACCGTGACTGACTGACAGACAACGCACAGCCTAAACCACTGGACCTAGAGACTTGAAATTTGGCAAACATGTACCTTGAGTATCCTAGAGGTGCACTAAGGAGGGATTTTTCGAAATTCCCACGGGATAGGGAACTAGCCCATTTTGAAATATTTCACGGGAGCAAAGCCGCGGGGCATAAGCTAGTTCTAAATAAGCTCTCGGGCGGGCGCTGTTCCAAACGTCACAAAAATTTCTCGATAACATACGCAGGATTCTAAAACTTCGTGCTCGACCCTCGGATTCTTTACTGAAGGCCTACCTATATTATAGTGACAACTTGCGCGGTACCACCCCGCTTCCGCGCATACTTATCCCATAAATCAGAAAGTGCTCATTGATACCCAGGCGTTCAGTAAATAATCTGTACATAACTTACCGACTCCTTGCCGATATAGCATCGACAAGTCAGAAAGCGGCCTTCCGAATAATTAATATTCAATCGATCATCTATCTATCAGAATACACTGATTCTTAATTAATAATTAGGTAAGTCTACTCACATGTACATAGGCTTGATGCGGTCCCGCTATATGGTAAGAAACTGCTGTGCCCGTTATTAATAATACGATCGATAGTGCCAGCAATTTGTATGCAAATAATCTGTAAATAAAAACAATTTATTAATATCAACTAGGTATTCTACGGTGGGTACTTTCAATTTCGAAACATGCCAGACTACTTACCGATGAAAAATATTAATGGATGGTACAAAATCATTGATTTATTTTTGCGTCTTTTATTTCGATTTCGCGGTAAAACACAAACCAAACGTCATGGTTTTGTTTACTCCTCGCCTCGAATAACTCAGAAAGGTAAAGGGCCCAAACCATGCAGCCCTGCCCGTCCTTTCAGTAACTACTATATACAATGGAGTTACGAGATACTCACCTTTGAAGACCAGTGGAAGTTAACGCAAACAGTTCACGGAAGAAATACTCCAGTGTGGTGACAGGTCGCCTCCATAACACCAGATTGCTATCGGCGTCCATGTTGCTGTGACTTCTTATTCTGAAACAAAACAATCGAAGGCACTATTGTAATTGTCCCTAGCCTAGTGACCATATTTAGGGAATAATGAATAAATAACTTATTAAGCGTTCATATACGAGTACAGTTAGCCGAAGAAGCAGCCGAACACTAATTACTTTGTCAAAATAACCAACCATACTGTGAACCTTGAAATGTGTAACATTGATAACAGTGACAAGGTAGTAAAGTGTGCAGCCCCCCCGACTACGAAGTGCAAAATTCGAACTTCGTATCGTGCCGTCCCTCTCAAGCTAATATTATTTAACACGAGAGTGAGCAGGACGATACGATACGAACTTCGATTTTCGAATTTCGTAGTTTGGGGGCAGGGTCTTCAATGATTTACCTGATCTCCTTAGGATGTGGGTTGTGGAGTCCGTTGCGCGCGCGCTGCTCAGTGTCCGCCTGCACGGCCGCCGCCAGCTTGTAGTACCCGAGACGGGCTAGCTGCCGACACAAACGACGACCAATTACACAAATCGTCCATCTTAAGCCATGGAGGGACCCCGGGTCAAAATAAAAATCTACCAAAGAAAGCCAAACTCTAGTTTTTGGTATTTCGGGGCCCCCACAAGGCTGGAGGCCCTCAGCCCGCCCGGCGCATCCTTTAGATTTATGATTGATCCAAGCTCTCGTAATAATCTGTGTATTTTGTAATCTGCGCCAGTAAATTTAACACCTAGACAAAATCAGTGGACAATTGCATTAGACATAATGAAAAACGGGACATTGACCCGATATTTATCAGGAGCTCATCAAACTAAGGTAATCGCGGTCAATATCCCGTTTTTCATTATGCCTAGACCATATCATTAAAATGCAGTTAAATGAAAGTACAATTATTATTTTTATTTGATTAGCTTTACCTACGATAAATCCTAAAACATTGAAATTATGTACAAATCATTATTTCATAGCTTTATGCGCATGCGTCAAATTAAACAGAACGATATAATTGTTAATTATTAATATTATTAAGCAGATTATGTATGATTTAATTTAGTTGACGTAAATTAGTATTACAGTACTTTTTTTTAAATACTAACGCCGACAAACGGGCATGCGGTTCACCTGATAATAATCTAATGTCATATTACTATTAGGCCACTATAGATCCTGGCACACAGTCATAGTGACATGCAATTTAGAGCTGTAAATACAGTCTTGTAAAGGTTCCTAACATGACTAGTTACATTTCAAACAGGATTACTATTAGTTTCTAAGTCTAACTGAATTATCTACTAAATAACATCAAATTCAGTCGTGCACAGTGGTAAATTATTAAATACATGCATGCATATAAATACATTCTAATGCAAGTAACATGAACAGGAGTAAAACAGCTCAGCATTGTAATAAATATATAGTAGTCGGATGTCTATAAATAATTATACTAACCTTTTTTTTGAGCTGAGATAGCTACCTATGTCCAAATTATTTACATTACTATATACGTTGCGGGCTACTTAGCAAATTTATGGTTAGTTAGCAAAAAAGATGTGGTAATTTTAAATCAAAATAGATAGATTATTATTATTATTAAAAATTTAGCGGAATGAACGATTCCTAAAGCACAGCTCTTCACAAACTCTAGCAAAGTAGAGCAAGAGGCGACATTCTAATTTTCTTGGTTGTGGTAAAATCTAGTTTAGGTACCTACTCTCTTGATGTTGGAAAACATCCATCAGAGTAAAAATCTAGTTTTCAGGCTGAACCAAAGATCAAGGCATGGTAAACTTTAGGTTTTCGACAAAGACATATGAATTATTATTATTACCAGCGCCGTGTTTTATAAAGGTACAATTTACAAGCGGAAGTCTCTTTCTAATAAAAGGTGATAGAATGAGACTTCCGCTTGTAAATTGTAACTTGTAGCTTTATACCAGTAGAGACAGAGAGAGCCGAGGTTCAATAAACAATGTTCTTCATCACACTGGCGAGGAAAAGTGGCGCGCAGTGCTGATAGCGCCTCATTGCTCACCGTGCGCGTCATTACAGCCTTCGGGCGTTATGTGACAAGAGAAAATCCCCGAGGGTTTTATTTAAGGCACAACAGATAAGTTAGATTGCATGTTATGATTTATGACTCTAGTTAGGTGCAAGTTAGATGAAAAACCACTTACATTCGCGTGTCGAAAGCGCGCAACAAACTCGCTAACCAATTAGTATATTTTTATACAGAAACCAAATAAATGTAGCGAATTGGATTTTATTTACGGTGTTATAATATTAGACCCGTCTCTGCGGGGTCGATACGTTAGCCGGCACCGAGTGACATCACGGTACTAAAGAAACATTTCATTTCACTTTCGAAAACTACTTTCGCTCTCACTAGTTTTCGCTGTCGTTAGGGGCCGGAGCGATTCGATAAGACCGTAAAATGGTGATATCAGAGTTTAAATTCGAATAGGACACAAGTCTGTCTGACAATGTGAGTGTTACGTAAATATTATGGTCATGGAGTCGATTATAAACGCATCAAAATTGCGTGGTGCAAAATAAACAGCATTACAATTACTTAGAATGGCTTACTTTTTTCCATCAAAATCATAAATTGGTGAAGTGGTTTTTAGTATTTTCTAATTGTTCCAATCGTCCAATCTTGACACTCGAATGGACCAAATAATAATAACAAAAAAACCGGACAAGTGCGAGTCGGACTCGCTCCCGAGGGTTCCGTAGAAAGATTTTAACGCTTTTCCCTAGTGTTTTAAGAAGTTCAGTGTTAGCAGAGCCTTGCTCCTAAGCAAAATGTACAACTTATATTGGTCTGCGAAATCTACAGACAGACATAAAAATTAAAGATTTTGAGACTTTTCTGAGTAGTTGTGCTAAGAGCTAACTTCATACCAAATTTCAAGTTTCTAGGACAACTGAAAGTTTCCTTTAGGTTTTCGGATTTCGGCAATTTGTACGGAAATAGCCTTTTTAATGACCACACCCCGTTATCAGTGTTGCAGATTCATTGAAACTAAGTCATAGGGATGGCGCTCGATATTTATTTCGTTGTCAATGTGACATATTGGTACACAAAACGTTTTTGTTGCAATAATATTTCTACAGGTAAAACAATAGATTTATAATTTCATTCGTTTTCTGAATAAATTATTAAGAGTTTTTCGAGTTTTTAATTACGCCATCAGCTCAATTTAACTAAATTAATTAAACAAATTAATAAAATTAATTAATTTTAAACAAATTGTAATGATATACGACATTAATCATTATTGACAAATAAATGACACAATCACCTACTATGGAGTTACAAAACAGCATAAAACCTCTTTAAAGTCCGTACACTTGAAACATATAAAAAAAAAGTGAATTGTGGAGTTCACAATAGTTCACATCAAATAGACCGGTGCAACGAATTACATTATGTAGGTAAATGTCAAGAAAATGTGCAGTGCCATCCCTAGCGTTTTCAATGGATCCGCAACACTGATAACGGGGTATGTTAATGACTGTATCTTTTAATTGCGTTGACTTAGGTTTTTTTTTCACAGCTTCAAGGGACCGCAGGCTAGAGTAGGTACTTATTTGATATTAATTTCAGCATGCCACCTCCACGCGTTCCAGAGAAAAAGGGTCTTGACAGACAGACAGACGGACAACAAAGTGATCCTATAAGGGTTTCGTTTATTCCTTTTGAGGTACGGAACCCTAAAAACTCCTTTCGATAGGAACTTTTTATTCTGAAAGTTGCAAAACTTTTTATTCTGAAAGTTGCAAGAAATTGTAGCTAACGAATTGACAACCTCCGCAACCTACCCTTTTCAAAATACAATTTAATATTAAATAAAATTTATGGTAGAGTTAGTACCTACTTAGGTAGTATACCTATAAACTGAAAGAGATTTTATGGGGACCTGAAACGCCAATTTTAATTTTGGTAAGTGCTATACCTATTTAAGAATCGAGAATAAGAATCACTAACAGAGATGACAGCTGTTCCGTATAACATCTAGGTAAGTATTATGTTATGACTAGCTGTTGCCCGCGACTTCGTCCGTTTAGATTTCGGTTATCGCTATCCCGCGGGAACTATACCTATTCCTACCGAATTTTCCCGAATAAAAAGTAGCCTATGTTATTCCTCAATATTCAAACTATCGTCTTACCAAATTTCATATAGATTGGTGCATCAGTTTTCCCGTGAAGAGGTAACAAACAGACAGAGAGACAGAGTTACTTTCGCATTTATAATATTAGTTAGGATTATTCTTAATAACAAAAGAATACTCCTAAATAAATTAACAAGTTTTCGATACTTAACTGTTTATCGGTCAAAGACGGGTTCAGTATACAGGTTGAAGTTCAATTGTCAAGACAAAGTTATTATACGGACAATACAAGTATTGTCCGTATAATAACTTTATTATCATAGGTACTTACCCAAGTAGGTAAGTAACTGACTTTTTTTACTATGTCTTCTTACTAAAAACCTACATCGGTCCAGTCTAAATCACAGAGCATATTATAAAAAAGATGTTAACGCGAACTTTCCCCGCTCTGGTCTGCGCTGCCAAAAATTTGACATTACGTTGACCATTTATGGTCAGGGGTAACGTCGATTGTGTGCGTGTTATTGTAGGAACAACAAATATTGGGAGCGTAGACGTGTGCTGTACGTGTATACCTACTTACCTCGTCGCAAAAAGAAGCGCAAATATAAGCTACAGAATACCTACTCCCGTCTGCCTCCTCTAAGGTCCACATCACAAAGGAGAAAAAAAAAACAGGTACATAAAGTGGAACGTAGAACCTCTTCCTTTTTTGAAGTCGGTTATAAAGCGAGATCGAACGACTTGTAAGTTTTTAATGCCAGCGGAACCCACCCTTAAACCCGCTCACTTTTCATTCTCGTAGAAGAAGCCCTAGTTCACTGACCTCACTCTTCTACCAGATAAGTACCTAATAGGTAGGTACCTACTAGATTTTCAGTCAGTCGAAAAGAACAAGAAAAGAAAGAACAAAAGATGGAACAGAACAACAAAATACTTACTTACCTAACCACTCAATTTAAATTCCGTAAAAAATGGCAGATGGAAAATTGCAATAGCTGAGAATAGATGAATGAATTATTCCGCATTGTGTCTGGCTTAATGAAAACATTATCGCTTCGTATTGAGGATGTTACCTACTAGGTAGTTTTTGTTATTTACCTACTAAGCCGCGGCATACCTACCTAGGTAAGTACATAAACAATCAGGTTTCTTGTTAGTAACATAATTATGTCTCCTCCCTTTTTGCATCCAATCCAGTTGCGTTTGAGAAATATTCAGACCAGCTTTCTGTAAGATAAAATCTGATTACGGGCTTTGCCTACGCCCTACGCCACACACGCTTGCGCTGTTGCGGACCTAGTGCTAATTAGGAACTCCATATACCTAGGTACCTACGTACCTAATTAATTTTCCTCACATGTGCAGCATTTCCTAATCGCATAAAAACATTAATATTATCGAGGTCTGCGCTAGTTCCACTTTTGTTGCTAACTGTTACACATTACCCCGGCTGTACACACTCGCCGGGCAGTGTGTGCGGGGTTAGATTTAGTTGTGAACTAAAGGTATCCAAATTTAAACTCACGCAGTAAAGTAACGAATACTGTATGACACCGTGGCATCAATCCAAAAGAGCTGCAATGATATTAATTTAGTCCCCTACCCAGTTCTTTGTCATTATACCTACTTATCTACAAAAAACGAATACATACACACAGTACAAAACTACGCATGTACACAGCGCACATGGGAAATACCCCCTCTCAACTCAACTGCACACATACACGCTCGATTTTCCATCACACGTGTTCGTCAGAGATACGTAGAGTTATTTAAAGTTTTCGGACCTTGACATTAGAGTCGATATTTATATAGGGGCGTTTTAGTTTACGGAAATAACCGAGGTGGCGTGATCGTCGCGTGAGCGCGCGCAGACCACTGACCTGGATCGTTTCAATCGTTTGATATGACGTATTCTATATAAACGCTGATGCTATATTATAAATTATAATTATTATTTGTGGGACTGAAAATAATACTAATAAGTAATACAAATCACAGAAGGGAACAGTCTGCATCTGCATCTTTATCACAGTGGGAAGACTGATACCTGTCTGAATAGGAGACAAAAGTTTGACAATACACAATATGACCGTCATGCTGAGATGTGGATTGCACGTGCACATGACATGTCATTTCCCAACGAAATATCCTACGCTCGTGTCCCCCTTCGATAACGATAACGTCGTCATACCTAACTAAATAGGTAAGAGATTGTAATATTTCTAGCTAAAACAGTTTCTTATCATAGAGTGAGCTTTGTACCGAATAAAGTGTAATGACTGATTCATAATTAATACCATAACTGTAATCAAGTTAACTGTTATGATAATTTGTTGCATATCTAGACGTTTTTAACGGCATATGGAAAAAGCGCCTAATTTTAGAGAGTGCAATAAACCTAAACAAAGAAATGCATCTTGAGCCAATAGTTGCAAATAAATAAAGACATTTAGCTGTCTTCAGAGGAGGGACGTCATTTGCCTCGGTTGTACAGTCAAGTGCATTATTATATGGCCGTACCTGACTGCAACCAAAGACACAGAATACATAATAGTACAAGTGTTGTGTTGAACAGATATGTACCTACCTTTTTAATGTATTAATTCACTATATATAATAATCAGCAGTACAGTTTGTGTCAAACTAACTTGGATGCCTGGAGTCTGGACTCTGGAGTGAAGGGAAAACGAGACACACAGATATAGGAATGTGGGAGTAGGACTGTGATACCCCATTCTACGGCCTAAACAACTTCAGAGGCACGTTTAAGTTTGAAGCTTAATGTAGATACACCTACCTGTGTATCTATCTATCTAACTACAAAGACAGAAGAATTTCAAAGTATCTTCACACAACTAGTAAGAATAAGACTCAAGGATAAGCACTAAGTTGAAATAAAGGTCTAAGTTGACAGTAAAATGAGGACACTGAGAACTAAATGATTAATTCAATTTCAAAATTAACCAAGTCATAGGTAAACAAGTGGTCGTAAAAGTCTTATAGCATTGTTTCATAGCTTAGTCTGAACTACAAGCACACTATAAATTAAAATTGTACCTACTTTATATTTGTTAGCCATAACACTGTATTTCAAATGTAAGTAATTTTGTGTTAGGACATATTGAAATGGATTACTCATGCAGTAAATATGCATACATTTAGTTCCTAATCACCTGAATACAAAGACAATGAAACATTGTCTCACACATGCAAAATAAATGTAATATGCCAAATGCTTAGCATGCCATGCCAACTGCCTAGATATTTAAGACAGCTGTTGCAATTAAAATAATCATTATGTATCTATTTACAATCATTAATTTTCATACAACAACAAATACCCAAGCGAACCTTTTCTAACACTTGTATTAGATATGATAAAATCTTCTATTTGAGAGCCGGTGGTTTCACGGTAAAAACTTAATCTTCAAGCATGTACAAAAAAAGAAAACAAACCAGACCATAGTATTTCAAGACCACGGTTTTTCAGATACTCCTTCGGCATCCTATAGGTTTTACACATAGATATTATATTATATTATTAGGCTAGCTGGAGAACCAGTGAAATTTTATAAATGCTAAAGCAGTAGAAAATTGAGATGCCCTTGTGAATTAAATCTGAGCCCCTTAACCCCATGGTTAATTTATTTAGTAAACATGCACCGAAGAAGTGATCAGTGCACCCTCAGTGAACTCTTTTAAAAACAGACTTGACAAATATTTTGATCATAATCACACAAGTGGACAATTATATGCACACATCAGCTATTATGCTGCCTGTGCATCATAAATAATAATAATAATAAAACATCCAAACTCTAAATAGTTTTAGTCAAAGTCATGTTTACGGAGCACAGGATGAAATATGGATTAACTTGTAATTTCTCCAAAAATTAGACACGAGTAAAATGTTGAGTTGTTAGTACCTAAAGTTGTGATAAAATTTTATGTTTCATGTAGAAGCTAGTATAAATGTAATGTAAAAAATGACGGCCAAATAGCTTAGTGGTTAGAGACCCTGACTATGAAGCTTGAGGTCCCGGGTTCAAATCCCGGTCGGGGCAGATGTTTGTATGATGAATACGAATGTTTGTTCTCAGGTCTTGGATGTTTAATATGTATATAAGTATGTTTATTCGTTGTCTGGTATCCATAGTACAGGCTTTGCCTAGTTTGGGACTAGGTCAATTGGTGTTGAATTGTCCCATGATATTTATTGTCCCATAATATTTATATTTATGTAGTAAATACCTGTATGTATATTAAAAATCAAAATGTGTAGTTTAGCAGCTATGGTTGATCTTACTAGCGCTTGTAGCTATTACACATAATACCTACCTAAATATAATAAAATTAATTGATTTCTTAAGCATTAAATTATCCAAATCAAACTACACATAATCACACAATTTCAATAATAAATAATTACTGAAGTGACAATCTCAAAATGTGATGCAATTAACAACAAAATTTGCAACTACTCTAAAAAAAAAATACTATTCAAAGCAGTCCACTGTAAGATTTAGGTCAAAAATGTTATGCTCTGTTATTATTATAAATGTATTCAATTCAAACCCACAGTTGGCTGCATTTAACACTATTTGTTTGAATCTCTAATAAAGTGCATTTAAAAACAAAAAATAAGACTATCTTCAAACTTGAAACTGTGATCAAATTTTATACAGATTAGAAACATATATCTCACAGTGAGTCACAAAAATCTACAAAAAAAAGGAAGCACACCAGCACAGTCGGCGAATCAAAAATAAAGAAGCACAACCACATATGAAAACTGCTTTATACCAGCTCATTTTTGTTTCCCGTTGCACGTTGTCCTCTCTTCCTGCACTCAGCTCGCAGTTGCTCTTTGCTCATAGCAGCTAAAGCTTCCGGATTCAGATTCTGACGAGCTCTTCCATTCTCAGAGACAGAGTTCGGACGCAACACTGCCTCAGTGAGCCGTGTGCTAGCTTGGTTACGTGCACGTCTTGTAGTAACCATTGTAACCAGATAATGGTGTCGCCGACTCTGTCCGTGTGTTCCCCGAATATTTTGATATTTGTAATGTTTAGAGGACTGAGTATATTTTACACCATTCAGATCTTCATGATTGTTTTAACTAGCTCTTTTAATGTGCTGTCTTCACTGCCTTCCAGGATAAATGTTTGATCAAAATAAATATTTCGTTATGTTATGAGATATTGTAAATAGTAGTTACAAATTCACTCAAATGGATGGTAAAAAGATGGGTAGACTAAATTAAAAGCAAATACGATTAATACTTCCAATAAGACGGTAAAGTCAATAAAATAATGACGAAAAAATACGTATAGTACAGTAAGATATCTTGTAATTCATGTGAAATGTAATACTTAAACAAAAATACAAAAAATATTGTTTAATTAAAAAGTTAAGTATTATAGTGAGTACGAAAAACTAAAATAACACGTAAGTAGTAAAATGTTGATAAATTGTTGGATATAGTCGTGAATTTCGAATGTTCCTGGTAATATTGATTACCTAAATTAATTCCATGTTTTCTGATGAATTCACAAGAAAATCATATCATAAAACTTAAAGGGAAATTGATAAAGTTAGCATTTTCAAATAAAAGCAAAATTCAGCCCCTAAACAAATAAGCATAATCAAAAATATCGGGAACAGTCAGCAGAAATTATTATGCACCTTCTAACCTAATATTACAACCAAATATGATAACAAAAATACTTACAACCAACAGAATTTGGGGCCACAACACCTGTGGTGTAAATTATTTATATACTACACTTATCTTATGTTCAAGAAAAGAAAATTAAAACTTAAATTTACTACAAACTCATCTCACTCCTCATAAAATGGAATACTGAAAAAAAAAAAATGAAAAGGAAAGTTGCAAGTATCTAAAAACTAGATACCTACCACTTTACATTATTTGGACGTTGGAAAAAAAAAATTTTTTTTATCCATAATTATTCAGTTTTCTTATTTTTCTGTCGATAACGATAACAGCATTTTTGAACTGATTTCAATATACTACATGTGTGAACTTTGTGACGAAAAGTGTCACCTGATTAATTTAGAAATGCTTGTTCCCAAACTAATGTATTCCTTTGGTTAAGGGTAAATATTTATAGCATGGCAAGTAAAATTTAAAACTGACGTGTGACAACGATTCTAATTGCCACACTAAAAAAATATATGAAAGAGACAGCCCACAAAACAATCCCTCTTCCCAAGTCCCAAAAATTAATTAAACTCATGTATGCTTTAAATCCAACAAAGTAGACAAAGTTAAACAACAGTGGACAGGAAATATTACTTTGAAAGCGTGTAAAAAATTACAGTGTTGAAATCTATAAATGATGACAGATTTTGACTGTGTGTGGTGGTTGCGTAAGGGGTATTGTTGGGGCTTTAACAAATTGGTTCTGGCAATCTGGCAAAAATGAAAAAAAAAACAAAAGCATAGTTTAGCATGTAGGCCATTAGGCATAGATCTCTGTGGGCATAGAGACAAGGACAAGACTTGGACCAGGGGGAAGAAAGTTATCTGTATTTGACAGTTGCAGTTTTTAGCTGCACCATCTCTTACCTGTGTAAGGTTACTTTTTAGTAGATCATTGCTGTCCGTTTAAAAAAAATACGGGTTTTTTTTTCATCATATATTGCAAAATTTTATGAAAAAATATCACACCGAAGGCTTGTAATTTTCAGTTACAAATTATTACTTGTACTTATGTTAAAAAAATTGCAAAATTTATCATCATGCAAAGAAGAAAAAAAAAACGGTTTTTGGTACACCTACTACATCTCTTCAAAATTTTCGGACTCAAGTAAACGTCATACAGCATGCAGTGCCCAGCGGCTTTCTGTTTTTTAGAAAATGCGCAGTGTTTAACTGTTATTTCGTTAATTGTCCACTAGTAAATACGTAGAGTCGATGTTCAGCTCCTCCGTTTTATTAGTGTCAGTTCGTGTGTATTGGACGTTGCGGCGAAAATCAGACGCTTTAGTTACAATCTTTCTGTGTTGTTTCAGTTATTTATTGCGATATCTGCGCCACGTTTTATAAAGCTACAAGTTACAATTTACAAGCAGAAGTCTCTTTCTATCACCTTTTGTTAGAAAGAGACTTCCGCTTGTAAATTGTAACTTGTAGCTTTATAAAACACGGCCCAGATGCTTGTGATTTGTGAAGACTTGTTGTTTTGTGATATTGTTAGTTGTTGCTATTTTGGACGCTTTAAATGCATAATTTACGAAACAAACGATTTTGAATTCTGATTTTGAATTTTTCGTAATGTCTAATCTAAGAAGAGTGTGTACACATAATTCGTGTGTGTGCGCGCGTGTGTGCTCCCGCGCGCGTATGTGCGCCCGCGCGCGTGTGTGTCCGAGCTTGCGCGCGTGTGTGTTATGAAATCTGTTCTGTCGACTATCACAGATAAAAGATGGCGTTGCTGTAGAGGCTGGTTGAGGGTGACATTGTTTTCCGCTGAGAGGGCGCTCTATTAGGCATAGAGTAATATAATATACGGGGAATAGACTATTCCCCGTATATTATATTACTCTATGCCTCTATGGACAAGACAGACAAGACAAGGCCGAAATAAGGGGGGGGGGGGCAAAGAATTTAGAATAGACTTTTGTTTGTTTGTCGTACTGTACGTATTAATTTGTGTTGTGTATGAGTAAAACGGCAATGAATGATGATGATAATATTAATGATTTTTTGCCATCTATCCTGAATCCAAGGACTGTAAAGAAAGAAAATGTATCTTTGACTCAGGTAAGTGCTTTATTGCTTTTATTGAATTGCTCTCTATTTTCTTGTTACGCGAACATTGAAACTTGAAACATGTGAAGAAAAATTGTATCATGTAAGTTTGTCACAAATAGGTAGGTATGTTGAAATTGAACATGGTTTGCCTTTACAGAATTCTGTGATTAGCCGTTGTTCTCTATCATTGAAGAGGAAAAATGGGCTGTCCAAATGGAATTCAAAAAAGGTATGTATGTTCTTGTAATGTATTTTTAAAATATCAAATATCTAAAATATATTGAGTAGTATCAAGGCCAAGTAAGTAAGTAAATATTCTGTATGGCACAAAAATAACAGTACTAAAAAATTACCTACCTACCTGTTAGCATAGAATTAAAATATTATTTAAATGAAGTCGGTTAATTAAATTGCAGGACTAACTTGGTAACATGTTCATAATTTATAAAAGTGAATGTTAAGTTGGGTAATTTCACTATAAGCAGAAGCACTAAGTACTTTTTAACTGAATTTATTTATTATTTATTATTATTACGGTTATTACTTTCAAGAATTTACTTACTTGAAAATAATAATTAGTAATAGGTGGCATAGTGCACATAATCAGCCATTGATAATGCCTGGTTTTGGCCTTTTCATTTGGAGGAGAGGCTCTTCTCCAACTCCTGGTTAAAACTATGGTTCTTTTCTTTTCCAGAGGCCTAAAAATTTCTGATAATGATAGGTAATAAGAACAGGCTCTAAGAGAGACTTATTTAAAGAGTTAGCAAGCACCAGCACTTTGCATATTATGTCTTAATAAAAAAGTGACAAGCTCAGATGAAAAAACTACAAATTCTCTAACTTAAAATTATAACAATGCATTTCAGAATGTTCCAGTGGCAAAGCAGCTCTTTAGTAATTATACTACAGATCAACCAAGCTGTTTATACAGTACAGCTTCTAAAATAACATCTATTTGTAAGGAAGAAGTTCTAGTGAAGTTTGATGAGAGAAACAAGGAAAACAGCCATCTGAATGCTACAGGCACTATCTTGTCCACAAAAAGGCCTGACTTCCTCACTGACTTTGATTTAGCCAATGCAAGCACTGTAGATCTTCTATCACTTGAAGATATTATCACATCACCAATATTAAAATCTAATAAAAATGTTGCAAACTGGGAACTCAAAAACCAGTTTATGAACTCTATACCTAATAAAACTAAAGTTACTGAAGAAGATCAAACAAGTCTTGATTTTTCATTATTTGAAGACTTGGCAGATAATTGGAACCCAAAAGATGAAAACAATGTAAAAATTGTTAATGTAGTGGGTCACAATTCTTTGAAAAGTGGTTCATCAGCTACAGAGTTAAAAGACTGTGATGCCACACTAGCATACAGTCTGAATGAGGAATCTCACATTTGCATATCATTTGGTGTGAGTAACTGTGAAGGGGTGCATGTTACGACTAAAAATACTAGCATTAAGAGAATACAGATTACAAATAAGAGTAATGATGTTAATATAGACTGTGAACTCAAAGAATGTCGATCTCTGTCCAGTGAAGAAAGTGAGTTGGATGAGAATATGAATGAAACTACACCACCTATTCCACCAAAAAGGTCAGGGGTGGCTGTTAATTTAGAAATTAAAAAGAAAAAGCCATCGACAGAAGATGCCACAGAAAACTCAAAGGTTCTAATTTTGAAAACAGATGCCATTGACAAACTGTCACATGTTATTGTTCAGCCACCAAATTATAAATTAGTGAAACATCAAATTTTTGATAGAAATAAATTTCAAAGCACCAGTAGGAAAACTGTTGGTCGGGTCAAGGATAAAAAGAATGGGAAGGGTGCAAGCACTCTGAGACAGATACCCATAGACTGTTTTGTTGCTAAAGGTATTAAAGAGCGAGATAGCGATGACGCAGACGACGTTATCCTAGTGAGTGATGATGAACTGGAGATGAGCAAGAACATAGGTGTAGCTGATGCTTTGAAGTGCGATCGTGGGGGTCGGGCTCTTTACAAGTTCGATTGGAAAGGCAATGAGTCGCCGCGGCCGGGGCGGGTGCAGTCATGTAAGACTGATACTGTCTCTCCTAAGCGCCAAGATGTCAAACCTTCGAGCTCAGAAGCGCCGCGCGCGCCGTCTCTCCGGGCGAAGAACCAAAGCGTCAGTTCTCACTCTCCAAGGAAGAATGCTGAGGCTGCTCCGTTTAACTTGGCAACGAAGACAAAGTCTTGCCGCGCGTCTGGGTCCGCGAGAAGTGTACCCTATCATAAAATCGTAGCAGGTATTTTATCAACTTTTTCTTTGTTACTCGTTTTATAGATTGGAATTGACAATAGAACCCCCAGACTCAGACCCCGACACGTTTTGTGCAGGTATTTAGCGACTTTCGAATGGGTCCTTCCTTTCAATCTTGAACTATAAAACGCTCGTTATTTAATTACAATAACATTTACAACCTTTTACAAAATAGGTACTTGGATTTTTTCTTCATTAGGAAAAAGGTGAACAACCACAGGACCTGCCTTTTTTAGTTTTTTTTTAGAAAGCAAGTAGGTAGCAATTAAAAATAACAATGAGATTTTATTATTTAATATGGTTTTATACAGATAACGATTAGGTTAGTTTGAGAAAAAAACGAGATAGGTATAGGTATGTTTGGGACCAACCTCAAAAAAATTTGTTCCCTTTCCAATAGCCGAATTGACTTGAAATCAACCTTATACCTATGTGTCAAGACGCCGAGGCCTGCATTGCCGTTCGATGACGTTATAAGTCTTGCGTCTCTTTTGACCACAAATTCAACTAGCTACTAGGTATAAGGTCTGTTCAGACGCGCAATTTGTACTGTTACCTACGCACCAAATATAGTAGTTTATGCAACTTCTACATAATGAGGGTCCTTAAACACGAGTGTGTTTTTATGAAACGAGGCGAAGCTGAGTTTCATAATAGGATCACACGAGTGTTTTAAGGCCTAATTATGTGGAGTTGCATACATTACTTTATCTACACACATATTATAAGTACTCTAAGATGGGTTCAGAAGCCGAAGGCATATATATATATATATATCATACCCATACCTGTTACGAATTTGATTGTTTTTTTTTAAACATAGACAAACATACCGAGCTGACGTTTCGTAAACTGTTTTTTTTTTTGTAAAAAAAAATGTATTATTAATTATACATGTCGGACTGAACTCGACTTATATACGTGAGTGATCGGTTTTGTTTCACTATGATTGTAAATTACGTTGGTCGTCAAATTCTAAAAATCGAATTCGATATCAAAAAGTCATTACGACATCGAATTCGATGTCGTAATGACTATTACTTTACTGCTGTACGATGACGATGTACTGCAGTGCTGGTCATTTTCAACGGTTTCTGAACGCATTATAGAGGACTTATGATATGTGTGTAGATAAAACCTTTTCTTTCTTTCTTTTAATGATTGCCACGATATTTATGGGCTGTCCGTGATTTTCAGGAACGCATTACGCTGTAGACGCCTTCTCTTACGGGGACATACCTAATGTGAAACATTATTTCCTCACGCACTTCCATTCCGATCATTACTCAGGCCTAAAGAAAAGTTTTAACAAATTGCTGTATTGTTCCGAAATCACAGGTAACTGGAAACTTATACTGGCTTACATATGTATTACATGGTAGGCAGAAAGCATGGAGGCATGGGGGCAGGTGGTAGGCTTGCCACTTGCTACGATCCTTACACACCTCTTTAGCCTCCTCCACATTCATACATCTCTTCATACACGCTTGCCGGTTCCGAGTACTACGCACCTGACCTGTACGTAGAATATCACCGATATTGTCGGCGTAAGTTCCCCTAGGGCGTCCTCTACCGGCGACACCACTCACATTCGCTCAGTAAATACCTTAAGTCAGTCTTCTTTCATTCATCCTCTCCACATGACCAAACCACCTTAACATGCCTTTTTCAATCTTAACAACCACATCCTCTTTCAAACCACAGCAATCTCTAATCACACTATTTTTAAATCTCTCTTATGTTTGTGTTAAAGTTATCTACTATTGTCTACTGTTTCAGGTGACTTGTGCGTATCACGGCTAGGGGTGAACCCGAAGTGCATCCACGTCCTGACATTGGATAGCACTGTTAGGATTGAAGGAGACGAGGTCACGGCGGTTGACGCTAACCAGTAAGTATTTAATCGATTGCCTAACAGCATACTGGACTAAGGTTGTTGACCTTATGTTGTTAGCGTTTAAAAACCACACAAAGTGTTTTCGCTCTTCCTTCATCTCCCATATGGCTGAGGAGTGGAATTCCCTGTCTGCATCTGTGTCCGTGAACATTATAATCTGGCCGTTTTCATGTCTAGGGTGAATGGGCATTTGCTAGGCAAGTGTGCTCCATCGTAGACCACATCTTCGCTTACAATCAGGCGTGATTGTGGTCACATGCAAGCCTGTAGCGTATAAAAAAAAAGAACTGCTAGACTTTATGAAAGTACAGCCATTAGCAAAAGCAACCGACGCGTTCACAATGATCTAAGCACGGCTCTATTGTTATAGACATAAGCTTGTCCGGATCATTGTGCCCACTTTCGTTGCTTACTGTACCACGCACGTGACTACAGATGGTACCACCGCTCAGTTATGCTGATGCATGGTTAGGGCATCAACTTTGCTCCCACAATTCTGTTCAACTCAAACATGGTGACCTCTATAAAAACAGTTTTATTTTTAAATATTGTACTTACAGGTACAGTTAATCGCCCACCCTATTTTTACTATTTATTGTAAGAGTATTCTTTATTTAAATAACAGTTTTTACATTAATCGAGGAAAAAATGGTGGGTGAATAATTTTGTCTGAGTATAAGTATACAAGAGAGGGCAAACATCTATCTAAAAGAGATTTTTCTTAAATGTTTGGATTATGTTTGAAATCTTTTTGACTCAGTGAACGTAAAGAGTAATAATAATAATAAAGTTTTATTGACAATATAGAACAAAATCAAATTGAAGTCCCTGACTTCTGAGCTAGGTTGAAACCTGCGTTACAGAAGTCAGTGTCCTCTCCCAACAATGCGATACATTTTGCCTTATATACTAGATGTGTGTGTGTATGTGTGTGAGTGTGTGTGTGTGTATGTTACAACTAATCTTAAGGTAACAGCGCTTCAGATTCTTCATAACTCAGTGTCAGTAACCATGCTTTTAGTTTACGTTTATATTCATAGGTAGATAGAGAATACATATTTATGGTTTTATTAATTTTATTGTACAAATAGATGGCCATGAACTTTTGCTGTCTTTTTGTAGTTGACCGTCTGCTTTTAAAAGATAAGCAAACGTTGGTCAGTACACGCTTAGAGGCACATTTTTCCTTATCGTAGGGGGTAATCTTGTGCTACCTGATTACTAACAACAATACATACAATTGCCTTACAGTTAAAACCTGGCATTTTTCATATAATAATTTTGTAGAAAATCTGTATGGGCTAAATGTCATAACTTTTAACAGAGATCTTTGCGCCCTTTCCAAGATCAACATGTGCGTTTTTGTGGCACCACCCCATACAACGCTACAGTACCCAAGGACAGACTGCGCCAGTGCATAGTAAACATTGCGTACATCTACCTCTACATTCGTAGATGAATTTTTGTCTTGATATAATAAATATGTACGATATACGAGGGGCGGCTGAAAAGTAATCTACCTAACAATGAAACAAAAGACTGTCGTGGCTATTTTTTTTTATTTTTCTATATAGTCCCCTGCTAGTAAAATGCACTTATTAAATTTTTCAAATATTGAATTTAAACCATTAAAAAAAAATCTTTCGGTTTGTCGTCAAAAAAGTCAGTAACCGCAGCCTTCATTTCGTTATCGGTCATAATCCTTCGTCCCCTGAGGTCTTTCTTGAGAAGTCTAAACAGAAAATAGTCACAGGGGGCTAAATCTGGACTATAAGGGGGGTGGTCAATGGTTTCGAAGCCATTGTCTTTAATTGCTAGCTTCGTTGTGCGGGCGGTATGCACTGGTGCGTTATCGTGCAAAATCAGAATTCCTTTGCTTAGTTTACCTCGCCATTTTTCTTTTATTGTCTCTCTTAGTTGATATAGTAAGTTTGAGTAATAATCAGCATTCATTGTAGTTTTCTTCGGTAAATAATCTATGAGCAAAATCCCTTCTGTGTCCCAAAAGATTGTAGCCATAAGTTTACCTGCCGATGGACAGACCTTGAATTTCCGAGGCGGCTTCTCATCCTTAAATTTCCACTGTAAGGGCTCTTGCTTACTTTCCGGGTCCCATTGTGGAATCCAAGTCTCATCACATGTTACAATTCTAGAAATTATTTCTTCCTCTTTCCCTCGACTCATGTCCAAAAACTCTTCGCAACATTTGACACGCCTCTCCATGTCAAATGCAGTCAACATTCTGGGGACCCAACGTGCACTAACCTTGGACATGTTCAAATGCTCATGAATTATTTCATTGACTCGCTCTTTACTGACGCCCACATCTCTAGCTATCTCCCACTGCTTCACTCGTCGGTCCTCTAATATATTTTTTTTCACCCTGGCTACATTTTCATCGGTGACGGCCGAAACTGGTCTTCCGCTACGAGGATCATCTTCCAGGCTCTCACGACCTAACTTCAACTGCTTTGACCAAAACTTAATAACAAATTCGGAAGAACACGAACTGCCAAACACACGTAACATACGCTGTCTGATCTCCGAAGGCGTATTCCCTTCTTTAGTTAAAAACTTAATCACCGCACGCTGCTCGATTTTATCCATTTTCACTTTTTCTACCGACATGTTTGAAACAATTGTAGGAGACAAATAAACGTGATGCAATAAACAAATGAATGTAATACATTTTGAAAATAGAATAACAAACGAATATAAATCCATACCAGCCAGCATTATTTTTGTATATATTTCTGACCAAGGAGATTACTTATCAGCCGCCCCTCGTAGGTGGAGAGAATAGTACGGACCATGTTGCTTTTCCAGCTGCCCCGGTGCCGTAATGCTGATATTCGCTTTGTCCAACGGAAAGACGATATTGCACACCGGCGACTTTCGGGCCAACCCCACCATGGAGTCCTATCCTTTGTTCTGGAATACAGACATACACACCATCTACCTCGATACCACGTGAGTTGAAGCTGTGTATGTTTAATTTATTTTTCCCCTCACTACCTCGGGAAGCCGTCTTTTATCCTTTAATACAGTCAAAGTCAAAAACATGGATCCGCGTAAAGTTGCAAAAATATGTATACATCGATCTTACCGTCGCAGTAATAAGGTCTGTATACATATTTTTGGGACTTTGTGGTGTATACATATTGGTGTCCTTGACTGTACAAGCGGGTAAAATCGCATTTTATCCACTAGTGGGGAAAGTAATTTGACCTTGGAGTGGAGCGTGTTTAAGTAGCTTTTGACAGATAACAAAACGTAAAACTCTCATATTAATGGTTCCTTCGATATTAATTACCATTAAATAATTTAATAAAAAATACCAAATTTAGCTTTATTTAATGGTCCTTAAAATTCTATAAGAAACATTTGTTTTTTAGGGTTCCGTACTTCAAAAGGAAAAAACTTAACCCTTATAGGATCACTTTGTTGTCCGTCTGTCGGTCTGTCTGTGTCTGTCTGTCTGTCTGTCTGTCTGTCAAGACCCTTTTTCTCTGGAATGCGTGGAGGTAGCATGCTGAAATTAATATCAAATACTCAAGCCTGCGGTCCCTTAAAGCCGTGAAAAAATCAACCTTCTAAGTCAACGCAATCAAAAGACACAGTCATTAAAAAATCTATTTCCATACAAATTGCCGTATTTTGAAAACCTAAAGGGTACTTCCAGTTGTCCTAGAAACTTGAAATTTGGTATGAAGGTAGCTCTTATAGCACAACCACTCCGAAAAGTCTCAAAATCTTAAAACTTTATGTCTGTCTGTAGATTTCAAAGACCAATATAAGTTTACTCCACACTTACATTTTGCTTAGGAAGAGGGCTCTGCTAACACTGGACTCTTAAAACACTGTGGAAAAGCGTTAAAATCTTTCTATGATAACCCTCGTGCGCGAGTCCGACTCGCACTTGGCCGGTTTTTTTGACCATATATATTGTTATCTTGCTTTTGGGAGAAGTTCCATTTGTTCTATTATAGACATGAGAACAACTGAGAAACCTGTAAACAAATAGACCTCGTAATTCATTAAGATTTATCAGTTCTATGGAACAATTGGGACTTACCAGCTATTGGTAGTACCACAGATTAGCATCAAGTAGACCATCGAAACGTTACCATTATTTAAGTATGTGAAAGTAAGATTTATTGACCGACAAGGAGTTTTTAGTTCTGTCATATGGGTCAATCAACTTTTAATTGCAACTCATTGCCATGGAGATGTCCCCCGGTAACTCGTCTAAAATAAGATTTTCTAAGGCACCATTCCATCAAACGTTAGGACCTTCAACAGTTATATTATATGCCAATTCCTTCATGCTTCATCTCTAAGCATGCAAATCCTGACTTTCAGGGAGTGGTGCCTTAGAAAATCTTATTTTAGACGAGTTACCCAGGGGACATCTCCATGGCAACAAGTGGCAATTAAAAGTTGATTGAGCCATATGTAGTTTCGGATTCGGATATCACCAGCCTCATTCGTATCTGTGCAAATGAAAATTCACGACTCGACCAATGTTAGACAACATTTAACTTTCCCTCGTAATATGTTGTTCTAGGTACTGCAATTCTCGGTACGATTTCCCGACGCAAGACCAGAGTTTGGAGATGGCGCTGTCTCTTCTACGGCAGAAGAAGATGGCGCTTGAAAAACTTGGCAAAAAGTTTTCGTCGGTTCTGATCGTCTGCGGCACGTATACCATAGGTTAGTGTTTTTTTATTAACCGACTTCAAAAAAGGAGGAGGTTCTACGTTCCACTGTATGTGTTTTTTTACAAAAAATTAAAACCGCCTTAAAAAAAGAATTATAAAATAATCCTCTAAATAATTTATTGAATCAGGCATACTTTGCGGAGGTCCATATTTATGAACTAAAAACAATTACTTTGCTCACCCGCGACCGCAAGTGAAAAATAATTATATCTGTGCGGCAAATGTATGTTTCCATGCAACACCACCGCTTCCACTGCTATCTGCTACACGAAACAACACATATTTATTTCATATTTATTGCTATAGTGTTCCATGCCATGCCACCACAAACATGCCACCATTTCACATAATTTCATTCATTTCATTTTTTTACTGGTCAGTAGTGGAGTCCAATCGATAGTAAATTTTAATGTAACTCTACCTAACTCAAACAATGTCTTTCAGGCAAAGAAAAGTTCTTTCTCGGCATGGCGCGTCGCGTCGGCTGCTCCGTATGGGCGTGCCCTGAGAAAGACAAGGTTCTACAAGCTGTAGAGGGGCGTAGCTTCAGCCATGCTCCCGCGCAGTCTTGCCAGCTACACGTGGTGCCCATGCGAGACCTCAGCGTTGATGTAATTATCATCACCATCATACATTGATTGGCTGCGGAGTGTAAGCGAGTGGTAGGACGAGTGTTAAGACGATAATGAGGGCTGTTGCGAGTCAAGAATCCGCTGGGTTCGCTGGTGTAGAGTGAGGTTGATCTGTTAATTTCCACCAATCATAGACCAGTAGTAGCTTCTCTCATTCGACGATCCTAGCGCACTTTTGACTTGCTCTCATTTTCTCTAGCTTAGTAATTGGGTCAATCAACTTTTCATTGGCACTCGTTGCCATGGATATGTCTCCTGGGTAACTCTTCTAAAATAAGATTTTCTAAAACCACATTCCCCCGAAAATCAGCATTTGCATGCTTAGGAGGTGAGGCATGAAGGAATTGGCATATAACTGTCGGGACTCTTAACGTTTGACGGAGTGCTGTCTTAGATAATTTTATTTTAGATGAGTTACCCAGGGGACATCTTGATGGCAATAAGTGGCAATGAAAAGTTGATTGAACATAGGTTCAACACGAACACAGGAACACAACAGTAATAGTACACCTGGATGAGACAGCCAGGGAAATAACTGGCATAAGAATTCACCACTTGTTAGCACTCTACAAAATCTTAACGCGCTTCTTGCATCAGCACCTGACTGCGATATTTTTGCTAGCAACTGGAGTATTATATGTAGTGAGTGTATGAAGTACTGTGAGGCGAAGGATGACCGTCCGTCCTCTCTTAATTGCTTGTAAATGTTTCAATGTTGTTATCTTCTGTACCACTTTTGTGTTATAAGTGTTGTGCTTGTTTTAATTGTAAGCATTTCACAGTGCCTTGGCTTGTATGTAATGCTGTGTAATTACTTCAATTAATAAAAAAATAAGAGTTAGGTTGCCAGCGCATCTTTTTCCCTTCATTAAAATAAGTGTAAATAGAAAGACACTATCTTACAGGCAGTGGAGGAGCGCAGTGTTGCAAGCTGAACGTTCTCACACTTTCGTTTGAAATATTAATATTAAGTAATAATTTTAATCAGATCTAAATTATAATTGTCGTCGTTTCTTTATTATTTCGGTTTTGACGTTTTGCGGCGTTCATTTAATTATTATCGTTATGTATAATTTGATTTGTTTCAATATACCTCTGCATATGAAATTCTCCTAACTTGACGTTGTACAATTTATGCTGTAATTATAATATTGGATGAATAAGTAATCCAAATCAAATCTTATCTATTTTTCAGAAACTAAAGAGCTACTTGGAAAGTTTGCACGGCACGTTCGCGGAGGTGGTGGCGTTCAAGCCTAGCGGCTGGGAGAACGGGAAAAATTCCACCGTCGTGAAGGACAATGTAACCATACACGGTAAGGGTAAGGGCTAGGAGCTATTTACAGCCGTTAACAGTATACAATCTATATACGATAATGAACTAATTAGAAAAGTTGAAAAACCCTCGACATTGACATTTCAAAGTTGAATATTTCAAAAACGGGTGAACCGTTTATAATGAAACTTAGCTAAGAACCATCTCGATAAAACTAGCTTTTGTTTAAAAAAAATCGCATCGAAATCGGTCCATCCGTGTGGGAGTTATGATGCCACAGACAGATACACAGGTCAAACTTATAACACCCCTCTTTTTCGTCGGGGGTTAAAAACATCGTTGTAATTCAATACAAACTTCGTACCTAACTAACCGACATGACATTTGGGTCAATCAACTTTTTATTGGTGCTTATTAGCAACTTTTTATTGCTACTCGTTGCCATGGAGATGTCCCCTGGGTAACTCGTCTTAAATAAAAATTTCTAAGGCACCACTCCGTCAAACGTGTGAAGGGGAGGCAAATGATAACCAGGTCTGACGATTGAAGACTGTTTATTATAAGAACGCTTAAAGCTATTTATAGTACATGATGGGAGAGAATGTGTGTGTGGCGTGACACACACTACACCTCCCCCCTTGAAAAAAGAAAAAAAAAATACACAAAATAATTTTTTTTTCTTACTCTAAATTACTGAAATTACCTTGAACAAAACTAACTTTTTTTTTTTTTAATCCATCGATTACCGTATTAAATGTCATCCAAAAAGTAACAAAATAATTATCATCATTCTAAAACTAATATCTTACTTCTAAATTGGCACGCTTTGCTGACGAGATAATAATAATTATATTATTCTGCCATGGTCATATCAAAAACCCAGATTATCCAAATAGTAAAAGAATATATAAAAAATAATAATTTCATCTTGCTCGCTCTAAATTTACTTTTAACATTTGTCTATATCTCTCAATTCTCTATCCATACAATATTACGTTGCAATTATATACTGTTCAAATCTGTTCTTGTAATTAAATTCTTATGTCGTCATTTTTGTACTTTACTTCCTTTTCACCCGTTTCATAACTTTCCATTCTATTCTTTCATTATTACTCATTTCGTAATATTTTATCTTCTTATTAATTAGTGAGCTACCTTGGCATCACTTTGTCAAGGTCCACAGCACTTTTCATTATATACGTGTCTGGCCAGACTTTAACATATATATTTTTTATTTGTTCAGGATACAAGGATTATTTATTTACTTTCGTGCGCGCACATTTATAATACTCATTTATAACATCATTTATTCAGGCAGTTCATTTAACACTTCTTTACTTCAATAATCATACCATGTGTCCAAGAATCGTCACGTGTGGTAGCTCGACCGAAACATGATCCAATGCCAAGGATTTCGTGCCTGCCTTGTATCCTGGTGGACCTCGTAATATACCTACTTTCTATCCTATACCATTTCAAAAACAAAACACATTCAAATTTCTAACAAAAATACTCATTCGTTCCTTCCACTATTCCTTTCCTTCTATAATAAGTACCAAATCTACGTATTTAACCCCAATTCTTTATTCACTTCTCAATGACACTAACCATTAAAACCATCAATTAAAATCTATAGCAATATACTGAAAAAATCGTAACAAAAATATCAAAATAAAAACAATTTTATAACTTCATAATTTTTGGCTCTAATCTCTTCTAACACCTGGATATCTATCTATTGTCGCTGCATTAATAATTTGAAATGAAAGCTAGATGATCAGCCTAGCAACAATATCAAATTATTTTCAATCATCATTTTTATCCGTCTGCAGCAGAATAAAAAAGACGATCTTGAGCTATTTAATCAATCAAAAATCAAAATCTTCATTCAATAAAAAAAAACAATCTAAAAACTCTGTGTAAAACATCCAGTAAAACTCTGTAAAATAAATATACCGAAACAATAAATCTGCAATATTCAAAACCCTTTTATAACGTGATAATTTAAAATGTTCTTCCAAGAGCGTACAGTACATCATTTACCTTAAGAAATTTGATCTGTAATAACACACTTCGCATTCCGATCCATATTTGCTGACCTGTATTAGAATCATCATCAATCATCAACTTAGCGGTGTGAATCTTAACAACGTTTTGCTATCTATTTTTATACTGGACATAAACTTTTGTAAAGTTTTAGTTTCAAATTTAAAAAACGTTCACGAAATTTAGTAACTTGCTTTTTTTTAAACTGAGATCTCGTCAACAAGGGGCGCCAGCTTATTATTAAAATATCCACAATATTCATTTGCAGCAATACACAATGCAATTTAATATATAAAAAAAAAACTAACTCTACATGAACCCATTCAAAATTTGGATATAATAAAAAAAACAATTAGACATACCTGATACGCAATCTATTTGGAAGAATAATAATACGAAAATTACCGAACTGTTGTATAACGCTTTGTAAAATGTCTTGTTAATTGATTTAACTTCTCTTCCTTCGTGCTGGCTCCTCGTCTAGGACACCAACTACTCCCTGCTGCACACCGTTCTCTTCTCACAACCTTGTCCTTCCAACTCCAACCACTCCCAGCAGCTTTCTTCCATATTAATATAAAATTTATTTTATTTCTTCCATTTCTGTCTTCATAATAATATGTTCATTTCTATTCCTTTTTATACTCTTCATTCTTGACGTAATTTATTTTTCATTCTTACTCTCATTTTCCCGTAGCATTTTTTTTCCTTCTCTTCAATTTCTTCATTCTTCATTTTGATTATTATTATTCATATTTTATTCTTCTCTAGGATTTCTTCTGTTTCCATTGATTTTCTTCTTTATTTCCTTTCTTCATTTGTTTTATGGCGTTCTTCAATTATATCTGTTTCAAACTGTCTTCTTCTTGCAGCAATTACTCTTCTTAATCTTCTTAAAGTTAATTATCTTAATTTCTTATTATTTTTACTGTATAATTCTTACTTTTCTTACTTATTCTGATTCTTCTATCTTCTTTATTCTAATGTTTATAATTTTCTCTAATTTATTGCATTCTCCATTTTTTTTTCTTCGCTCCTTCGTCTACTTTTACTTTAATTCTTCTCTAATTTATGTTCTTCGTATACCTATTTTATGTTACGTTACCTAATTAAGTTTATACTTTAATTTTATTTATTGTTAAAATGTCTGTATTTTTTTCCGCACACTGTCCATAAAATCACTTTAAAAAAGTATGTCCACAATTCCACTTAGTTTTTTTTCACTGATTTAAAGTATCTTTATAAGAAATTTAATTTCAACTATAACTGGTGGCGCAGCGCGCCGCCAGCACCGCACGAGGCAGCAGCGCTGGCAGGGTCGCCATGTGAAGGGGAGGCAAATGATAACCAGGTCTGACGATTAAAGACTGTTTATTATAAGAACGCTTAAAGCTATTTATAGTACATGATGGGAGAGAATGTGTGTGTGGCGTGACACACACTACAAACGCTAGGATTTTCAATAGTTATCAGATCTTTACCAGGTCGTCGCTCAATCTTGTTGGAGGCCTACCGACACAAGACCGGTCTAAGTGGAGAGCCTTTGTGGAGGCCTATGTTCAGCAAGACTTCTTTCGGCTGACATGATGATGATGATATGCCAATTACTTCATGCTTCATCTCTTAAGCATGCAAATCCTGACTCTCGGGGAAGTGGTGCATTAGAAAATCTTATTTCAGAAGAGTTACCCAGGGGACATCTCCATGGCAACGAGTGGCAATAAAAAGTTGCTAATTTGAGGAACTCGGCACCACCCCCATTGCGGCACCTAAGATGACGAGGCAGGGGTTACCCGTTTATTCGTTTCGCAGGCATTCCGTACAGCGAGCATTCCAGTTTCTCCGAGTTGGTCCGGTTCGTGAATTTCCTGAAGCCGAAGCAAGTCGTGCCCACAGTCGGTATCTCGGGAGGTATAAAGGCTGTACAGGTAATTAATACTGTTAAATCCTGTATTTGATGTATGTGTGAATGTATATCGACTGAGGACATGAAAGTTTCAACTGCATTGAAAATCTAGAAAAAATATTAACTCTATACATACCTATACCAATTCGCAACGTCGTGGTAGCCTAGTGGTTAGACCTATGGCCTCTCAAGGAGAGGGTCGTGGGTTCGAGCCCTAGCTCGCATCTCTGTTTTTCTGAATTTAGGTGCGAAATTACATTATTTTTAGTATAAGCTTTTTCGGAAACCTGCACACTCAAGTGAAGTAATTTAATAGTGTGTCTGAAGTTCCCAATCCGCACTGGGCCCGCGTGGGAACTATAGCCCAAGCCCTCTCATACTGAGAAGCTTGTGCCCAGCAGTGCGACGTAAAAAAACTTGAGTCCCGAATGAAAAGTAGTCGAAAATGTGAGATTACTGACAGGCTAGGAATACGTTTGCAGTTGTGTGTGTGTTTGTTCCAGTATTTCAGTATAAGGTTGATATTTCAATATACAAGCAAAGTAGTTCTAACCTTTTTTGTAAACGTTTGTTAAGAGAACAAAAGCAGATGATAGCATTGTAATAGATACAATGCCATTGTGATTGCTGCTAAGTGGATGAGCTCAGTTAAAAAAATAAGAAGTCCAGTGTTAGAAGAGCCCTGCTCTTAAGCAAAATGTACGCAGTGTGGGGTCAACTTATATTGGTCTGCGAAATCTGCAGACAGACATAAAAATTTAAGATTTTGAGACTTTTCGGAGTGGTTGTGCTATAAGAGCTACCTTCATACCAACTTTCAAGTTTCTAGGACATCTGGAAGTATCCTTTAGGTTTTTGGAAATTGCCTTTTTAATTACTGTATCTTTTGATTGCGTTGACTTAGAAGGTTGATTTATTCACAGCTTCAAGGGACCGCAGGCTTGAGTATTTGATATTAATTTCAGCATGCTACCTCCACGCGTTCCAGAGAAAAAGGGTCTTGACAGACAGACAGACAACAAAGTGATCCTATAAGGGTTCCGTTTTTTCCTTTTGAGGTACGGAACCCTAAAAATTAACTATATCGATGTCTACTCGAACACAATCAGTTTCGCTGTTATGTACTGGTTGGCGGTTACGAGAACAAAAGCAGGTGATAGCATTGTATTAGATACAATGCCATTGTGATAAAGTGGATGAGCTCAGTTCAATTTTTTTTAACTATATCAATGTCTACTCGAAAACAATCAGTTTCGCTGTTCTGTACCGTGTCTTTTGTCTTTGTAGAAATACTTCCCGTGCCCACTCGTGTGCAAGGAGGAGATCGGCAGCCAGAGCAAGGTGACAGATTACTTCAGCATACAGAATAGACAGCAAATGTCTGCCGTCACCTGATTTTAAGGTATGAAATAGCACAGACTAGAACGTAAAATAATTACTGGCTTAGTGAAATAAAACGGATCACCCACGTATATAAGTCGAGCAGAGCCACAGCGTGCAGTGTGCGGCTCGCTGCCGCTGGGTCATGCGCTTCCGGAGGAAGGATTACGAATTAGTCCGAAACATGGGCTAAGTTAGACTTATATACGTGAGGTATCCGTTTATTTCACTATGAGTCTCACGGTAATTTCATGCTAATTACTGTCTGGCTAGATATGTAAATTAAATTTCTGGTGAGACATTAATCTAATATCTAAAGTCGAAAAACCAGAACGGGATAAAAGAAACGAGACAGAGCGAGATGGCGCTCTACAACACCACCATTTTGACACGTTTCTCCCAAACAACGTATTATTTCTCTGGATTTTTAAAGCAATTCGATTCTTTGATCTTGGGAATCGCGAAAAACTTGAGAAAATATGATATTGGGTGTGTAAGTTTTGTATATTAAGCACAATAAAATCGCAAGTTCTAGTACGAGTTCGCAAGTGTTGCCGTTCAGAGATAAAGAAATCCATTCATTATCCTGCATTGCAGTCTACGGATTTTTTTAATTTTATCTATGTAAATTTTTACTGAGATATCATAAAAAGAAAAAATACGTGTCCAATATTTTTTTTCGATAATCTATATGACGGCCTAATTAGAAATATGACTTATTTACCCAGAGGACACATTCCTATTGCTATAGAGATTCCTTACTTTAATATAATATTCCATGCGGACGGAGCCGCGGGCGCTCTCTAGTTAATTATAAGATTGTAACCTTTGGAGTCATGTTCATATTATTGCGAGTAATGACGCCAAGAATCCGATCTATGCTTATAAATCCGTTTGTATTGTTTCAGGATATTTGGTTCAAAGTAATTATATTCGAAACAGTATTACGTAAGTTGCCATAACGAGACTGTGATTCTTTATATTATTGTATTTGTAGTTTTTAATAGTTTTTATAAAATGTTGTATATGATTCTTATTAAAAAATATTAAAGCAACTCGTTTTTTTATTAATTCTTCAATGAGTTCTGGAGGATTTTTACCATTTGAACAGAAACGTAAAGGCTCAGTTACGCAAGATTATAAAGGCAGAATATTACTAAAATATACATACAGAATTATTCACAAATCACATTCAGAGTGTTCAGTTTAATGCAACTAAAATTATATTCTGAGGCAAAATGAATCGTCCACCCCAATTTTATTTTACTATTTATTGTAAAAGTTTTCTTTATTTAAACAACAGTTTTTACATTAATCGAGGATAAAATGGTAGGTATTAATTTTGCCTCCGAGTGTATTTTTTTTTTTATATAGAAATCACTCTTTTTCAATAAAATTGCAGCTTTCAGCGCCCCTACATCTCAGCAACTGTTTCAATAGGTAGTTGTACCAGGCTTTGAGGGCGGGGAATGTGTCGTCCACGATGTTTACTAGTTCGTACGGGTCGCTCTTCAGGTTGTAGATTTCGATGAAGTTCTGGAAAAACGAACTAGAATAAGTTTTGCTTCGCTTCTTATCGCTTTTAGAAGTTCCGAGATCCGGCAACGCATACATGGGTTTCGATTTTTTTTTATATAATTGTATGTATGTATGTATATCTCTTTATTGCACATAAAACATAAAATAACAGATAACAGAACAAAAGCAAATGTACAAAGGCGAACTTATCCCTTAAAGGGATCTCTACCAGCTAACCGACGACGACCGGTTAGACGACCGGATGGCCTAGTGGTTAGCGACCCTGACTGAAGCTTGAGGTCCCGGGTTCGACTCCCAGTCGGGGCAGATGTTTGCATGATGAATACAAATGTTTGTTCTCGGGTCTTGGATGTTTAATATGTATATAAGTATGTATTTATCTATATAAGTATGTTTATCCGTTGTCTAGTACCCATAGTACAGGCTTTGCCTAGTTTGGGACTAGGTCAGTTAACCCACCCTATAAGGGATAGGCAAAGGAAAGTAAGTCCATACAGCTATGTCTGATGTTGTTTATGATTTTCAACCAGACAGAAGGGAGACGCCTTAGGCTTATCTATGCAGTACAATTTTTCTGCCACTTTTCGAAGGGGACGACAACACATGTCTACGCTCATTACAAAATTTGTTACAGTTCCTAAAAACTCATACTAAAACAAACAAACAGACACACATGTTACACAAATGCCATTAACACGCAAATAACAGACCCCTGTGCATTTTGCACAGAATTCATGTAATTTTTTTTTAAAGAGGGGAATCGCGCGTTATTATATCCTTTCCTGCTCTAAGCCTAGTGTAAGTTGTAGTTTGCAATAAATGATTAATAAAATCGGTATTTCTTACCTGCTCATCGCGAAACTCGCAATATTTGTAGTTGCCGTCCTTTCCAATGTGCCGGATACATGCGTATGTATTGTTACTGGAGTCTTGACACTTGCAGTCGTATTGTCGGTTGCATTGCTAGAATAAAAAAAAGATAATACTTTAAAATGTAAAAGGTTTTCCAGATCGCTAGCTGGGTTTGAATTCCACATCTCTTGGTTTTCCGGGCCAAGTGTGGTTGACAATTACACCATAGGATACCCAGTTAAACTGATGATCGCTCGGATACTGCGTCAACAGTTATTGTGAACGTGTCTTTACAAATTGATGTGATTAGTGTAGTGTGTTTTGAGTGTGTTACTCTACTTTAGACAATAACTAGCTTATGCCCCGCGGCTTTGCACCCCTGAAATATTTCAAAATGGGCTAGTTCCCTATCCCGTGGGAATTTCGAAAAATCCCTCTGCACCTCTAGGATACTCAGGGTACATGTTTGCCTTTCAAGTCTCTAGGTCCAGTGGTTTAGGCTGTGCGTTGTTTGTCAGTCAGTCAGTCACGGTACTGTTTTATAGATATAGAAGAAAGATAGATAAAAATTACGACGAAAACATGGATAGTTGTGCCCCGTATTAGCTGCGCGTCGGGCTATACTCGACTGACATGCTCGAGTGATCCGTGTATTTCACTATAATATAAGATAGTTGCAGAAAGTGATGGCGATAGACAGTGATGAAATAAAAGCTGCCTTACTGCTAAATGGTCGCTGTCGTACTTCCAAGGACAAGTGGGGTCCACGGTGCCGTCTTTTCCTTCGCCGAAGTATTCCACAAGCATCGTTCTACTTTCAGCTGATGCCTCACCTAGAAATGAAAGTTACCATGCAGTCAGCAAGCAACCTAAGCAACTGAAGCGGTCACTTATGGAAATTATGATCTTAACATAACTAAAAAAAAACTGTTCGTACTACGAAGTGTACTAAAGTTGAAAAAAAAAATTCGTCAAAGTTTAGATAGATGCGAGGTCGACTCAGAGTACCATCGATAAGTCCCAGAATCCCGGGCATATCCATATAAGCATAATGTTTGATGTCATTCACCCCCTGTTGTATCGGGAAATCCGATCACTGGTGCTTATGATCACCGGATGTGGCAACTTGTCGGTCATGAAATCGTAACTGGGCATTTTCAGAAAACTGTGTACCCTTTACTTTTTTTGAATAAAGTAACATATTTGGATTATTTCCGCTCAGAGTCACGAGGACTCTATCTATTTAAATAATAAAAAAAGTGTCCCGCATTTTTTAATTTTGTGACGCGTGTTTACATAGGTACATTCTATGGACTGACCGTCACAAAAGTAACAAATGAATTTTCTAGTGATAGTGAAATAAACGGATCACTCACGTATGTCAGTATGTTTCGGAGTAATCCGTAGTCCTTCCTCTGGGAGCACACGCCACGCCGGTGGCGAGACGTAAACCGACCCGTTCCGATCCGTTCGGTCGGTCCGTTTATATCACTATGATTGAGTCTCACGGTAGTTTTATGTTAATAAATTTTCTATGGAAAAACTTCGAACTTTTTTGGCAAAAAGGGTACACAGTTTTCTGAAAATGCTCAACTAACCAAACGACGTCACCAGCGCTAGCTACTGATTTTGTCATATAGCTATTCATCGATTCGATCATTAGATGGCGTGATTGTTCTTCTAGATGTTCTTGGCTTACCTATAACATCTAATGCTCTCCCATCCATTCTCATAGAGATATTCAAGCCAGCCAATTCCATGATAGTAGGTGCTAAATCTATATTCAGTACGGGCTGGTTGCTTGTCACGTTTTCTTTTATGCCAGGCCCCTTTATCAAGAAAGGGACCCTAATGTCTGACTCGTAGGGTTGTCTTTTGTCGTACACTTGGGAAAATTGACCTGTGAAAACAAGATTAATATTAAAATGGATTCTTTTACGTGTATTTGTTAGGGTTTAGCTCAATAGCGTAATTTATCGTAGACGTAACGGCAAACATTATGTGGGAAAGACTTCTATAGAGAGATCTCTCGGCAGATGTTATGCCTGGGGACCGAAGGAACTTTAGAAACTTCGATATCTCGATTTAGAACATGGCTTATTAGTTACATATTCGACGTAGTCATGGAGTCAAGGCGTATTCCTAGTACCTACAAAATTTCTATCGATGTGGAAAATTACTAAATGCTGATGTATTTTTACCCGACTGCCGAAGGAGGGTTATGCTTTTAGAGCGTATGTATGCATGGTTGTATGTATGTCTAATTCTTTGGCACGCTCTACAGCCTAAACCGTCTCGGTTGTGGGAGTGTCATAGGGTAGGTATATTGTTTCCCGGAATTGCAGTCGGGTTTTCTGTTTTTAATTTTAAGTTACTTAGGTAGGTCAGTTCTGTTTTGTTTTTCCTTAAAGTTTCGGAGTAGATCGTACCTACAGTACTCGTCAAACTTAAATGTGTCTCGCAAGTTATACAGGCCGTTGTCACCTTCCCAACAAGTGACTGACTTCACTCCCGGCGCCTTCAAGTTTGACGCAGACTACACTGTTATGTTATTCCTATGCAAATAAACAAACACTCACCAACATGGTATCCATTGTCCGACGTATAAATTACGTAAGTATCCTTCATCGCATTGATCTCTTCGAGTGTCGCAATGACGTCGGCGACCAATTCGTCAACAGCTAGCAATGACTCCCACCTGGAGGCGAACGCGCGATCTAACTCTGGAATCATTGTAGCTGGTAACGGAGATGGCGGCATTGTCATGAGCCAGTGTTTGTCCTGGAAATAATAAACTGTTCTTAGAAAAGTTGAAAAACCCCCGACGTGGTCATTTCAAAGTTCAATATTTCAAAAACTGGCGAACCGATTTTAATGAAACTTAACTAAGAACCATCTTGATTAAACTAGCTTTCGATTAAAAAAAAACCGTATCGAAATCGGCCCATCCGTTTGGGAACTACGATGCCACAGACAGATACACAGACACAGGTCAAACTTATGACACCTCTCTTTATCGTCGAGGGTTAAAAAAAAGGTTGTTTCCTATAATACATTCAAATGCTAGATTTCGTTTCCAATAACATCGGAAGGCTGCAGCCGCAAGACTTGTAGGCTTATTATACATATAACGCGGTCGCCTTCGTTTTGGTATTCCCCATCTCTTTCTAGCATGATCTTGTACCGTTTGAGAGAAAAACACAGTGATAATAAGCGAAGGCGAGCGCGTCAGACATTAAGGCCCCTATTTCCAATGACATCCAAATGGCAGGCTTGTTTGGAAACTCGCGCACAGTTCGTTAGCACTTAGGGAGGAACCACGGAGCCTACGAACCCCCCGAAATTGACCATCCCAAAAATTGGCAACTGTAACCCCCTCCCTCCAAACCCTGATGCAACACCCCCTCTAATCTGCTGTGACCGCGCCTGACTCGATCTCCCTCCTCCCTCCTCCTTGCGTCGTATATCCTCAATGCTCGTGACCTCGCCGAATAATTTTATCTAAACCGTAAAATAGTCTCACCTGAACAGCAATATTGAAGTGCGGAGTCCGAGGTACAGTAGTGTTCCCGAAGGCGCCGCGGTGGCGGGGCGCGGGGGTGAAGGGCTGGTGCGGCGCGGGGGGCGCGAGCACCATCAGGAACGGCCGGTCTTGTGGTTGACGCTTTAAGTAGCTGATGCCGAGTTCTCGCTGGAGAATTATATTGTGGTTGAACCACAGAGCAGATACTTGGTATTTGTTTTATCTGCTCTGAGGGTTGAACAAAAGCTGTGGCAGCCTAATGGCTAAGGGCCTTATTCACAAACGTCACTCAAGCCTCCATTAGCTAAAACAGGTTTTGTCTTCTTCTTACTAACGGAACTTTAACGGCATTTTAGTTAATAAATAGGTCTATGATTATGACTTATGGCTTAGTGGTTTGACCTATGGATTCTCAATTAGCTCGCCTTCGCACCTCTCAGTTTTCGGAATATGTGTGCGAAATTACAGTGTAGGGAAAACAGTCGTTCAAAAACATTAAAAATAGAAACACAACGGCGAACGAGGGAGGCGAGGCGAATGTCGTGTGTAAAGTTCCTGGGCTCGCCTGGGAACTAAAGCGCAATAAGCCTTTCCATTTAGAGAGGAGGCCCGTGCCCAGCAGTGGGATGTAGCTGCAGTTGAACGATTTGATTCCTGACCCACCGTAGAACGTTCTCACAGTAAGTGTCATATTGATTTTCCTTGTCTGTATTTTCTACGAAAAGGTTCCCAGTGGGCCACGATTCAGTTAGTTCGACAGTACATAGGTTGTAGATGATAAATGATAGCACGAGAGCCAGGTGTGTGTCAGGAGCGGACCGACGACAGTGGAAAACGGGAGTTCTTACAACACCACTTACAATAATATCAGTGAGATACAGATCAGCGGAATGTGTGGGCACGCCATTGTTGGACAGTGTGTAGTTGTAGTAGACCGAATTGCCGACCAAACCGTGCCACTCCGACCAGCCGGGGGGCACTGTCTCCGGGTCTTTGACGCCGTACTGGAAAACAAAGGAATAACCAATATCCTAACCGACTCAGAAAAGTTGAGAAACCCCGACATTGTCATTTCAAAGTTCAATATTTCAAAAACGGGTGAAGCGATTTTAATTAAACTTAGCTAAGAACCATCTCGATTAAACTAGCTTTCGAATAAAGAAAACTGCATCGAAATCGGCCCATCCTTTGGGAGCTATGATATGCCACAGGCAGATATATAGATACACAGGCCTAACTTATAACACCCCTGTTTTTCATCGGGGATTAAAAATACAATACCCACCATGGTCCAAAATAAAGCATTCATGTCTATTAAACCTGTAGACTGGGGCACGCTACTTGTGAAGGGCGGTAAAGACCGAACCGAACTATTGCATGGTTAACCGCAAAGCACCATAACGACACCGCATTGTAAAAAGTCGTTATAACTATGCATCTACATTTAAAGTTCAACAGATTATCGACAATATCTCCATTCTCCACAAAAAATGGAACAGAGAAAAAGGGCTTTCACGAATCTGAGCTAAGCTGCGGACAGATAGACGGACATGGCAAAACTATTTCTCTCTTGACCGAATGAAGAATGAAGTGTCGTGCTCTGTACGCCACGGAACAAACCGCCTACTTAGTAGACAAATAAGGACCTTATTGTATAAGTCGTAGAAGGATTTATTTCGAGTGGAATATTAGTCATGTACCTATTGATGACGTTGGCGTGTGAGCCTTTTCATTTTCATAGTCGTGAGACTAGATGACTATGGCGGTCAAAACGTTAAGGGTTCCTTGTTAACTAAGTATGGAAGCCTTCAACTTACCTGATTCAAATACTTCCCAGCATAGAACGTACTATATCCAGTCTCGTTTAAAGCCGTAGCAAAGGTCTGATGTTCAAGTTTCTTCCACTGCGAACCGTAGCATCCGCCTCTGACAGTGTTGTTCCGCGTCATGTGGTTGTGGACGTAGAGGCCCGTGAGGAAACTGGCGCGACTTGGGCAGCATATTGGTGACGTCACGAACTGTAAAAGCGTCTTATAATGGTCGTATAGTAACTTCGATGTGTATGGAGTGAAGTTAGTTCTGCAAGTTCAACTAATTAAATCACTGTAGTCAGCAGCAGAAGTTGCTAAGCAACCGAAGCGGTCACAAATCTACACAAGCTCTTATGTCTATAACAGTAGAGCGTTGCTTAGACCATTGTGACCGCTTCGGTTGCTTAGCTACTTCTGCTGCTGACTGTACTTCAGAGGCGCATTTAACTTTGACGCGTACTGTAGTTTGTGTGCTGTTCCTAGGAATAAGTCTCTACCTAAAATATGTCACGTGCCCTGTGCCCAGGGAACGTAACAAGGACCGGTAATTTGATCTGTCACGTAGACCCAACTATCATCACCACTACACTATGTACACTGACGCGTTTCAAGCTCTCTGGGTGCTCATTCTCAAAGCGTCAAAACCACACCCGAGTACAGCCGCTTAACGTGCTATCTAATATTATAACCGTTTTTAATTCAGAAATTTATGGCCTTCCGCAAAGTAACGCCTGATTCAATAAATTATTGATAAACGGCGCTCAGGCTACCTATACGAAGGTAGGTATCTGGGAATTCGCTTCCGTCCTCGATATCTAAAGCTATCCACCATATCCGTGTGAGGTAGCTAAAGCGGTACTTACGTGAAGAAAAGGATTACTGGCATAACAAGGATCAGATCCCATACTCCAAAGTTAGAAATTCGAAGTTTGTATCCGAGCGTCCCACTCAACATACAGCAACAGCGTCAACATACAGTTTTATGTTAGTCTTATTAGCTACCAGCCAGACATGATATCTTATATAAACATTACCTCAGCGCATAAAAACATTGCTAAAAAACCATCCAACAAAAAGCAGCATTGGTTGGTGAAAAAAATTAATCCAATTATAGTGCAAACCGGTGCTTGCGAAAAAAGCAAGAGTTCTTGCACCATTAGCACACTTAGCGTCTATTACGGACGTAGGCATTTTCTTTCTTATTATAGTTATTATACCTATCAGTTAGTGTGTGTAGGATTAAATATGAAATGTCTGTGAGATGCAAAGTCTTGCTGCAGATTTAAGAAAAGTAAATTCTAAACAGTAAGCAAGCAAACGGAAGGAATGCTATGCCTGTGATAAAGACGAGCGTATTTCCGGTGGTTCATACAAGATTTAATTATCTACTCACAAAATTAAACATGTAACAGAACTTATTAAAACATACCGAATTCGTAAACGTCATGCCGTGCTCGCCAATAAACCGCCGCACATTCTTCATCGGAGTCTGAAATAAATAAAACAAACAACTCTTTTCAAACTGTTTATTTGCTTTCTAAATCATCCATTGTAAGCTACTAACCATTCCACCCATTGTGACATCTTGATCGTCAGTTAAAACTACGACAAAATTCGGCCGCTTTCCTTCGCACACTGCCCCGCCGGCGAGTAAGAATAACAAAAGATAATTTAACATTTTGCTGTACTACTTATTAATAAACTTAAAAAGTAAAAGTCTATGGTCAGTTTTTTTTTTAATTCGGGACGGCGGGCATGAGATCAAGGCCCGTGCACTCGCTCGCAACGACAACGCCTACTGCGAAAAATCCAACGCTCTTCACCACTGACCTGGAATTAAAAAAACAAAGTCAAAACACTTCACTGTAATCAGTTAGGTATTCCTTTTGCAGATAATATTATCATTTACAACATAGTTTTTTTCTAAACAATTTGGTAATAACACTATGAGAGTCTCATATTATTACCAAATTGTTTAGAACAAAACTACATCCTAAAGTAGACATTTGAGACACCTAAAACAATATTTTGATCCAATGTGAAGCAGTAAATTGTTTACTAATCTAACCACTTTCAAATAAATTATTTCACATCTGTCAAAAAGAAAAACTACACTCAAAGTACTGCTAGGTACAACCAATGAGGGAATCCAATTCAATGGATTATCTTTTGTTTTGTAAACATATTGTCAAAACAGATGTTGGTATCAAAACAATTAAGTACAGTTTCCAACCTCGACATTGGCAGAATCATCAAAAGTTTGATGGGGCCACATTTCCCTAAAAATTGAATTGAATTGAAGTACAGTTCATGATAAGCAATTAAAAAAAAAAACAAGCCACCAGCTGAATATACAAACAAAGAGAGAATAATCTGGGGCTTTAATGATTAAAATGGTGACCTCGGAATGAAAACAGTGATAAGCTACATTTAGAATATTTAGACTATAGACTATATAGACTATATATATATTCTGCCTATTTTGTTTTAGTTTTACAGCAGTTGTACTGCATGGTTTTACTACAACTGCAATAAAGCTGTAATAATGTCTTTCAGAATCAGGACATATCAATACACCCTTGGCTGTTTTTAACATTATCTTATTTTCTTCAGTAAGATTAAATTAGCTATTGTGCTTCCCCAAAATATCTTTTAACATAAAATAATAGTAAAATGAGGTACTTAAACAATTAATGTTGCCACTCAGTTTCATAATCTCAATATGATTGTCTTGCAAGGTACAAATTAATTGATTTGGTCTATTATTTTAATTTACGATAAAATTGAAACACTTGTAGCAGATCGATTAGAGGTTAAGTAGCTTATTTAAATGGTTTAAAACCACATAATGACCAGCAGGGCAGGATTTATTGTAGACTTTATCTTTGTAGCAACATTTTTAAGTGGTGAAACAGGAACCTAGGTATCCTTACTGCCGTAAAATAAATATAAAATACACAGGCTTATGAACATTGTATGGAAGCATAAAACTTGCATGTTACAGCGTTACTTTGCAGTCAAAGTAGAATTCAAGCATCTATGCACATTCTGAAGAGGTTATGTTTGCTTACCATTTGAAGGGGTCGTAATAAAAGTCCTTGACAAACGCAACTACGCCTTTGCTGGCCATTATATGTAGCACGGGTAACGAATTGGTGTTGAAATGATGATAACTTGATAACTTTTGATATGAATTTTCTGTAAAATCGATGATCTTCCATTTTTTTTTTTTTTTTTTATTCATCCCATAAGGAATAGGCAAAGGAACTGAGTCCATACAGCCACGTCTGATGTGTTTTGTAAATTTCTGTATATTAAAGTCCTGTCACCGTCAGAGTTGTCAGTCTGTCCTAGTCACGTCCTGTCAGCTGCTCATGCCTTCCGTAAAGCGATAGTGCACTTTACGGCGAGCTACGGCGAGCAGCAGCCCGTGGATACTTGGGGGTCACAAAAAGAGGGAATACGCGTTTTCACTTGAATTCTTCATTTGCTGGGCACTTTCACGTTATTTTGTTGTATAATACACTATCTTTATTATCCACCAAATAACATTTAGCACAGAAACTAAAATTCAAATAACGATACGATCCACTCTCATCGGTTTCCCGCCAAATTCCTGACAGTAGTCGATGATCTTCCAAGTCGAACGAAAGATTAGACAGTAATGACAGTGACAGATATAAATTATTGCCAGTATCAAGTTGGAGTAACCTTGAAATTTCTCTGGACTTTGTAGAAGGATAAAAATGTTCTTTTTATTTATTATATCTTTACCTAAATCGTAAATTATTTCACAATTTTACATATTTCTATCAGAATGTTGAATAATACTGTCTTTCCGTATTTTGCTTATTTTCTAAACAAGTCAATGTGAAGGATTAAACTTAGCTCAACAAAAAATATTTCTTTAGGGGTTTTTTTGTGCTGGCAACTGTAGGGATACCAGGACCAAAAATATCCTATGAAGTCCATTTTAACCGACTTCAAAAAAGGAGGAGATTCTTAGTTCGACAGTATGTATTTATTGAAATTCTTAGTGTTTAGTCAAAATAAAACAGAATGGAATTAAGCATATTTCTTTATTTATAAGTTGCGATCGTTTTAATAATCCAATCAGTGAAACTGGAGGTTTTTGTGTAGACGCCCGGATAGTAAGCATGTCCGCAAGCAAAACCAAAAGAAACCAAACCAACGACCACCCCTTTATACAAAAGGGGGCCACCAGAGTCTCCGAAGCAGCCGTCGATGCCACCTACGTCCAAATGTCCAGCACAAATCATGGAGTCCGATATGATGGCTTTGATGTGGCTGTATCGACTGCTGCAGATTCCATGATCAACTGTTAGGACAGTGGCGTAGCGAAGTTGCTCGGATAGCATGCCAGTGCTCTGTAAAAGATAACAAATTAACAGACTACAAAATCAAATGCTTAAAACTTACCTAATAGTCAAACAAAACATTCAACCGAACTACTCCATTTAATAAAGGTGCTGGACTCAGTGGCAATGTACCTACCTATAATAGTTATTTCAATCGAATTTCGTACTGGGAAATGAGCATCTTACATTGCCGGCGTCCACGTTTGGTGTAATCGCTTAGCTACTAACGCCATTATCAACCTCTAAAAGCAGCACAGATTTGACAAGAAAATGTTTGTAAAATTATTTCAATGCCTAGTCGTGACTACGGGCGGCAGCAGTGCCGTCGAAACGTCGAAGTAATTTTAAATACATTTTATATCGTGGTTAAGTCCCGAAATATTATTACTTAACTAAGTATAGTACCTACCTAGTACCTACTTAGGTACTTGACATTTCTCAGTACAGTCGAACAAATTGAATCCTGACTCACGGTAGAACGTTCTCACAGTAAGCGTCATAATGATTTTCCTTGTCAGGCAATGCGATGTCACCACGACATTTTCTACGAAGGTTCCACGGTGGGTCACGATTCATCCGGTTCGAAGCACGCGTATCCTTAATGCTAAGTGAACTGACCTCAGTAGCGCCCCACCCGACGACAGTACATGTAGAATTAGTCCGTATCTCATTCCCAAACTTGGAGATAGTGCCCTGTCGCACCCCCGGTCTGAGGGAAAAGGGCTTCGCAACCACCAGCACCGCGATATCATTGGTGTAGTAGTACGGGTTAAAGTCTCGGTGTATGATAATAGTCTTGATCCTATGGAGAACCCCACCCTGACTTCGGTAGGAAGAACCGACGCGGATCTTCCAGTATTTCGGGAGGGAATAACTGCAAAGAATATCCTGATATGTTAGTGAAAAGGCTCGCGGAAAATCGGTCAGATTGGCGCAAATGTGTAGTGGAGGGTCGCAAGTTTTGCGATGAAGCCTGGTTCGAGACACTTGTTGACAAGAGAAGGAAACGACATCAAGGCGGCTCAGCAACAACCACCGCAAGTTTCTCTTGTCAGACCTGCGGTAGAACGTGTTGCTCTCGCATCGGTTTGCATAGCCACAGAATGCGTTGTCTCCCAGACGGAACGCCATAAATCGTCTGTAATAGACGCAAAGGCCTATATATATAGTGAATGAGTTCGCTCTTGTAGCTATAAAGCTACATTTTGATGTCGACGATGGAAATAGCCGGATCTATCTTTGTGGCGGCTGGCGGCATCATGCAGGCTACCCATAGGCTACCTATTTGTACCTACTAGGTAGGATGATTTACAGCCGTTCCTTGTTGTTTTGATTTAGGATTTTGTTTGACTATCTGTTAGATGGCCCACCATTCATTCATCCATCGATAGATAGCAAGCAGAGATTGGATTCCTACAGACAGTAAGTTTGAAACTGAAAAATTGAAGATAAGATAGATAACATGTTTTATTGTCAGGAACGGATGTTAGCCATTCCCTCGCAGCGCGTATTTCTTTGAAAATGGCTAGAGCGCTATCTATATAAAGTCTAATTCTACATAAATAAAATAAATAATTATCATGGGACAATTGACACCAATTCACCTAGTCCCAAATTAAGCAGAGCTTGTGTTATAGGTACTAGACAACGGATAAACATACTCATATAGATAAATACATACTTAAATACATATTAAACATCCAAGACCCAAGAACAAACACACAAACTAACTACTACCAACTACATACTAACTAACTTGCCAACTATATAAACAAACCGCCATATTGAAATTATCTCTGAATGATGAATTTACTAGTGATGGGCAAGACTCTTACTTACTCCTTTGCTTTTTTTAAAGGAGTAAGTAAGTCTTTACTTTTTTAAAGAAGTGCAAGAGTCATGCCCATCACTAATAATTCATCATTCAGAGACAATTAATTTTAATATGGCGGTTTGTTTACGTAGTTGACAAGTTCCATACAATTAGGGCGTTATTCATAAACGTCACTCAAGCCTCCATCAGCTAAAATAGGTTTCGTCTTCTTCTTAGTAACGGAAATGTCAATGTGACAAAAAAGGACATACGAACTTGAACGGCATTGGTTGGTGAATAACAAGGTTAGACTTTACGTAGAGCTGCCTGCCTTCATGCTTTACGGCTGGTTTTGCCTAAAAGTTATAGCTATAGTTACAGCTACTTACTTCCTCCCAGTGTTGCCGCTGTACTGGTAGCAATGCGCCGAGGATATGACGTGACGGGACGTCAGTATGACGCCCGCGCAGTGCTGTGTAAAGTCCCCTTGTCCCCAAACGTCTAGCAACAGTTGCGCGATTATAGGGTAGCGTTCGATCGTCGTTGAGGCGCCGCCGACTATCCGGAGACTGAACTGGGAGTTTGCTAAAAAAATAATTGTTAATAATACCTAATAAGAACAATTAACAATTTTATGTGTGCGTAATTACAGTTGTGCCTACGAGCCAGCGAGCTATGGAGCGCAGTATCCTAGGTGTTCGAAGGACTGATAGAACCAGAAACACCGAACTGCGCTCCAGAACTCAAATTGTCGATGTAGGGACAAAGACTGCCAAACTGTAGTGGGACTGGGCGGGACATGTGTGCCGAATGCATCCGGATCGCTGGACCACAATTGCTACCGACTGGGTCCCATGCGACGGACATCGGACTCTGCAGACCTAGAAGGAGATGGCGGGACGATGTGGAGCGTTTTCGGCCGGGCTGTCGAGATTTGGCCGAAACCAGAGACATGTAAAGAGGAAAAGGGAGGCCTTTGCCCAGCAGTGGGACACCGTATAAGCTATTGAAAAAAAATAGGCACTAGTTCCACCGCCGGCGAGTAGCGGGAAGCGAGTGTTTTTTGGTATGAACCTTTTGTAGCTCAACGACAAGAGCGAAACAATTTACATAGGTACCAAAAAACACTCGCTTCTCGCTACTCGCCGACGGTGGGACTAGTGCCTTTCCATGGGCTTTTCGGTAAAAACGTGACACTCCTGCAAAGCAATTAATGGTGTGTTAAGTTCCCAATCCGCACTTGGCGCACGTGGGATCTTTAGCCCAAGCTCTCTCATTCCGAGAGGAGGCCTGCGCCCAGCATTGGGACATACATTGCCTGGAGATGATGATAATGAATAATAATAATATACTATAATATAATATACTATTGTATGCAACGTCAGAAATTGATTACGGGCGGTGGCTAGGTAAGCTGGGGGCCTAGCTAGCACACTGGTGTTGACGACGTGAATGGATATAAAGTAAAAAACATAGGCATATTCCTTTTTTATCAGTTGGCCAGTGTTCAAGGGTTGAGTGCTTTTCTGCGATGCTTTTATTGCTCATCAAGCGTTGTCGTAGGTGTAGGTACTTCTAATAGCTCAAATAATCTAAGTGTTTTTTTTCTTTTATAAATAATAAAATAGTGCCATACATATATAATAATAATAAATATCATGGGACAATTTAACACCAATTGACCTAGTCCCAAACTAGGCAAAGCCTGTACTATGGGTACTAGACAACGGATAAACACACTTATATAGATAAATACATACTTATGTACATATTAAACATCTAAGACCCGAGAACAAACATTCATATTCATCATACAAACATCTGCCCCGACCGGGATTTGAACCCGGGACCTCAAGCTTCATAGTCAGGGTCTCTAACCACTAGGCTATCCGGTCGTCGAATATAAAAATAAGTTTGCAAAATTAGACCACTCCTTTCTTTGACTTTATCAGACATTGCAAATAACGTCTTATCCTGCATTAAATAATAAACTCCTACTTTAAGCGCAAAAAAATAAACATACAATTTTTAGAGAGATATCAATATTAACAACTTAACTTACCTTTATAACAATAAATTACTATTAAAATCACCACAAACACGTATTTAATCGCCATCATAATGATAACTGAACTGGCATGTGCCCGAAACGATCTATCCCTAAGTACTAAATAAATAACTTTCTTTCAACTAGTAAGTAACTTACACTTGATCCCGTAAGAAAATAGACGGACCAAAAAGTCTTGATCCGTGGCGATCGAATGGCGAAGCGATTCGTGCGAAACACACACACTACCTTAGTAGCTCCTTTTCGGCATGCACCCGGACCGCGTGGCATCAGGGGGTCTTGTTCCGAAAACTTGGCTTGCCACATTGCAGCACGGGTCAACCATGTGGTTATCATAAATAGCATGTTAGACAGCAGATAATATAGGCATGGCAAGATTAAATTCACCAGTGTGTTCGTAATGCCGAAATCTCAGTTTTAAAATTGCCCTTACGGTGGCTGAAACCACTTAAAATGACGTTTCCGTTATTTTCAGTGAAATCAGCTTCTTCATCTCAACTTTAGTATGCGCAAGTCCAATTCGATAATTGCTATTTGGAATAGAGCTCATTAATCCATTCCGGCCCGTGAACGCCTATCGGCGTCCTTGAAGTTACCACAATCGGCGGCGTTCAATTTCTGCTAAGGATTTCACGTTATATTCTCTCAACAAAATAACGAAATGTCCTTTGATAAATGTAAATGTGGAAGACTAAAGCAAGCAAGTATCAAAAACATTCAATTCAACTATTAATTTATGCAAATACTGCTGTAGATCATTACTAAGTCCATCAATCATTTGACAGCCACGATGATTGGATGGAAAGATCCGCCCCATTGTAATTAATATCACTTTAAATTATATTGAAGCTCAACTCAATACAAATAAAGTTTGAACTGTCTTAACACATCTGGTGTCCCGTTCGTTTAAGTTTTTTCTATACAAATAATTAAGTATATAATTATTTTAATGGGTTTATTTATAGAGGAACAAGTTTTTTTCTAGTTAAATAAAGTCTATTTAACATTTTAATCCAAATAAAAAAAAAACAAACAAATTATTCAATTTACTAATACACTAACAAATTATACTTTGACCGCCAAACTGGAGCGCGAACTAATATTAAATTTTACTTTAAGTGCTAGACCATTCTATGATGGGTCACAATTCAACCGGTTTGACAAAATTCTCTAAAATATGTGATCCTATATTCAAATAATACCTATTCCTAAAAACAAATCACCTGATAATCCCTTTACTTCTAATCATACTTTGAATTTGTTGGTCTATGCTTGTATAATACTTCATTTGACTTAATAATTTGACAACTAACTGCAAGTCCCCGTCGTAAAACGCTTGAGACACCTCTTTCTGTAACTTATTCAATAATTGCTTGTTTTCTTCATTGAGATGAATTATTTCTTCTGCAGTTTCTGCATTCTCCACTTCTTCGTTCTTCTCCATTATCAACATTAGGAACTCTTTGTCTTTTACTTCTGTGTCTTCGGGTATTTCCTTACCTCTGAGACGGAGCATGTATATTCCTGGAAGTCAAGATTTTGCTGTTAAATTAAAAGCTACTTAAAAAACCATAAGAGCCGACTAGTTGGACCTATGGCCTCTCAAGTGGCATTCCATTGAACCCGTTGAGCATTCTTTACTTTTTTTTTGTTTTTTTTTTTATTCTTTAACTTCGTTGAAGATTGTGTGTTTGTGATGTAATTTATTAAGTGGGAGCTTAAATGAAGAGGACGAGGGTGTCCAAAAAGGAGATGGGAGGATGACATTTGCTTGACCCTGGGACCATATTGGACAAGAGTTGCGAACAACAGAGCACAGTGGAGACAGATGGAGGAGGCCTATGCCAAAAGGCACACCAAACTAAGGGATGTTTTATAATCATAGTTAATAAGCAAAAATGTAACTAAAGTTTGGAAATAAATGGCCTTATTATTATTGTTATAAATGAAGTTTGCTGCCTGTAGAACACTCAACAGGCTAACATAATAGGTATCTAAGGAAGAAAACAATTATTGGATTCTGCACAACCAAGTATTAATTTGTAATGTAACTTGATATTTACCTCTAGTAAGTGGATCTAAGAGAGTTTTATAAGATTCATTGACAAGTGAAGAATATTTCTCTGATATTTCTTGTTCTTCCTTCACTCTGAAAAAAAAAAGTTTTGTTTTGTACCTACTTAGTTAACTGTTGACAGAGCCAGAAAAATTATATTGAAGTACCTATAGTTCCCACTATTTGTAACAAATGCGTAAATGCAAACTGTGACGTGATTATTTCATGTCTTTTTATTTCATTTAAAAGGTGGTCCTGCCTCAGCCTCAGCAGATTAAAGATGTGAGATACCTAATTAAGACTTTATTAATATCTTCTGAAGGTAAGTGGAGATGGTAATGCGGAAATAACGAAACTCTATTGCTGTTTTGCAACACATCTCTCTTGGCAGAATGCCTGTAGATCAAGTAGATCCGGTAAGTAAGTACTTACTTATTAGCATATTTGTCTGGATGCAAATACTTCTGTAGTTGTTTGAACCTCCTAGCCAAGTCATTCTCATTTAGGTCAAACGTTTCAGACACTCCTAAGATCTTAAAATAATTGTCTTTCGAAGGCTTTTGTAGCGATTTGCAATTAGAACAAAACAAATTTTCTACTAAGTTTTTTATGTTTTGACCGCAGGACCAACATGACGAGTAACGAATGGGGTGAAATATGGTGCTTCTAGTGTGAGGTAAAACACGTAAAACATTCATCTTTAATTTAAATGTGAATTAATGCGATATTTTATTTTGAAAAATTAACTAAAGGAAGATAGATAACCTATAACCTACGTGCCACTGTCACTTGTTATCAGCTGATTACTGTCAAATTGCTTTTTTTTTTTTTTAATTCATCCCAAATGGGATAGGCAAAGGAACTGAGTCCATACAGCCACGTCTGATGTGTTTTGTAAATTTCTGTATATTAAAGTCCTGTCATCGTCAGAGTTGTGTCAGTCTGTCCTAGTCACGTCCTGTCAACTGCTCATGCCTGTCAAATTGCTTGATCTGCGTTTTGATATTGTACGGATATGGCTGTTTATAATAGTAGTCAAAAATATTTGAATCGCAAACTAACATCACGATTCTAAATATCCAATGGAAGAAGAGGGTAAAATTACTAAAGAAAAGATATGGCTTCGACTTTTTAGCAAAGTCAAATAAGACTTTCTTTTGCTTTTCCAATTAAATTAAAAAAAGCCTGGCTGTCAGCTGTGAAGCTGTCACTCTTACGTCAATTTCGAATTTGGCGGGAAACCGATGAGAGTGGATCGTGTCGTTAATTGAATTTTAGTTTCTGTGCTTAATGTTGTTTGGTGAATAATAAAGATAGTGTATTATACAACAAATTAACGTGACAGTGCCCAGCAAATGAAGAATTCAAGTGAAAACGCGTATTCCCTCTGTTTGTGACCACCAAGTATCCGCCGGCTGCTGCTCGCCGTAGCTCGCCGTAAAGTACACTATCGCTTTACGGAAGGCATGAGCAGCTGACAGGACGTGACTAGGACAGACTGACAATTCTGACGGTGACAGGACTTTAATATACAGAAATTTACAAAACACATCAGACGTGGCTGTATGGACTCAGTTCCCTTGCCTATCCCTTATGGGATGAATAAAGATAAAAAAAACGTCAAATTCGTGTTGTGTACTGCGGATTGTTGTATTTGTATTAGTTACCATTTTACCACCAATACCACCATTCGAATGTTATCTCGTGTTTTGCCCGCAGCTTTACCCAAGACTCAGCTATGGTTTCCTATTTCACAATTGACGCAACGGGAGAGGGAACAAATTTTCAAAAGGAAATTTCGAACATGATGCACGGATTTGGTGACAACCCAAACCCAAACGCTGCTACAGTAGTTTTGGTTGAAACCGTAGTCCTACAACAACTCAGAACTTTGCTACAAGATGCTTTAGCTCTATCAAATACCAGAGGGGGTAAGGCCATCACAAATTTCGACATAATTTACTTGATGAGGAAGAACAAAATTAAACTAAAGAGGTTACATGACTATCAACTTAAGCTGGACCAAATCGACAAAAGCAAGCAAGTTCCTGGTACAGGTGTCGAGACCATAAACTCTTTGATGTTGGAGGATGAAATAGACCCAACAGTGAAAAAGCGAAGGACACACATAGACATAATAAACGAACTTGATGAGGCTGATGAAGTGAGCCAAATAAAATTCGATGCCATAGATTATTTACGAAAAGTAAGAGCTGCCAAATTAACAGAGTCAATGTCCTTTGAGAAGTATGAAGCATACCATAAAGCGAGGTGCAGTTCTTTTCGCTCAGGCACACATTTGGGCAAAGGTTTTGCCAAACTGGAGAGATGGATCAATCCTAATAAAGAACTGAAAATAACACAGTTTGCACTAGAAGTTCTATGTTTTATAGCATATGAAACAGTAGCAGAAATAGTGGATGCGGTATTTTTAATAAGGCAAGATGCTAAGAAGAAGAATGGTGACCCATTCAGTAAGTTTGAGGGTGGTCATTTTTGCAACCCGCTGAGTCTAAACAATGCTGTTTACATCAAGTCGGGGTATGAAGGAGTACCAGTGATCACGGTAGCAGAAGTGAGAGAAGCTCTAAGAAGATATTTCTCACCAAGGACAGGCATGAATGGATTGTTTTATAGAAACATGTCTTTGGATTTGCCTACGAGATATTTAATATTGTAGATTAAGGTTAAAGTACTGTGGTAAAGGTACTGAGTTTTCAGTATTTAAACTGGAGTCATGTCTAGCGGCTAGCTGGGTAGCTTGTAAGCTCTCCTAACCAAACAGGTGAATATGTGGCATAAACGAGTCAGAGAAAGTAAAAGTACAATGGATTAGTCTGAAACATGTTGAGCTATACTGGACTCACATAATGTGAGTGATCCATTTATTTGTCCCACAATATTTATTTATTTCACTACAAATTAACACTGGCGGAATTATGCAGCCCTCACAGATTCTCTTATTTAATTATTACCAACATGGTAAAGTGGATCAGAAAGCTTTGTTTTAATATAAACATACTGGACAAAAGTGTCTGGCCCCTAAATATTAGTTTCACTACATGTAACATTAATCATGTCATTTTTTGCTAATAAATAAATGCTTGGTTGATGCAACTTGTGACCAAAGAGCTGGCAGTTTTCTCTCTAAGAATCAGCATCACTATTCAGCGAGGAAATGCTGCCAGCCTTTTGGGCACCAAGAGTTAAGTTTTAGTTTAATTAGTTTTAGCTTGGATTTAATGTCATTGTAAATTGCTTTTGTTATATAAATAAACAAGTTGTAAAATATCAAAAAATATTTTAAAATGGGTCACTTACATATTTCTTGTCGTCTGAGAGTGTGTGTGTGGCTATCAATTCAGTCTCTCATAATAAAACAACCACAGAATGTCAGGCATACATCTGTATCCATCAGTTTGGTAGTAATAATTAGAGATGCAATGGATAGTGGTTTGGCTGGATACCGGTTACCAGATATCCGGCCATCGTGACCGCCGGTTATCCGGTATCCGGCCAAAACTTTTTTACCGCGGTGCAGGTTGTAACATGTTTCTAACCCATCCTACCTCTGCCCTTCGGATGGCTGCGCAGTAGACTACGCCATAACACCAAGGTAAAGCACCAACAGTATTGGACGAACCTGGAAACCTGCAGGCAGACCAGGGAGGCCCTCCCGACGATCAACCCCAGATTGTCCCGCAAGCTTCGCGGACTGGAAAGACCGCACCTCCGACTCGCAATCGGAGCACTGACTTGACACGCCTTACTCAACAAGCACTTACACACACTGGGTGTTAAAGACAGTCCGCTGTGCAGAGCCTGCATAGAAGCGGACGAGACAGCCGCCCACGGTCTACTGGAATGCTCTGAGGTGGCAGAATACAGGGCACAGCACCTCGGGTCACCGGGGTCGCTCCAGGAGGTCGCCAGCAACGTGAAGAGTCTGCTCTGCTTCCTCCAGGAGCTGGGCTGGCATGAATAGTGCCGTCAGCCCCCTCACGCAAAATAGGCGCAAACTAGTCGTCGAGTTGCGGAAAATAGCCCGTGCTACAATTACAACATGTTTCTACTTGTAGGCATGTTGTAGCCGTTGTAGAGGCATGTTGTAGCCATTGTAGGCAAAGTTTTGATTACGTTGTGGTTTGATATTTATGTTACTCAAATTTTCTCCTTATAATTAGGTACTAAATTACTATCCGGTATTCGGCCGGATACCGGATAGTGGCCGGATATCCGTTGCATCTCTAGTAATAATAGTAAAATTGTGAAGATTTGATAAGATAACATTGTAGTTTTAGATATTTTTTATACAATCTCATAACAAGAATAATTATGAATATGATTTGGAAGTTGTTAAAAAATACTCGTTAAATTTAAGACTAATACAATATTCTAAGTCAAAACGTTAGTTTATGATTTTCTGCATACTTATTTTTAAGTACGGCATTACCGGCTAATGCCGCGCTTACATTGAGTGAGCAAAAACCGGCAACTAGCTTCACATTGCATGCGGCTACAAAAGTTGCTGACTGGTTGTTTACCAGATATAAAACTTTTCGACGCTTTCCCGCGAACAGTGTGGCTAGACAAGTGGCTTACCTGGACATAATCAGTATCATGCTATTCTCCTAGCGTTAACGAAAGTCGAAGTAGCTATCTAGCCACGCTGAACGGCTAGCACGAGAGATATATCATCATCATCACCAGCCTTTTCTACGTCCCACTGTGGGGCACAGGCCTCTCAGAATGAGAGGGCTTGGGCCATAGTTCCCACGCGGACCCAGTGCGGATTGGGAACTTCACACACATCGTTGAATCGCTTCGCATGTTCACGCTCATGATGTTTTCCTTCACCGAAAAGCTCAGAGATATTATATTGCTTTGTATTGGTAGACATAAGAGCTTGTGTAGATCATTGTGATCGCTTCGGTTTCTTAGGTACTTCTGCTGCTGACTGTACCTAAAGTGGGACTTTTTTTTCTATATGGCCGATTTCCCATCTGTCTCTAAATAAATAAATATCATGGGACAAATTGACACCAATTGACCTAGTCCCAAACTAGGCAAAGCCTGTACTATGGGTACTAGACAACGGATAAACATACTTATGTAGATAAGTACATACTTATATACATATTAAACATCCAGGACCCGAGAACAAACATTCGTATTCATCATACAAACATTTGCCCCGACCGGGATTCGAACCCGGGACGTCAAGCTTCATAGTCAGGGTCGCTAACCACTAGGCCATCCGGTCGTCTAAATAGACCATATTAATGTATAGGTACGAATGACAGCTGTCATCTTAACTTACGGAAAGAAACTTCCTCAATCTGAATCGTGATCGCTGGTAGGTTAAATCTAGTTCGTCTATTAGTTTATTAGGTAACATACATAACTAATTGTAAGTAAATGATATTTAAGCGATAATTCATGAATCAGTTTCAAACAGACCCTGGGGGATATATAAATAAATAAATAATAAATATCACGGGACAATTTGACGCCAATTGACCTAGTCCCAAAATAGGCAAAGACTGTACTATGGGTACTAGACAACGGATAAACATACATATATAGATAAATACATAATTATATACATATTAAACATCCAAGACCCGAGAACAAACATTCGTATTCATCATAAAAACATCTGCCCCGACCGGGATTTGAATCCGGGACCTCAAGCTTCATAGTCAGGGTCTCTAACCACTAGGCTATCCGGTCGTTATATTTGCAATAACGTAAACCCTCTTTTACAGCTTAGTTATGGGACGGTTAAAACAGTCATTGTAGGGTGTTATGGTGTAAACTAACCTTTAGTTTTATGTGTACCCCTGGCAGTAAACATTACGATCATAGTGTACCTTCCCCTGAATTGAGTACTTGGGACTGTTAACATGTTTATGATATACCTGCACCTTTTATTTAGTACCAACACGCGGATACGTAGTGTTTATACAAGACATCCTAGGTGTACGTATATTTGTAGGTACTTAATAAGTTTGCTATTTTTTAGGGTTCCCTACCTCAAAAGGTAAAAACGGAACCTTTATAGGATCACTTTGTTGTCCGTCTATCTGTCTGTCTGTCTGTCGTTCCCTGAAAACCTAAAGGATACTTTCAGTTGTCCTAGAAACTTCGAATTTGGCATGAAGGTAGCTATCATAGCACAGCCGCTCAGAATATTCTCAAAATCTTATAAATACATTTTTATTTCTGTCTGTAAATTTCAGAGACCAATACTGCTAACACTGGACTTCTTAAAACACTGGGGAAAAGCGTTAAAATCTTTATACGGAACCCTCGTGCGCGAGTACTTGTCCGGTTTTTTTAATGCTTGCTTCTTTTGCCGACTGTATTTTTTGTTGACTGTACTTGTAACTGTCATTCAACACATAACTAAGCTGGTTCTCTATTTTGAAACATTTAACATGATTATTTAATTATTCTCGTATCCTTTGCTTTGGTAACATTACTCATCGCTACTATTATGTTAACTTTTTCGCAGTCGAAATATACAAAAAGACGGCACCCGACTGTGCAAAAGTTAAAATAGTTCCTGATTAAAGGGCCGGGCCCAGATTTTTTTTTTTTACCTTTTATAGGTTTTTTTGTTTTGGTTCTCGGGGTGGCTCCCTCTAGCGGAGAGGAACAGCGGCGATGAGGTTGGGGTAAGTTAGGGTTACCGAAGCAAAGGACACGAGAAAATCATGTTAAATGTTTCAAAATAGAGAACATTGTCAAGCGAGAGCACAAAGCGGCTTGTTGCAACTAGTTGTACCTACTGCCTTTGCTGAACTGTGAACTTTGTTCATTGTTCACGGGTTTTTGAGAGTTGCAAATTTAATTTTCAATAGTTGAGGCTGGAACAATGCGTTGATTTCAAAACGTTTTGATGCATTCGCGGAAGTTGATTGTTAATTGGAAAATAATTGATAGGATTCCAAAGTTAACGGGCTTGTTGCTCGAGTATGGGCCTTTCGGTATTTCAACAACGAAAACACGCGGCGTTCGATGTAGTACTCAGATAGCATTCAAATAGGTACCTACTACATACACATCGACAATCACTAATCCTGTTTAGCACTAAGATGTGTTCTAAAAACTGGTGCTACTTTTATCTTTATGTACCTCCATTAATCGTTCTTCCTCTTGTTGGATAGCTAGGTACCTAAGTAGTTATTTCGGTTCTTTCAACGAGTTCTTAACACTGCACTATGCTTACCTACTCCGTTTTTTTAGCATTACACAAAAGGTAAACAATCTTGACATGTCTTTTACAGTAACAGCAAGTAACAATCAAATAACAATGAAACTTAATTATTTGCGTCCGGATCGCTACCACCATCTTACTCGTTAATCCTGCCGCTAAGCAGCAGTGCTTGCACTGCTGTGTTCCGGTGTGGAGAGTAAGACAGCCGGTGTAATAACGGGCACAAGAGGCATTTCATCTTAGCCCTCTAGGTTGGCAACGCATCTGCAAACCCTTCGGACTTGCGGGTGTCTATGGGCAGTGGCGATCACTTACCATCAGGTGACCCACTTGCTCGCTTGCCTTCCTCGTTGTATAAAACAAATATATATTATTGTTATGGTTTTTCAATAAAATGTAATGTCAAGACTGTTTAGGTACCTTCTTTCTAATGCTAAAAAAATCGAAGCATAAAAGCAAAAGATCAAAGTACATTCAAGACTACCCTGTTTTTCGCTAGTTGTCGCTACAACCAGCCGAGATGACGTAAAACTCTTGAATTGTGTCAAAGCCATAATCTTATAGATTATTCATACATAGACATAAACCTTTACCTAGATAGGTAAAGGGAATTAAAATACCCATGCCAAGACAGATCTAAACGCACGTTTTCATTCCAGACCACTCAATTATCGCAAAGATCGTGGCTAGAGAGGCTTGATGGCCCTCCAGCGCAGGATCTCACGTAAACAGGCCTTTGTTTGGGGTCTGCCCTCGTTTGATTGAAGACGTTAATCGATTCTAGTGGCGATTAAAGCGTATTTTTTGCGAAAAAAGAGGGATTTCTGGGGGTCGAGAGGGAGGAAAAATCGACTGTGAAACAAAAAGAAATGCGGCTAATTAGGGTAAATGGCCAGTAATTGGCCACCGTTCAATAACTGACCACCTCATACTAAAAGTGAACTCTATTCACCTATAATAGAATTCATTTTTAACCCCCGACAAAAAGGGTGTTATAAGTTTGAAATGTGTATCTGTGTATCTGTCTGTGGCATCATAGCTCCCAAACGAACAGACCGATTTGGTTGCGGTTTTTTTAATCGAGAGCTAATATAATCGAGATGGTTCTTAGCTAAGTTTCGTTAAAATCGGTTCACCCGTTTTTGAAATATTGAACTTTGAAATGACAATGTCGAGGGTTTCTCAACTTTTCCAAGTTGGTTAGGTTATAGTATGTGTTAATTACTGGCCACCCTTCAATAACTGGCCACGCCACGTTATACTACATTGAATTCAGTGCCCTAAGCACGACTTGTCGAATCCTGCGTTACGTTACGGTTATCGTATCGAGATCGAGAAATCTCATACTAAATTTTAGTTCCAAATACGCTCACGGGCGGGCGCTGTTCCAAACGTCATACAAACTCGTTATAGTTTACTATTCGAGTTTACGTGACGCAAGATTCGACAAGTCGTGCTTAGGGCACTGTTTGTAGGGGAATAGAGTTCATTTCTAGCATGAGGGGGCCAGTTATTGAAGGGTGGTTAGTTACTGGCGATTTACCATATGAAAAATAAAACCAGCCTAGCCGTACAATAAAGTACTTACCTAAAAAGCAAAAAAAAGTAAAAAATAATGCCTAATATTTTTTGTTAGTATGGATTAGTATGGATGGAAGTATTTTTTTGGAAAAAATTTACTCGGCACATTGAACTGAAAGAGCCAATCCATACTTCCATCCATACTAATCCATACTAACAAAATATATTAGGCATTATTTTTTACTTTTAACCGTTTTTTTGTCTGTTTTTTTTTCGTCGGGGGTTTTTAAATTTTAATTCAAGTTTTTTTATTTCATGTTTTTTACATTATGATTCACTTCACAATATGTATTTTATTATTTGATTTAAACCAACGAGCTCCCGGATTACGAATTTCCGAACTTAGCTATACTGAAGACATCAACGGGCTCTCACATCTGGGGTCTGAACTTGACACATTTAAAAGTTTAATATCTCGAAAACGGCCTAACCGATTTTTATGAAACTTAACTAAGAACCATCTCGATTAAACTAGCTTTCGATTAAAAAAAGCTGCGTCCAAATTCGTCCATCCATTTACGAGCTACGATCCCACAAACAGATACACAGATACACAGATACACAGACACACAGATACACAGATACACATGTCAAACTTATGATACCCCTCTTTTTCGTCGAGGGTTAAAAAAGTTACAGTCACTGATAGTGAGTGAGTTATAACCTTGCGAGTGTCAAAATCGTGTTAAAGGTCTTTTGGTTACATTGATATACAAGTCAGATTTTTTCCGCAGCTTCAAAGGTTTGCGCGCAGTTTGCGTTTCGCTAGTTTCGCTACCGGCGAAGGATGTGGTCCCAGAGGAAGGACTACGGATTAGTCCGAAAAATGTCGGGCTATACTTACTCGACTGACATTTTTTTTTTTTTTTAATGCGACGAGGAAGGCAAACGAGCGAGTGGGTCACCTGATGGTAAGTGATCACCACTGCCCATAGACACCCGCAACCCCGGAGGGTTTGCAGATGCGTTGCCAACCTAGAGAGCTAAGATGAAATGTCTCTTGTGCCCGTAATTACACCGGCTGTCTTACTCTCCACACCGGAACACAACAGTGCAAGCACTGCTGCTTAGCGGCAGGATTAGCGAGTAAGATGGTGGTAGCGATCCGGACGGACCTTGCACAGGGTCCTACCACCCGAAAATACCACCCCCCCCCCCCATAATGTGAGTGATCCGTTTATGTCACTACGATTGAATTTCACAGTAAAACACGGTCACGGTTTCATGTTAAAAGAAAACGTTATTTTTGAAATTCCCGTCGGTCTTGGAATAACAAATGGATTGCCACTATTTGTTCTTTCTCAAATAGAAACAATGCAATGGCACAAAACAGCTTCGTCATTTTTAGAACACAGCTGGGAGGAAGCTATGGTAAAGTATCAACCAATGAATGACACGATACCTACCATGCTCTCAGATTTATTGCTACGAAAACGCGTAGAGGGGCTACGCCGTAGACCTACCGTAGACCAAGCTGTAGGCCGAGCACGAAGTTTACGAATCTTGCGTAACGTTACCTACGTTATCGTATCGAAATCGAGAAACCTCATATTATACTAAATTTTAGTTCCAAATACGCTCAAGGGCGAGCGCTGTTCCAAACGTCATACAAATTTCTCGATAACGTTTACTACTCGATTTATTTCACTATGATTGAATCTCACGGTAGTTTCTTGTTAAAAGTGAAATCTACACATATTAAACTAAGTACCGTGACTGACTGACTGACAGACACCGCACAACCTAAGCCACTGGACCTAGAGACTTGAAATTTGGCACACATGTACCTTGAGTATCCTAGAGGTGCACTAAGAAGGGATTTTTCGAAATTCCCACGGGAAAGGGAACTAGCCCATTTTGAAATATTTCACGGGGGCAAAGCCGCGGGGCATAAGCTAGTCTACACATATTAAACTACAAATATCCAGCTCGACTCTTGGTCATTGAAACCTGAATTTTTGCATGGAGGTTTCCTTTATGACAAGGACAAGAGATTTTGCGAAATTCCACGGAATAGGGAATTTCATTTATTTTCAGCGACAAAAAATAATTGGTAGTGTCTGATGTTTCTAATCGTCACTCTAAGCATCCAAACCAAATCTATCGAACGCTTAAAATAAAAGAAACACCAATAAAACAGCATATTTGATTTTAAAAAACATTAAGCAACTGAAACTTTCCGAGAAAGCTGAAGTTTTATTCGAAAAATCCAATTCGCTCAGCTGTAAACAAGTATCAAGAACTATCAAGCGTCTAACGAGCAAGACTTCTCGTTTAGCGTTAACAACGTGTGAAATCCGGAACGGACCGGTTCGAACCGCTTCCAACCGCTTCGAACTGGCTCAAACTAATTTAGACCAGATGAAAGAATTGTGCAATCCGGTAATTCAGACCCTGGTGTGAAAAGTTTGGGCGAAGCAAAAATGCTGTTACGAAAAGCAAAGGCGTGTGTAATTTGAACATGCCATTATTTTGTTTTTCAAATGGAATGATTGGGGTTTAAAAAGTAAAGGTTTTCAAGCAGTGTTTTCGGTGCTAAGAATTATTATTAGAAGTTATTATTATTAAGTATTCTGCAGGTATATTTCAGCAATGTTTCCATTGCGGGAAATTTTGCCTGCAATAACATACCTAATGATTGGTTACAATTCATTATCACCGTCAATAATTTAGGTGGGGGGGTTATTGCATCATAGATAGTGTTTACTTATAAATACAAAAGGAAAAAAAATCATGTATGCTAATGTTATGGTGGGGTGTCTCTAGTACCTACCCCTTGCCCCCCTTTTTATGTCCGCTTATGTATATTAGATACTTATGTACCTAAACCGAGCGGTTGTTTTATGCGGTGAACGCTACTTTAAACACGTTGCGTTTGACGCACGTCATTTTATTATTACAACAGATAATCTAATTACCAAACAATGTTTTACGTGGTGTACAAATAATGCAATAGTTGATCGCGTGCGTCTAACGCTGCGATTTCCGCACGAAGCATCAGCGTGCTCTGAATAGTTGCAATTGTTTCTTGCATAAAATAAATAACAAATGACTCTCAAACCGAAGCCCGTCTGACTTAAATAGGGCAACATCTATAATCTGCGCCGTAACAACCGGCTACCTAACAATCAGTTTTTGTTAAAGAAAACAAAACGCGATCCTGAAACATTCGACAAGCGGGAACTGACCGAGCGAATAAACGTTTAAACTGGATTGAAACAAACTTGGAAAAATTGCACAGAACGAGGTAAGCACGTGGTAGTGATGGAAAAATAACGACGGTCTCGTGGTCGATAAATTGGTGTCGAAGAGGAGTAAAAATTAATTACAAGACTAGCTTGCAACCGTGGTTTAAATTCCCTCCTGTGGCAGAGCTCCATATTCCGTGAGAATTTCGCAATATACCTACACTGAGTTTCCAAGAGGCGGATTTAGAAGTGATTTTGGCGAAGCCAAGGGCTGTAAGTAAAAATAATGAAGTTAATCGATTTATTGATTTTTTTTTTTCATTTTTATGAAACATTCATAGTATGAAATTCAACATACAATGACAATGCAAAGAAAAATCTGTTAAGCAGCTGGACTTGAACCAGCAACCTCAAAAAAAAAATTGATCTTCCAAATAAAAATATGACACAATGCATTGAAAAACTCGTTAGGTGCACCAATGTTAAGTATGGCTTAATTGGTGGAGCGTGGTACGGATTACCGAGGTTGCTGGTTCAAGTCCAGCTGCTTAACAGATTTTTCTTTGCATTGTCATTGTATGCTAAAAGTAAGTACTTTTATTTTTTATTCAATAGAAAAGGGAAGCCAAACGAGCAAGTGGGTCACCTAATAGTAAATAATTACCGCTGCCCATAAACACACCAGTGCACTGCTGCTTAACGTCAGTGGGTCAAGCACGAATTGTCGAATCCTGCGTAACGTTACGGTTATCGTATCGAGATCGAGAAACCTCATACTAAATTTTAGTTCCAAATACGCTCACGGGCGGGCGCTGTTCTAGACGCCATACAAACGAACTCGACAACGTTTACTATTCGATTTTACGTGACGCAGCATTCGTAAAGTCGTGCTCGACCCTCAGGATTAGCGAGTAAGATGGTGGTAGCGATATGGATGAACCTTGCACAATCATTAGTACGTCCGCAAAATAACAGTAATAATAAAGAATAATAAGAATATGTAAACAGGTACCCAATTTTAGTTCCCTCCACAGTTTTTCCATCGATATCCAAATTATCGATAGGTTTAGTAACAATAGTCCCCTTTCACAGAGCAACACTAGTTCGTGCTTGTTTTGTGTTAAAGCAGTTTTATGGTTGAAGCCTTCGTAACGTTTTTGCTGGGATTTGTTATTGGCAGGAATTAAAGCGATAAATGCTACTAATAATTAGTTCTATCGCGAGTCAAAAGTCCGTTGGGCTAGTGATCCTAGCGAGTATCGAGCGAGGTTTATCTGCCAATTTCCACCAATCACAGGCCAGTAGCTTGTCTCTCATTGGTGGTGAGTGACAGATAGACCTCACTTGACACTCGCGATAGCCCTAAGTGCTTTTGCATAGCAATCATCATCATCATCATCATCATCATCATCATCATCATATCGGCCGGAAGACGTCCACTGTTGGAATAGGCCTTCCTTCCACGACTACACAGCAATGCAAAATGTAAAAAAAACACACAGTCGAATTGAGAACATCCTCCTTTTTTGAAGCCGGTTAGCGGAAATACCTATCTATAGACAGAAATGTTTAAATAACAATAATTACTGCAGTTACGTATGGTTGTTAGGACAAGAGACAATTATACATAATTATACATGTTAATTTAAAGTCAGCGCCCTGTAAGTACAAATAATAAATCGTAATAAATATATATATAAATAAAGGGTAGTTTTGGAATTTATATTAAAGGGTAGTTTGGAATTCATAAAATATTTGTGGGTACTTTGTTTTTGTCATTTAACAGATTGAGTACATGGTTAAATTAGCTACTCCCCTGTATGATCTTCTTCCCCATAGCGTTAGCCGTCCAATTAATATCAATTTCCTACTAACCTTAGTGTTTTCCTCATTCTCTAAAATATTAGATAGATTCCTGACTAAAAATAACATAAAACTGTAAAATTAGAAATCAATGTAAGTAAATCCCTCCTCCTGTCTTACCTTTTCCATCCCTGTAGTTTTTTTTAGATAATTAAAATAGATAGCCATAGATCGTATTATGGTTTTACTCTGTATATACCTAGTTGGTTGTGGTGAAGGTATTTTGGTTGTGTTTGCTGTAGTTGGACTCTGGCTGTTACCCTGCCGAAGACTGGCAGTAACACCGTACAACGAGACAAGAGTCTACTGGCCGTGTCTTATCCAACCTCGACATTGGCAGAATCATCAAAAGTTTGATGGGGCCACATTTCCCTAAAAATTGAATTTGAGTACATGGTTGTCATGTGTCAGTAGTGGTAATGGTGTCTTGGTGAACGGTTGTTGTAGTGTTTAGCTTGGATAATGGCCTCGTGGAGAGTGCCGAAACGCGTCAGCGTGTAGTTTAGTGGTGGTGGTGATAGTTGGGTCTGTGTGGCATGTGTTGATTCGTGTAGCAGTGAAGGCGGAGGACCTGCATGGAAACATACATTTGCCGCACAGATTAACTATTTTTCACTAGTGGTCGCGGGTGAGCAAAGTAATTGTTTTTAGTTCATAAATATGGACCTCCGCAAAGTAACGCCTGATTCAATAAATTATTAGCGGTATTCATCAAGTTTTCCTCAAAGAAATTAACACAGCTTTAAAACAGTCTCTTCGTTTTACGCGCGTGCAAATACGACCGTTGAATTTCTAATCTCAAAATAACCGGTGTATAAGTTACGAAGAACAAAACATTTTTTTTAAGAAAAGCCAAAACATTATTCACAGCAATAGCGTGCCGCTGAAGAAAGTTAGTTATTAAATATAGAAAACAAGCCGCACGCGAACACTACAGCATGATATCTTCTGTTACATAAAGTAAAACGCAACCTGCCTAAAAGGCCGTATAACAATCCTTGTACAGCCAAAACATATCCTTACAGCCTTTAAAGACGTTAAAATAAGACCGGTATCTTATTTGAAAGAACGTAAGCCTAAGTTGGCGTGTTCAAGACGCTTGGGATAAAGTAAAAAATATTCCAATTTCGGAAACAGATTGCGGACACCGCAGCAATCCCTTATAAATATATTAAAAGAGAAATTATGAGTTGCAGGGCTATATGCGGGTGTCGAGTGCGTGATTAGAACGCTTTGGCGGGTTTTATAATTTGTTATTTATAGTGTTTCAGTTGTCTAATGTTAGATGCAATGGCTTTAATTTCGTTTCATTTAATCTAACGCTTTCATTTGGATTTGTTTTGTGGAAATTCGTTTCAAAAAGAATTCCACAGTAAAAAACAGTAACTTAGTGTCGGTGATACACGTGTCATTATCCTAGTAATTGATAAACCATATAATTAGTGTTGGTAAAGTTTGTATGGATGTTTAGATGTTTGTTGCTCAACCGCACAGAAACAGAAACCTATTTGCATTAGACTCTTTTTAAGGGTTCCTCAGTCACAAGGAAGTCTTATAACGTCACCGTTTTATCAGTCTGTCCGTGTCTGTCCGGGGTTTAGCTCAGAGACTCCTGTTGCTAGAAAACTGTAATTTGGCATGGATATATGTAATATACTTACAAATAAATCACGCCGACAAAGAAGTACCTAGAATAAAGATTATTTTCTTATTTATCCAATGTTGAGGGTGCGCTAAGACCATTCTTAGATTTAGAGATTCGTTTGCAAAATATTTAGTTTTAAAGTGCTCATTTTCGTTGGAGTCAAGTACCTCCCCCTGCCAGCGGAACTGTTGTAAGTAGGTATTTGAAAATGTGAAAAAAGTCAGGGCAGTGAATTTAAAAGGAAAACTATCACAGCTAAGTAGGCTTTACAGGTTAACGAGTAATTTGATCAATCTATGAAATCAATCAAAATTTCCTAGCTACTGTCTAAATTAAATTAACTATTATTATTATTTATTTTGTTTTCGTTTGTTTTGTTGTATTATATTTCCCTATTACCCACCTATTACTAATTAGACATGCAAGGCATCGATATATAAAAAATTAAAGGTAGGCCACGCACCTGTTCAGCGCTGAAGAAATGCGGCCCTCACTGTGGAACTAATAAAGCTGTCACTAGACTGACATAATGAGAAACATCAAGGAATACTAAGTCAGCTAATCACCTATAATTGCTTGTCCGCGCGCGGTGAAGCTGTGGTCTATTTTTGTAATGCAAGGACTTTTTCGTAACGTTTACGGAACCCTATAATGGGCGTGTTCTACACGCTGTTGGCCGTTTTTTTTATAAACGGTCTTAGCCTATATTCAAGAACAAAGAAACAGGTAGCCTAGTCACGTCAAGTAGTACTTACATTTTTGCAAATCATGAGCGTGGCGTTTCTACAGAAATCGTAGCGTAGGAACACTAAATAAAAAAGATTACAGGCTTACCTGGAAACTTCCAAGCCAGGGCAACCAGATGGCCGAGTACGAATATTTCGAATTCTGCGTAACGTATTATCGTTATCCTATCGAAATCGAGGAACTTAATATTTTTTAGTTCCACATACGCTCACAGGCGGGCACTGTTCCAAAACGTCATACTAATTTCTAGATAACGTTACTACTCGATTACGTTACTCAGGATTCGATATTTATGCAGAATTTTTGAAATAAGTTAATACGTACTTATAACATGAAACTACCGTGAGGCTCAATCATAGTGAAATAAAAACGGATCACTCACGTATATAAGTCGAGTTTAGCCCGACATGTTTCGGACTAATTCGTAGTCCTTCCTCTGGGACTCGACTTATATACGTGAGTGATCCGTTTTTATTTCACTATAATACGTACTTAGTTTAGTTGCTTCTCTTTGCCTTTTGAGGGTGGACAGACGGTCCGAATTTTTTTATTTTTTATTTTTTTGATTGACGATTTTGGCAATTCTAATTTACTATCGCTGCTTCCGGAAGCTTGCTTAAATTCATCGTCACCCATACTGGCGTTTATAGAAATAAGGAACACTTACTTGAGTACGTGACCTCTGCGGTCGTAGAAGAACGCGGTCGGACGGTAGGCAACACTCGATCGACACCCGCACAAGCTGCTGGAATTAGAAATCACAAAACTGTATTAGTCACTGCACTTTTAGGATGGGATAAGGATGGATTCGGAAGGTCTGACCATTTCTCTCTGAAGCCTTCGCTACGTTGACTTGACGATGGAATTGACAGAATCCAATTGTGATCCGGTTCGAACGACCAAATGTTGGGGATTGATACTTAGGTTTCTGCAGGCAGCTTCGAAAAAAAACCCCACACTGACACTTCGCTAGGCCCGTTAACTACAGATACAGTCCATGTGTTCTAGTTAGTTCTTCTGGTTTGATTGCCTTCAGCCATTAGTAAAATACAGCACTATATACACCGACCAAAAAGTCAAAAAAACCAAGAAAAATTGAACTAAAATTTCTTATTCAAATTTGTTGATATATTTAAGCAATTGATTTACGTCAAAAATGTGACAGTTACAAAGAATTTCTTGAGTTTTTGGTCGGACTATACCTAATTATTTTTACGTATTTAGTTAGTATATATTTTTTTCGGACATCAAAACCATGAATAGGTCCAAATACCTTAACGTAGGTACATTTGACAATAAAACCTCAATTAACAACAAAATACTGGTATTATTTGTTCTTATATATTTCTATTACGCCTTAGGGTCCTATTAAAGTCTGTTGGATTTAACGAAGTCTTGTACTATACTGGATTGAGTTTCTGAGATGTTTAGCTAGAAGGGTAACGCCCAGTTTAGTTCGAAGGCTACAAACCAAAACAAGTTTTCTGTTACTAAACATTTTTAATACAAGCTTTAATCTCTACTTGTATTATCCATTCATTTGACATATCTTACCAAATTTCAAGTCAATTCGACCACAGGAAGTGGGTCAAATTTAATTTAGCAAAGAAAGCTTGATTTAAAAATGAATTTCTTAAGAAAAACTTATTTCCTGTAAGTTTTACTAGCTATTAACACAAAGCAAAGATTGTACGTCAGGATCGTAGCAAATGGAAGTCCGTGGTCTCTGCCTACCCCTCCGGGAAACAGGCGTGACTGTTTGTATGTACGAGTATGTATGTATTAACACAAAAAAAAACGCTATTTTTAACCGACAATAGCTACAGCTCCTGTACCATTTTTTTAGACGAACTCGTTTGTCTGTGGTTGATATTATACAGAGTCTAGATAAAAAATCTAAAATGTACATGTGTGATAAGGAGAAGGTAAATAAAATTGGTTTAATTTCAGGAGAGCTGGGTCCTCTAAAGTCACTTCTCAGGGTAGACGAAATAAAAGCTTCCAATCATAGTTTGATAGATCGCATGATGACATGGTATTTGTTAAAATTAGTGTAACCAATATTGGGTGGTTAGTTTCATAGCCCGAAGTAAGATTTTTTTGTAGATAAGTTGCATTACATTGCGAGGTCATAAAGCGGACGAGTTAGACCTGATGCAACTTAAACAATTTTTCTCTGTAGCGTAAATTATTCGGGGTTCGTAGTAAAAAAAAAATCTTGTGTGTACCTAAAAGTATTTAGTGCCTTACAGGGTATCTATGGACGTAATAATTTATTTTGTATTGCTTTGCAGCGAATCAACGCACTAATTTAAATGACATGTGATAATACCTTATTACGAATAAATGAATATGAGTATGAGTATAAAACTTATTTACTTAAACTTTTTTTTTGTACAACAAGGAAGGCAAACGAGCAAGTGGGTCACCTGATCGTAAGTGATCACCACTGCCCATAGACACCCGCAACCTCAGGGGTTTGTAGATGCGTTGCCAACCTAGAGAGCTAAGATGAAATTATGCCTCTAGTGCCCATAATTACACCGGCTGTCTTACTCTCATCACCGGAACACAACAGTGCAAGCACTGCTGCTTAGCGGCAAGATTACCGAGTAAGACGGACCTACCACACGCACCACTTAATAATAAAGCAACCGTAAAGTATTTATCGTACATATTTGAAGAATAAACATTATTCACTCTAAAACACGCTTAAAAAACAAACGAAAAAAGGCTCGTAACAATGAGATTTGTTAAGAAAACCTCGGTAATGTTTCTTTTACTTATAGATTCATTGTTGAAACAAACGTCTTTAACATTCACAAAGGAGCTTTTTCGTTTCATTTGTCTGATTTGTCTCAGAGGTCACTGAACCCTGGACTAGTTAATTATTAGCGCCGTAAGCAGCTTTTTAGCAAAGTAGCTGAAATATTCTGTCTTCGGCTTACCGTTGTCTACATTAGAAATTAATACTACAAAAATACAAGGAATAATAGTTGCAGTTGTTCGATTTATTTGGGCATTTTTATTTAACACTAGCTGTTGCCCGTGACTTCGTCCGCGTAGAATTCGGTTGTCGCGATGCCGCGGGAACCATATGATTTTCCCGAATAAAAAGTAGCCTATGTTATTCCTCAATATTCAAACTATCTTCTTACCAAATTTTCATCTAGATTGGTGCAGAGATTTTCCCGTGAAGAGGTAACAAACAGACAGACAGAGAGACAGAGTTACTTTCACATTTATAATATTACATTGCAAGAAATGGGTGTTTTCAGTGAATCATTAATTAGTTAACTAGGTACGGTTGGCAGTCGTATATAGTTAGGATGTATTGTGCTATCAAGCGCAAGTCAAGCGTTACTTATGTTATGTTTAAATCAAGTCTTAATGGTTAGTTTTGTAAAGATACCTAGGTATGTGTCTGACATTGACCGTCAGTTTTATGACGACTGCCAACCATACCTAGTTAACTAATTAATGATTCACTGAAAACGCCCATTTCTTACAAAACTAGTTATTAGCGAAAGGCTACGATTCAGGACTCAATTGTTTTATTGGAAATATAATTATTTTATCTACACACATATTCATGTCCTCTGTAATGCTTTCAGAAACCGTAGGTGATGACCATAATTACAACAGTCAGTTTTCATCTTCAAAAATCAATACAATTTGAAAATAGGCCCCAATAAAAAAAATTGGTACCTAAACAACTACATACATAGTTAGGCCTTAAGACATTCGTGTGAACTTATTACGACCCTCGTTTTGTAATTGTTGCATAAACTACTATTCAAAAAGCTCCAGTCGTGATTTATGTTTTAAAAACTTTTCATTCCGTGATCGAAAGAAAGAGAGCAAGCGAAGTTTGTTTGTCATTCTTTTACGCCAAATCGAACCAACGCATCGGCACGTTTTATGTAGATTTAGTTGGAGATAGATACCCAGAAACAGTCTCTCCATGCGTGCGGGGCTGCGGCGAAAGCTAGCGATTATCAGTTTCACCCTTCACTCAGCCAACCAGTCATCCATGAAGTCACGTTAAACCAAGCCTAAATACTAAACGCCCAAACTAATTAGGGAACCTCTTTAAACACTAACGCTCTAAAATTTCACTTAAAAAATTGCACCAAAGTAAATTAAATTGCAAAATTCCACTTTACGATTCCCGGGTCCTTAGAAAATGTACACAGAGGGAGAGGCACGGCCTCTGTCCCTGTCGCTGGAACAGTCAGTGAGGCACTCGCGTTCCTCGGGTAAACCCGCATGTTGAGTCACTTCACAAACCGACACGGTTTTCGTAAATTATAAAAATAGTGTAAGTGTGTTGTGCTTAAAAATAAATTTAAAATAAAACTAGTGTTGTATATTAACTGATGTGGTTGTGACTTTATCTTTAATAGTGTTGCATTAGAGTAGTTGGTGACCGAAGTTACGGAGTGGGTAGTGAATCTGACTAAGTAGTTTTTACATCTTATGACGGTGAAGGTAAGTGTTCTGGTTCGAGACTTAATTAAGGACGGATGGGTTTTAATTAAGGTTTATGGGATGCCTTTGGATTAATTAAATTAAAACAATGGACTTTAAGGCAGTAACTAAACTAAACAGCGCAGCGCTGAGAATGTAAATCTGAGAGTAGATTTTATTGAGTTTGATCAAACCTTGTTTGATTAAGTTATGGACGCAATGCAACGGTCTTAGAATGCAACTGTAAGTATTTCAGAATTTATTTCAGGGCCATCTCGTAGAACAATATAGCTTAAGTACGTTAAGTTTGTTTTATAGAAATTCTGAAATATTTACAGTTTCGGAAAAAAAACATTTTGGGAAATGAACAAGTTTTACATAAACATTAGTAAACCGTAAAACAACATTCAACTGTCAACAGCAGCCGATATAAAAAAAATACATATGAAATCATTATTATAAAAAAAATAACGTGGCCTTGGCCGAATAACAGTTTTTTTTTTCATTTAGGTACCTACTTATCTATAAGAAAACCAAATTGATTATTTACTTATATATGGACTTAAAGTAGATTAATGACTACATTATTTGACTTCCTAAATCGTTAAGTACATTATTATAAAACAATGCCCCCGCATCTGCCGGTCTGTCAGAACGCGATAAACCCAAAACGTACTGAACGTATTTTTATGCGGTTTTCACAATCATATAGATGATCTTTTTATATTTATAGGTCGCTAGGTTTACTAGGTAAAAAGAGGACAGTTATTGTCCTTTTATTGAAACCACTTCACTTTCAATTCACTAATGGCAAATTCATAGTAAAGTAAATAAACACACTAAACTCGCAATTCACCAAAATTCAATCAAAACAAACTCATAAGTCGTCTTTGTAAAACAGGCACTTAAACAAAATTAAACAGCTGTTCCAGAAGGTTTCTATTATTAAAATCCAACTTTTGTCCAAATAAATATCTAAAATTTGCATAACACATTACCTAAATTAAAAATAGAAACGTTTATAACGAGTCATGTCGCAATACCTATTGTACCACTGAAAGCTCATTACTCAGAGCTTTTCAGGAAAATTCACGAAATTCCAAATGAAAGCTTTAGTATTCTTGGCATTCTCTTTGAAATAATATTATGTTTTGTCACTGTTTGGGTTTTTTATGTGATCAACTTGACAGTATGATTTTAAAGGTATGGTTAGGAAAAAATAATTTACAAGTACTTACTTAAATATTTTGATTGTTAAGATTTAAATACCTACGAGTTAAAACAACTGAAGAAACTACTGTAATTTTATTATTTAATTATTTATTTCATTTTTTTTGTTATTATCCAACACAACGCATTTAAAATTTTCGTCTTCTGACTGTCGGTTTGATTGACTCTCATTCGTCGTCTTTTGCATTAAGATGGACGGAGACTAGGTTTATTTGAACCAACGACATGAAATTAAATATATTTATACTTTGTTTAGCATCTAGTGCAAAGAGCAACAAATAACAAGATGACGGCCAAAATGTGGCCCATGGCTATTGGCTATTGGCTATTGGCTATTGGTAAATAAAAAAATAGGCAGGTACCTGAATGTTTCATTCATGTCAAAATATTCGCACATTTGGTTTCTCGGTACATAAACTTCAACCAGAAAGTCTGGAAACTTAGGTAGCCTGCCCAATGGATGTAGATTTTAGACTTCATAAATCCAGGCGAGAAAAGATAAAAGAGGAACCCGGTGAACGCGCTAAAAAGCCTTTTCTCTTTGCGGAAATGGATTTTTCACAAGACAACACTTTAAGTTTGATAAGTGATTTATGGTTACGGATTATGTTATTAAACAGTTGTAAATGATTCGCGGTTAGTGTCACCGTAGGTTGCGTTTTTGTCCTTAAGTCGGGAATATCGGGAGCTCATCAAACCTATAAGGTAATCGCGATCAATATCCCGTTTATATTATGTCTTATGTTATTAAAGTATACAATTCACGACTAGTTTATTTGTTTGTTTAATTGCTTATCGATAATACACAAATAGATGGATGAAATTCGGCAACAGATTTACCGTTTTCAAGGTCTGCATATGGGATAGTTTTTCTCCCAGAAAACTGCATAATCATCCTAAATAAAAATAAAACTACTTTACAAAAGCTAAAACAAGTCTAAATAAAAAAAAGTCCCCTTGGGTATGTACCAAAGATAACTGTATAATATAACTCGGAGACTAAGGACCGGGACGAGACATCGCACACACCAGCGGACCTGGTTTGCTAGCTAGCTGTGTCAGGATGAAATGGGTTTTACACGTAGTAGAGCTTGGTCATGAGCTTTACTCATCCTCAAGGTCGATTGAGGTGGTAGAAATAACTGCAGACACATCATGTTTCACTTCTAGGCCAGTCTTTATTTGATTAAGGCCTACATCAATGACTCTACCGCACGGTTCGGAAATAACCTCTATTGAGAAGATACCGGCAAGAAACTCAATGAGGTATAATCTTTTCAATAATAACACCATACGAGGTTTAAATTAGTTACAATTGATATCACAGTTAACTCGTTACTATTAACGCGAAATGCAAGTACCATATTGGAAACGTTGGAGAGTTCTGTGCTTGCGCCCATTCACGTGATCTATTGCCAAGATATCATTTAAGACTCAAAATAAGACTCTGTACTTGGGGCACAGGCACTTAGTTCATTAAATCACTAACAATTCTCATTAAAACTCAAAACACCAAGCCGATGCAAACGGATTACATTACCAACTTGTGATCAGTCCGACCCCCCGATAAAGAATGCCCTTTTCTTTTCAAAGTTACTAAATGTCATTTCGACCTTATACAAACTACCCACAAATGAACCAAGCACAGACCACTCCCAAGCAGTATTTATTTGACAGCTTTCACCGCTTGACGTTTCGTTAAAATCATAACAAATGAAGGTAATTTATAACTTTAGACTATGATCAACACCGACTAGTGTATCGATTCTCCGACATATATATGCCAATTTGGAATATCCCGCGAGACGTATGTTTCAAGATTTAATAGAACAAGAAATCATTTCACGTAGATAGAAAGTTTCAAGGACAGAACAGTTACAATTGACTGTTACTGAATGAGTGAATTCTTTGGCTTCAACTCCACTTTACACCAGGCGAAAGAGGTGTCAATGGCTGATCAGGTTTTTGTAATTGCAGTGTAATTGTGATTTTAATACATATAACAGCAGTACCAAAATTTCTGTTGTCACTTAGTGAATTAGCCAGACAGCGAGAGATTGAGCAAGTCTAAATAAACTCCCCTGAGAAGTTTTTTTTTCTATAAAAAGAGACTCGACTGGTATTCAACCAAAAATCAATTAACGTATGAGAGAATATGCTTGTTTAATCACTTGCTCAAATACTTATGGTTAATTATCTGACCCCTGTATTTAGTCGCAAATGAAAACAGACTAATTAATTAATTTATGTAACTATAGAAGCATACTACACAAAAAATAACCTTCTAACCCATGAGATAAATAAATCCGAATAATATACCGCCCTGAAAAGCTAGGATTTAATATAACAGCGGCACTGATTGAGTGTTTTAATCTAGTCTAATTAAAGCAGGAATAAAATAGGGACCCTAATAGGACTTATTTAATCTCACTCTTTATTGGATAACTCCTAGACCCTAACTTGCAGAGGCGTTCATTTTCAGAGGTTTTAATTATAAATTATTTTTAAAAGGAAAATTTATTACTAATGACAACATTATTAGTATTGTTCTGTTATAACTCCCACGATACAGGCCCAGCCTAGTGTGGGTGTCGCCGAATTATTGTCAAAGTTGTGTGTCCCTTTTTGGTAATAAATCATTTTTACTTTTTTTTTTAATAGATAAAGTGTGATGTACATACTAGTCATTTTAGTCTAGTTATGTCTCCAAATACTTAATAAGGACTTCGTTTAGGGTCAAAGTGGCTAGTTCCATATTCCGTTGGAAATATAAATGTGCCAAATAACATTCCGCTTGTATTTTTCATTTTGCTGCCAACCTCACTCACTACCTGTCAATTTTAGCCAATTGCCAGCCGGGTATTGAAGTTTATTTTCCAAATTCGCAAAAAATGATAAAATAGGTACTTTATTTTATTAACAACTATCTGTCTATGTATTTCAGTATTCAAAATTGTCAGGTAGAGTAAAGTTAACAGTACTTAACCCAGTGTTCAATCATACCCGCCGCGCACTATGTCCATTTTTTTTGCTACTTGTTGACACTTAAAAAAATAATCGTATTCTGTTCTATATAGACTCGACGGCATTTGTGCATGTGAGAACGACTCGAGAAAGGATTAATTAGTATTGTTCTGAGGTACTGTTATTCGTACGATATGCTGCGTGCACAGGTATGCAGGTATAACTAAGTAAAACTACACAATTTATAGTGCCTTGCCGCTATGAAGTCAATCCTGACACATTACACAGCTATGAAGCTTCTGACTATTGACGTATTAACTATGAGATTGACATCATAGCGACGGGGCACGTTATGTACTACATTATAAAAATATAGTTGCTTCAGTTCTGGTTTGTTCTATATTCTGAGGTAGAAACATCCTATCCTAATGTTATTTGGCACGCAAAATCTCAAGTCTCTAAGCTCCAGTGGTTTAGCTTGTGCATTGTCTGTCAGTCAGTTAATAACTTTGTTTTTTAGGTATAGATAGGGTCGAACGGGTAGGCGCCAATACTAATGACTATAATTATATCTCTAAACGTTTCATAAGGAAGTAAGTAAGTACGATTAATTTTATTAATATTAGGTATGAATTTCATGTTCGACTAAACATGATTGATCGCGCTCTTGTCAACCGGTAATGACTAGTGATTGATGAGTGTTGCTTGTATTGCTAATAAAATATTTCTAGCTTCTATAAGGAAGTTTGTTCACCGGATTTTCATCTTTTGAGTGTAACTTTTCTTTTTAATAGATACTTAGTTTATCTCTTTATACATAAGTAGGTATGCATCTATTGGTAATTAATTTAAGTCAGCTGCAATTTTTTTAATTTTCGACTAAAAATGTAACACTTTGTCGTAAAAAAAAAGAAGTATTTACTGTTGAAGTGCAAAGTGAAATTTCAGTGAAAATCATGATTTTGCAAAGAGCTCTCTGTACCTTTGAACACTAACGCTTTTTTTAATTCGGTATCTATAGTAGGTCAGTGGGCTTATTTCAGTATCAACCTGAGACAATGTTGTTTTGTCCACAAAGAATAGCGGAAGCCGAGGTTACAACGGCTTAAGGAATACTTTAACACAAAGGCCAAGGTTTTGTTAAGTTTTCAAGTAATTTTTTGTCGGATGGAGCCGTACTCTTTTTACTATATAAGTTCGCAAGTAATTCTATCAGATCCTTAGTGCTGAAGTAGTACTAACCCAATAAATGGTGGCAACATTTTCTTGGACAAAGAAATTAGTACAGAGAGAGAGAAAGAGAAAGAAAGATTTATCCACACAAATTCGATGCACAAACACAGAAACAGTACATTTTTAAAAATAGCAGTCAAATTACTTCCTAATTAAATATAGAAAATAGAGTAGAAACAGAAAATAGAAAAATATTTATTCAACGTACACAAGTGACAAGTATAATAAAAAACAATTAAAGAAGTAAACAAAGACGTTGAACAGGATCCCTCTCAGCATTGTGCCGCGGCTGCGGCCACGGCGCTGGTTTACAGAGAGACCCCGATTAACATACAACATGTCGAATAGTGTGAAATGGACCCCACTAAGCATAAAGTTGGGGCAAGTCGCAACGCTGTTATTTAACAGGTACCTAAGCAGTAAATATAGGAGAAACTTTAAACATTAATTTACATAAATTACTTTTCGTTTTTTAAATGCATAAACTAGAAATGAAAACAGTCATAAGTGAGTCTTTCTTCCCACAACTTAAGCAAATTAAACTTTCTTGGGACAACGTTGTAGCTCGGTGTAAAATAGGGGATACGTAGCGGTGCTACGGCGTAGCACATTCGTAGACGTCGCGTAGCACACCTCGTAGACATCGCGTAGAACACTAATTTAGCGTAGCATGGCACGTTCTTAGGTTTATTTAAAGAAAATTTAATGCTGCCGTATACTCTTGCTTTGGATATAAATAAATATTTGGACGTCTTAGGATTATTACAGCGTGATGCAAACTTCCGCAACTTTTTTTTTTTTTTTTTTAGTACAATAAAGTGTTTACTTGCTTACTTTTGCTTTTTTTGTTACTAATGAAATAAAAACGGGTCACTCACTTAAATAAGTCGAGTTTAGCCGGACATGTTTCGGACTAATCGTAGTCCTTCCTCTAGGAGCGCACTACCCAGCGGCAGCGAGTCGCACACTGCTTTTTTGTTACTGTACGAGAGACTACCTCGGTCCCGAGAGGGGAAAGAGGAAGAAGTAAACACCGTTAAGGTATAACAGTAACCTAATCTCATTTGTTCTCAAACACATACAAAACAACGTTACCACTTATAGTTTTTGAACAGACCAAACGATAGCGGCATTCAGGATTTCAGATAAACGGAACAGTGACATCTAGTGGTACCCAAATAAACTAAACGGTTTATACAGTTACTTTTGGTTTGCGCTTCGAAAGGAAGGGCTAGTCGGGCTAAACTTAACTTATATATCGTGAGTGATCCGTTTATTTCACTATGATTGTGTCTCACGGTAGTTTCATGTTATAAATAATGTTATTCCCCCACTTTATCTTTCTCTTTTTGTTTTATTGTTTTTCTTTTCTTTTTCTCATAAAAAACTAACTCGTCTTATATACTTGATTGATCCGTTTCTTTCAATAGGATTAGAAAAAAAAGATGCAAAGATGGAGAGAAATAAAAATCTATTCATTACCTTCGAATACATAATTATTATGTGTAGTTACACAGCATCAAATTTTAAGCCTGGTGTACAATTTAAAACAAAAAAAATCTTATTCGAGAAAACGTTTTTCCAACAAGCACGCTACTGGAACGCTAGCCTATCAGTACGTTGGCATTTCTCCACAGCATTATCTTGAGCGGGCACATTTTTCTGAGGATTTTCCTTACCTTAGATATACTACGCTGGTAGTATATCTTATCGTATAGGACTGGCTTACGCTGTTATCCATTCTCGTTGCTTTGGGATCGGTCTATTTCTTACAGCAACATTTTAATAAAGCCGAAAAGCTCCTTAATTTGTTTCATTTTATTACTGGACCCGGGTATGTTTAAAACTGTACGAAACGGCATTGGTTCAATATGTATAAATAGTTGTCGTAAAATAAAAATTAAAAATTAAAATAAATATCATGGGACAAATTGACACCAATTGACCTAGTCCCAAACTAGGCAAAGCCTGTACTATGGGTACTAGACAACGGATAAACATACTTTTATACATATTAAACACCCAAGATCCAAGAACAAACATTCGTATTCATCATACAAACATCTGCCCCGACCGGGATTCGAACCCGGGACCTCAAGCTTCGTAGTCAGGGTCTCTAACCACTAGGCTATCCGGCCGTCAATTGTAAAAAGATGTTATAAAAATCTAGTACAATTTGCTATTTTGCAATGATTCCGGTTCGGGTGAGATGTCAGTCTCTTTTTTTGTTATAAAAAGCGCCATTGCAGTCATAGTATTTAAAACTCGAATTCTATCCTAAACGCTTACCAAACTGTACCTACGCTTTATATAAATAAATACTTAAGTCGATTATCACAATGTCTTAAGACAGTATTGTTTGCACATGATGCCAAGAAAAGATAAGTAACTACTACCTCGTCAAAGCGTGGACTAATTTGCATCAAGAATAAAAAAAAGTAACTCTTTACCAGAAACATAAAGATTGCAGATAATTATTAATAAAATAGAACAGGGGTGTTGTCTAAGGTTATTCATGAATAACCTTAGACAACACCCCTGTTCTATTTTATTCCGGCTATTCCGGCTATTCCGGGTATTCCGGCTGCCATTTAATACCGAAAAGTGACACTTATGCTCGAGCTTGCCAGCGAGGCTGTATTAGAGAATAAATAGCACTACTGCTTGTAGAATAGAATAGGACTCGAGTTTTCGAACTACTTTGGCTGTCAATTGTGCTTCTTATGTCAAAGAAAGAGATGTCGATTTGAATTCACCTGAAGCCGAATCCTATATTCTAAGCGCTCACAGACTAATACAAGTCTTGCGCTAGTAAATCTGAGCGATATCCTATCCCAAATTTACGTGAATGGTTTGCGAGTAGGGTAAGTTTTGTTCGCAGCGCGTAATACTTACGTTTCCGTGCTTTCTATTAAAGGCCCTCAACTTGCTTGTTTCATCGCAAGACTAAACTAAACACATCCAACAAGGGACAAGGATACCATCCTAAATCAATATACCTACACGTGTACGTATTTTTCTGTATCCTTGGATAAGGTAACGAATGGACGAGACTAATTCAATTATTTGAAAGCTACCTATCCTATCACGGGGGCTGAATTATTTACGCCCAGGGTTGCCAGATTTGACAGCCCGTTTGCCTTATTTAGACTGATTGCTGAGAAAGCTGGTAGCCCTGGTAAGTCAGGTTTTTATGGGAGGGGAATTAGATTTATGGTTTGACTACTGTTTAAATACAGACGAATAATTGTTCGTAGATATGAACGGTAAAAGCAGAACGTAGAAAAAAACAGAAAAGGTTAGAAATACGAAAATATTACAAAGAAACATGAATATCGAAAGCACCTTATGACGGGAGTTAGCTTAGCGTACACTCTCTGTGTCATGGTCTCTCAAGTAAATGTTTAATTTTGGCGCAACACAACAAACTTTGATATGAATGACAAAAATAAATAAATCTCAATACCAATTCACGCGAACCCGTATCCTATTTCAAGTGCTCACGGACTGTAGACGTGTAATGTACGTAATAACATTTCACTCCTAGGAAAGTGGCGGAAAAAATAATACAAATATATTTATAAGCTAAAAGCAACTCCCGACCGAAGTGATTTATGCTGAAGATCTACTAAATGAAAGTGTTATTTCGATAGTGTTAACAAAAACCATTATTCAAGTCGCATCGTCACTTTGGCGTCTTAAAAACTTTATTCACTTTTGACTTTTTACAAAAAATGGTCTCAAATCACGTGCACTGTAATGTTATGTTCACGCCACAGCATCTCACACGTCACATATTCCTTACATACACTTTACACGTACTCACAAAGACCATCTTCTTTAGCTAGACAAGTGATTTATAAATTAAGAAAGTATTTAAATTTTGTACACTAAAAAGTCGGATTTTAATTAAGAAAGTCTTCAAGAAACTTTTCTATACGGAACGAAACTATACGGAACAATGTACTTTGCCAAATTTAGGTCTAAAATCATTCCTAAATCCAGTCAGCCCTGGAATAGTTCGATGGCATCTGTATTTTCTGAGTCCCTATTTGCAGAGCTCTCAACAGCAGCGGCATAATTGTTATTTTATCGAGGGTACTTTTTCATACCTCCCGCGCCATCCTCGTGACTAATGACTTTCGTTTGCTTTGTAAATGACCATGTATTATATTTCGGGTCTAACAGTAATAAAAAAATATAGTTTACGCTTTGTAAATAGCTGACATAAGTATCTTTGTGTAGAGAACGTTAACTAATTGTTTCTCTTGTGAAAAAATCCTGTTTTCGATTAGTACTAAACCCACCAGAGGGGAGGTATAACTTTGACGTGTGTATCTGTGTCTGTTTACGACATCGTACCTCCTAATCGGATGCCCGATTGGATTGCGGTTTTTCGAGATAGAATGCTACTTTAATCGTGATGGTTTATTAAATTCAGTTTAGCCGTTTTAAACATATTTAGATAGTTATTGGAGTTTGAAATAAAAATATCGGGGTCCAACTATTCCAATTCTCTTATGAAAAAGCACTTTTGCATTCTTTATCTTTACCTGAATTATCTGTTTGTCAATGTTTCGTGTACCTTCACGGATAAAATCATTTTTATGGTTCCGTACCTCAAAAGGAATCACATTGTTGTCCGTCTGTCTGCCTATCAAAGTCAAAGTCAAAGTCAAAAGTATTTATTTGCTAGAATACAGTATAGGAAGGTCTTACATGAGGTTTTACCAGTGTATTCAGCCTGCATGCAGGCGTGCAAATATTTCCTTGAGAGGCGATTAATTTAATAAATATACAAATTCATACCTGATGTCAATTATAAAATTAAGATATTTACATTAAAATCACAACAATAATCATAATAACAAATTCACAAGACCAGTAATCATAAAGTTAATAATAATGACACCAAACTATGTCATTTGCCTACACTCCAAATACCCCTTAACACTATAAAAACATTTGTCGAGAAGCCACCTCGTCAACTTATTCTTAAAAATATTTCCCTGGAGGGCCTTGATGTCCTCTGGCAGGTTGTTATACAATTTAATGCACATGTTGACCACATTTTTAGCATATAATGCCTTGCTAGCTGGGGGCTTGTACAGCAGGTCCATGATCCTTTTCCTGGTCTGTCTGTGCATCATGTCACCGCGTTTTTTGAAATAATATTGATGTGTATTAACAAAGACACATACATCTCTGATGCACAAGCACGGCAATGGCATTTGTTAGTCACTTCAAAGCAAACAAAAACCCATAGGGTGGGTGTACTTTTCAATGACTTAGAATAATACCTAATGTAATTTGGCACTAAGCAAGGTCAAATACACGACACTAGTAGATATGGAGTTTGGTAAATAGACCGATACGGTCAAATTTAGTTGACGCATCGTGGATAGGAATAGATGACTCGTTGTAAGGCACTCGTAATTTCAATAATTGACACCCAGCCGGTGTCAACTATTGAGGCAGTATGGGGTATAGGGAGGTATACGTTACATGAAGTATATCGGCCGTCTCTATCCACCTTGTAGAGTTTATAACTTGCGCACTGTTCCACATATTTCAAGTAAGCACTATGTTATCTTAGAGCCAGATTTTCATTGTTTCCGCTAGTACCTATACGATAACATTTATCATCGATATCGGACAGGGGAAAATAAATTGTACTCTGCGGTACACTATTGTGAGTCTTAAGTTATTGATGGTCTTATACAGTTGGTGGTATAACCGTCGATATATAAAACATAAAAGATAGGCCACGCACCTGTTTAGCGCTGACTCAATGCAGCTCTCACTCATTTGCTGTTATTAGACTAACATAATGTCAAGGGATACCAAGTCACCGAATCACCTGGTTTATCTGTTTTTTTTTTGTATATCAATGGGTATAATGGGTATGGGTAACGACCGGATAGCCTAGTGGTTAGCGACCCTGACTTTGAAGCTTGAGGTCCCAGGTCCGAATCCCGGTCAGGGCAGATGTTTGTATGATGAATACGAATGTTTGTTCACCGGTCTTGTATGTATATAAGTATGTATTTATCTATATAAGTATGTTTATCCGTTGTCTAGTACCCATAGTACAGGCTTTGCCTAGTTTGGGACTAGGTCAATTGGTGTCAATTTGTCCCATGATATTTATTTATTTATTTTATAACAGAAGTTTTAATAAACTTACCGATTTTATACTTAATTTAATAATAGAAATGTTCATTATTATTATTTACACTTCTTGTTATTTTTTTCATGTCTTTGTGAGTTTTCTTTATAAATATACTTAATTAATGTGTGGTTATGTATTTAAAGAGTAAGAGCTATTGTAACTTTGTTTTTACAAAAACTGAATTTTAATAATTAATTCTTAATTCTTCGCCAAGGAATCCTTTTAGTTTTTGATCTTAATTATACATAAAATGTTATAAAATAATAGTTATTATATCGCATCCGTATCTCACAGACCCCTAAAAACTTCCAGACATAAGATCAGGGAAATAGCCTGGGCGAAACTCCTTATTTAGTGATAGTTAACAGAATAAAGATCAGTTTATATGTAAGTATTAATGAGTCCCTTTCAGCGAGGAGGAAGCAATTAGGTTTGTTTTCTTTGGATTTGTTCTGACATAATCCAATTTTCTGAGAACCCGTACCTTGACAAAGGAATAGTAAAGTCACATTGATGCGTGTGCGTACACGTCCACGCATCTAGTGTGGCTCGGCCTTAAGACTAACTTGAAAGAAAAATAAACAAATACTTCAAGGTAACCCCGGGTTAGTGTCTAACCCAGAGGTCCGAGTACAAATATTCGAATCCTGCGTAACGTTATCGAGAAATTTGTATTATGTGTGTAGCGTCGATATAATATAAAACATTAAAGATAGGTCGCGTACCTGTACAGCGCTGACAAAATGCGGCCCTCACTCATTAGCAGAGCTGTCATTAGACTGACATATTGTCAAACATCAAGGGATATCCCTTGTCACCGAATTGTGTGGAAGTCACTGAATCACCTTAATCTGTCTATGTTTGTATAATAATGGTGTGTAGATAAAACTAACTGTCACATTTGTAGCTACCTAATTTATTTGTTAGGATGCACAAACCGTTGATATATAACCCATTCATCTATCATGGTTTATAAAACAGTGTAATTATAGGTGGGTATGATTGCGTTAGCAGCCATGAAGTTTCGTGTATAATGTGGTAATTAGGATCGCTACGTCACTCTAACGGGATGAGTTGTGGTTTCGACAATGCCAATGCAGTGATTACTGTAGCGTAACGAGCAATTAACCGCCACACTCAGACACGGCGATTAACATTAATGGATAAAATTACTTGCCTTTTGTTAATGTTTTTTTTTTGAAAATCTTTGAACAGATATAATAATTAACGCTTCTTAGTGCAGTATTAAATTTAAGCTACGGCTTACTTAGATAGGTAAGACTACATCTCCAGTAAAACAGGGCTTTATTTTTGTATTTTTTCATCAATTATAAAATAACTAGGTTATTATTAAGCGCAATGTTACTAATAACATAGATTGGACAACCGGATGGCCTAGTGGTTAGCGACCCTGACTATGAAGCTTGAGGTCCCGGGTTCGAATCCCGGTCGGGGCAGATGTTTGTATGATGAATACGAATGTTTGTTCTCGGGTCCTGGATGTTTAATATGTATATAAGTATGTATTTATCTATATAAGTATGTTTATCCGTTGTCTAGTACCCATAGTACAGGCTTTGCCTAGTTTGGGACTAGGTCAATTGGTGTCAATTTGTCCCATGATATTTATTTATTATTTATTTATTATTTATTACCTATATGTATCTAACAAATTATGGATGTGAAGTCTGAGTTAAATTTACTGCTATTAATTATGATGTTTTTCTTTTCTCATTACCCCTGTAGCATTTTTGATATCTTCCTAATACTTATTAAGGTCCAATTAAACTGTGAGTCTCTTTTGCTCTGAGATAGATTCATCATTATTATTTCCTTCACCGAACATAGATGATGTGTAATATATTTACCCAAATCAATAACTCACCACAATAAGCCATAGCAAAGAATAAATACGAGCTGCAAATACCACTGCGTAATTCCTGTTAATAGGTGTAATGAACACTATTTGTGAGTTCGACTGTCCATTATATTAATTAATAATATTGACAGCGAGTTGAACTACGAATTTTTAATCCTTTTGGCTTTCGAAATTGTAGCTGCTTACTCTGTCGAAATTGTAATACTATAATAATGGATTGAGTACTCAAATAAAACTGCCAATGTTGCACGTATGTCTTATTATATTTATACGTTTAATTGTGTGGTAATTTAGAGATCAATTTTAAAATGACAAATTTAGAAGGAAGAGTTAACCCTTTTCTAGGCATAGTACAATAACCACATAAGTGTAAGTACAATACAATACAAATATTCTTTATTGAAAACCACAAAACAGTCAGGAGATTACAGAAAAACAGAGATATGAATTGTAAGTAGTTACAATTTCAACTCTAACACCAAGTGTTAAGACTCAAATCAAATAGATTTTACTAGAAAAGGTACTTGACTTAAAATTGTTGCGAAATTTGTATAACTGTTGTGAATACACATTTAGTTTTTTGCTAACCCGCCTAGATTGGTGCAGCCTGGAATAGGTTTAAGGAGGGATTTTGCGAAATACCCACGGGATAGAAAGTTCTGCCACAGGAGTGAAGCCGCATGCGAAAACTAGTGAAGTGTAATATGTAATAAATAAATCCATGTATATAATAGACTATAAATAATGAAAGAAACAATGAAAATAATCGATTTATTGATTATTTTTGTTTTTATTTTTATGAAACATTCATAGAATGAAATTCAACATACAATGACAATGCAAAGAAAAATTCGTTAAGCAGCTGGACTTGAACCAGCAACCTTGGTAATCCGTACCACGCTCCACCAATTAAGCTATACTTAACGTTGGTGTACCTAACGAATTTTTCAATGCCTTGTGTCATATTTTATTTGGAAGATCTCTCCTCAGCGCCATCTATGAGTAGCTTAATCAAGCAGCTCACCCACTACGGAACTTCTGCAGTTACGTATTAGTGGCAAGAGATGGAGCTATTTTCTGAATCAATGAAAATAATCGATTTATTGATTATTTTTGTTTTTATTTTTATGAAACATTCATAGAATGAAATTCAACATACAACCAACACCAACGTTAGGTATAGCTTAATTGGTGGAGCGTGGTACGGATTACCGAGGTTGCTGGTTCAAGTCCAGCTGCTTAACGAATTTTTCTTTGCATTGTCATTGTATGTTGAATGAAAGAAACGATAAGAGAATCTATCACAGTCCAAAAGCAACTAATTACCAAAACAACACATCTTCAATGACTAATTTCCATCGCATGACACGACCGCAACTAATCACGCACAGTAGGTCGGGAATTGTATAAATTAATTTCATTACGTGTATCGAATAACGGATTAATAATTTCCTCGGTCTCGGGAACTGTATGGGGAACTACAGTAGGACAACATTTGTAGATTTCATCTATACTGTTTTTACAGGGATTTAGGTTCCGTGCACGATGACAGCGCCTACTACCGGTTGCAAATATGATAGAGTACGGGTGGTAGTCCGTCTAGATCGCTACCACCTTTTTACTCGCTAATCCTGCCGTTAAACACCAGTGCTTGCACAGTGTTCCGGTGTGGAGAGTAAGACAGCCGAGGAAAAATCACAGGCACAAGAAGCATTTCATCTTAGCCCTAGAGGTAGGCAAAGCATCCTCAAAGCCCCGAGGTTGCAGGTGTCTGGGCAGTGGTGATTACTTGCCATCAGGTGACCCACTTGCTCATTTCCCATCCTTATCGTATTAAAAAAAAAACTGTATAATAATAAATGTCTAAAGTTTCAATGTACCTATTAAATAAATACCAGTACAATCTGCAGACTGCAATTCTTCGACTCCAGTTCAGAAGCAAAAGGTCAGTGGCTTAAACATATGGTCTCCAGCAAAACACATATGAGACTGGTCTGGATTCCATTCCACCGCCTATTCGACGACAAAATTTATAGACGGTGACGTGTTGCCAGCTTTGGCCAGGTGAAGGTCAGACGCGGTCATATTTTATGCACACGATGACATTTCCTTTGCGGCTCGGCCAATATTTTGAGGTTTAATAAATCACAGCCAAACAGTTTGTGGTATTCGAGAGTAGTGGACGGAGTTTCGTTGTCATTTTATCAGTTAATAATTAAGCGGTGGACTCATTACGGCTTTTAAGTTCGGCAGAATACGAAATGGCACACACGGCGTCCATTGTGACATAATGAGAGATATCGCGAGCCAAAAATCCGCTAGTGTTGGTTGAGTGAAGGAACGGGTAAATAGAAAATACAAATAGGTACAGCATCCGTATAGGTAGAGCATCCATCCATCCATCCATCCATCCATCCATCCATCCATCCATAGCAGCCCTTAGTTCGGCCGTCTTCGGACATAGGCCTCCTTTCCATTTCTCCACGCCTGCCGATCCATTGCAGCATAGACAAGACAATTTAATTAATCTTAGTGCCGTTTTTAATGGCCAATAGCTAAATAGAAATGTGATTATGCATCGGCTGTAGTTTTCTCCACACATGTCCAGCCTAATTACCCGCCAAACGTGCCACGCACACAATACGCGGTATTACCGCGCTTGACACCTCACATATAAGTTACCGTGTTTGCTACAATGACATACAATATAGTTACGCGGTCGCGGTAATAATATGTTAGTTGTGAAAAAGCCGTGATAGCCTAGTGGTTTGAGCTATGGCCTCTCAAGCAGAGGGATGGGATCAAACCCTGCTGGCTGACACTTCCGATTTTTACTGAAATTAATGATCGGAATCGTGTTTGTAATTTATCATGTACATTATTGTGAAGGAATGTGTGAAGTTCCCTATTTGCATTGGGTACGCGTAGCAACGCTAGCCCAAGCCCTCTCATGCTGAAATGTGGTACGTTTTAGTGAACCGTCACGAAATCAGCCAGGGGTTGAGTACCTACCTAAGTCTAAGTAAGTGTAAAAAAGCACCCTTGTAAAGTTTTTTATGAAAAAAAAAACGCTGATTAAACATTCTGTCATACATATTATTGTCAACCAGTACAGCTTATGAATGTATGGGAGAATGTTTATTTTTTTATATTTTTTCAAGTAAGTTCAGTTTTGTAAATGTGTGCAAGTCCCCCGCCGAATCTGTCTATCTGAACGGGAAATACTCAAAGACTACCGAATTAATTCTGATATAGTTTTCACCATCATTATAGATTTCTTTTCTGGGAGCTTTGCGCGTATATAGAGGAGAAAACCGTGCAAAGCCGGGGCGAGTCGCTGGTTTATAATAATTTTAGCGCCGTGTTCGCGAAGTGTTACAAACATTTGGCAAACCTCCGCCTATTTAACACCCTACCGCCCAATATTCACAAACACCTAAATCAACGAATGCTGGATCCTTTTCTGCTTCGTTGGTCCGAAGTATATTTTAGAATCTCACCTTACTCAAACTAGGAGCTGGTACTACATTACGATTTTCCGGCGAACCTCGAATACATTGCGTTCTTTTCATATTTCTTCTAGTTTGCGTCGTTTTTATAGGACGCAACGTATTCAATACTGGCTGAAAAATCGAACATGGTTTGTGCTAGCCTAAGTCATGTCTCTTAGGAACCAGGATTAAATGGGGGTTATTACTCGGGTGAAATAGTTCGTGATATTTACTTCTTAAAAAAAAGTGGCGTTAGGTTGACACCTTACTTTATCTGCGAATGAATCTATATAATGATGGAGTTTTTTCAATATGAGCTTTCGAATTTAAAGTTGATCGAATTTAAAGCGTGCTTCTTGCCTTAAACTTTGGATGAGCTCCTTCTGAGACAAAAGTTTGTGAGCATTTGGAATAGGATTCGGGTCTTAGAACTACTTCCGTAGGTAGTGATGGTACTAATGGTACTTATGTAGGTAGTAATGATACTTCTTATATCAAAGAAAGAGATGTCAATACGAATACATTCACGAGCACTTAGGTGCTCACATAGTGCAATTTCTTGATATGAATGAGTATCTTCATTCCTATTATCTTAAAATAGAACTACTACGTCAAAAACTCCATATATATGCCTATTTTGGATGTGATTTTATATACATAAAAACAAAATGTTACTATCACAGGTATAGTAAAAACATTCATGGCGGCAAATGTAAAATTCCTCTCAAAAGTGATATTCGCCTTTAAAAAGTAGAGTTACCACAATATCTGCGATGCATATTCGCCAAGCTGCAAAGCACTAAATAAGTGGGCTAAAAACTGACAAATATGCTCTCAAGAGTACATACAAAATATACTGGTAACTCAATATCGTTGAGTATGAATTCTTTTCAACCTACTTGGCCAAGAGAAAGCGTCCGCCCGTGAATAAGCTAAAGACGTATCCCATTTTAAAAATCCCATTACATTTCCAGGCTAGAAAACTTCAAATCCAGCAAGCCAGAAACAAGATAGCTAGTTTTTTGCACTTCAATCGGATTTTGATTTAAAAATCCTGTCTCCTAGCTCCCGCGGGAACCGAATGTTTGTTCCCCACCGAAAAGGGTTAGGTTTTATTTGAAGCGAAATTCTGGCTTTGTCTATGACGTACTGGCTCGAATTGTCACGTTCGTTTTTTGAATTTATTTTTATTTTTTAAGGGCCTGGTGTTTCAATGGTACGATTATAAGCTGATATAAATTCGGACACCACAGATAGGTTTCTTGGAATGAGTCTACGTAGTGATATTTTTATGTTTGAGTTTTAAGTACAATACGTAGTACGACCAAAATTGACGCAGAGGAAGACGCAACTTTTTCTACTCATCGAAACTTAATGAAATTTTATAGTTACTGAGACCACAATAAAAATACTTTTAAATATTATAACTGACACAGTTGGTTACGTCATCCTGTGTAAAAAAACAAGTTATAAACAGTCACGAACTTGCGAGAAAGAAGGAAAGACAGAAAAGAACATTTTATTATAACTTATCACTTACACAAAAATATTTCTTACCTTTCCGCTCGATAGGAACGCAAACGACATAATAACAAACGTAAGCGACAGCAAAACCTCACACGTCACGTTTCACGAAAAATTCCAGCTACGGGTCCCTGAAATTGGAGGGAATGAGGATAAGCCCCGAGCCAGCGATACGATCTCCTTGGTTGATAAGGGAATTAAATTACTAGGGCGTGCTTGCAATTACAATCCAGGCACCTAAGAAGTTCTTATTCCGAACGACGTAAACGCCCGAAAAATAAAATAAAAGTAGTAAGTGACGTGTGGCACCTTTCCACATGGCCAGTATATTGAGGATTTCTCGGCATAGAGGTTTAGTTTTTGTCACTTGCGTCCTTTTCTTCGGAGTACGATGGAAGTTTCTCGTAGTGTGGGGAAGGGATAACACCGAATTACATTGTACTGACTCGTATGTGTATGTGTGAGTGATTCAGTAGCGCTGATCGAAATGTGGATAAGAACAATTTGCCGGCGTGCTTTATGGCGGAGAATTTGGGCTAACTTATTCATGGCTAGTTATTGTCGTGGTTAGTTGATGCTATCGTATGTTGGAACTAACTGGTTCGTTTTGTGTTGAGTGGTTGGTTATGGTTACAGCTGTTTGTGTAGATAGATTTGTAATACGTTTTGTGGCAATGGTTGCACTTAACTGGGGGAACGGATTATAATCAAAATAAGATTAAGGTTGGGTTTTTATGACCGCATTTTAATTGAAAAAATAAGAATGCCCGTAACTACAATGCTGTATGTGTGAATTTGATCAATAACAAAAATAAGATTTTAAGAAAAAGTAGACAGTGAATTACATGTGCTAGTTATCCAATACTCACAATCTCATAAACAAACAAACAAACAATGGAAACAGTAGATGTAGGTGTGCATGCATCCGTTCGTCGTGGAAATCGTTGGGGGAGACCTATGTAATGTTCAGCAGTGGACATGCTCGGGTTGAACTGAAGAGGTCGAAAAAAGAAACAAATATCATCACATCCCCAACAACACTAATAAATGAATTACAGTATTTAGGCTCGCATTTCTAAAATTCAATATTTACCCGACTCAATTCCTCGGGGGCTAAGCTTCGTGACGTCCGTGACAGCTCGCTCTGAAAACACAACTGAAAACGTGAATTATTAAATAGTATGTAGGTAAGTATAAGCTAATTTGTTAGCTGTGAGGGGGGGGGGGGGGTGTTGCAAGCATGGCTTTTGTTTTAATAATGATGGACAATAGACAACACCTACCGACTATAGATTTTCTAATAGTCATAGTATAGATATCATCATATCATCATATGGTCAGGTGATCTTTGTATTTTGATTGCCATTCGTCAGGGACCACTAACTTGGGGAAACTTAATACCATTTTTTTTTTACTGTTTTCTCTATAATATAACGAGTACAAGAACGCCTTTTTGCTCAAAAGTGGGACACTGTGTAGTAGGTTTTTAAAAAACCTGATAAAAGTAACGTGTAATCAACATGTTGCCGCTCACATGAAAAGTAGGTGATTCATCCGTACCTAATTACCGTACCCAAGGACAGCTGTTAGGTTCCTACTTTCTCTGACCCAGTAAAACTTTTACGATTTCGTAGGAGTTCACTTTTGTATTAGTCGGTTTAATAAATGTTTCAGGTTAATGACAAAAAGAGTAATTTATTCTGCAACCTTTTTATTTTTATTCTGAAATCTAGCAACCAAAATTCCAGGTTTGAAGTTCTTAAAATTTTTCCTGTTAAGTAATTATTGAGTAGGTACCTATACCTACCTAACATTTTTGTTTATTTTTAGAAGCAGCGAGTCGTGCAGATATTCCGTCAGAACTGTCCAAGATATCAGGATAACTTTACGTAGGCAGCTCCATCTTTATTAAGTACCTAATCACAACTTTTTGTTCAAAACAAGGCAGCCTTAGAAAGTTTTAGATGTAGAAATTCAACTTTTTAATTTTACCCATAAATATTATTTTACAAATTTTATCAAATTACGAGTATTCTAAAACGGTGTTTAGCAAAATAAAAAATCGTACTTAAAATGCAGTAAATTAGGTTTTATTTTTGGCTCAAATTGCATTTCGGTATTATCCTTTTAGTAAGTGAATTCACCTACTTATACTCAATTCCCACAATTTCAATCATCAAAGTACTTGAAATGGACCATAATGAAATTGTGAATAAATTTACATTTTTAATAATCTATCAGGTAGATATTCAACAACTCTTCTCTTCAAGTTGATCACCTATTCAAAAACTATTATCTCAAAAGTAAAATCTTAAACTTCTTTACTCGCTAATCGTTTATACGAGATTACACGAACCCTAAAAGTACCTACAAAACAAAATAGAGGTTAGGCAAAGCTAAGGTCAGATGCAATTACTTCGAATGTCGACGGTCGTAGGTTTCTCTTTTAGCTGTTCACTTCTGAGAGAGACAAGTCAAAGCGCGAAAAGTTTGCAGGCAAGCCTCTTCACAACTCAAAGTTTATTCATACTTTACAACTCAATGTCTGAATCCTCTATTCAATGTGAGCGAATGCTTTTGGATAACGTCTGTAGTTCATGTCATAATATTGCGTTAGGTTTATTTCATCAAGTTGAGTACTTTTTGGAAAGTATTTTGGACGATTGTAACGTATTTTTATAGCTATCTGGGGAGGAGTCAGTTATGTTAAGGCTCTTACGAGGGCTGTTTGATAAGTACCCGTTTTCTAAATATATTAATATCACTGGCCGCAAATAAGTATACCACCTTTTTAAGCCATTTTTCAGAGGCGGGAAAATTTAAAAAAAAAATGGCATTCTTTTGTTTTTTTCTCATTTGACAACGATTCAGTGAAGGCGTGAACTTAAAATTGTTAAAACGGAGAAAGAACAGTATCGGTCTGTAATTAGATTCTTATTTTTAAAAAGGAAAAACATGTGATGAAATAAAAGTAAGAATGCAAGCGGTTTACCATGAATGTGCTCCTTCTATGACAACCGTCAGATATTGGTATAACGAGTTTAAGCGCGGGAGAACAACGGTCTTTGATGAGGATCGCCCAGGCCGGCCAGTTGAGGTGACTAGAGACGATATGGTTAAGAAAATTTAAAATATCGTTTTAGCCGACCGCCGAATTAAACTTCGAGAAATCGTTGATGCTGTAAACGTTTCAATCGAGAGGGTACAACACATATTAGAAGAAAAATTGGGTATGAAGAAAGTATCGGCGAGGTGGGTGCCGCGTTTACTCACGGAGCAGCAAAAACGGAACCGACTGACTACTTCGGAGCAGTGTTTGGCCGTGTTCAAACGTAACCCGAAGGAGTTTCTGCGTCGTTTCGTGACCGTGGACGAAACGTGGGTCCACCACTATACCCCGGAAATGAAAGAGCAGTCGAAGCAGTGGATTTTACCGGGTGAACCTGCTCCAAAGAAAGCAAAAACCGTCCCATCGGCTGGAAAGGTCATGGCGACCGTTTTTTGGGATTCGCAGGGTATTATACATATTGACTATTTAGAAAAGAGAAAAACAATAACAGGGCAGTACTATGCCAATTTCTTGAATGAATTTGACGCCGTGTTGAAGGACAAACGACCCCATTTAAAAAAGAAAAAAGTACTGTTTCATCACGACAACGCCCCGGCTCATTCGTCCAGAGTTGTGACGGCTAAATTAGCACAGTTACGCTACGAACTATAGTCTCACCCCCCGTATTCTCCAGATTTGGCCCCATGCGATTTCTTTTTATTTCCCAACCTAAAAAAATGGCTCGGTGGCAAGCGATTTGGATCAAATGACGAAGTCATTGCCGCCACAGAGGCCTATTTTAATGACTTTCCAAAATTACACTTTTTGGATGGTTTATTGAAGCTTGAGTATAGGTGGAACAAATGTATAGAGTTAAAAGGTGACTACGTAGAAAAATAAATGCATATATACAAAAAAAAAATTTTTTTTTTCCATAAACGGGTACTTATCAAACAGCTCTCGTATAATGCTCAAGAGGCTTAAGAGTAGAACCTAAGAGTAATTTGGTTTCTATTGAGCATTTGGTAAAAAATGTATTTTCTGAATTGTTTCTCATTCAATGTTTTGTTATAAATAAGTAGGTACTTACCTAAGTAATAGGATATGGGGCTTTTCGTATGGAAGGTAACTGAAATAAAACAAAAAAACACTTAATATTATTCCCTAAATATTGTGTAGATCTTTAGAGCGGAAAAAGCTATTGTCAGTATTACTTACTAAAGAAATACAATCATACTGTCGCGATCTGTGAGTGCTCTGGTGTTTGAAGTAAAATAACTAAATAAATACAAATTTAATTTACTCGAGATACTTACTTGATTTATACAGGAAATAGAAGCAGAGTTGCCAGCTTAGGGGCTTTAAAATTTAACAAACAATAATAATAAACGTATTCGTAGCCATCACCACAATTTTTCTTGACATGTAAAGTCCACAGGACATGATTCCGCTAAACCTGCTTTCAGCATATCTACCAACAGATCTAATTAAATTAAATTAAATTAAAAATCTTTTATTTCGAACTCAGGGTCCATAATTTGTTAGTAATGATTGTTTGATTTGATTCTTAATAATGATAAGGTTAGTAACTATGTCAAAATAAAATAATAATTGAAGTAAACACGCACTATAAACACCGAACGAACTAATGCGTTACCTTTCATTAGTACAATCAACAGTCATGCAACAGAGCACCTAGTAACACAATACTCTGTCTGACAATAGACCATGCAGCATCATTACTCTGAAACACACACAAACAGATCTTACATTGCAAGTCCTTTATTCCTTTGGCATCCTTTATGTGACATTGCATTGACGGCAACATAATAGTGCTATACTTCGGTACTCAGATTTTGTTGCCAATTTTGTGAGGCTACAAGTAGAGTCGGTGATATGATCCGCGAGCACGTCCGCACGGGTGTCGACTCGTTCCCAGTTCTCAGCCGCCGGGCTCACAACAGTGCCCTAAGCACGACTTGTCGAATCCTGCGTTACGTTACGGTTATCGTATCGAGATCAAGAAATCTCATACAAAATTTTAGTTCCAAATACGCTCACGGGCGGGCGCTGTTTCAAACGTCATACAAACTCGTTATAGTTTACTATTCGAGTTTACGTGATGCAGGATTCGACAAGTCGTGCTAAGGGCACTGTACGAGTATCCGCTATGGTATACTTATCTAATGCCATAATATTTGAGAGGCCAAGACTAAACCGACTTTCAGTAAACTGATGTTGTAATGGTGACAGCTTTGAGTGAGAGAAATGATAGAAGTCGCAAAGACTGAGCGTGAACAGCGCGTTTTCAAGCCAGTGCTATGTGCTGCCTCTTTCATACCCCAACCCCATACCCCATACCCCATAACCAAATGATACACCTCCGCCCGCATCACCCCTCTACCGTTGTTTTTTCGTTTGTTTGTTTGTTCTTAGAATGAAATTGCATCGCCTTTGCCTAAAATTTGACAAATTAAATAGATACATCAACGCACTTATTCCTTCTCGTTCTTACCTAGATTGTTTTTCCACCCTACGTATTAACACTCCAGTAATCTGTGCCTACATCATGTCTGTACCTAATGACGTACGTATGTGCATCATCACAGTCTGAAATGCGTACTCTTTTCTCCTCCAAGAGACAAAGGCGTACCAATGGATGAGACTCTTTGTTCGGCACAGTAATCAAACACAGCAAGACGAGAGGACACACACTAGTCTTCCATTTGGTTTTGATTTCAACCTTTTTCGTAGAGTTGAACGAATAAGTAATTGAAACTGGCCGGTGGTAATGTTTGAATTTTAAAGTATGTGTAGTTTAAATGATTCCATTAACAATGTGTTTTCTGCTGGGGTCACACGAATGGTAAACGCCGTTGATTATCGCTTTAATGAACGTAACCAGGCGTTAACGAACGTACCCACGACTTAATGCGATAGTTTATAAATATGAAAAAATAAATGGCCTTAACGTTGGCCGTTACCTTGGCCCCAGCATTTGATATAGTTTTCGGTGTTCTAGATTCTAATTATCAAATAGTGAAGTATTAAGTACTTAGGCATTTTTTGAATGTTCGTCGACTACACTAGATCTAAAAAAAAAAATTGAAAATGTTTCCAATTTCCGACTAACTCGGAAAACCAAAATAACATCAAAGTGATTTTGAAGTTTCAACAACATCTACATTATTAACTAATACATTTTTATATAATTATTTTGTACCTTTGAGTGCGTGTATAAATATGGAAAGGGCGTTGTATTTTGCTCACGCGTGTTTGGACTATAAATAAGTACGTGCTTGCTGTGTGGGGAGTGGAACATAAAAATTTGCATCTTGTGACAAAAAAAATATGGTGTGATTTTTTGTCGCCAAAAATGTAGCGTTTTCATGACGAAATGTTGAGCAAGCTTTAATAGCCTAGTGGTTTGACCAATGGATTTTCTAAAGGGATTCGCTTTTAAACCATGTGTGCGTTTTATAGTATGTAATGTGATGGGCGTATTTCTAAGGCGCTTCCCTGACCCAGACGCTGAAATGGCAGCTTTTTAGAGCCTTTCTGTAAATTATTTAAACGATGAAAACAAAATATATAAATACATTAAGTATCTATAACATCTTAACTTGTTTTTCTTTGTTTCATGTTATTTTTTTCCTATTTTATACTTATGATATCTGCATCACAAGTATGTCAAGTTGCATTTAATATTCTGTTACTACATCATAAGCATAATTTACTTTGACTTGTGACATACACCAATGTATAGAAAACTAGCTGTTACCCGCGACTTCGTCTGCGCAGAATTAGTTTATTGCTATAACGTGGAAACTAAGTAGGTATATGTATAAGTTCTGTATATCAATTAAATGTCCATTATCCCATGCGTTTAAGTCTATTTAATTTGAGAAGCCATTCTCAGGAATTATGGAATGAAAGCCTAGATCTTGTTTTTGGATTCTTTTGATTACAGGGGGCTATGCCCCCTGACAAATCTCCTAACTGGAGCGTAGTGATTTATTTTTTCTTACTTATTTAACGTATGAAATTTATTTATGTTCTAATAATCCTTTACTTCAATAAACGCACTTTTTTCTGTAATATATAAAATCCACCGCTATCTCTGTTCCTACTACACACATAATGAGGTACTATTTAATTAGTAAACACCAAAGAGTTTATACTTATGCACTGTTTTGGAGTAAGATAAAAACTGTTGATTTATGGTTAAAAGAAATGTCATAGTGTCATTAGCATTTACTTCAATTATCACGTTTGTTGTTATTCGAATGATTGTATTTTTTGTTCTCTCTCTCTCTCTGTAGTTATTTCTTTAAGGAACTTGACGTCTACTGTGATTTTGAATGGCTTTTGCGATGCCGGTCACTGCACACCGGATCGGATTTACAATTTCGGCTACACGATACCGTATGACAGCATCAAGTCAAGACCAAATCGTGGCATCAATAATGCTTGTATTGTGTATTGGAAGAAGAACTAATGTTTTTTATTTATTTAACAGTGAATTTTAAATGAATAAATGACATGATATATGTATTACGCTGTTTTACTTTGTTCTTTCTTTCTTCTATCACTAAAAATAGCTAAAACTTCGTGTAAAAGTGATTCACTGGATCATTTTCGCTGCAGGACCGTTTCACTACAAATGTCACATTGACGTACAATACACCCCACAAAGAAATCAATATGAAATGTATTAAGAAAAGGTTCCACGGAATGCGCGAACTGAACCGTATGTTGATTGTATAACTGCGGAACCGTATCACTGCAAATGTCATACTGACATACCATACATCTGCCAAAAAAATCATTATGAATTTTGTTGTGAAAAGGTTCCTCGGAGGTACGCGAGTCCATTTTCTCGAATTATCGTTTCCGCAGGAATTTTGCAGTTTTCCGGGACAAAAAGTAGCTTAGGTTACTCCAGGATGTTCAAGCTATCTTCTTCTCAAATTTCATCATGATCGGAAGGGCGGTTTTTGCGTGAAGAGGTAACAAACAGACAGACAGAGGGATAGAGAGACAGAGAGACAGAGTTACTTTCGCATTTATAATATTAGTTAGGATTAGGATTAGGAAGTTAGGATTAGGATTAGGATTAGGATTAGGATTTAATAGGCTAGAATTTCTATGTTTAACATTAGGTACTAAAATAGCTTTTTATAATCATCATCATCATCATCACTATCATCATCATCGGCCTATTTACGTCCCACTGCTGAGCACCAGGCCTTTATTTAGAATATAAAAAAATAAGTAAATAAGCGATTTACGTAATCGGTGCGAATTTTGAAAAAAAAAATTTTTTCGATAAGACACGTTATTTGTGATAACACTGTGTTTTAAAATGAAGTTAGACCGATATTTAATACACGTCGCCACTAAAACGAAGTTGTTTAGTAGAAGTGAGGTGGGGTGAAGAAGGCGCGAAGCGTTCAAGGTCATCCTCTCAGGGAAGTTAGACGTTAGACGAATAAAATTCAAATCAAGCAAAACCTCTTTTAAATCTTAAAACACTGGCTGGATATACATGGCCTTGCGTACAAGAGCCGTTTAATCATAAAAAACAGTCCCAGGGATTTAGTAAAAGTTAAAAAGAGCCTCAGCTCTAAACAAGTTAGGAGAGGCCCCAATAATGGGCTTTTTGCCGGAAACCACGCTTTGGATTATATCGCTGAAAACGACCGAAACACAAATTGCGTTAGGGGCTTGCAGTGTAGTTCAATTAAAGTCTCAAGCGCTGAACGTTACGTTGATCACGCTGAATAACTCCATCGCGACTCAAACATAGGATCATGGTTGTTATTTTCCTGGTCAAGGCTGTTTCAGAGGCCCGAGTACGAATATTCCAATCCTGCGTAACGTAATGTTATCGTATCGAAATCGACAAACGTCATACTAAATTTTTGTTCCAAATACGCTCACGGGCGGGCGCTGTTCCAAACGTCATACAAATTTCTCGATAACGTTACTCTCGATTACGTTACGCAGGATTCGAATATTCGTATCCAGGCCTCAGCGTCGAAGTGTCAAATCATAAGAATAAGAATAAGATAAGAATATTTTGAAACATTTTGAACACAGGAACGGTGGAGTGAGTCTGTCGGTCGCGAGTCACCAAAAACAGTGTAGTGGCAACAAAAACAGAGTACCGAAGGGCCTACCTACCTATTGTAGTAAAGTCTATGGAATCAACGGTTTTGATGCCAGATTTTTTGAGGAGATAATATCATTGAACATCAAAGTTCCACTAGTTTCACATTAATTTCTTCTTAATTCATTTTGTGCGTGACAAAATTCATTTTGTGGTATCGTTACCATTATCGTAACGGATAAACTAATTCAATGCTTTTTAAAAACTGAATCTGAATGTTAAATACTAATTTGTGTTTTTTAATTAGACGTGAATCAGATTTCGTAAGAAGTTTAAATAATCCCCTGAATTATTTTTATAGCCAACTTAACCAACAAAATAAAACGATTACCGGCATGGCGCACGTAAAACTCGCGCCACAGACAAAACATCGCAGCACCTTATGTCAGAAAAGAGGTCCACTTAAACGCAATGTTGTGAATACATCCCATCAGCCGTCCCGCGAGTATAATTTTCCCTCCAAGTTGGCAGCATTGGCGTTGCTCCAACTATAACACGGAATGGAACGAGCGCGGCGATGAGTTGATTTTCATAGCTTAACGAATAAGTAGTAGAGTGTTCTTTTTAAATTGGTTTTTGAGATTTCTGTCAGTAACCTATGTATCAAAAATAAGGTTATAAACTTGAATTGAAAAGGTGTATACTGTATACTTAACTAATTTTGTGCCGTGCCGTTAAAAAGCCACGGTAGCCTAGTGGTTTGCCTTTCAAGCAGGTCGTGGGTTTTTCTGAATTTATGTGTGAGTTTTTCGGTGAAGGAAAACATCGTAAAGAAACCTGCAGACTACTGCGAAGCAATCCAATGGTGTATGTGAAGTTTCCGATCCGCACTGGGCCCGCGTGGGAACTATATAGCCCAAGCCCTCTCACTGCGAGAGGAGGCCTGTGCCCAGCAGTGGGATGTAAAAAAAGGCTGGTGATGATGATAACTAGTTTTGTTCAAAACTGGACTAAAATGGTGGAGCAAATTACGATATCGTATTGAGATGTTGAGGGTTTCATGCACTTTCATGGGTTCGTCGAATTTGCCAATTTTAACTATTAGTCAATTTCATTGATATAATTTAATTAGCTCAGAATGCTCACAATATTAGTCAATCACAACCAATATAGCTAAAACACGACGAGCCGCAAAATTAAGCTTCACATTATTGAATATAAATTTAAGAAATTTAACCAATAAAATGGATGAAAATATGATTCAAATGTTCCAAATTCGACGAGAGGCAGACGTCAAAACTTAAGTCATTTATGCTGAACTCGATTATTCATTTATGAAAGGCGTAGTATTAAGCCGGTTTTGAATGTATATTTGGTATTCCAAATAGTTGAACAATAAGCCTATTTAAGCTAAACACTTCTATTATAAAATTATTTTTGGTATTGTAATAGAAGTCGGCCGAGCAAAACGTTGGCCCGCAGTGTTCGACGCGCTACAGATTTAATTGCACAAAGTAGAGTCCAAAACATGTCGGGCTAAACTTGACTTATGATACGTGTGTGAACCGTTTCATTCACTATGCCAAGTAAAATTAATTAAGCAGCAAAAATGCTTTATCGTACAGAAAATACGGAAATAAAGAAAAACCACGAAACAATGGGATATTATACAAAAATATATACAGGGTGTCCCACGGCTATGCCACATTGAAAGAAAATACCTTAAATATTGCAGATAAAATATTTTGCTCTGTGAAGACTTTTCTTTATTTTGTAAATTAAGTAATACTGCTAAATTAAGTTCTTTCGCTTCATGTGGCATAGTCTTGGGACGCCCTGTACAGGCGGTACGACGGTTACGCTAACGGTATGGGTATGTCAAAAGTAGGTACCTACGTCTTTGGTAAAGTTACTCTATGCAGTTAAATATGTAAAAGTAGTGACAGAGAATCATTCTTAAAACAAAAATTAGGAAACCAAGTACTTATCTTTCCCTTCTTTATGAAGCACATTGCAATACAATGTTAGTTCGAACTGTCGGAAGCGACAGTAAATTTCCCGATTTACGACATCAATTAAACTTTTCAATTTCTGTAGCATCGAAAATATCGACGTGCAATAGAAATGGAATCGCTTTGTTACAAGCTAATTAACCGCAAAACAAACTTTTTCACTTATCGTCCATTTATAGTTTGGTTCTCAAAATGGTCGGACTTCATTTGTTTAACCGTTTGATTGGACAATTATATAGTGGCCGGTGGTATTTTATTTTTGGGTTTTGTGGGCAAAAAGCTAACGCTGTGTTTTGTACTAATGCCCGGTTCATATTACGCCAATCCAGTAACGGTAATGCAACGAGTTATGGAATCCAGTACCATGATGATTCTAGTGATCCATTCCCGTACTGGATTTCATTAAGTCGTTGCATTACCCCCGCGGTCACTGTTCTATGTTTGATCCATCACTGGATTTGGCGCTGGAAGTTTGTGGACTGTATCGCTTATTGGAATGAGTGTGTTCAGTGCATTCCAGTGTTGGTTCAAATTACTCTAATACAACTTTTAACATGAAACTACTGTGAGACTTAATGATAGTGAATAAAAGGGATCACTAACGTGTATAGTGAAATCGAATTTAGAGTTGTGCGGTAACTAATTAGTCCGAAACATGTTGGGCTAAACTAGATTTATTATACGGAAAGTGATCACCCCGGGAATCAATCCTGGATCCACAACGTTCTGTGTTCCGTGTTTTTTCAGCGTATTCATGTTTCAGTGAGTATCTATAAAATATTACATGGTATTCACGGGAAAACCGTCTAATTAAAATAATTAAGAAAAAATACAAAAGATCCATCCATTTGAGATCATAAAAATCTTATTTTTCCCACACCACAAATCACTCTACTGAGGTTTTAAAACTTCCCATTCTCGTATAAATCATGGCTAATAACAGATGAAACGCCACTTAATGCCGCAGACATCGCTATAAATCATTCCTCCAATAACTTTAAGTTTTCAATTTGGCGAAATTAGAAGAGATGGCCGACTGATCGAAGATGATTAATTATTCACGGAAAATTCAGAGGAAACATCGATTTCATCGCTTGCGGTCGTGGATAGTTATTTAATGGTGGACTGTAACATCTAAGAATCGAGAACAAACATTCGTATTCATCGTCAAAATACTGCTCCGACGGGGATCGAACTCGAGACCTCAAGCATCGTTGGCCAGGCACTCAAACCACTTGTCTATAACGTCGTCAATGATAATGCGCGTTACACAATAAGGCCTCTGGTCTACCAAAGACGTGAATTAATTTATCGTCTTACACTAATTGTCGCTTTGGTTAAACACTCAAAACTGGCGGCAAATTTACTACAACAAATCAGTAAATCTTCAAAGTAACCAGAGTTTGGTTGAGAATCGAAATAACGGACAACCGTAAAAAGGCCTCATCGTATTTTAAGGCCTGTACATTAAACAGATTGACGGCGAAGAGAAAACATGGCGACGGAGTGAAAAGCTTGTCTGACCTGCAGAGTCCATACAAGTAGGGTGGGTAGGGTGACCATGGAGTGAACTAATTTAATAATAAAAATAAAATAAACGTACGTCCCAGTGAGTGCAGATCAGGTGCTACTCTCGAATGAAGCGCAGTTTTGAGCACTAGTGCCACTTTTGGTTACTAAATGATAAGTAATTTCACATTTAACGGTGTAACAGAAATTAAAAACCTTAAAGAACACCTTTGTAGCGCAAAAGGGACATGAGTTTTATAAGTGAGGTAATAACTTTCTTCTGCTTTCACGAGCGACATTGAAATTAAGACTTAACAATTTAGTTCTATAATTATTTGCTAAAATTACATCGATTCTACACTGAACCTGTATCGTGAGAAGCAGTAACTCCAATAAAATGTACTAATCGATCTTCAACCATTCATTTTCTGTTAAAGATGCTTGTATTGTTACATCCTTTACTAATTATAGTGGTAAAATACATCAGCTATAACATTTTGCAAAAAAAAATTCTCAAATCAAATCCCTCTTATCGCTCTGTAGCGATAAGGCCGCCCATTGCTACCTTGTATTTTCTTTGTGCCTTATTTCTTGTTTTGACTGTTATGTGGTATTCAATAAAGAGTTATTGTATTGTATTGTTGTTGTATCCCTTCCCATTAATTCAATCTGAGGATAACTATTAAACTCATAGTTATTTTAATTTATTTTAAATTTCTTCTTTAAAGAAACAGTCCCTAATAGTTTTACCACATGGCCACCACAGCGTAGGGCAAGAGCAGCCGGGTCTTTTCATGACACTCAACAATGCGGCGCAGGCAATCCGGTGACGATGCGTGACTCTACTGCCAACAGAGTCGACTCGCTGTTTTGCTCTATGAAAATTAACACATTTTTGCTCAAGAGCTTTAAATGGAATAAGGTGTACAGTAAGTTACATGAGCGTACTGAGGGGGGGAGGGCATGGGGTAGCAGCTGCCCCCCTGTAACAGGAAAACAGTAGGTAATAAGGGTCACCAAAGTACCGTACGTGATGTACCTTCAGTTTGGAGATAGCGCCTTCCGATATGAGAAAAAAGTTGACTAAAAAACAAAGCTGACCCCCTGATCTATCTACTGACGGTAAAAGCATTCTATCTTCAAATTTGCTGCCTCAATAATTCACATGAATTTCAAGAAATGTCGTGCAATGCCCTCGAACATGTGATTCTTTCTAAGAATAGCTTTCAACGACGTCTTTTATTTCTGGTATACGTTTCGAATATCTTAGAATATACTCTTATGAGCGTAATTCAAAGGTAATTAGGAACTTAATCCGGTGTCCTAGCAACGTTTTCATATGGCGAGCAAGTTAAGCAAGAAACAAGTCGTTAGCGAGCACTGGTTGCGTTAGTGGAAACTTTAGTTGCCATTTTATGTTGGCAATATACCGCCGAGAAGTGAGAATGTTCTGGAGAAATTCAAAACGAGAATACAAAATAAGTTTCTTGTTAAAAATGTAATTATTTGCAGACTGCAGGTAGGTACCTACTTACATTGCCATCCAAGCTACATGTTCATGAAAAAATTCAAGTCAGTCCAAACACTGAGAGTGGGTACAATATAACTGTCAAGATTTAATCTAAGCAATTATAACACATTATTTACATACTTAAATACATATTACAAACATTGCAAGTTAATAAAAAGCTTGTAATAATAATAACTGTAGTAAAACTTTGCCAATGTATCCTGGTACGTTAAAATGACATTTGCAGTGAAATGGTTCTACGGCTGAAACGGTTGAGTTTCTTCCATTGTGTTTTATTTGCCCAAAAAGCCTTTGTACAGCTCTAAAATGAACGGGAATAACGAAATTTCACACTCTTTGAGGTCAATGAATTTATCTCAACATTTCAAAGACCCCAATGCTTTATTACCCAATTGAGCGTAAACGATAGAAATTTCGAAACAAACGCCTGCTAGTTACCGCTTTGACATCAAAAGCGTGTTCTATAGACACGATTTTCATTTGTTTCCAGCTCACCAGCTTGAGAGGTGTGGCTGATAGTTAAACAGGCTCATTTTCCACATCAGAACGTTTGGTTAACCTACTTAATCTACTAGTGTGTGTTGACTCTAGAAGGCTCAGCAAAAGTTAAAGTTTCAGGCTAAGGGATCTGAAGTTACTTTTTTTTTTATACATAGAAAGTGGGTCACCTGACGGATGCGTTGCCAACATAGAGGGCAAAGATGAAATGTCTCTTGTGCCCATTATTGCCCCGGCTGCCTTACTCTCCACACCGGAACGCATCAGTTGAAGCACTGCTGGTTAGCGGCAGCATTAGCGAGTAAGATGGTGGTATCGATCTGGACGGATCTTGGAGAAGGTCCTACCATCGGCAACCAATGTTACTCGTAGCTTTTCCTTATCTACAAAAATGATTTATTTTGCTCACGAATTGGCCGGCCACTGAATACTTCATCACGTGAAATAAAAAAATAATTGGTTAATGCCCCCTTTATAATTGCTACTTATTAAGATAGAGACCAGAAGGCCAGTAGGTGATAACTATTTGGGACAGTGTTGGGCACAGGGATATTTACCTTATTTGTTGTAAACTTAAAAAAGCGTAAATAAAGACGAGGTATTCAGATATTTTTGTCATTTAAACAATAGACAAATAATATTGCACCTTTGATTTCGACCGTTGATGTGCAACATTCGCTTTCTAACATATCGTAAGTGAAAGCCCGGTTGGCTTAATCTATCCAAATCAAACCAAGCCAAATTGGGGGTAGTCTCCCAGCCACTTGCAACGTTGAACTCGAATTTCGAACATTCACAGCGAAATGTGTGGAGCTCAAGAGCTCTATACTCGTATATCGAGCGGTGTGCAAATTTAGGCAACTCAATTCTATTCTATCATGGAATCTCAGTTACGTGACGGCAATAAATGTCCGTATTTTAAGGTACATTACCTGTACATCCTGCGAAGTAATTCAGTGGTGTGCGTGAAGTTCTCAATCTTTACTGGGCCCGCGTGGGAACCGCGGCCCGGGCCCTCTCATTCTTGTGCCCAGCAGTGTGATGTAAAAAAGGCTGATGATGGTGATGGTGATGGTGATGATGATGATGATGGTGATGGTGATGGTGATGGTGATGGTGATGGTGATTGAAGGTACCAGAGCCCAACACTGTCCAATAGTTGGCACCTCCAAATTCATAGCAGTACATTGTGACACTTTTAGAAACATAGCCTTTTTAGACAAAGAACGCGATTTAATTTTTGTGTCTTAACTTTTTAGAGTGAGTCGGAGGTTTTAATTTTTTTTATTTTGTTTACAGGTTTACGACAAATTTGGACAAACAAGGCGTTACTAACCAGGTAAGTAAGTCTATTATTAGGATCGTTCTTAGGTAATAATATTATAATCAAATGGCAATCACTTGCTATAAGATGAAAATCAATTGAAATATTGTTAGATGTATTTTGTCATAACAATGGTATATAATATACACTATTTCCGTTTTTTTTCTCGGCATTCAGAAATTTCGCAGGTATTGATACTTTTCATTCAACAACTGCTATAAACCGACAAAAAGTCAAGAAATTCAATGAGGGTACCACTTTTTTCAAAACTCTGTCACGTTTTTGACGTAAAATGCTTAAGTGCGGCAACAAATTTTTATTACAAATTTAAAATGCTTAAGTGCGGCAACAAATTTTTATTACAAATTTTAGCTCATCTTTTCTTCCCCGTTTTCTTGACTTATTGGTTGGTCTATTCATTCTCTTTCCATATAGCTACCTATATACTACCATACTGTTACCAAGAGTACTAAAATTACTTTTGCAAATTAATAAATATCATTATAAGTAATGAACTCTCCTTAGGGCATGATGGCAACACATCTCGAAAAGTGGCAGAATAGTATAAAGAAAAACTAAATTCTGCTCCCGTCTATTTCCTCTAAGTGTTCTAACGTAGAAGTGCCGAGTATAAAAGCGACAACGATGTTCAAAAATACTGGAACATTCTCATATCTTTGAGCACCTCTTGATGTTTCAAATGTATTTGATGCTGCCTGCCTCTACTCGTTTCCGTAACAGAACTTGAAATGTTTCCTACTCGCCCATTCGTATTTTATTTCCAAAGTGTAGGTACGCGTTTTCTTTTTAAAGAAAGTGTTTAAAATCAAAAACTTTAACGTGTGGCCACAGTGGAATCATATATTTTATCCATTTATGATACCTATACTAATAAAATCATGTAATTTTTGCTTCCCTGAAGTACAACAACGTAAACATTTATAATAGAAAGTAATACTACGGTAACCATTACCACACAATAACCCCATACCCAAAACTGAAATTTACAACCGTAAATACTTGTATTTTACTTTGGAAATAAAATTTAATTGAACAACTCAAGGCTTGGGGTACTACATCATCTCTTATTCTAAAGATCTTTGAAGAACAATACCAAACTTGATAATTGCCACAAACCAACTTTCCCATAAGCGTCCGCGAAACAAAACAGCTTTGTCAACAAACCATACGTCAAGGAAATTTAACGCCATGTCAGCTAATCTCAGTCGTCACCAGTTTTGCAAACGAGTAAAGTTTTCATTACCACTGAGATATGGATGGTGAAGTTTAATATTTCTATGAGCTTCCAACGCTAATTAAAATTAACGGAATCCTGAATTTGCTCGGCGTGACCGCAATGTCAAGCTACTGGAGATGGTTTACGTTAATAAACAATGGAAATACACAGTTCAATTTACGTTATTCGATTATGTATGGTTAGAAATGTTGAGCTGTTTTGGAAGCTTTTCACAATAAGCGTATGCTGCAAACTTTTATACAAAACTAGCTGTTGCCCGCGACTTCGACTGCGTAGAATTCTGTTACTGCTATTCCGCGGGAACTCTACAATTTTTTGGGATAAAAAGAATCTTCATACTGCCTGCTTGACAAATTTCATCAACGGTGTGATCAACTTATAAAAAATACTTATATACTTATAACGTGATGATTTTTTATGTTTTTATTTCACTATAATACTTACATAAACACCTATTAAAAATAGTTACATAAATCATTATGGCAGGACTTTTTTGTAACGGCTACAACGGAACCCTATCCTGGGCGTGTCCGATACCTGATAAGATAAGATAAGTCTGTTACTTGGCGGTAGGATTAGAGTAAGATGGTCAATCTTCTACAAGTTCCTGCCCAATAGTGAAAGGAACGTATTGACAAAGCAAACAACTGTTTGAATTAGCCCTATGGACACAAAAATGGATTTATGTCTAACATTCTAGTTATAAGTTATAGCCAAAGGGTAATGATATAGCTTCACCATGTAAAACGAGGCTATGTAGGTCAAGTCACAGCAAACCCCACGCAAGTAGGGTTACCATATCGAAATATGATGGTCCTGGCAAACAGCTTCTAACTATAACTTTAAAATAAAAAACCGAAAACCCATCTTCAATTCCGGGAAACAATATACCCTATGTTTTTCTGTAATCTCCTTGTAATATTCTGTGGTTTTCAATAAAGAATATTTGTATTGTATTGTATGTCACTCCCACAATCGAGACGAATCTAATGATAATGACACCTCATAAGTTGAAATCCGTCAAACGGCTTACGCTGTAGAGCGTGCCAAAGAATTAGACACACACACACACACACTTACCGCTCCAAAAATTAAACCCTCCTTGGGCAGTCGGGTAAAAAGCGAACTCCACGGGAGGATTTTAAGTATTTTGTGCCGAATGTCAACATCATAGACAAACATTAACGTAGCTCATTGTAGAAAATAGCTCAAAGGTCCCAAAAATAAACAGACTAGAAAGTTACAGCTTTAAATGATTCGCGGTTAATTGCATTAGACATAATGAAAACGGGATATTGACTGCATCGAAATATCGGAATCTCATCAAACCTATAAGGTAAGCGCGGTCAATATCCCGTTTTCATTATGTCTAAAACTTGAAATTAACTGAGATCCTCCTATAATTATTTTCAATACTCCTCCTGTATTGTTTTCTGTTCTAACTTATTACTCTATTTTTTGTTGGTTAGGTTGGTATCCAATACTTCCACGTACTTAGTCATAAGTCCTGACGGAAAGTTTAAAGTGTTGACATGTCCCGACAAATCAAGCAGGATGGTAACCCTACACGCAAGGGTCGACGACTGCGACAAGCACGCACTATGGCCTATACTTGTACACACACCTTTGTAAGCTTTCATAGAATCAAAGCAAGTGCGCTTAGCGTAAAACAACTGTATGTGAAACGATCTATTCGGAATGAGCGTAAAATACTTGGACGCGCTGAAATACGTCATACATGTAGTATTTATTTTAATAGTTATTAAACGACGTAAAAATAGAAGACACTAATAGCTAGCTGAATTTTCTCAGAATGTCTATTACTATAGGTAAGAGCCAAAATAAAGAATAATAAAGAAAAAAATAGGTACCTAAAGTATTTATCGCTACATTTGTCGTTATAAATATGTTTTCTCATTCAGCAAATAATTAGATGATTAACAGAATCATTAATTAACATGATCATTAATTAACATTTAAAATTGACATTTATTGGTTTCACCAACGTTACTAATGAGGTTTTGTTTTCGTTCGTTAACGTGCGAACGAACTCAATGTTAGCTCAATTTAGGACCATTTCTCACCAAGCACTTACCGTACATTACATACAAAATATCTCCAAGTAATTTCTCTTTGTGGTTGTTTACGTGTGTAATTAATACAATAATTAAGTTTACGAACGCTCGCTTTATTTAAGGCTTCTACGTTGCTTCGTTATTTTAATTGACGAAAATTAATTTAGTTTCGTGTAATAAAACCTTTTACATAATAATGTCTACGGCGGTGTGCGAAATCGCGAGTCGTACGTAATAGTAGTTTATGCAACTGCTACATAATGAGGGTCCTTTTCGCCTCGTTTCATAATAGGATCACACGAGTGTTTTAAGGCCTAATTATGTACAGTTGCATACATTACTTTATCTACACACATATTATAAGTACTCTAAGATGGGTTCAGAAGCCGAAGACATATATCATACCCATATCTGTCACGAATTTGACTGTTTTTTTTAAATCATAGACAAACATACCGAGCTGACGTTTCGTGAACTGTTTTTTTTTTGTAAAAAAAAAAAATATATATCACATTATTAATTATACATGTCGGACTGAACTCGACTTATATACGTGAGAGATCCGTTTTATTTCACTATGATTGTAAATTACGTTGGTTGTCAAATTCGGTACATCGAATTCGATGTCGTAGTGACTATTACTTTACTGCTGGACCTGCTGGTCGTGGTGGTTGGCGGCGGAGGCGACGATGTACTGCAGTGCTGGTCATTTTCTACGGTTTCTGAACGCATTATAGAGGACTTGTGATAGGTGTGTAGATAAAAATAATTATGTTAGTTAGAATACCCCACTGGTGAAATTCGAGATTTCCAATTACTAATACGCCCCATTGTATGGCGCAGGCCTCGTCTTACAATATGTTTGTTTATTTCACGGATAAATATTTATTGTTGTTTTTTTTTTTTAATTCATGACTGATACTTGTGGGGTTTAAGAATAACAATACGCGGTAAGTTTCCTAACTTACTTAGCCTACGAGATGGCCTGGCGACTTAATTTAGTTGTTTGGAAACGAAAGACGTAAAAACATGTATTTTTGTAGTGTTAGAAGATATTTTTTTGCGAAAAGACATTTAAACCTAAAACAAGACCTAAAAGCAAAATGTCTGAGCCAAAAGACACTTCTGAGAAACAATTTTCGCTACACTAAGCTAAATTGTAGACTTATTTAGTTCAAGAAAAAAATGAAATATGAATAACCAACCAGCTATTGTGCTTTGCTTTCGCGCTTTAGTTCAAGAAAAAGGAGCTCCGCAAGCAACACCTGAAACAAATAATATCGAAATGTACATTTATCTTATGTAAACGTCCCGAAGAGTGTTTCCAAGCGAAACCATGCAGAAGGTATAACCTTAAAAAGTTTTAAATTCAAACACATGAAAATAGGCGAACAATTTGTTAATACCGAACTCAGAACAACTGAGATTCGCAATGTTCTCGCGTGAAAACTAAACGAAAATTGTTACGGCTTAAAAAGTTTTGATTAAAATACGTAACGGAACCGAAGACGAGGTATCATGTTTGGTTGTTTCATGGAAACTTAGTCTCGAAGTTACAGGAGAATTGTTGTAATAAATTCATCTTGAGAAATGTTGCCTTTATGAAGGCATTGTTGATTTATTTCGTTGCGTATTTATATTATAATGTTTGTTACTCTACCTTATTCTTATTATAATTCAGGAGCGCGTGTGGCCATCGAGGTTCGGTAGGTCGTATCGTAAACTAAACACTGAACTCACCACACGATCACACAATTTCCATATATTTCGGAGATTAGCATATAAAGTATAATCCGTCAAAAACATAAAATGTAAAAAAAATGCCAAGTTTCACACGCAGTCCTTTCACCGCAAAGAGTTGTGAGATATCTTGTATAAACAAAGTCAGTTATTTTGGGTAGAGTTGGCTTCTATATGGAAGCACTTGAACAATACATTTATCATAGAATTGTCGTCTAATTAGTTACTTACCAACATTTATAGTGATTGTATGAATATTAGAAATGCTTATTTTTAATAATAAATAGTGACTTGGCACTCGAACGGCAATACGTAATTAAATAAAAACAAACTACAATTTCCACTGCTAAGACCTAAGTGTAAGTTACTAGTGCACTTAAGAATAAAGTATATTAAATAGTAGATTATGTCGCTGTGCATATTATGTGCCGTGAGTAGCTTAGACAAAAGATGCCACTGCTGAACTTGACTTGGCGGGCCACTGCTGTGCCCGCAGGACAGTATCGTTTAACATAGACACCTATAAGAACTAGATGCTCTCGTGAGATATAGTAACTAACAAAATAAAATTAATATAAGTAATAAAAAATAATATTGAAATAAAAAGATAAGTGCACAAGAGTATTATTTTTATAGACACATAGACACCTATAGGAACTAGATGCTCTCGTGAGATATAGTAACTTACAAAATAAAATTAATATAAGTAATAAAAATTAATATTGAAAAAAAAAAAAGATAAGTGCACAAGAATATTGTTTTTGTACGCTTTTTATAAAGATGTCACCCTTTTAAACCTGACCTTGAACTCATAAGGTAATTTCAGAGAGCTATGTAGCCTTTTAAACGACCTATACATAAATTATGGTAAAGAAAAAAATACTCCATGATAATTTCACAAGTTATGCTAATATAATAACTTAATCTTTCTCAAAGTGTCATATATAGGTAAATTCGTAGTCATGCGATACGATGCCGCCGACTCATTTCAATTTGCCTCTGTAATTTGACTGGCAGAGACTGCCATACTTACTGCAATAAAATTATATTGCTCCTGGTAACTCAAGACTTATAAATGCATGAGAATTTGATGAGGTTTTTAGAGTTCCACCGTGAGGGATGCGAGTGCAATCAACAGTTAACTTTTGACTCTCAAATTTTATCACTTCCTTACATTTGGGGAGCGGACCGGAAAAAATAAGATTGGCTTAGTTTGTGGGGTTATCCACATAGGTAAAAAGTTCCACGAAGACAAATTTTCTACAATGTTGTTTTACAGGTGTGTTACTACTTTTAAGATACCAGATTACAGGTAATATCTAAAAAAAAGTGAGTAATCCGGTATCTTAGGCCCGAGTACGAATATTCGAAACCTGCGTAACGTAATCGGGTAGTAAACGTTATCGAGAAATTTGTATGACGTTTGGAACTAAAATTTAGTATGAGATTTCTCAATCTCGATACGATAACCGTAACGTTACGCAGCATTCGAAAAGTCGTGCTCGACCCTCAGATACTAGTTTTGTCTGAGTCTCATAGTAGTTTTCACAGAACAGGTAACAGGATAGAAGGAAAGAGTTCATCAATTTGTATGGGAACAGAGCGGGAAACATTTGGCGTAGGTGTTTTGACGTCACGAGTGTAACATAGCGAGGAAATACTTCGATTTTGTGGTGGTGTTTGAACAGTTAATTGTTGAAGAACAAGGATTTTTAAGGTATACCTGTTTTTCTGTAATCTCCTTGTACTGTTTTGTGGTTTTCAATAATAGTACATTATTGCCGAGGCTCGGAAAGTAGGGAATTGCCTTGTCTATTGAATATATAGTGCTTTTCTCAAATAATGTGAGGAAATTAAAAAACCTCGTTTGCAAAAAAAAAGCAATTTAATAGATAAATCACGAAATAGGTTAACAAAAACCAAAGCGTCCAATTACTTGATGTTAAATGTGATTAAAAATTATGTCAAATTCGAGTATACCGCTGCAAAATTACACGAAATCAATACCCATGACCATTTTTAGTGAAAAAAATTACAAACTGTCATCCGCCATCTTGGATTCAAAAAATAATGTAAAATTAGAACCAACCGCTGCCAAATTACTCGAAATCGATACCCATGACAATTTTTAGTGAAAAAAATGACAAACTGTCATCCGCCATCTTGGATTCAAAAAATAATGTCAAATTTGAACTCACCGCTGCCAAATTACTCGAAATCGATACCCATGACGATTTTTAGTGAAAAAAATGACAATCTGTCATCCGCCATCTTGGATCCAAAAATAACATCAAATTTAAGCTCACCGCTGCCAAATTACTCGAAATCGATACCAATGACGATTTTTAGTGAAAAAAAATGTCAAACTGTCATCCGCCATCTTGGATCCGAAAAATAACATCAAATTTAAGCTCACCGCAGCCAAATTGCACGAAATCGACACTCACGACCGTTTTCGGTGAAAACAAATGTCAAACTGTCATCCGCCATCTTGAATCCAAAAAATTATGTCAAATTCGAGCTCACCGTAGCACAATTACACGAAATCGACACCCCTGTGATCATTTTATTTACAAAAAATACAAACTGTCATTCGTAGTTTATGATTGAAAAAAAAAACTTAACACACGCATTGCGATAAATCGGGCTGGCTTGGCTGTATGCAATTATTCTTTGGCCCCATTCTACATGTTACAACTTTTAAAAAGTTAATAAAGCGGGAAAAAATGGAATGGAATCGAAAGCCATTTCCATTCACCTTCTTCGACGGATTCTGCGTTTAAAATTTTGAATGAAAAAATTGGGTGCTTCCCGGGTTCTATTTTCAAATGGAAAGCGAGAATTTCCGAGCATGTTTGAGAAAAGAATATTTGTATTGTATTGTATTTTGTTGGTAAAATCTGACGTCGCACACAGAAAGTGGCGGCGAGCTAGAACAAGTAATGTGGTTCTCAGGCCTTCTTTTCGGCACGCGAGGTAGATAGACTCTTTCCTTCTATCCCGATGTAGTTCTGTGGTAGTTTTCTATTTAAAATGCGTTATTTCTCTAAGTGACGAACTGCTGTTAAATTAGTTGTCTGTCTTAAAGTATCGTAAGGTGTCACAAGGAAACGCACAGAATAAAACTTGTTGGGGAGGTTGCGAGTCGATTATCAAAAAGTCTATACGATCGAACACAGATTGACTTTTATATTGAGAAATTCTCTTTTGTCAACCTTTTCATCTTTTCCCTCCTACGTATTTCTATGATCACGATGATTACAGCTGCTTTGAACAATAGTGGTTTTTATTTTTCGAAATCCTTTACAGGGCTGTCAATTCACCTTGATTTACTACTACTTTACATATTTGCCTTTCATTATTTGACACTAGTAGAAATATATTAACTTTGGCTTTAACGTCAACTTCACTAAAAAGTCAATTAATTTAATCTGGTGCACTCAAGCGGAATACTGAAACGAACAATACCACCAGTCTGGTGTCATCGAGATTAAATATCTATCGCGAGATGGAGATAGAATATCTATTGTACCTCTATATAGAATAGGTATCTATTGTACCTATACCTCTATGAAATGTCGCAATGAAAACTGATCTCGATAAGAGCAAGACGGGCTTCTGATTTTGTGAATTCGTGATAAAGCCTATCAGGTTATAGTAATTTATGCAACTATTACCTATATAATGAGTGTTTTAAGGCTTAATTATGTAGAGTTGCATAAAATTACTTGTCTTTATCTCACATTATAAGTACTTACTCTAAGATGATACTTAAATTCATTTTCGGGGCAATACAAACTTGTCTATAAAAAAACTAGCCAAGTTGTTATATGAAGATGGAAAACCTCTTGAATAACACTTGGCACCCGTTTAGATTTTACCTCTTTTGTTCAGTATTGAGCTTGGCTTCCTATTTCACATTTAAGTTTTGGTGGGATTAACGACTTCTAACTTATTGTAATCACGGAAAGTAGAGCAAATCAAACAGATGGTCACTGTTGCTACTTTCATATTAGCTCTTTGCATAAAACCTCTTTGTAACTTTAACGACATGATTTAAATTAAATGAACGCAAGTAAATTTTTAACTTCGCGCGGTTTACAATAGGCTCTTTTAACCCTTTGTTGTTTAAACTCGATATAAAATTCTACGGCTCATCAAGTTACAAAACGGGCGTGCGAATTTCCGTGCCTGTGAAAATCTTTATGCATTTCCCTTGAATTTCTCAGAGTAGCTTCATTTGGCTAACGAAATAATACAATTAGCCTTTGAACGTTTTCACAGCTGGAATCGCTTTAGAATAAAACGTGTGCTCTTTTATGCTTTGTTAATTAGGTGTTCCAATTGAAGGAGAATAAAATGAATGAGGATGAATGAACGATCATGTACATGCTTAGCTTACAAGAAAAGTTGTGTTTTGTTTGGCACAGGCAAATTTCAAAGTTTTGCATGAAAACATTATGTCGCATATACTTAGTTGTCTCGCACGCGTAGTCGCGGAGAAGCGGGTAAGTTAGTTGTCATTATTCATCATCACCATCATAATATCAGTCGCAAAAGATCCACTGCTGGACATAGGCCTTCCCCAGGCATATCCACGACTTCCCGCGATCTTTACCAGATCGTCCACCAATCTCGTATAAAAAAACAACGCGCCTTAATGTTTTACTCATAGCAAAGGTAGTTTAAAACAATATAAGCGTACATGACTATTACGCAAAAACTTACGAAGGTTTTCTAAAACTCATGGTCACCTATTAACAGTGGGAAAACTGCGGTATTTACCTGGAACTATTGAAAACGTAATGTTCAAAGTGAACTCTGCTGCCGTAAAATGTACTTAGTGTACTTACGTTTCAAGTGGTTTCTGCTACGCAAGTTATTCTCTCAAAACTGTATTTTACCGCATATTGCATAGTAATTTGGAATTTAAGAGTATCACGTACCGTATGACTCAAATATTATCTTTCGTACGTGATGCAGACCAAAATTACTATTGCGTTCCACTGTGGTATCGTTTCACAGTTTATGTTAAAGTAATTTTTGACAGTCATTTTATTTCATTTTTCGATTTATTACGAAAGGGTTTCCCAAAAGTGTGATAATCAAATTTCATCATCATTATTATCATGCCAGCCAAAAGACGTCCACTGCTGGACATAGGCCTCCCCCAAGGCTCTACACTCAAACCGGTCTTGTGCCTTCCGCGTCCACCGCGATTTCGTTATCTTTACCAGGTTGTCGCTCCATCTTGTTGGAAGCCTACCGACAGCTCGCTTCCCGGTCCGCGGACGCCATTCGAGAACCTCAAAAATCAAATTTATCCTGCGGCAATTTTTGTGTTTTGACTCTCATTTATTTTCAAAATTATTAACGCCATTTTGACGTGGGCGTTTTTTTTCAGTGGCCTGATATTAGTATCACTGCTGCATGCTGAGCAAATGCAAGGACAAGTCATGTAAAGCAAGAACAGTTTTTTAAATAATGAATGTGTCCAAGTCATCCCGCTTAATCCCATTTGGTCTCTATCGCCATATTTGGAAGAAGTTATTCTGCTCCCAGAGGAAGGGCTACAGATTAGTCTGAAACATGTCAAGCTATACTCGATTGATACAATAGTAGTTAGCCAAACATTGTGAGGTTTAACAGACAATTACAAAGCAATTAAATTCAGCGTTTGAAGTTCTCATTTGGAGGAGGCCCACCAGTGGGATACTCAACTGTGGGAAGGAAATTGTTCGTATTTTTATTATTATCTGCTATTATCAAGTTTGGTATCAAGAGTGACGACTAGAACGATGTCACCAAAAAAACATGAGAATTGCCCTATAATAATAACTGCGTTTTAGCCTACAGTTTACAAACTTCATAATATATTACAAGTAAATGCTTTGAGATGTAGCTAATCGCTACGATCAATTTAAAGTTTTGGTGCATTAATGGAGTATTTATTACAAGTGGTTTTGAACATTCATGTGGATTCGAATTTAGTACGAAGTTTAGTAGTTCGAGCAGTTATCTGCAGTGTTGCCAACTCGTGGGTGTTTGGGTGTTCTTAGATTTAAGGCAAAATTTTGGCGAACAGAATTGTTATACAGTAACATAAATTAAAACACAATACTTCTTTTTTATTAATGTAGCCTATGCCCGGGAGAAACGTCGAATAAATTTGTACAAAAGTGTGTAACTACGACCCATTTAACATTCATACGTTGAGCCAAAAGCTCTGTGTATTGTTATAATTTATTAATAGAAACGATTACTACAATCAAACAGGAATACGGTTTTGTTATAAAAGCTATTGATTGAATGTTCGTGAGTAGTGTCAGGTCACGGGAAATCGCCTTGTGACCTAGTTGTCATTGACGTGGAAATTTTAGGAAATTTTACTCGCAAATATGCTGACTCATGCCCCGTCATTCATTTAACGGTTATTTGAAAAAGTTTGTTCGATTGTCTTTAGCCGTTTTGATCAGGAGGCATTGCGATTTGTTTATTTATTCGTATGGCATTTTATTTTAGTCAGTCGTTCAAATACTGATTCTACTTATACGATCTAGAGTTCCATGTTGAGGTCCTTAGTCTAGTGGATGGCGTCATTTCCATCATTGGCGGCATTGGGATCTGTTATGATTAAGGAAGTGTTCTTAAATAACAAAAGTGCTTGATGTAATTAAACCTCTCTCCCTGAACCTGGCATTATGTGAGGTCGTCAAAAAAGAGGTAGCTTACGACCCAATATAGTTTAGCTAGGTCCTACAATCAAAAGATAACGTTATTGTAAAATCATGGAAAAATCTTCATATTAATTCATTAAGGCTCGCACCTCTGAGCTTTTCAGAATTAATGTGCGAACTTATGTTTGTAATTCATCACCAGCTTTTCGCTAAAGGGAAACATCGAGGGGAAGCATGCACACTCCTGTGAAGCAATTTAATGGTGTGTGTGAAGTTCCCATTCCGCACTGGGCCCGCGTGGGACCTATAGCCCAAGTCATTGTACATTTATCTATGTTTTAAAACCAAGAACAAGCAGACGGCAAACGAAACCTCTACCTACTTACTATAATTGTGCAGGCAGCACCAATATGATCATAATAATAATAAAAAACATGGAATTTTTTCAATAGTTTATTTAGAGATCAGTGAGAAACTATTAAGTCTCCACGTGATAATAATTCTCACGTTACTATAAACGAAAAAACTCTTATGAGTTAATAGACTAATTTTGGCCTTACTTCCCTGTGCCATGTCACACGCACACACAAAAGTTCCTTGGAAGGTCAAAGACCTCTTAAAACTAAGATTGAGGTCCCACATAAAAATTAGTAATGTCTTGCTGCGCGGGGCTTATATCGATCGGCCGTCGAACCAATGGCGGACGGGCAAAGAATCCGTCTGACGGATTATGCTATAGTACATTAAGTGCGAACGAATTTGTGGTAGTAACATTATTTGTATACGTACCTATATGTAAGCGTATAAGTATGGATAATATCGATGGTCGCGTGGTTGGACACGACAAATCTTAGTGTGTAACTCTATGGCGAAGTTCAGCAAGAAATACCTACAACTGTGCCCTAAGCACGACTTGTCGAATCCTGCGTTACGTTACGGTTATCGTATCGAGATCGAGAAATCTCATACTAAATTTTAGTTCCAAATACGCTCACGGGCGGGCGCTGTTCCAAACGTCATACAAACTCGTTATAGTTTACTATTCGATTTTACGTGACGCAGGATTCGACAAGTCGTGCTTAGGGCACTGATCTATTTTAATTGGTGAATCTACATTGCGTTTTGATACGTGGTAAATGGTGGTGGAATTCCCTGCCTGCGTCTGTGTTCCATTGACACCACAATCTGGTCTTTTGAAGTCTAGGACGTATGGAAATTTACTAGGCAAGCGTGCTCCGTCTTAGATCACATCATTGATTTCCATCAGTCTACTATAACGTATATTTGACTATTGCTTTGTTTGTTCGATGCTGAGGGTCGAGCACGACTTTATGAATGTTGCGTAACGTTACGGTTATCGTATCGAGATCGAGAATCCTCATACAAAATTTTAGTTCCAAATACGCTCACGGGCGCTGTTCGAAACGTCATACAAACTCGACAACGTTTACTATTCGATTTTACGTTACGCAGCATTCGTAAAGTCGTGCTCGACCCTCTGTGTTCATCACGTAAAACAATGTTTAGTAGTTAGATTATCTGACGTAAAATGACGCGCGTCAATCGCATCGCGTTTAACGTAGCGTTTTTAATGTTCCGTACCTCAAAAGGAAAAAACGGAACCCATATAGGATCACTTTGTTGTCCGTCTTTCTGTCTGTCGTCTGTCAAGACCCTATTTTTTCTGGAACGCGTTCAGGTAGCATGCTAAAATAAATATCAAATAGGTACTCAAGCCTGCGGTTCCTTGAAGCTGTGAAAAAATCAACCTTCTAAGTCAACGCAATCAAAAGATACAGTCATTAAAAAGGCTATTTCCATACAAATTGCCGAAATCCAAAAACCTAAAGGGTACTTTCAGTTGTCCTAGAAACTTGAAATTTGGTACGAAGGTAGATCTTATAGCACAACCACTCACAAAAGTCTCAAAATCTTAAATTTTTATGTCTGTCTGTAGATTAAACAGACCAATATAAGTTGACCCCACACTGCGTACATTTTGCTTAGGAGCAGGGCTCTGCTAACACTGGACTTCTTAAAACACTAGGGAACGCTTTAATAAGCCGTTTGTAAGCACAGCGGTCTTTAAATTTTTTGTGGTGCCAAACGATTTATTGCTCTTGTCTATGTTCAACCGGTGTAATTACGGGCACAAGAGTCATTTCATCTTAGCCCTTTAGGTTGGCAACGCATCTAGCAGCAGGCTGGGTTGGTCTGTGGTTGGGCAGTGGTGATCACTTGCCACCAGGCAACCAACTTGCTCGTTTGCCTTGGCTTGTCGTTAAAAAAAAATTGCTACAGTGCTGGTTGGCCCATCCAATATTATTCTTTCATGTACTGTTTTCGTGTTCTAATATATGTCGAACGTATGTGAATAAATGTGTGACTCTTTCTCCCTCTCTCTCTATTGCCGTACTCGTACTCAATTACCTGTTATCAATTTCATGGTTCATTAAATTTATAACAAAGGACGGAAAACTCCGGTTTTCTCCTTCCGTTTATTGGTTCGCAACTTCTCGAGTTACAGTTTCAATTAAGCCATTAATGAGCAACGAAAACGTGACATGAGATGTAGATATGTAATAATAACACAAGGCAAATAAAGATAATGGTCATCAAATTCTGTAAAAAAGTATTTTTAATACATCATCATCATCATCAGTCCACAGCAGTCCACTGCTGGACATAGGCCTCTTCCATGGCGCGCCACAACACTCTATCTTCGGCTCCTCGCATCAATAAACCGCTAGCAACCCTCTTAAGCTCGTCCGTCCATCGTGCCTCAGGACGCCCCACACTACGTTTTCCCGTCCGTGGTCTCCATTCGAGGACTCGATTGCTCCACCATTATTTTTTTTATACGAAAAGGAAGGGAAACGAGCAAGTGGGTCACCTGATGGTAAGTAATCACCACTGCCCATATACACCCGCAACCTCAGGGGTTTGCAGATGTATTGACAACCTAGAAAGCTAAGATAAAATGCCTCTGAAATTACACCGGCTGTCTTACTCTCCACACCTGAACACAACACATTTTCTAATAAATACAGTACCAAACGAATCCACAAACTAAGGTTCCGTCGAGTATAGCCCGATGTGTTTCGGACTAATCCGTAGTCCTTCCTCTGGGAGCACATGCGTCAACGCTACGGATTAGTCGGATTAAATGTCGGGCTATACGCGACTGAACTACGAGTGTGATCCGTTCATCTATGATTGAATCTCACGGAAGTATCATGTTAACTGACCTAACCAACTTAGAAAAGTTGAAAACCCCCGACATCGTCATTTCAAAGTTCAATATTTAAAAAAAGGGTCAACCGATTTTAATGAACTTTAGCTAAGAACCATCTCGATTAAACTAGCTTTCGATTTAAAAAAACCACATCGACATCGGTCCATCCGTTTGGCAGCTACGATGCCACAGACAGATACACAGATACACAGGTCAAACTTATAACACCCCTCTTTTTCGCCGGGTGTTAAAAATAATCCACATTATAGTGTCTGCATAAAAATATATAAAACACTGCGAATCGCTGGGAAACAGTGCTAGTTCAAAGAAACGATTGTCTGTGAAGTTAGCTCGGAGTGCAGGCTTTGCCGACACAATTTTAACTTTATGCAAATCGGACTTGTAGCTGAGTTTTTCCCTCGTATCGGAACGAGTATCGGGGAAGTTTCGGCTTGGGGAAGTTATTTTTGTCGTTTATCAGGGTTTGGGTAAAAATAAGGATGTGTTTATTGACGGGGAGTTATGAAGTTGGATAATGTAGTTGAGGATGAGAAAAAAAAAACTTGACCAGACTTGGTGGTCAGTCACTCTAACTACCGCAGTTTGAGGTACCGATATCAGCAATGCCCCATGATGTTCAGGCATTTATGTTATGAAACCCAGTGAGTTACATTGATACTGTGATGTAGGTTTCTTTCTACCCCAGAAAGTACGAGTAGATTAATAATTTCCCTTACCAATAAACAGAAACAAGCAATCTTCAATTAAACACCCAAATTACTTTTCCCAAACACAACGCCAATTATAAATAATATCATAACTTAATTGGTATAACGTGTCGGAGTTTCCTTAAATGTGTTTACATACGGAACAGTATCGTTTCTAATTCACCAAAAAGTCAATTAAACTTTAGATTACTTCCCAGCCCCAGATATTATAAACATTTAATGGGAACTGAAGACCTCTGTGTAAATCGAGTCGTGTCGTAACTTTGGCTAGGTCAGACGTACCTATTAAGGTAACTCTGCGCTTTTTAACCACAGATGCAAAAAGAGGGGTGTTATAAGTTTGACCTGTGTATCTGTGTATCAGTGTGTCTGTCTATGGCTTCGTAGCTCCTGTACGGTTTGATCGATTTGGTTGCGGTTTTTGTAAGCGAAAGCTAGTTTTAGAGATCGTTCTTAGCTTAGTTTCATGAAAATCGGTTTCTGTTTAGCCGTTTTTATTTTTATTTAAAACAAAAATGTGAGGGTTCTCAACTTCTTTAAATTTTGGTTATAGGAGGGAAGACGTTGGCCTAGACATAGTTACATGGACCAGATGAGGAAACGCCTTCGTCATGTCGTATCAGGTCAAAGAGCTGGCTTTATAGGAAAGATTACCGTAAGATACCTCATCAAAGAGAGTTTAACTCTTAAATGAATCGTGAATCGTGAATGATGTGCGATGTGTGTGTGCTCCCAGAGGAAGGACTACGGATTAGTCCGAAACATTTATTTCACTATGATGACGATGTATTATATTTTAGCAGACTTCAATAAAAGACGCGATTCACAAACTTCACGATGAGAACCAAACTGAGAAAAAAACGTTTTTGATTATAAATCAGATGATAAATCAAAAATATCAGTATGATCTTGTCATGTGACACAACTGGTTTTACATGGAATAAACCAAGGAAGTAAAATAGAAGGAGATGTGTAAAATAACTGTAAATTATGTATGGACGAAGCGGTAGTCCTAAGATTAAATCGGGTAAGTATTTTAGGTCCGTCCTCATAGGATATTCAAGAAGGGACCCGTAGGAAGAACCATATAGTCTTGATTGTAGCTGTGAAGTATGAAATCATTCTTGAAAATTTACGCCATAATAAAACAGAAAAAAATTATCTTCGCATCGCTCTATTACTAAGACAATAAGAGCGTGTGTTGATTATATTGACCGCATCGACTGTTTGACTACTTTTGCTGAGTGTTCAAGTAGCAAATGGATAAATACACTTTCATCTATCTACATTAGTGTGAATTGGCAGCGCAGAATCTTCATCTAATTAATTAAGAGAGCGCCTCGCAAATGACCCAAGGGACTCATAACGTCTCATAAAATCAACTTTGAATATAACCGGTGGCGCAAAAATGTCATCTTGGCGTTCTTATCTTATCTATTTGGCGAGCGATAATGCAAATGAAAAAGGGGGGCAACTTAATCTAAAATAGCAGAGCTCAAGTACCTAATTGAATAATTTTGTTAAGGGAATGGAATTACCGAAGGTCGGGTAACCCTTTTACGGCATTAAGTAATTCGACGAGAACCCGCAGGCCCTATGAGAACTAACGAAATTTTGTGAAAACTCAGAGGGGCAGGGCGAGCATTTTTTGCTGTTTATAATCTAGGGAAGTTAATAGACTGGTTGCGAAGTGGCCATCAGCGAGATTTAATTTAAATGGACCCGCCGTTTTATGTTCAACTTCCCTAATTGTGGGGTAATTTGGGGTTTTCAAGGGTTTCTGGTTGATTGAGAGCTGTGATAGCGTGTAAGAATTTTATTGCCTTTTTAAAACTATAAAATGTTTTTGAGAGTAGAGAGAGTAGCTGACAAATGCAAAGTAAAAAAGTAAAAATGGGCCAGTTTCCTGAAAAAAAAAAACCTTTCAGTATGTCATTTGTGTATTTTTTCTTTTCTAAATTAAACAAAAAACGGCGAATATATTACGTAGAAGTTCTACTCTATTCGTGGTGATAATTTGTGCTCGAGCTACGGAACTTTGACGCGCAAGCTACACTTTCTAGTTAAAAGCACAGCAATGTACCCCTGAGGGTCGAGCACGACTTTTCGAATCCTGCGTAACGTTACGGTTATCGTATCGAGATCGAGAAACCTCATACTAAATTTTTGTTCCAAATACGTTCACGGGCGGGCGCTGTTCCAAACGCCATACAAACTCGACAACGTTTACTATTCGATTTTACGTGACGCAAGTTTCGGATATTCGTACTCGGGCCTCTGACCTTTTACTTCACTTAGCACGAAATGAAACATGCTTCCTGCACCGGCCTTTTAACACGAAACTCACACATTTTCTTTTAAAAGCAAAGTTAAACAAAATGCTCGTTACCGCGTATACAGGGCGATAACAAAAGGTGCACAAAAGACCTCGTTCTGCGACAATAATGTTAATTTACAGGGTGTTTCTTTGCGAGGAATAGCGGGAATTGAATTTGAAATGAAAGTAATTACTGGTTGAATTTTGAGAAAATTAAATTGTTTTTTGATGCAAGCGCTTGATGTTGGCTGGTTGGTGTTTGGATGATTCTGGCTTTGTTTCTCTAGTAGATAAAGGGGAGACGAGACACACACTTACATTCCTAAACAACTTTATCAATTAAAGCATGAAGTCATTTCGCATGAAATTTTTGAATACTTTCAAATCGGGTCACAGAGTAAAAATTTATTGCTGTATTGCTTAAAAACTAACCGAATAACTTAGAATAGTTGGAAAACTCGAGACGGTTTCATTTCAAAATTCAATATTTCGAAAACGACCGAATTGACTTTGTTAAAACGTGTTTAAGAACAGCCGCGCAGATAAAAAACCTGATTTCAAATATAATAACAAAAAAAATAAAACCGCCTTCAAAAAAAAACTTAGTCGGTGCTTCATTCAAAGAATATTCCGCTCGCACCGCACCGACCTCATATATCTGCTGCTTAGTGCTAGGCCATAAAACTTTAGGCTTTAGTTTCTGTTGTCCAAAATAAACTCATTTTATTTTATTTTATTTATTTATCATTATTTTAGAGGATTATTTTACGTTTTTTTTCTAAGGTTTTTTTTTTAAGGCGGTTTTACTTTTTTGTTGAAAGATTTTTATTTCACAATTTTACGTTGATTTAACATTTTCAGAATTATCCTCCAACTCCTAACCGTTAAGGAGTTGTACCTTCCATCGTCAGCTCATCAACATAAGATGATGACTACCGGACGCAAATACTTGAATAGCCTTAGAAAATATATGAAACACATGATAAGTGCCTATAAAATTTGAGGGTTGCCCTCGATTTCCCTGAGATCCCATCATCAGATCATGACTTGGTGACAGTGGGACCACCTCAGGAGTATGATTTAACATTTTCAGAATTATCCTCCAACTCCTAACCGCTAAGGAGTTGTACCTTCCATCATCAGCTCATCATCATGAGATGATGACTACCAGACGCAAATACTTGAATAACCTTAGAAAATATATGAAACTCATAGTACGTGCCTGTAAAATTTGAGGGTAGCCCTCGATTTCCCTGGGATCCCATCACCAGATCATGACTTGGTGACAACGGGACCACCTCAGGAGTATATCCTTTCAAATAAAAAAAAAAATTGAAAATCGGTCTACAATTGACGGAGTAATCGATGAACATACATAAAAAAAAAAACATACAGTGGAACGTAGAACCTCCTCCTTATTTAAGATTTTGAGAATTTTCTGAGTGGTTGTGCTATAAGAGCTACCTTTATACCAAATTTAAAGTTCCTAGGACAACTAGAAGTACCCTTTAGGTTTTCGGTTCTTGGCAATTTGTATGGAAATAGCCTTTTTAATGACTGTATCTTTTGATTGCGTTGACTTAGAAGGTTTTTTTTTACAGCTTCAAGGGCCCGCAGGCTTGAGTATTTGATATTAATTTCAGCATGCTACCTCCACGCGTTACAGAGAAAAAGGGTCTTGACAGACAGGACAAAAAAGTGATCCTATAAGTATTCCGTTTTTTCCTTTTGACATACGGAACCCTAAAAACATCCAAATCGTTTCACCCGTTTAAGTACTACGGTGCCACAGACAGACACATGCACACATGCACACATATACCGGTCAAACTTATAACACCCCTGTGGGGACGGTTTATATTTATAGTTGTGTTATTGGTATTATCAAGTATCTCAAGTTTAGTTATAACTTCACCATGAGTATAAAGAGTTTATAATGGGGATTATGAGTATCTGCTATGCTGCTTAATTCCGCCGCCACAGTATGAATGCCAGGATTCAGGTCAAAGGCCTATTAGAAGCATTATATGTATCTATATCAATATAATACCGATGGCAATTGCAATAGTAATATTGTGATCTCATACCTTAATATAACTCCTGTGATGTCCGCACTCATCAGCTATTAACATCTCACCCAGGTACTGGCCTGGTGCTCACACAGGTGATATGTGCTACCCCAAATGTCCACCTCCTGTTGTAAAAATAAACACTATGACTTCAACTGTAGTTGAAGCCACGCACAAGAATGCCATTGATCATCATTAAAGTATTAAATGCTAAGCTTCCTAGCATGGTTGGCGAAGCCATCCAACCATATACACCATTGGGCTGCCTTAAACATCCCATGCAAGCTATTCTTGCACGTATGAGCAGAGTTTCAAACATATAAACCAATGTACTGCCTTAAACATCCCATGCAAGCTATTCTTGCACGTATGAGCAGAGTTTCAAACATATAGACCAATGTACTGCCTTAAAACATCCCATGCAGGATTCCTACATGTGTGAGCAGTTTCAAACGTATAAACCAAGGTACTGCCTTAAGACATCACATGCAGGACTCCTGCACGTATGAGCAGAGTATACCACGAAACTTAGCTTCAACACAAAACTGTAATATACATGAATGATACTTAGACCCAAGGGGCGATAGTTAGGCTTTAATTGTGTAATGATAATGTAGTATACGTTTAGGCAATACTTGTGCAGAACCATTTAGAACCAATTAGGATCACTTAGCTTTTAGCTCAGGAGTCTGGACACCACACACTTGTTAACAGTTTAACTTTATATTGAAAACATTCTAAACTTAAACTATGCAAAGAATGTGACAATAAATGACAGCTTACCATAGTCAATGATAGAAATGGCGGGAACTTGAGACTTCAGATAATGTTGCTATATACAATTATTTACAGTTCGCGATTCTTCGCGACAACCCCTCTTTTTGCGTCGGGGGTTAAAATTAACTACTTATGTTAACTAATCAAATATTTAACTCGTTTCATTCCATAACTCATCTATGGAATTCACAAACTGAGCCATTCTCAAAATTCAATATTATACGCTGAAAATCATAATAACTAGTTGTTTCTATTTCTAAGTCACTCATCTTAAAATTTCAATTTCCACATCCCTTTTTAGTTCAACTCCCAAACACTTCACTTGCCAGTAAAATCCTTTATAAATTCCGAATGACACATCAAAGCAAGTAAACCCATTGATTACGGCCGCCTTTAAGGCAGAAGCTCATTGTCAGCAGACTCTGTGAAGAACTTAGATTCAATCTATTTGCCAGAGAAAACGAACAATACCTGCCCAGTTCTAGACTTTGCTTTGAATTTTCTTTCCTTTTTAATCATACAGCGGATTACCTTTGACAAAGCGCAGCGAGAGACGGTTGAATCTAGCGTTGCATAAAGCATAGACAGAAGGGAGGCGCCTTTGGCTTATCTATGCACTAAAAATTTTCTGTCACTTTCCGACCACTTTGGGACCAGCTACACAAGTACAGCAGCACACGTCTACGCTCATGTCAAAATTTGTTTCATTCCTACAGACTTATACTAAAAAAAAACTGTCACACAAATGCAAAAAACTCGCACACAATCAACAGGCCCTGTGCGTCTTGCACAGGCTTAACGTAAAATTTTTGGCAGAGGGGAAATCGCGCGTTAACATCTTTCTTTTTCTGCTCGAAGTAGTATTGTAGGGAAGTATGTAAAGCAAGACTGGTAGATTGTTCCAAAACGGACTTTGTGACGGACTTAGATTCAGCCTTTTTACCACAGAAACGAATAATACATACATAATCAGCCCAGTTCTAGACTTGGCGTTGTTTTTTTTGCCTTGTTAATCACAGAGCAGTTTACCTCTGTCAGAGGGAGAGGCGTTTAAATCTCAACGGTTGCTTTGCGAGAATAATATTTTATGATGTGTGTCAGATAATGAACCCCTTAATATTTCAGCAGATTAAGCCAGACAGGAAGGCAAGAAATTCTAGGAAAAACCTGAACCCTAGTGTAAGTTATTAAGCAAAGAAAAATATCTAAAAACTCAAGTTACACAAAGTCAAGCTACTGTTACTTTAAATCCTGTTTTAATTCAAAAACACTTAGCTTGTTAACCCAAGGTTCTTATTAATTGATTACCGATGTAGTAAACAGAACACTTGACCTACCTACCTGTAGTGATTGGCCATCATACTCCAAGCCGACATATAGAGTGACACACCCTGACGCCCAAGTTAATTAACTCCCTAGGGATTAAAAAGTGACTTGGCATGTCACGATTACTGCTGGAATTTATTATACCGAGCGAGAGCGAAGAGGGTGCGAAGCGTTTCCGTTCAGCTTGGCCAAAAATTCTTTTGTGTGTCCGACTGATCTCCTCTGTCCCCATATTACGAAATTCGAAAATCGAAGTTCGTATCGTATCGTCCCTTTCACTCTCGTGTTAAATAATATTAGCTTGAGAGGGACGGCACGATACGAAGTTCGAATTTTGCACTTTGTAGTCGGGGGGCTGCAGGTCATATTTCTCAACCGATTCTACTGAAATTTTGTGAGCAAGTCGTTTAATTTTATAGGTATCTTCGTCGATTAAATTTTTGCAAAATTTTGAAAAAAAAAACAAAGATGTTCAAAAGAGCTCGCAAGGTTAACAGCTCTGCTCACGGAGCCACTAGTATACTTGCGTGAAAGAAAATATCATGGTCGGATTCTAAGTGACTCTGTAAGAAATCTGTTCAGCAAAAAAAAAGAGTCGAAAGTAGTGTTAGCACACGACACTAATCACATCACTTTGTAGAGGCTCGTTCACACTAACTGCTGACGCAGTGCTCAACACTTTTCCAACTCGGAGGCACTACCATCCACGATCACTGTTGAAATGGGATGACGACTAATTTCAATTGGCTTCTTATTAACCGACGTCAAAACGACACTTCCAAAACACTGCTTCGTTTGCAACTTTACATTAACACCGGCCCGAATGATTAACACAAAGAGATAAGAATAAGAGCGAAGCAGACGCCGTAAAAAATTTAAGGCCCATCAATTTGATGAAGCAGGAATAAGTCGAGATACCTATGTTTAGGGTTCCGTACCCCGAGGGTATCAACGGGACCCTATTATTGAGCCTGCTCTATGTATGTCTGTCCGCCGTTAAATTTCTAGTGTTAGGCTTAGCACCGTTAAAAATAAACACTAGAAATTTTCACAGAAAGTGTATTGCTGTAAAACCAAAATAACCAAATATAATATAAACCAAACCGGTACAAGTTTTCTACTAGGTGAGCCGCTTGATTAAGTTGCTTAGGTATAAGTAAGTTTGACGACCGGATAGCCTAATGGTTAGAGACTCTCGCTTCATAAGCTCGAGGTCCCGGATTCGATCCTCGGTCGGGGTATATAATGTTTGTTTGATGAATATTTACCTATGTAGGTAAGTATGTTTATTCGTTGTCTAGTATCCATGGTAGGCTTTGCCTAGTTTGGGACTAGGTCAATTGGTGATGATGATATTTATTTATTTATGTACTTTAAAAAGGTGGTAATGAACCCTTCTCGTGTGAGCCCGACTTACGCTTGACAGGTTTTTCTTAAAATACAGCCGCTGTTCAAATGAAGGCGTTAGATTAACCCTCTTCGTTTCCTTTCTTTGCAACTGATTAAGGTTTCGGGAGTAAAATCGGGTTTTTGTTTCGGATTTAAGCTGCGGATTTGGAGTTGAAAATTTTTGTGAAGCGAAATGTTGGATTGGCATCATTTGGGAGCGCCGGTGGGATCGCGTTGGTTTACAGGCGGCACGTTGGGGCGAAATAAAAGTTTGCAAATTAGGGGCGGTAATGTTGATATTTCGGGCCAGTGTGTTATTTATAAATTAGGAAAACCTAAGTTACTTTATGATTCATGATCTTCGTAAATTTCTTGGAATATAAATCGCATATTCTTTTTGGTACTTGAAATATAATAATATAGCTAGCTGAACGTGAAGTTAATAAAGAAATTCACAGGGAATAGGGAGTTCTGTTGTGGGTGAAAGCTAGTCGAAGTATATTCTTATGAACCCCTAAAGTACTATAGGATTTAATAACAGGTACCAAACTTCTTTTAAAAATTCAGGTTGTACAAATTTAAACAAGTACCGAGTTCCTGTTTATAATATTTGAAAAGCCAAAGATATTGCCCAGCTGCGAGGGACTTGAATAAAATATCGGTTTTAATTTATTTTCAGGCGATTGATGAATAAACACGCTTAGTCCATTAGTTCGTGTGATGGATGAATCTAATATTCATTCAGACTCATCTTCAATGGACGTTCCTACGAAGTTTAAAATTGTGCACTTTTGAGGGCATGATAATGTAGGAATTGATTGACCTTACAGACGTAAATGTATTCTTCGTATGCATTCCTCTCCACCACTGAAAGGTTGACTGGTATCCCTTTAAGGGATAAGTTCACTTTGCACTCGAATTTAATTGATTGTAACTTGTGTTGTTATCCCCTGTTTTTTTTTGTACAAATTAAGTGGTACTAACTCATGTACTTACTTAAATATGAACGATGATTAAGTATAGGCGTTACATCATACTTTTTCAAAACCTAACTTCAAATTGAGAATAGGCATCGTTCTAATTATCACCAGTTCGCGCGAACTTTACTCGTACGAATCTGCGATTAAGCACACGATCCCGGACAGGTGTCCTAATTAGCGTTCGCGCGATGGGCTGCGATTGGGATGGGAATGTGCGATGATCGCATTGGTTAGCGCGGTGCTCGCGTACCTATTCGCGTCGATCAGGGGTACTTTCATTCGATTTTGACAAAATTTACAAGTAAAATAAAATATCGTGAGACAATTGACTTAATCCGAAATTAAGCAGAACTCATGTTATGAGCAATATTAGGCAACGGATAAACATACTCATAGTATAGGTAAATAGGTAATCAGTTGACATCTAAGACTTCAGACAAAATATTCGTAGAAAAATCTGCCCCGATCGGGGATCAAACCCGGGACCTCTAACCAATAGTCTATTCGGTAACCATATCCTTCATCAGTTCTCAGTCTGACAAAATTGAGACATGTGACTATAATAATTCTTATCTTATTCAACATCCGTTATCATAATGCGGGGATCTCAGGTAAGAACATTAAAAAATTACAGTCCAATTAAATGAGAGTGAAAAGTACTTTTTTTAACTTTGTTTGCGGTCAACTTTATAGTTTTATGCAATCAACCGGAAGGGGCTATTTCTCCACTAACCGCCCTTTATAGACCCATGCCAACCCTCGGAGACATCAAATGATTCGTAAACTCAAAGGCCACGGGATCGATCCTTAACCCCATGTTAAATAAAACTTAATTGAAATGTCGCCTTTTGTACTGAATTGACATCGGCGAGGGAATGGCAGCCCATTCAATACCTTTAAATGGTTTTATAAGGTCAACTACAAGACTTGCTAAATTTTGAGTTTATCCTTGACAGAACAGACACACCATATTATTAATACCTACTTGATGAGCAGACATCAGTGTAGGTACGCCACGAAAGTTCTGTCAAGTACAAATCAAACGACCGCATAGCACAGTGGTTAGAACATCTGAATATGAAGCATGAGGTCTCAGGTTCGATCCCCGGTTGGGTCAGATATTTGTAAGACGAATATTACCAAATTTTTTTCTCGAGTCTTGAATGCTTAATTATGTATATTTATGTATATTTATTTGTACCGTAGTACAGGCTGTGCCTAGTTTGGGGCAATAGGTATTTTTTTTTATTTTAAGTAAATTTATTTTCTCAATAATGGATCGACAAGTAAGTTACGTTACCACTTACCAGTGGGTAGATATTAGCCGAGAGGAACATGCAATGATTAAATGGTAAAATGTCAGTAAAAAAACAATGCAGGATAAATGCTAAATCTCATCTTGTCATCGGCAAACTCAGAATAATTGCTTTGTAACTGTACCTACTATTGAATCTTTACTATTAGGTACCTACTACCTATCGCGAAAGATGGTGGTAGCAATGCAGACGGGCCTTGAACAAGATCCTGCAACCCGCAAAAGTAACAAATCCCTTAAAAAATGTTGAAATACTCGTATTTGGAACAAAAACGTCATAGACGCTTATACTGAACACGGAAATTTACCGAAAAGAATTTTAACACTAATTTGATGTGGCTATTAAACAACGGTCCTTAAAGGTCTTAATTTGTCGTGTAATAGATCTCTTTCGGTCCTAAAAAAATAAAAGAGTATCCTGCGCATAATTAAGAAGAATATTGTTCCTGACATTTTGCTGAATAAATTAAGGATTACGTTCTCTTGTTACTTTTTATGTACGACCGAATGGCCTAGTGGTTAGCGACCCTGACTATGAAGCTTGAGGTCCCGGGTTCGAATCCCGGTCGGGGCAGATGTTTTTATGACGAATACGAATGTTTGTTCTAGGGTCTTGGATGTTTAATATGTATATAAGTATGTATTTATCTATATAAGTATGTTTATCCGTTGTCTAGTACCCATAGTACAGGCTTTGCCTAGTTTGGGACTAGGTCAATTGGTGTCAATTTGTCCCAAGATATTTATTTATTTATTTATTATGTTGACGTTTATGCATAAGTACGTGGTTAATTTTAAGTTAATATTACTTTACAAAAATACTATGTTAAAGTTTGGGGGGGTGTTGGCTACTTAAGAATGCCAGGGGATCAAACACGTATGTGAAAAAAGTGCTTATTTACTTAAACAATGTTATTATAAATTTGATAGAAGTGTTTAGTACTTTCCCATAAGTTCACAACACCGAACTTGTCAGCTAATCAGCATTAAGTTGACTCTAAATAAAAAAAAATGCACTTGATCTTTTTATTATATTTATGTTATTCATAGCACGTGTCTCTTAAACGATTTTCAAAGTAATTTTCTTTACAGAAACCAATAAAATGAAATACATACGTGACGTCTAAACGTAAACGCAAAAAACATTATCTCAAATAAAAAACATCGGGGCAATTTTAAAAGCGTATTCTTCGCATGTTATTATGAAAGGAGACGGCAATAAAACGTAATAATGGCTTCCTTGGTACAGTCAGACGCGAAAGTAGCAAAATAATAAAGAAGTTGAATAGAAGAGTTCTCAATCAGGCGTTACTTTGCAGAGGCCTCTTTTATTCATGAACTAAAAACTATTATAATTAAATAAACACGGATCACTCACGCATTTAAGTCGAGTTTAGCCCGACATGTTAACACGTGTCACACACACACACACACACACACATGTCGACATGTTGTATGTTTTTATGTGTAAAACTATTAATTTGCTCACCCGCGTCCATAATATGTGAAAAATGGGTACGTCTATGCCACTAATGTATGTTTCCATGCAACACCTCCATCTCCTTTGCTACACGAATCAACACAGACCCAACTATCACCACCACCACTGTACTATACGCTTGTTTATGCTTGCTGATGGTGGTTTTACATAGACCTAATACCTAATAATCTGCTCACAAAATTTCACGAGAATCGGTTGAGGAATGCGATCTGTAGAGGAGGACAGCCAGACAGACATACGAAAGCATTTTTGTCCAGGCTGAAATAGAGACGCTTTGGTCGCACTTCGCTCTCGCTCGGTTAAAAAGTTAAGACGGAAGCAGGAATCGAGAATAACTTAGTAAGGATAACGGTGTAAATGCATTTTACAATTTCTGTGCCCTAAGCACGACTTGTCGAATCCTGCGTCACGTAAAATCGAATAGTAAACTATAACGAGTTTGTATGACGTTTGGAACAGCGCCCGCCCGTGAGCGTATTTGGAACTAAAATTTAGTATGAGATTTCTCGATCTCGATACGATAACCGTAACGTAACGCAGGATTCGACAAGTCGTGCTTAGGGCACTGATGCAATTCATTTTATTCTTATAATAGAAATAAATCTTGTAAAGACCTTTTTGCTCGGTACGAATGTTTTTACCCTTTTTTGTTGACTGTACCTGAAGGAATCTGAATGTGCCGGGTATGCAAATATATTCAAGTTGTCTTTAGACTTTTCACTAACGTAAGTTTAATGTGCATTCGTTGACTTCTAAACTGGAACTAAAATTGTGGAACGTTAAGACAAGAGGCGGAATTCTTTACTTATGTTTGTGTGAAAACACTTCTTATTCAGGATTTCGAGTTACTGTGTTGAATGCAGAATTATTTCACACTAGCTGACCCGACGTTTTCACACTAGTTTCTTGCGGCGCATTCTTCTTGGCAATCATGGTCTTTCCGAAAGCGCTGGTAGACTCAAAAAAATGACGTGTAAAAGAGCATTCAACTGCCTATTTGCTGAATAAAATTTTGAATTTTGAATTTTGAATTTTGACGAACTTCCTCATCATTATCAGCCTATTCCAGTCCACTGCTGGACATAGGCCTCCCCTAATAAGCGCCATAGCGCCCTGTCTTCAGCTCGCCGCATCCAGCATCTGCCTGCAGTCTTTCGCAGATCGTCATCACACCTGGCCGAAGGGCGACCTACACTACGTTTGCCGAGTCGCGGTCTCCATTCAAGATCACGTTTATCCCAAAGGTCGGTTCTTCGTGGGATATGGCCGGCCCACTGTCACTTCAGTCTACTAAACTTGACTTGACTTGAGCTAATGTCGATAACTTTGGTTCTCTGTCGGATGTATTCGTTACGAATCCTATCCTTCAGAGAAACTCCGAGCATAGCTCTTTCCATAGCTCGCTACGTTTAACTGGTGGACCAGCCCGCGCCGAGTTTCGTATTTGAATTTTTCCTAATTTTTGATATTTTTAAGGATCTGTTTGCGCGGCTACAGCGGTTATAATCGATTAACATAGGTACGTGAGTGATCAGTGTTTGGTCAAGTAATTTTAAGTTTTAGCGAGACTAACTGTTAGCAGCGGGATACGTTAGCGAGTACGATGGATAGTAACTGCGTGTTTAATACTGCGTTACATTTACGATGTATTTAAGGACCAATGACTAGAGGAGAGTTTTTTTTAAATAAGTGTCCTCGAAAACTTTTTCAAATTCCTCCTTATTTATTTCTCACGAAATACCCATAATTGCGACGCATACAACTTTTGCACATGGTTATAATCGCCTTACCGAGCGCCGCTTATTTAAGCGTAGCAAAATGCTCGCGAGCTCAAGTTTTAAACAGTTTACATTAAGTGTGAGTTACGTAGTTATCCGGAAGCTTTGTGCTTAGGGGCTTACCAATTCAATTTATGCTTTTAAAAGTCACTTTGTGCGTCGTTGGTGTTTATATTTAGGTATAGTTTTTCTTTCAGTATTAAAAAGAAAAAGAAAAATGCGGGTCACAACAGTGCGCTTATATAGCTCTACTTTGAATTTTATGTTGTATTATAATCTTCAGCTTATTTACGTCTCACTGCTGGACACCGGCCTCCTTTCATTATAGGTTTGGGATGACGAAATGTATAAGAACAATTTATCAAGTCATCTAGTTGAATTACTAAGGTAACCTAAAATTCAAAATGTTAAACATAAATGAAAGTTAGTTAAACGTGGTCTATTATCGATACTGAATCACATTACAATAATTATGTATCTATCAACAGCAAGTGATCATGAGCTCGTTGCTGATTCTGCAGGGCGAACTATTGGTGGTTGGTATTGGACACTGGACAGGCAGTTAAATCTTTTACTGCCTACACAGCCCGCCACTTAATGAGCTCCGAATCCTGTTGATAAGGTAAGCATCAAGTTGAACCACCAAACCACTCACCAAATTGAGAAAAAACAGTGTGTTGAAGATGTAACTATAGGCAAGTATCTACTTATTAATGAAACAGAGTTGTGAGTAACATGAGTAACATGTTACTTGTAAGTAACATCTTAACATCTTTAACATCTCATCGTTTTACTGGTTATTATAAAGCTGAAATAATGAATAAATTAAAACCCAACGGACCAACAATGTTTTTTACTAATGATCTTCCCAATTCTCTTCTTTGCATTTTAATGTGATTCTTGCGGCTCGAATTTCTGTTTCAATATCTTACTCCTATCTGGCTTTTATTTTACCAACGTACAAACGTTACTTTATAATTACAATTTGATCTGCCTTTCATTGCCAATCTGTATATATAAAATTCTAAACTGACTGACTCACTGTTGATATATCAACGCACAGCCAAAACCACTAAACCTAGAGACTTGAATTTTTGCACATAGATACCTTATACAATGTAGGCACCCACTAAGGAAGGATTTTTGGAAATTCCCACGGGAACGGGAGAAAACGGCACTTATATATTCGATTCCGAGTGACCCTATCTCAGTAACTATAATAGCTAGACTCTTCAAATTTGGCATAGAAGTGTGATTATAATAGTAAAAAACACTTTTAAGGATTTTCGTAAATTCCTACGGGAACGGGAAAAAACGGGATTTATATATTTAGTTCAACGAAATCCTATGAACAATAATTACTAGACTCTTCAAATTTGGCATAGAAGTAGGTGATTATAATAGTAAAAAAACAGTTTCAAGGATTTTTGGATATTCCCACGGGAACGGGAAAAAACGGGATTTATATACTCAGTTCAAGGGAATCCTATGAATTATAATTACAAGACTCTACAAATTTGGCATAGAAGTAGGTGATTACAACAGTAAAATAACAATTTCAATGATTTTCAGAATTTCCCACGGGAACGGGAAAAAACGGGATTTACATATTCGATTCCAAGTGACCCTATCTCAGTAACCATAATAACCAGACTCTTCAAATTTTACATACAAGTAGGGTATTATATTACTAAAACATTTGTCCCTGGATTTTTGGAAATTCCCACGGGATAAGGAAAAAACGGGATTTATGTATTCAGTTCAGCGAAATCCTATGAACTATAATTACTACTCTTCAAATTTGACATAGAAGTAGGTGATTATAATAGTGAAAAACTGTTCAAAGGATTTTTGGGAATTCCCACGGGAACGGGAAAAAACGGGATTTATACATTCAGTTCAACGAAATCCTATGAACTATAATTACTAGACTCTTCAAATTTGCCATAGAAGTAGGTGATTATAATAGTAAAAAAACAGTCTTAAGTATTTTCGGAAATTCCCACGGGAACGGGAAATACGGGATTTATATATTCGATTCCGAGTGACCCTATCTCAGTAACTATAATAACTAGACTCTTCAAATTTGGCACAAAAATAGGTGATTATAAAAGTAAAAAACTGTTTCAAGGATTTTCAAAAATTCCCTTGGGAACGGGAAAAAACGGGATTTTTCGTTTTACTGGCCGTAGAAAGCTGAAATTCGGCATGTACGTTGCTTAGGGAGTGTAGAGGAGCATTAAGATAGGACTTTCCAAAATTCTCACGGGAACGGGAAAAAACCGGGAGTTTTCGTTTTACGGGCCGTAGAAAGCTGAAATTCGGCGTGTAGGTTGGTTGGAGAGTGTAGAGAAACTGTAAGAGATAATTTCCAGAAATTGTCACGGGAACGGGAAAAAACGAATTTTTTCATTTTAGTGGTTTTAGAAAGCTGAAATTCGGCATGCAGGTTGCTTGGAGAGTGTAGAGGAGCATTGAGAGAGCTCTTTCCAAAATTCCCACGGGAACGGGAAAAATCGGGATTTGTGACGGTCTACAACGAGCTCTTTTATTATGATATGTCACACGGTATAGTTAGCTTGCATGCATCTTGCTTGCATGCTTGCTTGATATCTTGGTTCTTTGAAATACTCATGGTACACGCGAGCGAGGCCGCGGGCAAAAGCTAGTTATGAATAAAACTCCTCAAGTCAGCAATTTACACCGAAGTTATTGCAAACTGACATAGCTAATTATTTGTAACGTTGGTGTAATACCCAGACCGCTGTTTTGTTCTGCGAATTAATTTTCTACAATTACAACACCAAATATTTATTGAAGATAATTTTCACAGTCAACGTGCGCAGCGTAATATAGACAATGCAAACCTTTGTCTCGAACATGTTTGCACATCGCTAACTTTGCAGCATTTTGGTGTTGTTTTAATTGTTAGCGATGTAAAGAAGAAAAATGAAAGGCCTTTAATTAGAGGAGTTGTGGGAAAAGTCACAATACAGAAATCTCTCTCCAGGTAGATGTTAAGTTTGGACATCGAGGTCCGAAGAGAGATGTGAATATCACTTTGACTGGAACACAGAATAGGTACGCTATGGACAAAAGATGATTGTCTAAAGTATGGTATACTAAATGTCGTGTTCTCAAAATGTTTTCGTTATGCGTCGTTTTGTTTGAATAAGGGGTTCCTAGGGTTTTAAAACAATGAGTTGCTAAAAATGTATACTGTACCTACTCGTAGTTGAACCTGTAAAATTTTCAGAAGGTATTTACTTAACTTGGGCAGTTTAATAGATTCTACCGAAACTTAATTAACTAGCCCACTTTATTGGCTTTGGCTTTGCATGGAATAAAGGAATTTATCCAATAAAAGGTTATTTTATGAACTAATATTAATTTCGAGTCCTTTTAACTCCGACGCAAAAAGAGGTGTGTATATTTATGTCTGTATGTGGTGTCGTAGCTCCTAAACGCATTTAAAACCTATTCAGACATGCGTTTTTTTCCAATCGAAAGCTAGTCCAATCGAGATAGTTCTTAGCTAAATTTCATAAAAATCTGCTGTCATCAGGGTATCAGACTTTGAAATGAAAATGTCTGAGGTTTTTCAACTTTTCTTATATTTTTTGTTTATGTACGTTCTCGGATAGTAGGCTCCCAGTCAAATAAAAATTGTGTACATTAGAAATTAAAGCATCCCTTGACAAAAAATAAACCTAGAACAAGTTAAAACTAAAATGTGTTGGTTGACCTTTTAACTTTTAGCGGCGTCACGTCGGAGGACATAGGGGACGGAGGATCAAAATATGACTAAGTATTAAAGTCAAAGGGTCAACCAGCGCATTTTATTTTTAACTTTTTGAAGTTTGTTTTTATTTCTTACATTTTAAAGGGCTATACTTGACTGACATAATGTGAGTGGTCCGTTTATCCTAATCCTAACTAATATTATAAATGCGAAAGTAACTCTGTCTCTCTGTCTGTCTGTTTGTTACCTCTTTACGGGAAAACCGCTTCACCAATCTAGATGAAATTTGGTAAGAAGATAGTTTGAGTATTGAGGAATAACATAGGCTACTTTTTATTCGGGAAAATTATACAGTTCCCGCGGGATAGCGATAACCGAAATCTACGCGGACGAAGTCGCGGGCAACAACTACTTGCACTATAATTTTGAAGAGGTTAATTTTTAATTTATTTTTACGTATTATTATTAGCCCCGATCATCGCCTTCTGTATAATAATAACAACTTCTCATTGAGACCATTCCAATGAGCCCAAACTCGCTATATCTGCTGTAAGCTGCTGAGGAGTTAGGTATCCCGCAGACTGCTTGATGCTGCAGCACCAGGTTAAGGTTAACGAACTAACCGTACACCTAATTTCAAATCAATCGGACTTGTGGCAGTTAGTGAGGTCCCTTCGTCAACTAGAAAATGAGCTGATAATTTTTAAACTCTTGAACAGACCTTCATAAATTATAGCTAAAAGCCATCTTGATCACTTCAGATTTCAATCAGGAAAGTTGAAAACCCCGACATTGTCATTTCCAAGCTCAATATTTCAGAAACGGCTAAATAGATTTTAATGAAACTTAGCTAAGAACCATCTCGATTAAACTAGCTTTTGATTAAAACTAACTGCATCGATATCGGTCTATCCGTTTTGGAGCTATGATGCCACTGACAGATACACAGATACTTATAACATCCCTCTTTTTCGTCGGGGGTTAAAAACCGGATCAACATCTATTCTGTCTGTTCATCCATTCGGGATAAACCCATACACAGACAGGCCTAAGTAATCTTCTTCTAGTATCAGGAATTAATAAAAGGCTTTCATTCGAAATGTCCTCGTCAGTCAAAGTTTAGAACAGTCTTAGTCAAACTTATTGGAACTTGATACAAACGCAGCGGCGAACATAAACAGACTGACTAACCAATCGACGCGTAGTTACGCAAACTTGTCACAAACACAGGTAAGTTCGAGGCACGCGAGTAATAATACTGCATGCTACACTATTGGCACAGGACACAGTTAGGCTGTAAACTAACCAGTAATATAGCACAGTGAAACTTAGTAAAATAAAACGAATCACTCACGTATATAAGTCAAGCTTAGCCCGACATGTTTAGGACTAATTCGCAGTATTTCCTCTGGGAGCGCACGACCCAGCGGCAGCGAGACGCTCACTGCGCGCCGCGGCTCTGCTCGCGACTACTGGGCGCAGCTGACAGTGGCACATGTCGGGCTAAATTCGACTTATATACGTGAGTGATCCGTTTTATTTCACTATGATTGAATCTCACGATAGTTTCCTGTTCAAAGCAGTCATATAAACCTACAACACCCCCATGTTTTGTGATGGGAGTTAAAATGAACTTGGTCAGATAAAAGAACTGCTAGCAGTTGTTCCAGAGTAGTTTTTTTTTCAAACTTTTTCACGTCGGGCCCTATTTAGTATGGATTAATATTTGACTATTCCTTGTAGCCCTAAAATACTATTTTCTTATGTCGCGAACCAGTAGCCTGTAGATTTCAGGAGTAGAAAACCTTTGCCCAGATGTTAGTTTGTTAATTTTTGGCTGGTCGCGACCTACTTTTGAAAAACACTGTTAAGTATACATCAATCGATCGAACTTTTGACTAGATCTTAGTGAAATCAAGGCCAGAAATGTGCAACCGCGCAAAGTTACAAAAATACGTCAGCCTTGTTACTGTGGTAATAAGATCTGAATAATTAGCGGCAATATACAGCACCTGATTAGGGATGATATCATTACAAGTTCCACTGACGCAGCCTATTGACCGCTCACGCTAGAATTCATCGAATATTGCCCAGCGACCGCGAAAGACTCAGTGCCCTAAGCACGACTCGTCGAATCCTGCGTTACGTTACGGTTATCGTATCGAGATCGAGAAATCTCATACTAAATTTTGGTTCCAAATACGCTCACGGGCGGGCGCTGTTCCAAACGTCATACAAACTCGTTATAGTTTACTATTCGATTTTACGTGACGCAGGATTCGACAGGTCGTGCACAGGGCACAGTGGATTGATACGAGTACGTTTAATAGGTTACCGTCGCACAAAAGGAAAGTCAGTAGGTAATCTGGTCTTTGATTTAATTTGATAATGTCAAACTTCGGGAGCGAAATCTTAGTTTATTTGATGGCACGATAAATAGCTGGTCGCTTATAAACATAATATTGACATTTGGACAGCGGAGCTTTCTGTTTAGTATGTTAAACCAGGTTAAACCAACCGAGTTTTAACTTTTAAGGATGACAATAAAATTCACGAAAATGTTTTGGTAACACGTGAAAATTAATATAGGCATCGGAAGAGTAATACCTCTTGTACGGTGTACACACCAATATTATAAATATTACTTAATGTATGAAATACGACACAACGAAATAAAGATAACGATATTACAAATACTACAATGAATGGATGTTTACCTTTTTCACAATGAAAATTCTCAATTTTAATTTTGACAGCGTCAATATTACGTCAAATGGATCTGTCCTAACGAGAATAAGTATCTCTTAAAAAATGTACTATACTAATTATGAATCCGAGTGAAACGCTTTTACTATTTTGGGGAGGAATCCAATAGAGAGATCTCTCTCCAGGCAGATGTTATGCCTGGGGACTGAAGTCCGAACGAAGAGAGTTGGAAGTTGTATTTATGCAACCGACTTGAGAAACTTCGTTAGCGCGATGTAGGACAGTGACGTAGAACAGTGACGTCACTCGCGTGTGGCGCTAGGGTCGCTACACCAGCCCCCCTTTTTAGACCGGAGGTCGGTGTGGGAGTGCAGTCTGTGCGTCGTGAGGGCGCTTGCAAGGGCCAATTGCGAGGTTTGCTCAGCCTCGTTGGCGAGCGATGAGTTTCTCCGCTGTGCTGGCGGAAGCGATGAGTTGTTCCGCTGTGCTGGCGGGAGCGATGAGTTGCTCCGCTGTGCTGGCGGAAGCGATGAGTTGTTCCGCTGTGCTGGCGGGAGCGATGAGTTGCTCCGCTGTGCTGGCGGAAACGATGAGTTGTTCCGCTGTGCTGGCGGGAGCGATGAGTTGCTGCTAGTCTGGATCCTCGTCGGAGTGCGTAGCAGTGATGGAGAGGGTTGCACACTGTAGACACCAGGCATGGAGATATAGCAACATGCTAGTGGTGCACAGTGTGGTAGTCTGGCGTTGCTGTGAGACTGCGTCATTGTCGTAGGTCTTGGAAGGTTGCGTTTTTTGTCCAATGTCGAGGGTCACCAGTTTGGGAGGACCGCAATAGAGAGATCTCTCTCCAGGCAGATGTTATGCCTTTGGACCGAAGTCCGAAGGAAGAGAGTTGGAAGTTGTATTTATGCAACCGACTTGAGAAACTTCGTTAGCGCGATGTAGGACAGTGACGTAGAACAGTGACGTCACTCGCGTGTGGCGCTAGGGTCGCTACACTATTGTTATGTTTCTCTTTCCAAAAATAAAACAGACAACTAGTTAATCAAATTATAGTCTTAGAATTATGAAAAATTTACAATTAATGTTGAATCGTAATATGGAAATAAGTAACGACTCCCAGGTGTCATATTAAATAACCAAAAAATTGCCTGACAGGTTCATTTTAAAATGAATAAGTAAATGCCTGAAATGGCTTTTTTAATAAACTCCTAAATTTTGTTCTTTATTCCTTTTATTCTGTCAGTTAAATTAATATTTTTGTTGAACTGTTTATTTTTTCTTCATTTTGTGTTTACTTTACGGTGTTCTGGTCCAATGTGTCAAATAAATGTATTTTCTTTCTTTTTACTTTCTTCTAATTGAATAGTGTAGCTCTGACTGAAGACACGCGCTTAAGTGAGGAATGAAACCAATTTTGACTACAAATTAAACTAAACTTGTACATAAGAATGCATAATTTATCTTCATTTTATGCTACTGTCTGTTAACTGTGTGCCGTGGAACCATTGCCAACCGATCCGATAAGTTTAGCAAGTTAATACTAATTCAAGTTATAGCTCAAAGTTGCCTATGAAGTTTTTAAAGCTACAACAGCACGGGACGTGATGTGGTGCAGCCGTGTTATTGCTGCTTCGTGAGCTGCTTAAAGTTTTTATGCATTTTGTGCCACTGCTGTAGGTAGTGAAAGATGTTTTTTAACCGACTTCAAAAAAGGAGGAGGTTCTACGTTCCACTGTATGTATTTTTTTTTATGTATGTTCATCGATTACTCCGTCAATTGTAGACCGATTTTCAAAATTATTTTTTTATTCGAAAGGGTATACTCCTGAGGTGGTCCCATTGTCACCAAGTCATGATCTGATGATGGGATCCCAGGGAAATCGAGGGCAATCCTCAAATTTTACAGGCACGTACTATGTGTTTCATAAATTTTCTAAGGTTATTCAAGTATTTGCGTCTGGTAGTCATCATCTCATGATGATGAGCTGATGATGGACGGTACAACTCCTAAGCGGTTAGTAGTTGGAGGATAATTCTGAAAATGTTAAATCATTATTCGAAAGGGTATACTCCTGAGGTGGTCCCACTGTCACCAAGTCATGATTTGATGATGGGATCTCAGGAAAGTCGAGGGCAACCCTCAAATTTTATAGGCACGTATCATGTGTTTCATATATTTTCTAAGGCTATTCAAGTATTTGCGTCCGGTAGTCATCATCTCATGTTGATGAGCTGATGATGGAAGGTACAACTCCTTAACGGTTAGGAGTTGGAGGATAATTCTGAAAATGTTAAATCAACGTAAAATTGTGAAATAAAAATCTTTTAACAAAAAAGTAAAACCGCCTTCAAAAAAAAACCTTAGAAAAAAACGTAAAATAATCCTCTAAAATAATGATAAATAAATAAAATAAAGTAAAATGCGTTTATTTCGGACAACAGAAACTAAAGCCTAAAGTTTTATGGCCTAGCACTAAGCAGCAGAAATATGAAGTCGGTGCGGTGCGAGCGGAATATTCTTTGAATGAAGCACCTACTTCATATTTCTGCTGCTTAGTGCTAGGCCATAAAACTTTAGACTTTAGTTTCTGTTGTCCGAAATAAACGCATTTTATTTTATTTTATTTATTTATCATCATAGTATTTAGTCCACATACACACACACACACTTACACAACAGCAAGGATACATTGTTAAAAATGGTAATAAATATTGGCATTTGATTTGATTCTCACTTTATTATTTAGGTTCCAGTACCCAAAGGGTACCAACTGGGCCTATACATAATAAGATATATGTATATATATTTAAAATCGGTTCTAAAGCATAAAATAAATTAAAATAAAATACAGCTGTAGGTTTCCGTTAGCATTCTAGTTACGAGTATTTTGAACTCAATGAAAGTTTAAGTTTAATTTACTTTCAAATTTACAAAAGACCTTTTCAGATAAAATATATTCGGTACCTACCAGTAGACTTTGAAACCGAATAATTTTACTCTTAACTCAAGAGAATATCAAAGCGGTTATGATATTACAAAGTTACACATGACTTCGTTATACTAAGTGGTAAATTAATTTAAAAAGTTCCGCACCTTTTCTTCTGAGTTTTGTGAATATGAAAATTATAATGAAGACTTACAAGCCTGCTAAGTTTTAATATGACTAAGCTTTTCGTTCTTCTCTTGTTCGCGGATTGATTATTAATTCATCGTCATTATCTCATTCGAACCAACTATAAATCGTGTCCCACGGTGGAACCTTTTCGTAGAAAATGTTACGGTGACCTGACAAGGAACATCATTAGGATACTTACTGTGAGAACGTTCTACGGTGGGTCCGTGGAATCAAATGGTTTGACTGTACATATTGTAGGTCCTACTGCTAGGAAAGGACCTCCTCTAAGGTTGAGAGGGCTTGGGCTACAGTTCCCACGCGGGCCAGTGCGGACTCCAGGAAACTTCAGACACACCAATCGTCTTCGCAGAAGTGTAGTTTTCATTCTCGACATTTGGCTTCATCGAAAAGCTGAGCAGATTTTAGTAGTGCATTTTTTTGCACCGCGAGATTGAAATACTTGGATTAGAAATCTGTAAAAGTGATTTTGCATTTATATGAATGACCAAATTCTCCTCCCACGTTTGTAATTATTATTCGTTTGAGACAACACGACTAAAGATATATGTATAATAGCAGATTGCCCCGACTTTGTGTTCAAATATTTAAGGTATCGCTAACTCAGCACCTACGTTCTAGTAGCGAGCGTGTATTTTTTCCCGTCCGTATCACATTCGTATGTTTAACAGCACTATACACACCGGCAGACACAGGCGTCGACAAACGTATAAACACTGTCATTAAAGCGCCAAGTGTCTCCCAAATATTGATAAAATCGGTGTAATGCTCCGTCAACAAGCATATCCCCCTGTTTATTTTTTCAACAGCCCATCGATTCTGTACTCTACGTTGTTTAGACTACGGTTTATACTCCCAAAATTGTAACGGCTTGCTTTAATTACAATAAGGGTCTGAGTTAAATGATAAGGTGGGTGCTGAAATAGCATTTTAGAATTTTAGAGCTTATCTGGGGAACGATTTGAAATCTGTTTACCTATTGGATTTAAGTAGTTGCGGTCGGGATGGAATTCTGATTTCTAAAGGTAATGGAACAAAGGGGACTGAAGTGGTGAACGTTTTGGAGAGCGGTTGAGAATTATTTGAAGATGATTTTATCAGTTTCGCTTGTTTTATCCTGCCGCTAAGCAATAGTACTTGCACTTTCGTGTAAAAATTATAGGCCCAAGGAGCATATTTTATCTTAGCCCTGTAGGTAAGCAATGCATCTGCAATCGGTCTGGTGTTGCTGGTTGCTATGGGCATCGGTGATCATTTACCTGTCAGGTGACCCGCTTGCTCGTTTGCCTTCCTATTCCTATAAATAAAAGAAGAAAAAAACAATAATTGCAATAATTAAGTACACAGTCACAGCGTCACTTAAACTAATTATCTTTTAACATGAAACTACAGTGAGATTCGCATTACAGGATTACTCACGTATTCGTATGACAGTTGAGTATAGCCTGTAATTTTTCGAACTAATCCGTAGTCCTTCCTCTGGAAGCGCACGCTTCGCTTCGGGCTTAGTTTGCGTTTCACTACCGACGAAGCGTGTGCTCCCAGAGGAAGAACTACGGATTAGTCCAAACATGTCGGGCTATACTCGACTGACATACGTGACTGATCACGTTAAACTAATCTAATCATTTGCAGTTTAAACTCATCCACATATTATCTTCGTCGCTACGGGAACATACCTACATTTATGACCTCGACAGTCCCCAGTTACTGCACCAGACACGAACGAATGAACCATAAATATACCAAGTCCCTTTGACATGGCTTATCTACTTAGTTCCGGAGAAATTCCTCACAATTTGTATGAGATGCCTGACCCGTTGGGATCACTGCTAACAATGGGAGGAATTTGGCCCAGTCTGGTTCGGCACAGCGGAACAAGCTACAGTGGGGCGTTGTGATTTTGTTCGACTGCCGAAGGTAGGGTTTTTCGCGTATGTATATAGGTGGGTAATTTTCATTTACAAACTGAAATAATTACTTTGTTCGCGACCACAAGTGAAAAATAGTTATAACTGTGCGGCAAATGTATGTTTCCATGCAACACCTCCGCCTCCACTGCTACACGAATCAACACATGCCACACAGACCCAGCTATCACCACCACCACTAAACTAAACGCTGACGCTTTTCGGCACTCCCCTTGAGGGCATTATAATTGTCAATCACCGTCAATCATGTTATCAAGTTTCAATAAATTGGTAAGGCAAGTATAGGTATTCCAGCTAATGAAAATACAGGAAATAACCTAACCAACTTAGAAAAGTTGAAAAACCCCCGACATTGTCATTTCAAAGTTCAATATTTTAAAAACGGGTGAACCGATTTTAATGAAACTTAGCTAAGAACCATCTCGATTATGCTAATTTTTGATTAAAAAAAACCGCATCGAAATCGGTCCACCCGTTTGACACACAGACGCACAGATACACATATACACACATACACAGATACACAATACACATGTCAAACTTATACCCCTCTTTTTCATCGGGGGTTAAAAATAAATCAGACGCGGAAAAAAAATAATGAACACCGGCCCTACTGTAACTTGTAGCTGAGTATCCTGCGGGCTTCTAGTGATTGACATGGAATTTTTCATGTTCTCTCTAACGTTTACGGAGCTTAAGAAATATATATACTTATGCTATGTTTTCGTATCTTACACAATGTATGTACTTGTAACTTGATTTTATGGTTTTTGTATGGAAAACATCGCGAGAAAATAGACCAAAAATAGCTACGATCAAGTGCAGTTTAGTACCAGTAGGTAACGTACCTATGACTATTATAATTTTTTGACAATAAAATGTGAATGGTAAAAAATTGCAAGCTTTGTCATTAATAGTAACAATAAGTAACCTACAGTTTGTGAGCATTTGGAATAAGATTCTGCAGGATAGTTGCGTAACTGTTTTGACACTCGTCATCGGATTGAAATGACAGTTTTTGTATGACTGTGACAGCTAGCTGCTTCCGATACCAATTTTGTCACCAAATTCAAAAACTGTCAAAATGATGGCGATTGCGCGCGAGTTAGACAGTATGTCTGTGGTTTTTTTACGCGATTAAGTCCCGAGTATCATAATAATGTGTGAAAATCGCGAAAGCTTAAATCAATACATAGTATGCCTGCGGGTTTTAGGAATACTTCAGCTGTCAATGGCACTTCTAATGTCAAAGATGTCAATATAAATTCACCCGTTAAACGCTGACATTGGCAAAATACTCCTTGCTTGCTTAGCAAGGGTGAAAGCCATAGAAAAAATCATCCGAACCCGAATCCTGTTTTATACAATTTGTTATTGTACTACCTACTCGTAGCATCAGTATGGCTAGCACGACTGGCCGCGACTTTGTTTGTCGCGCGAGATTATATTACCCGTCCCGTTGCATTCTGAGTGACAGAAAAGGACGGGCTGTTGTTCTCGCGCGAGATAGAAGTCGCACTGTGAGTTGTGCTAGACCTACTGAGCAACAAAGTGTAGTTGGATGTTATTCTCTTAGGTGACAAGGTTGTGTTCGTTCACGCCTCTTATTGTATACAAGGCGTCGCAATGTGATTTGTTTTATACGTACCTAGTATATATGACGCTGAAACAGCCGTAAATAACCTCAGGGAATTACGCTAGTTACCAAATATACTCTTATATCACAGCGATTCGGTTTTTCGAAGTGCGCTTAAAGTTGACGAAATTATCATCCACTTTTTGAAAATGGAGTAAAGTTTCAAGACTCAAATTCAAATATTTAGATATATATCTAATTAAAAAAAATCTTACCCTGATAGGTCTAAGAATAAGAATAGTTTATTGTTTGATACATTTGTGGTAGCTTTTGTGATCTAAATCGTCTCAACAGCTTTTCCATTTCAAACCCACAGCACAAATTATCGTCTACCTATATAACTATAGTCTGTCCCTGCAATCCAAAAACGAATACTGAAATTCCGCTAGCAGTTTCACCTTTACTTTCAGATTTCCTTAAAATTCCACTGTGAAGTCAGGTATTCCGTGAATGCCGCTGCAGACTGGTATTTTGCAATTTTGGCGGAAATTCTGATAACGAAGGCATTAGTGGTTACCACAGCAACCCGATTCTCGATACTTTTCGGTATACCTAAGCTATTTTAATAGTTTGCTGGAGCTATTTTTGGGGTGCATTTGAGATGGAAAGGAGAGGGGGAGAGTTTAGTATTTTTTTAGACTAGAGTCCGAGCTTAGACTAGAGACTTAGGTTCTGGTAGGTTAGAACGTAAACATAATATTATAAATACATTAATATGAAAAAATGACTGAGTCATGTAACAAAATGATTATGACGATAAACTTTTTTTGTTCAAATATACATAGCTACAGTAAATTACAAGTCAATCTAACCACGGGAAATTATACAAGTGTAACTTCACTTGCAACATTTAATCAAAACATACGTGCTTACGTGTATAAAGTTACTTACATAATAAGTTGAATGCAAGTTGTTATTACATCAAGGGTTCGATGGTGGGGCACTGTATCTATGAACGAGATTTTAATATTTAATTGCCATTGCCACTAACTATCTCGGAACGTAATAATTTGATTAACAAGAGATGGAACGAGCAAACTAGCTAAAGGGTGAACGACCTTTTGCAGGAAATCAGTCACTTAGGTATTCCCTAGGGACAAATGTTACGTGTGTTCTTGATAGTTCTAGTCAGCTAGGTATATTGTTCCACGCGTACAAGAAATGTTAAATTACCAGAATTAAAATTTAATTTTCTATAATAATATAGACCGTTAAACGTTACGAGTCTTTTTATGAGTCTACCAGCGCTTTCTGAAATACCATGATTGTCTAATATAAAACTACTTAGAAAAGTTGAAGAACCCCCGACATTGTCATTTCAAAGATCAATATTTAAAATACGGGTGAACCGATTTTAATGAAACTCAGCTAAAAAACATCTCGATTAAACGAGCTTTCGATTGAAAAGACCGCATTGAAATCAGAAAATCCGTTTGGGAGCTATGATGCCACAGACATATACACAGGTCAAACTTATAACAACCCTCTTTTGCGTCGGGGTTTAAAAATGCGTAACTGAAAAAATAAAAACTGTTATCTACGAAGGTATCTAGTTATTAAAATATACTACATAACAGTTTTTATTTTCAAGTTATCTAGTGATTATTTTTTATTAAGCATAATATTAAAAGCATTTAGGTATGTTTATTATGGTGTTGTAGTAATAGAGAAATTTCGACTTGTTTTGGGAAATGAAAACTTTTTGTCAAGTATCTTGTTTCGCATTTTTAACCCCCGACGAAAAAGAGGGTTGTTATAAGTTTGAACTGTGTATCTGTCTGTGGCATCATAGCTCCCAAACGGATTTACTGATTTCAATGCGGTTTTTTCAATCGAAAGCTCGTTTAATCGAGGTGTTTCTTAGCTGAGTTTCATTAAAAATCGGTTCACCCGTATTTTAAATATTGATTTTTGAAATGACAATGTCGGGGGTTTTTCAACTTTTCTAAGTTGTTTTATATTAGACAATAAAATTTATTTCATGAACCCTGCTTGCAATTACTAAGAGCAAAATAGTTGCTCTTAGTAATAAGACTCTTACGTCCAAGGCTTGATTGCAAGCAGGGTTCATGAAATCAATTTTTGTATTAAAACAGTTTAAGGTTTGTTTTCAGTGCACAGATGTTATTATGAAGTTGCAAATTGCATTACGAGCGAGATTTTCAGCACGTGAGTTAAATTCAGCTCGCGATGTTTAAATAACATGAATATCATAATGATAATGGGTGCGCTCCAGATACAGAGTACGGGTAGAGTTATTTGTTACTTAACTACTATTAACTCGGCTGGCTAGCATGAATATCTCTATGAGTATGGCTAGTGAAAGTTGACCTTGCAAAAAGGCTTCAGTTTTGAAAAATCTTAAGTTGGCAAGTGTAGTGTATGTAAACCACTATTACCCTACGCAGTCACCTATTACCCTCGAACATCTAAGTAAACGCAATAAAAAGATAGAGTCATTAAAAAGGTTGTTTCCATACAAATTGCAGTTCCCTGAAAACCTAAAGGGTACTTCCAGTTGTCCTAGAAACTTGAAATTTGGTATGAAGGTAGCTCTTATAGCACAACCACTCAGGAAAGTCTCAAAATCTTAATTTTTTATGTCTGTCTGTAGATTTCGAAGACCAATATAAGATGACCCCACACTGCGTACATTTTGCTTAGGAGCAGGGAGGGCTCTGCTAACACTGGACTTCTTAAAGCAATGGGGAAAAGCGTTAAAATCTTTATACGGAACCCTCGTGCGCGAGTCCGACTCGCACTAGTTCGGTTTTTTAATTTTCACTTTAACTTAATTAGTACTTTAAATTTTAATACAGTCAAATTGCAAGAACCTTTCCCAAAAATCAAGCAAACTTTAATAGTAAAAAATAAGGCTCAAGAGATAAAATAAACTGATAAAGGGTATAATCATATTTGCATTCAATTTAAAAAGCGTAGGCCACTGCTTCAGTAAGAGCCATGCCAGATCACGACCAATATCGTTTGGCAGCATTTCTTAATTATGACATTTGACGTAATGTTGCCGTCTAAATACCTATTAGGGTCAACTTTCGGTAGCCAGACTCTTGTACTGATACAACAGAGCGTAAACAAAAGCAGATGTTAACGCTCGATTTCCCCTCAGCCAAAAAATTGGCATTAACTCTGTGTTCGTGTGCGTGTTTTTGGCAGTGTGAGAATGTTGTTTTGGTGTGAGTTTGTAGTAACGTAATAAATGACATGATCGTAGACGTGTGCTGTACGTGTGTACTTCGTCGTAAAAAACGTAGCGCAAAGATATAATGTAAAGGCTGCTCGCAAGGTAGAAACTTATCACTTTATGACAGCTGCGTCGTCGCTATGTCTGCCATTCATATTATATCTGCTAATAAAGTAGTGTTATGCGTAAATCAATCCAAGAAGTGATCCGTTCAGAATAAATCGTAAAGACTTCAGTTAAACTCTAATACGTATAAAAGAAATGTTGTCGTAAAATTAAATGGCTCCCATTCAGCACGGGGTCGTAAATAGCAGATTTCTCCGAGTTTTTATTTGTTTACTTTTTACTAAGCCCATTGACCCGAACACAATAGTTCTTGAGTAACTTAAGAGGGCTATACGCAGACCGTATATGTGTGTATATGCGGAGCGTATATGTGTTACGTATGAACTATTCGAGATGCGATAAGGCAGAGAAACATCTGCTATCCGCCTGGTGTTGGTCAGTGGACAGCGGTGATCACCTACCAACTATTAGGCTACTAACTCTTTTAACATGAAACTACAGTGAGACTCAATCATAGTGAAATAAAACTGTGCCCTAAGCACGACTTGTCGAATCCTGCGTCACGTAAAATCGAATAGTAAACTATAACGAGTTTGTATGACGTTTGGAACAGCGCCCGCCCGTGAGCGTATTTGGAACTAAAATTTAGTATGAGATTTCTCGATCTCGATACGATAACCGTAACGTAACGCAGGATTCGACAAGTCGTGCTTAGGGCACTGCTATCCGCCTGGTGTTGGTCAGTGGACAGCGGTGATCACCTACCAACTATTAGGCTACTAACTCTTTTAACATGAAACTACAGTGAGACTCAATCATAGTGAAATAAAACTGTGCCCTAAGCACGACTTGTCGAATCCTGCGTCACGTAAAATCGAATAATAAACTATAACGAGTTTGTATGACGTTTGGAACAGCGCACGCCCGTGAGCGTATTTGGAACTAAAATTTAGTATGAGATTTCTCGATCTCCATACGATAACCGTAACGCAACGCAGGATTCGACAAGTCGTGCTTAGGGCACTGATCACTCACGTACATAAGTCGATTTTAGCCCGACATGTTTATGTATATTACGTATATTTATGTTACGGCCAGGCGGACAGTGCCATCTTGTCTAACTAATGTATTTTCGGATGATTTCTGATATTTTTAAGACTCCCTTTCAGACCATGTTGCAATAAAAATAAATATATTTTTAATTAATTTCTGAATCCTTAATACTTGGGTAAACATCATCTAAAACTGTTCCACACGTCGATAGTATTACTAGTTCCTGAGAGAACCAACTGTTACGGACAGACGTATAGAAAGACAGACCGAGTATTCAATAAGGGTTCCTCTACCGTTTTAGTTCGGAACCCTAGAAAAACCCTTTTTAATCGGAAAAGAAACTTCGGCAGACAGCTTGTCAATTCCCGGTCACAGAGTCTTCAAAATTTTCCGCCGTTTCAGCCCAAGAGAAAAGTTACACGCGTTACAATTTTATGCCTCATTTAGATTGTCAATCAGGATTGTTTCCTTTGTAAGCGTTCCAATAATTTTATATTAAAACTGTTTGCCGCGCCTGTTGTATGATATATCAGCCTTATTAATGTCGTAAATCATACCTAAATCTCTTATTTTTTGGGGTTCTCTTTGTATCGTTTTATCTTAGGAAAAATACGGGAACGCTCGATGTGCTTTTGTTTTTCTTAAACTACCTATAACCTTGATATTGTATCGAAGCTAAGGTTCCAGCGATTTGCACTTCATGTCCATTATTAAACTGTAATTATGTCAAATTTCATACTCGTCCACTCTTGCAGTTTTCTTGACCCTATACTTGGCAGAGCTGAGAAGAGAAAACCTAAATTCTAGTCTCTTCTAATTTTATATTACTAAAAATGTGTAATAAAATAAAAATACAAAAATACTGCTATTATAATGTAGATATTGATGATGGTTCAATAAAAAAATGTCTTAAGTAAAACTTCTATTGCTAATGATATTTTGACATTCACTTACTTTGGTTTATGACATAATTTTGAACAGCAGGAAAAAATCATAAATGACGTTTGTTCTATGTACTGCCTATGTATCTTATGAGGTAGATATGCCTAGGGAAATTAAAAACATTATATAGAATGATATATATTAAGTATTTGTTATTGTTAAGATTGTTAAGCAGTGCAGTACTTATAGAACAAACAGAAACATTTTGACCAATGTAAAAGCCAAGCCAGAATTCAAATTTAAATCGAGGCCAAGAGAACATGCCTTTAGCCAGAGACGCAGTGGAATGCCAAAAACACGCACACAATCAACAGACCTTGTTGCATTTTGCACATATTAAAAGTCAAATTTTTGGCAAAGGGGAAATCGCGCGCTGTCATCCCCTTTTCTTTCCTGCTCTAAGGCACCTTGGCACCTTAATCTTCGGAAAAACAAGAGGCGTTTTTCCGTTCGCGCTTACCACGAGCAAGCATGATGCTTAACGCATGAGATCCCGTCCCGTTATAAATATACATTATTATTAGAGACGCTTTTACGACTCAAGAAAGGCGATAAAGTTTTGAGTGCGATATGAAACTAGGTTCGCCAGATAAATCTTGTGCGGTTCAAGTTTCCCTTATGTCTGAATTCCGCTTTAATTCAGGCGGTTTGCTATTTTTATTGTTTCCCCCGAAATAGGTATTGCTCTACGGGGAAATTACTCTCAATTTCGTAAGGAAAATACGGAGATAATTCAACGATTCTCTTGAGAAAATTGGACAAGTTTATAAGTATTTGGACAGTGAGTACTAATTTTTTGACGAAGTACCTAAATATTACAATGAGTCATTGTCTCGTTGTGTTTTTAAATATTTACAGGAATTTATAGAAACGTTTATCTAAACCTAAGTATTATGAATAGTAAAATTAAATCTAAAACAATATAATAGTAAGTGAATTTTAACGGCAATTTTTGTAGATAGTATATTATTATTATTATTTATAAGTCAAGATTCATGTTTTTGTGATAAGACCGCCTATTATTACAGAAAAACAGGTATGGTAGACATACCATACCCGTTTTCCTGTAATCTCCTTGTACTGTTTTGTGGTTTTCAATAAAGAATATTTGTATTGTACTTAGTAGAAAATTACACATGTGCTTAAATTTTTTTTTGGTGGAAATTTTATTGTTATTCGTAATTCTGTAGCAAATCACAGATTTACATCATAGTTCGAATAGTATACTCGCTAGTTTGATTTCAAAAATCGGTCCCCAATTTCCCAGGCATCCAAGCAGATAAAGGCATGCACAGACTGTGTAAAAACATCCGTTCGTATAATCCCTAAGCTCGGGCATAAATCTTCATTTAGTGACCCGGCCTTATAATTATACTGCCGCGATATCAAGACGCTGATGACTTCTGTTTATTAAAAAGCATGATCTTTTCGATTTGCCTAAATAACGCAATGTAAACTTATTACGTTTTCTCAACTTAAGAAAATAAAGTTTTGTTTAAGATACCGTGTTAAAGGCTGCATTGAAAAAGCATTACAGCTTATACAAATATACAGCCACGAAACCGAAAACGCAATTTTCTTCCTACAAATAATTGCACATCTATTGGCAAAACTTTATCTTGCTTAGGTACGCTTTACGTGACACATCTTATGATAAGTGTTACGCCGATCGATGTAGTTGGACGCCCTCCAGAATAACACGAACTGTTAACCGATTTCGCAATAAAGTTGCCTGCAAGCTTACCAATAAATATGTTTTCTGTGGCATTACTTGTAAATTATTCAGGCACCGTTGGTTTTAGATGATTCCCAGTTATGTTGGTTTTTGTGGCTGTGCTGTGGTTTGGCATTGATTTCACATTACGTAGGTATGTTGTGACCGCTATTTTGTATAATAAATTTGTCTTTAACATTGTTACGTTTGAAAAAAATCACTATAAGTACTGTTGTAGGTTGTATTATAGGGGTAGATTCGACTGATATGAGTACGCTGTTATATTCGAATTTGTATTCTAGAAGTTTGTTTGAAAGAAAACAAATGAGTCTTGTTGTGGACACGGCGCACTTTCACTGGAGACTACACTGAATGAAGACGATTTGTATTAGAATTTGAGAGTTTTTTCGGTAAAATATTATGATACAAACCTAGTAAAACCAGCAAAATAGGTTTGTACTCCTAAAGAGTTAGCTGTGACACCAAAGCACTAGTTAATGAAAACTGTTTATGATCTACAGGAATACATGAACCTATTAATTGATTACAAGAACATAAAATCAGCTAGATTAATGCAGGAATGATTGATCGCTCCATCGATCAGTGTTAGGGCTCCATTGACAGCGCAAGCAATGTCAACAGTTATGTAAGAGATCAATTTAGTTTAACGTAACTAATTTGGTACATCCAATCATGCCTCTATTGAAAGTCAATAATTTGTTTACTCAATGTTTGCCACTTACAACTTCTATTTATATTGCATAGGATTTAGGATATTTTATCGTGTATTCCAAAGTTAGGTAGATCTTGACGAAAAAATGGAATTACCTTGCAAGTAATTGCATCCATTTTAACCCGTTTAATCTTAGTGAAATAAAAACGGATCACTCACGTATATAAGTCGAGTTTAGCCGTTTATGGGTCGTGCGCTCCCAGAGGAAGGACTACGAATTAGTCCGAAACATGTCGGGCTAAACTCGACTTATATACGTGAGTGATCCGTTTTTATTTCTGTGATTGAGTCTCACGGTAGTTTCCGTTTAATCTTCTTCGTTTGGGTGGTTAGATGAAAATTCAAGATTGAAATCTGCTGTCAAAAAGTTAACACAACTTTTAGTGACGTTTCGTTTGGCCAAAAAACGTTTGACCAACTGATTAATTTCCCAAAATGCTTTTTTTATTCCGAAACTGTAAATATTTCAGGACTTATTTCAGGGCCATCTCGTAGAACCCATAATATACGTTAGGTTAGGTTTGTTTTATAAAAAAAAATGGAAATATTTACAGTTTCGAATAAAAAGCATTTTGTTGAATGAATTAGTTTGACAAACACCAGCAAACTATTCCAAAGCTATTTTATATCAAACTTTATACTTTTTGTTTCTAAGAAATTACATTACCCCACGTTATCTCTATATTATTATCATCGGTATAAAGAACGAAGATGTTGATTCAAAGGACTATATCATCAAAGGCATATATACCTACGTATATTAAAACAATTGAACAGAGCAGAGCCCTTTGTCATAAGCCAGGGCAATCAAGCAAGCGTGGTAATTATATCAAATTTTACGATCGGCAGATGGATGTGTCTCATAAAATTTAACGCGCGGCAGTTTTTTCGATTGGCAATCAGCCACTAAATTGGCGCTTATACGTGATTCCGCAGGATTTTCCCTTTTGTCCCCCGGTAGATTGGATTTCTGACTATCCTCAGACCTCGTTAGTAGAGCGGTTTTCCTTTACACGTACGGAGGTCTTCGCAAACTCCCAGAGGAAACGCTAAGAAAACACAACTGAAATTTCTATTCTTACGCACCTATTTATTTATTTATTAGGCTATACCGCAACGTTACTTATGCTCGCGTATTACCTTATGGGAATAGAGCAAAGCTCCGAAACACCTCAAAGGTCTCAGCGTGATATACTCCCACGAGTTTTATTCGCATAAAATTTGAAGCGACGCTTGAATATTTCGTGACTTATTTCTCGATGTATCCAATTGAATTTCCGTAGGGATAAAATACTCCTACCTACAAGGTTTCACGCTCTTGAGTTTTGTCCAATATTTTGAGCACAAATAAAGGATCCCAGAACTCGATCCTAATCCCTCCTACCCACACACAATGGGGGACGTAATAAAAAATCATTTAAATGTAAAACCCCAGTGAGTCCTAATTTCAAAATCATGTCGTCGACAGATTATCTTGGATTTTCCACATCTTTGGAACCGTCTGCGCTTCGGAGCAGTTGTAAGAGGCTTACGATGGCGATCGTTGTTCGCGAAGCGAAATTCAAACGTGCCGTGTGTTTTTTACAAATTTTATAACGTTTTAAAAATTCATCCGCTGATTGTTCCGGCCAGTTGTTTTCGGCGTGCTGCTGGACTTTCCAAGTTCCGAATAAAAAATAAATCCGGTTGACATTTCAATAAATGCGCCTTGTGGAACGGACTGAAAAAACCTACGTGTCTGTGCGAGTAAAACGAACGGTATTTTCAAATGCAAACATTCCATGAAATTACCAGCTCCTGTGTGTTCTAAGTTCAAACCGGACAGGCGGGCGAACGAGAAACTGAAATTATGTTGTTCCACATTGAAAGTTCAAATGGACAGAGAACGAACTAGCAGAAAGCTGGTATTCCGAATTCGGAATAGATTCTCTTGCATGTACTGCTTTTGTTAACAGAGGAGAATTAATGTCGAATTTATGGCTCGATTCGGGAGAACGTTTCTGGCTTATTTATGCCATTACAACTTTATCTGACAAAGGACAACTTCGACGTAGCACAACGTGGTTTAGTGACCGAAATGTTGATGATGAGACTTACTTTGATAGTTTACTTCGGCTATATAGTCGAATGTAAACTATAGTATGGCCATAACCGATGTGCACTCCCTGAGGTATGCGCGGGGAGGTGGGAGCCGGGGAAAAAAGAGCATGTGTTCACATGAGATCAATACACGTCGGACAAATCTTACGATATCAGTTTACATTTCTAAGGCAAGACTTGTGGCGGAACGGTGGTCGGAGGCTCTTTAGTAAATAAAAATGTATTAGTTGTATTATATTATTAGTTGATTAAAATGTAATCTGCATTATACTCGATATTGTATTAAAATACCTAGGAAGTTGATGAATAAGAACTACACTTATAATTCAAATCAGGATTTGTTTTATTGAAAATTTACTATAATTACAAACAAATAGATATTAGTATAAGTTTTAAAGTTATTCCGACATAAATTCTGTTTCAATATCATCTTCCATTTCGTCATCATCTTCATCGTCCGTATCGCCATTGGAACTTGAATCAGAGTCTTGCAAATTTATTATGAATGACTCGATAATATTATCTAACCTACTATCGCGATTCCAGTAATCATTTTCATTTTTCTGGACATCATCATCGCATCTCTGCCATTTTTCTGCCGTGAATTCCTAAAACAATTTAGCCAATATCTTTTCGTCTAGAGAAGAGTTAATATAGTTTTGGGCTATATTGTTTTTAACATCAGCACAGACCAACTCAATAGGATTTAAATCTGGATGGTACGGAGGTAAACGCAGAACAGTGTGTCCACGGGCTTTCAGGAGTTCGTCAATTCTATACACGGTTTCTTTTTGTGTACTTGTGATAAGAAGTAGCAGTTGAGCTTTTGTCATGGTTCCTGAAAATTCTACATTGTGGCGTAGCAACCAGTTTTCCATTTCTCTTTTGAGGCTTGATATAGTTGGCTTCTTCTCAACCTGAACGCTATGGTAAGACGCGTTGTCCATTACAACAACAGAATTCGGCAGCAACTTATCTTTTAACTTTTCATCTACCCACTTATAAAAAGTAGGCCCGTTCATATCTCCATGTTAGTCGCCAGTTTTAGCATCTGATTTGAATATAGTCAATACGTCATCCACCAAGCCATTTCGACTCCCAGCGTGGAGAATTACCAATCGCCGTCCTTTCCCAATATCAGCATGAATTCCGGATTCTGAAGATGATTGCCAACATTTACTGGCATGGTGACTGGCGTTAATGTATGTTTCATCAAGAAAATATACGTTGGGGTTTTGCGTTCTGTAATTTCTGATTTGTGTAAGGTAGTTTTTCCGCCACACTGTAATATTAGGCTGCTCTATAAGGAGTAGTCTCTTCGATTTGCATTTTTTGTAACGGTAGCCCATTTTGTGTAAAAGCTGTCTTAAATATTCCCGTCCACAATTCAATATGCCATCCTGCTTCAAACTTGATAGTAAATTACGGACACTTGGTATTTTTTTTCGACTTCGTAAAACTGAGGAATTTTTCTTCTGATAACTCCAAGGTCAAAATCATCCAAAACATGTTTTTTCTTTACAACTTTTGGTTTTTTCGGCGATTGAAACTTTAAACGGCTTGAATTTTCCATTAATAACCCGCAGAAATTACACTATGCACGGTTCTTTTAGAGTACCCCGTAGCCTCCGCAACGATTTTGGCAATATTCGCATCACTTTTGAATTCAAAGCTTTCTCTGTCTGCTTTTCTTTTCTTAAAATATTCAGCCACTTTAAAAATTACGGTTTTGACATCACGAGCTAACGCACGACCCGTCTTTGAATTTTTATCTCATATACGTCTGACATTGACGGTCTGGTACAAATGACACTACCCGCCGCCACGAGCGTTGACGGCGGACTGACAGAGCGCGTCCCCCCCGTCTCACGGCGCGCATACCTCAGGGAGTGCACAGCGGTTATAGCCATACTATAACGAAAATGGCGGAGTGACAAGCTTTCTATCGCTGACGTTTGACGATAACAACGTTTTTATCAAGCTTATTATTTTCAAATACGGACTGCTTGTTACTGGAAATTTTGGGACAAGCAAATAACAAATCGAAATGTAATTTCCTAATTATCTTGGAGCAGGATTTGAATAAAATTAATTAAAGTTCAGCATTTACCAGTCACGAAAGACTAGCTGAAATTCGCGTACAAATTTGCGGCAGTCCGGATTTAAAAAGTTAAAAAAGTACAATGCTACCATCCTCGCCTTTGGCTGTTTATTTGTTTAACAAGATTTGCTTTTCCGTTCGTTACGGTAAGAAGTTGTCTTCAAGTTTTCTATTGTTTAATTTCAAACTACTGGCGACATAGCGACACGGATTACGAAAGATTTTAAAAATTGAAGTTGGGAATTGTTTTCCAACAGCCAGTTCGTTTTTATTGGCGACACAGTTGTTCTTTTGTACCCTGGAGTTGTGAGGTGCAGTTAGCTATTGGAAACCTTTCACGTTTCACAGTAAAACTATACTTACGTTAGAGAATGAAAAAGCAACATCAAAGGCATTCTAATCTGGTACAAAACCAGCTATTTTTGACTTCATGCCTTAATTTAGCTAAGCAATAAAGATTTATACAGCTGTAGATTAGACTGGCACGATATGGACCGAAGTTAACTTTTTAAAATGTCACAGAAAACGCCTTTTCTTTAGAAAATTCTTTTCTTTCGCTGCCTGAAACTACTTGGTTTTAACTGTAACTGTCATTGGACAAGCGCGCTTCTAACTTCGCCTAACTGCATTCCTGGATTGTTTGACTTGAAGTTACAGCCGTTACATTGATACCAGTCGTATAAAGTCACTTAGGTTTTCCATTTCTTTGATTAACATTAAACACAATGTAGGATCATGGACAGTAAGGCTGGACAGCGCTCATGTGAACAATGTACGTTCGGTGAGTTTATTATGGGTGTAAAAACGTATAATATCTGGTCGTGGGTATTTTATCGCCTTGCAATGGGGACGATGACTGGTACAGTTGCTCAAATCAGCATTTTTTTCAGAAATTCCAAAACGATCGGTTAATATGAAGTGTGTATTGAATTACTAAACTATGACGTCATAATTTTCAGTGATCAAACTGTGTCGTTTAAATTCGCACCTTAATAATGAAAGAGACCCAATATTGAATATGACATATTTCAAAATTATACCTAAATTATAACTAACATTGTAACATTTTCTGTTGTCTGATCACATTTTCAAATTCAATTAAATCGACAGTAATGATTAAACATTTTACTCTCTGTTTCAGGTACGAATTAAAAATACTCCCAAGTATTAAAGAATAGAAGATTGTGGTAGGTATAACACTTCATTGGCTAAACAAAATGGGGTTGGAGATGGAATCGGATATAAAAAAAAAGTAGGTACCTAAACTTTGTAACTCTGTTTTGAAGCAATTAAACAGCCATTTACTTACTTTTTCTCTTCTCCAATAAAGACGAAAGCAACTCTCGTTTCCACCAAGTTTTGCTCTCAGAAACCGTTACAAGATCCGAGCGAACGCCTCTGCAAATACCCTGGGTTGAGTTTGTTACAAGTTGTAAGCTTACAAGTGGACGGCCACGTTTCTATGCAAATATTTGTCCACGTTCGATCCCTGACGTGACCAGCATGTAGTTAATTTGCTACGTCACAAAGGGAATGGTAAAATATCTTTTTAGGGTTCCGTACCCAAAGAGTGAAATTGTCTAGCCTCCGCTATCCGTCCGTCCGGCAGGACTGCATCTTTTGAACCATAATACAGAAATTTTCACCGATCATGTGTATTACTATCTTTATAACAACAAATAATAAAAGTAAAATAATGGTAAAAATTAAAGGTCGTCCCCATTCCCAAAACGAAAAATCGAGATTTGTGCATTTTTACGAACGGTAATAAACAACAGTATAATTTTTCACGGGGGTGTATTACAGTACCTAACCGCAATAACAACAAATAATAAGAAGTAAAGTGCACGCGATTTAATAATACCTTTTTGTATTAGATAAATTAATTACGCGCAATCTAATGTAAGTAACAGCAAAATCATTTAAAAAACCTTTTTGTGTTTTTTATAAATAACATTTTTAAGGTGCCAAAGTGAAGACTTGACGTCAAATTGCGGCTTAATGATCTTAATATCGTGACGCCAAACTGTATGGCACTACGGAACCGTTTGTGTGCTAGTCCGACTCGCACTTGGCCGGTTTTATGTAGCAGCCATTTTGACATTTACGAGTACTGTGCCGCAATAAGTGAATGTTTGGGATTCAGTTTAACTTTTTTTAGTGGAGTTGATTTTGCGAATGGATTAAACATATTTTTTTATTTTGCAAATGCATTGGTCAGTACAATTTTATTTTATTAGTAAGTGCCTAGGCGATCACAAGCGCGCGACTGAGCAATTTTACTACAAATTACCGCATTCAAGTGAATTATACTTAGGTACTTTCCTACGTGTCAACGTTCCGTGATTTCACAGAATTTTTCAACTCGAAAAAGTTTCATTTTGAAATTACAACCTCTACAAAGAAGTCAACATAATTATTACTTAATTAAATTCAGTAAACAACAGTCCAAGCGGGTAAGAAAGCCTAGTTTAATTAGAATCTAGCTACTAAAATCCCAACTGAAGAAACAAGTTTTAAAAGTTTAACAACAACTGTTTCTCTTTATTTTATTTACAGTCTATATCTAATTACAGGGTTCTCTGGAGAATATTTTAAAGAATTTAATTAAGTAAATTGTTAAGCGACCCGGCAAAGTCTTTTTGACTTGAGACTTGCAATTTTAGGTCAGAGCCTAAAATAGATTTGACATCGTTTAGGCGAGCCAGAGAAGGAATTTTAAATTAGGTTGGCTGCACGGGTGGGCCAATAAGGGAAGACTGATTGCAATTATTGAATTTTATCCTCCTACTGTGCCTAAATTTGCTTCTAATAAATTGTAAAATTTTCCTTAAGTAATGAGATAGTTACAGAAACTATACCTACTATTGTCTGAAAAATATATCAGAACTAACTCCACAACTAATTAGTTTAAGTATTAAATTTATGAATTTCTAATTACTATGTTATGTCAAAGTTGGAAAAGGATAAAAAAAATCCAAATGAAAAGAAATAAAAGAAAACAGTGTTGAGGAATTAGTTTAGTGTAATTTGAGTACGTATGAACATTAATGAATTTTTAGGTATTCCTCAGGAATTTGATATATTTTTTAGAGCTAGTTCTAAGCTTGTTTTCATGGACCAAGGTATAAAAATACTATAATTATGACGTCAGTACACCTTAAACACGTTTATGAAAATGGGACAGCCTCAGTAAGAACAGACGAGGTTCTGTCTAGCGACTTTCACCCCAGTGCGGGAGTCCGACAGGGATGTATAATTTCCCCGTTACTATTTAACATCTACACAGAATTAATAATGAGGATTGCTCTCGAAGGTTGGGATGACGGTGTCACCATCGGAGGTAAACAAATATCAAACCTACGATACGCAGATGACACCACGCTTTTTGCTAGTAGGGTTGGAAACATGGAAGAGCTGCTACACAGAATGGAACGTGTCAGTCTTGATTTCGGTCTCAAAATAAATCGCAGCAAAACCTAGATGATGATTATCGATCGTGTGAATAACAACTCGCCACAGATAACACAAATAGCGAATTGTGAGGTTGTACAATATATATATACCTCGGAGCACTGATATCAAATAGTGGCGGCTGCATAGATGAAATCAAGCGGCGCATGGCGATCTCCAAATCGGCTATGGATAAGCTAAAGAAAATATGGAAGGATCGAAATATCACCAAAGCTACCAATACCAGACTTGTCAAAGCTCTCGTATTCCCCATATTTCTTTATGCTGCAGAGACATGGACCCTACGAGAAAGTGAGAAAAAGCGGATTGATGCTCTTGAGATGTGGTGCTGGAGAAGAATGCTCGGTATATCGTGGACGGAATTCCGAACCGACGAGTCCATTCTTCGAGAGCTGGGCATCAAACAGAGGCTATCAAGCACAGTGTAAGTTCGCATCCTCACTTTTTTTGGACACGTATCGAGGCGCGGGGGCGAATCGATTGAGCGCCTGGTAGTGCAGGGCAAAGTTGAGGGCACCAGACCACGCGGGCGATCACCGATGAGATGGACGGACCAAATAAAAAATGCAGTCGAAGGTCCTCTACACGAATGCACAAGAAGAGCGGCAATTCGCGATGAGTGGCGTCGCATTGTGAAGCAGGCCACAAACCCCGACGTGGCGGCCACGACCACTCTGCCAAGAGTGTGACACCTAAGAAGAAGAAGATGACGTCAGTAATTTATATAAATTTACTCAAAATAGCGTTCGTTATGTGCCAAATGGTAATAGTATTTCTTCAGGCCGACTTACGTCAACTCACGAGTGATCCAACTCGGGGTTATTTGACGTACCTGCCTACCTACTCGTATCGTTTGAATTAAAATTAACTCAACTTATACAAGTTAACTAACACTGCCAATTTCAATTCCATCTACAGAGACTTCAAACAGCATGACCAATTGCCCAGTGTCTTAACCCCGGGGATTGTCTGTAAACGCGAGTTTTGTCAATCGGCGATGTGTCCCGAGGTACGCTACCGAGACTGGCTTTTGGCAATTAGCATCCAGTGGGACACCCTGTATATCGATGTCCGATCTAAACGCTGCTGTCTAGATGAGAGATATACGATCTGGATGAGGAAATTTTGTGCATCTTCTCACAATTAAAAATTGGGGCTCAACAAAAAAACACATTGTGAAACTGCTACATCATTATGTAGCAGTTTCACAATGTGTTTTTTTTGTTCTCCATTAGGCCTAATTATGTGGAGTTGCACACATTACTTTATCTACACACATATTATAAGTACCTACTCTAAGATGGGTTCAGAAGACGAATTTGACTGTTTTTTTTATCATAGACAAACATACCGAGCTAACTTTTCGTAAAAAGTTTTTTTTATTGTAAATTACCACATTATTATTTATGCATGTCGGACTGAACTCGACTTATATACGTGAGTGATCCGTTTTATTTCACTATGATTGTAAATTACGTTGGTTTTCAAATTTGAAACATCGAATTCGGTATCGAAAAGTCATTACGACATCGAATTCGATGTCGTAATGACTATTAATTTACTGCTGGTGGTGGTGGTGGTGCTGGGGGTGGCGCTGGCGGCGAGAAGGCGTCGACGTGTTGCAATGCTGGTCATTTTCTACGGTTTCTGAACGCATTATAGAGGACTTATGATATGTGTGTAGATAAAGTTTTTTATCTACTATCTATCTAAATCTTAATTCCAAATACGCTCACGGGCGGGCGCTGATCCCAACATCATATAAATTTCTCGATAACGTTTTACTACTCGATTACGCTACGCAGCATTCGAAAAAGTCGTGCTCGACCCAGGTTACCGAGTTAATCTCAATAAAATTATCTTTGCCAAATATTTTGCTGCAGCAAATAGTAATATTAGACCTCAGCTAAGTCAAATCCCACCGAACGTCTCATAATATCAAAACCAGTTCTATTTGACAAGGAACAACATTGAGACAGTTCCACTTGGAAAAAAATTGCTGCCTAAATTCTGGACAAATTCAATTCTGTGTCAAACTGATACAATTTGGGGATAGAAATTGGTTTACGCTATAATTTTCACACGAAACATAATAATTTGAACTTGCGTGGTATTTTCATCTTGCTATTAAAAGTAAATGAAATCGAGCTACAAAGTTTCAGTAAAGAATGTCTTTGTAGCAAGTATACTTCATTATTTTTAACCCCCGACGAAAAAGAGGGGTGTTATAAATTTGACCTGTGTATCTGTCTGTGGCATCAAACGGATGGACCGATTTCTATGCGGTTTTTTTATTCGAAAGCTCGTTTAATCGAGATGGTTCTTAGCTAAGTTTTATTACTAAAACACATGTTTCACGAGCAATACTGAGTCACAATTCCCGCACATGTGGCGTGCGGATCACAAGCACGGTGACAAGTTCACGCGACAATGCGACTTCTATCATCTTTTTATTAGTTCTGTGCTCACGACTGTGGGTCAAGCACGACTTGTCGAATCCTGCGTAACGTTACGGTTATCGTATCGAGATCGAGAAACCTCATACTAAATTTTAGTTCCAAGTACGCTCACGGGTGGGCGCTGTTCCAAACGTCATACAAACTCGACAACGTATAGTATTCGATTTTACGTGATGCAGGATTCGAGAAGTCGTGCTCGACCCTCTGTAATAGTATTTTGCACCCTAGTAATGCGAATCTATCGCTAAGCAGCAGTGCTTGCACTTTGAGGTTCCAGTGTAGAGAGTATGCTAGCCGGAGAAATAACAGGCATTTCATGGCTGTTCTCCTCTACCGATTCTCGTGAAATTTTGTAAGCAGGTTCGCTAATTAATGTATGTATGTATGTATATCTCTTTATTGCACATAAAACAAAAAAAAACAGATAACAGAACAAAAGCAAATGTAAGTACATAGGCGAACTTATCCTTTATTAATCAAATCATATAGATTTTATTTGTCGATTCGTTAACAAAAATGATCTTAGTGGAATTTTGTGATCAAGTTCAATAACAATACAGGAATTTTCTTTCGGAAAAAAAAATGTTCCGAAATGAGGTTGCGAGGCGTAAGCTCACAGAATAGTATTTGTACATAGTTACGAGTTGCATGACTCCTGTTTGGTCCGGAAAGCCGAGATCGCCGGCAAACGTTCGTGATCGGATTTGTTCATTGTTTACCCGGACGCTTGATCCGGTCCGGTTCCGGGATGCAAACGGTCGGGATGTATTGTGGCTTCACTGAATGATGTGCGGAGGCTCCATTCCCGACCTAATTCGTGTTGTGGAACTGACAACGGCGTCCGATTGATTACCGAAAAAAAAAAAAGGGAAAAAGTACGTATTAAAAGATTTGTCTATAAAGTACAGTCCGTAAGCAGTTAGCATAGGATTCGTGTTCGGGTGCATTCGTATTGACATCTCTTTTTAGGATTCCGTACCTTAAAAGGAAAAACGGAACCCTTAAGGAGCACTTTGTAGTCCGTCCGTCTGTCTGTCTGTCAAGACCCTTTTTCTCTGGAACGCGTGGAGGTAGCAAGCTGAAATTATTATCAAATAACTAAAACTGCAGTCCCTTGAAGCTGTGAAAATAATCAAGTTTCCATGCAACACCTCCGCCTCCACTGCTACACGAAAAACATAGCCGGGAATCGAACCCGGTGCCTTAACATTCCGTGTCAAATGGGCAACTTTTTACACCAGCCATGCCTATTTTGCCTAAACATGCATGATGCAGTACACTCACTATGCAGTATTCAGAAAGCATTTGGTAATTTGATAGGTATTGGTGGCAAAATGTTTTCATCACAAATTCAGTAAACAGAGCCATTATTCATTAGGGGCCATTCATTTAAATTATATTACGTCAGACGATTTAGGGGGCGGGGGTCCAACTATGTCTTATTTTTTCTTACAAGGTGGTGGGAGGGAGTCTTGATTAGTTTTTACGTGGGATCACAAAAATGTGCAAAGTACAAATTAAAATAGAATAGAGGTTCCATAAAAAAACCGGCCAAGTGCGAGTCGGACTCTCGCATGAGGGTTCCGTAGAAAGATTTTAACTCTTTTCTCCAGTGTTTTAAGAAGGCCAGTGTTAGCAGAGCCCTGCTCCTAAGTGAAATCTACGCAGTGTGGGGTCAACTTATATTGGTTTGTGAAATCTACAGACAGACATAAAATTTAAGATTTTGAGACTTTTCGGAGTGGTTGTGCTATAAGAGCTACCTCAGTCATTACCAAATTTCAAGTTTCTAGGACAATAGTGTGGAAATAGCCTTTTTAATGACTGTATCTTTTGATTGCGTTGACTTAGAAGGTTGATTTTTCACGGCTTCATGGGACAGCAGGCTTGAGTATTTGATTATTAATTTCAGCATGCTACCTCCACGCGTTTCAGAGAAAAAGGGTATTGACAGACAGACAGACAGACGGACAACAAAGTGATCCTGTAAGGGTTCCGTGTTTTCCTTTACCTTAACCTTTCTTTAACCTAACCCTAAAAATTACAAAACAATCAAACCTGAAAATTAAAACTAAAACAAACCAATCGTGTATTATTTTTTTCCTTTAGATTCTTCGTCATCATCATCTCATCTTCAGCCTATTTACGTCCCACTGCTGGGCACAGGCCTCCCTCAGATTGGATTCTTACGGAATAAAAGGGTGGATTTTCAAACTGTAGACCTCTGGTGTAATTTGTGTGGCACTTATTTCAATACAAAAATACGGCCACGCAAATAACACCAGAGGCTCCAGTTCGAAAATTCACCTAAAAGTTAAACAGAGGGGAGGGGGTAGGACGAATCCTATTTTTTCTTACAAAGGGGTGGGAGGGAGTCAAAAACTGGCAAAAATCGTCGAACGTAATAAATGAATGGCCCCTTATTTATTACAAGGAGGAAAACAATTAAAACAGTCCCGATGGTAGTAATTATAATGCCTTTGATGGTAACTGTTTCAGTGACAAATTATATTTCACTTTATTAATTGGAGGAAATACACGGTTCGGAAGTTGTTTTTGTCAAACAATTATTTCCGTCACAATTCGAGTTCACTGAATTTTCCTTTTTCATAGAGGGTCGCAAAGAATTTATTTAAAGGTCAAGAAAGTTTTAGGTCCAATGTTGCTTATAATGATACGCCTTGAACCTGTATCCTTTGTACTCTAGAAATTTCTGCAGATCACATTCTCGTTCAGCAGTTACAAAACAGCTTGTTAAGAAAACGGCCTAGAGCGTGTCGGATACGACTGTATATTTTTCAAAAATCTGTGAATGTCGATAGTCATAACTTAAAAAGCTAGTAAAGGTCTCCTAAGAGCATTTTCGCGCAACAGCAAGGGATCTAGTAGCTGCCCTTACTGCCACATCTCAACTTTCCATAGCCATTACGTAAAAGTCCTTGCAGTATACTGAACAAGAGTACGCAGTAAACCAGAAAATCAGATCAAGTGTCAAGTGCATGTACCCATACACCAAAGCAAACCTTGAAACGCTTCTCATGGCATGGATGGGTAGGTATCGGGACGGTGCCAAATTGTATTGCCAATATTTACCTCACGGGAATCGTATGATGAGTGTATTTAAGTGTTTATTGGAATGTTTCCTTCATTCATCCATTCATTCATTCATTGTTTGCGGGTGGTAGGACCTTGTGCGAGGTCCGTCCGGATCGCTACCACCATCTTACTTGTTAATCCTGCTGGTAAGCAGCAGTGCTTGCACTGTTGTGTTCCGGTGTGGAGAGTAAGACAGCCGGTGTAATTACGGGCACAAGAGGCATTTCATCTTAGCCCTCTAGGTTGGCAACGCATCTGCAAACCCTCCGGAGTTGCGGGTGTCTATGGGCAGATGTGATCACTTACCATCAGGTGACCCACTTGCTCGCTTGCCTTCCTCGTGGTATAAAAAAAAAAAACATTTTTTGTGGGTACAGAACTAACAAAAAGAGGACAGTAGTGGCATTTTCAAGTGACCTAGTAGTCACTACGCCACAAGTACGCTAATTGTGACTCAGAGGGTCGAGCACGACTTTTCGAATCCTGCGTAACGTTACGGTTATCGTATCGTATAAACCTTATATTAAATTTTAGTTCCAAATACGTTCACGGGCGGTCGCTGTTCCAAACGTCATACAAACTCGATAACGTTTACTATTCGATTTTACGTGACGCAGGTTTCGAATATTCGTACCCGGGCCTCTGTATTGCTCGTGATATACCTGTGTGTTCTGAAATGGTGTATTGCAGCATTCGTAATTTTGAAAACGCATCCACAGTGTGTAATTACACTAAACTTGCTTTTATGTGAGCATTAATAGCAAGTGGAGGGGTAAAAGAGACGACAATTGTTCTGGACGGAAATACGAACGATAGCATTTCTATCCCCTTTTTACAAGTTGTAGTTTCTATCCCCTTTTTAGAAGTAGTATTATTAACTATATGGTTGTGAACTATTCAAACATTTAGCACTTCATTTTGTTTCTCATTTCAAAAGTTGTAGATAACCAAAGTGGCTCAGTTCACCGTTCGTCTGTCCAGTCCATTGACTGCAATTCTGCAGAGGACAATCCATTCATTCATTCACTTGTTCAAAGCTAGAACAATGCCTAGCCTGACGCGCGAAGCGAGGTACAACAGGGTACAACTCTTCACGCCTAAAAGCAAAGAGCAGTAAGTTGCAATTCAGGTCTGAGGCAATTTATATCTCAACGCAAGCTTATAAAGATTTACATTCTGTTGCACCAGGTTGAATTATTTTTACCTTTACATATGCAAACTAGTGTTCTGTGACTCCCAACCTTTTCACAAAGCTGACGTTTTTCAAAATGCTGCAACTGAACTTTGAGCAAAGTTAAGAATAGGTAGATGCGTTTCTTTATTATGAGATCCGTCTTAAATATATCATTCTACCTTTGCAGCAGAAGTTCGCAATGCCAGGTTTTTGTATTGGTTTTGAAAGATATGGCTGACATCGCTCGAATTATGTGTTGAGTGTGAGACTGAAATGAAAAGTTTGCCCTAAAGTAGTTCAATGGATTTCTTCTTAGTTGCACAGAAAACAACAGTCAATAACTAAATATATTGAATATGGCTCTCCGTAAAATAACGTCTGATTCAATCAATTATCTAAAATAATCATCGATTTGAATTAATCTTGGCGATCCCGACAGGCTTAATACCGAAATGTTGATTTTCGTTCCTTTAAGTGTAATCTTTACCTACATAGAAATTATTCAAATATTACACATACCATTGATTGAGTTCATCCTTCCGTGACTTAAAAGAGAAGTGAATTCATTGTTTTACTGTTAATATTTTGGGACAAACTACGACATAAAGTTTGAAATGCTTTTTGTTCAGAATTATGTGTGATTAACTCGAGGGTACACAGTCTTTTTTTTAATCAAGATAACAAGCTAAAAAGGTATTTCTACTTAAAAACTAATTTAAATTAAAGGGGAAGATAGACATTTAGAGAAATAACAGTTGAACTCTCTATATTCCTAAGTCTAGGCATTGGATCAGAAGATCCAATTCTAATGTATTATGCACACTTAATTTACTAAGAGAAAGGCAATTTTATTCGATTACAAAAGCGCTTAATTACGATTTGTCGGACTTCCCTTAAAGAGGTGACTACGCGGGATCCAAATTCTTAATAATTACGTTTAAACGTCAAGAAATTCCACATTGTTTGAAGATCCACTGAACAATGAACGGGCGGGATTGAGCTCAGAATTAATTTCCATTCTAAAAGGAAGTTAGATTTTAAATTAAATATATTTAAAAAAAAACGAGCGTCAGTGAAAGGTTTTTAATTAATGTTGTCGGCATTTAACATTTCAGGCAGGAAATTTACTAGGCAATCGTTCATAAACTGCTGTTTAAAATAACATTGGTATTTTTTTTAAAAACATTTCGAAGCATGCATAATATTAATATTTTGTAAATATCTGTAATGTATTATAAATGTAGTATCGTGGTTATTCTAATCAACCATCAAATACAATTTAATTCACTTACCCATTCAACGGCTTCCATTTCACAAACGCAAAATACGAAGGAAGCCCAAACTTTTATCGCGTCATCTCATTGATCAAACGAATGATTATCACAAGTTAATTGAACAAAACTCCACAGGATAACGATCGTGCCACTGAGCGACTGAACGATTGAACGAATGAACGACGTCTTCCATTCACTCAATCGCCGCCCGATTCGCATTTCTTTGCACCATATCTCTCGACGGTATCGTCAACTGGAATTCTTTTTAACCACCCTGTGTGCTGTCGCAGATAAAATATTAAAGAGAATCACTTGTAATTTTTTTTATTTATGTAGCCCTATTTTGTATTCTAGATTCAGGACGGTGTTTGTATAATGTGTTTTACATGGTGCATGCGAACTTTGAAAGATGATGCTTCACGAATAAATAATTACGACCCATGTAAGCGCTGACGGAAGGGGGATATTATGTCCCACTTCTGTCATCATTGTTATCTGGACTGCATTGTGTGCTTACCCTTACCATCAGTCGCCATGTAGTCACTTTGCCAAGCTACTATTAAAAAATGTACCTACTATAATGCAGAGTATAAATTAGACGAGGGCGCTACTTTCAACGTTGTAGACATATTTTTGTCATAAATGCCGACATAATGTTTGTAAATGTTTGTGAAAAGAACTCACAGTCAAAGCCCTGTTATCTTAAGAGGAGATCCGACCCAATCAGGGTCATGTAAATAGGCGGACTTATTTTATCGTTTTAGTTCCTCTTTGATCCGTCTAATACTCTTTCTGTCATTAATCTTTCGTACTCTCAGTCAGCCACTCACAATTTTTATTTCAACTTTCAGCCTAAATAAGTACGTTCTTTAATAAGACCCTCTGTCTTCAATAATCTGTGGCGAGCTACCAAGGAGATTCAATTAAAGGCCGCTCTTAGTCAATGTAGGTCGTAAAGTACTAAGCCAAAAACGATTCCTCGGAGCAGTCTGCAGTGCATGCATTGCTTTGCATTTTTTCTCTGTTTAACTGATACCGGAGTTTTTTTTTTGGGGGAAGGAAAAGATTGAGAACCGTTAGATTTTGTTTAATCACTTGTCATTATTAGGAACCATGGGTTAAAAATCAAACGTGATTTGAATTAGGACCAAAATAATACAAATCAATGGCACACATTTGTAAGCAAGTATTTTGTTTGTTTGAAAAAAAAAAACTCACGACTTAAGTAAGTACCTATGTAAATAAAAAATGTCGTTGAGAACGCCACCGAGAGACGTTATTAGAGTTATGTAGGTTTAAGAGATCCTGAACTTCGTAAGAATTATATCTTTTTAAAGATCGTATCGTGAGGTTCCATCCTCAATCCTGAGTTTCTGACTAACACTAAGCCTTATCTAAGCCTAGAAATGTAACGAAATTCCAAATATAGTTACCACGATACTTAAGTGTGGGACACAGGGATTAGGCCCCACGTAGACACAGATCGGACCTAAGATTAAAGCACCTTTTATCGCACACATGAAATAAATAGGTACTAATAAAAAACGGTTTATAAAGTCCCCGATCGACAAACGTAATTTGTTTTTAAAATAAAACTTCGTGCTGAATATTTGTAGCAACTTTTCGGCTACGTTATTGGATGGGAGACAAGTATTATGGCTCGTTAGATAAATAATGAGATTTTCATCACAAAAAATACAATTTGAAAGGTACATACGTAGGTAACCCAATCCCAGATTTGGGCAAAACTGCGCCAAGGGAACAGTTTGGCTAACGAAATTGCTTTTTTAAATGAGAACGGCTTTAGTTTGAATTTTTTTATGTAAGGTTTAAGAAAAACATATTTTGTTAAAAAGAAAAACCAAAAGATGCTTTTTTTACTCGTGTCCGTATTTTAATGATGTACCTACTGACGTTGTTGGAATTAGTTTTCTTCTATCAATATTGGCAATCTTTATGGGTTTCTTCGACATCATTCAAATTCCGGAAACCATGTCTCGCACCAGTCTTACTTACTTACTTATGTTTCCTTTACACTTTGGACCATTATAACATCATCGTGTATAGTGATGTAATGGCAGTCCTGATGGAGAGTAAAGTCTACCTAACTAATATACCGATGGCACTTGTTGATAATGATGGACTGTAGTGATGACAATAAAGAGAAGGCAAAAAGTATCATCAATCTAAAATTATCGTCATCATTATCTGCAGCCTCTTTTCGTTCCACTGCTGTGTTTCGATTTTACAGATCATACCTGTGAAAATACCAGTCGAAAATGGAGATTTGTTTTTTATGAAGTAGACATTCTTGCAGAGTAGCAGGAATATGTGGACTTAGTGATTATCCGTAACTAGTCAAAATTATAATTCACCCGATAATTTTGTAGCAACATTATCACAGTACTTCGTGTTTTGTAAAATCGAAGCAGATCGAATCGAAAAAATAGAGGTAGTGTGAGATAGTTATTATTGACAATTTGCACACAACCCATTAAATTCTGATTACTGATTCAGTGATACTAATATAATACAGTTTTTGACCGCCCTAGAACCCAAATAAAACGCATCACGTCTCTTTCATGCCCTAAGTCTCATACATTTCAATGCTCGCTGTGTATCCGAGTTAAAAGAAAACCTTTTATTGCTTTCCCAAGACCCTGAGATTTATCGGTAGCGGATTATTCCTTGGTCGTAATTAAAACCATTCGTGAGGTAAACGGATGTATACAAATTAAGGTGTGCAAATGGATATTTCAATCCCTTCCTAATACTATGATGTGAGGTTGATTCAATTATTTATGTGTTTCGCCCTTTTCATGATGATATTGCGCGGTTAATGCCATGTACCTATTAGTTTCTTTGACTGATTAGTATACCTTGGAGTACGTAGGTATATAGGTGTATCCTCATCCTCCTCCTAATCCTAACATTCATTATTCCTAATGGTTATTCCTGAGGTTGACAAAAACATTACACTAAGGCCGACTTGCACCGACCTGGGTTTGATATAATATATATTCGTTTAGATATCTATTAGTATTTACACACAAAATTATTTATTATTTTATTTATGGAAGAGCAGTACCCCCAGAGTCTGGACTCTGACACAGGCTTTTTCAAGCTTAAAAGGAGCCACCATTATTATTATTAATCGTATGGCAATAAAATATGTGGGCAATCAGAGAACAGCTTTGAGGTTGCTAAGCCAGGCAACTAAATCAGGTGTCAGGTGTTCACCAGATCCGGGGTAGGAGTGAAGGGGACAGCGCCGAAAGATGTGCTCGGTGGTTTGTTCCTCCAACCCGCAATCGCAGAGAGGAGACTCTCTCCAGCCCCATTTATGCTGAAGGGAATAACACCACCCATGCCCAGTCTTCAGCCTGTTCAATCGGCGCCAGAGTTTACGAGGCAGGTCGAACCCTTTTGGTTTCATTGTGGGATCAGTGTGTTGGCCGGCCTTCCCTGCCGCCACTAAAACTGTTATAATTAAAATGAAATAAATCTGTATTTTTTTGGTAAATAAATAAAAAAGTTTATTTTATTATACCACTGCTCACCCCGAACGCTCGATATTCATTGTTTGCTCGAACTCATAATTTTCGCGCGCATTTCATTAATATTTGCATTCATTTTCGCGCGACGTATCTCCCTCGCGGGACTCATTAGGGTATCGCGCTGGAATTTGACATTTGCTCTCCTGACGCCGCAGAGATTTTTAGCTGCTTTTAGGGTTCCGTAGGCAAAATATCAAAAACGGAAACCTTATAGTTTCGTCATGTCCGTCCGTCTTCTGTCTGTCACTTTCGCCGGCGGTAAGCGGCTTTATGCCGTTATAACAATAGAAAATCTATTGTTTTTGGTGTACCGCCGGCGAAAGCAATGGCGTTTTTAGGTACTAACAAGGTGTCATATTTTTTTTATTTTTTTATTTACTCTCAAAAGGTACATAGTTTATGTTACATCACTAATTTCGCCAAACTGTTACGTTTATTGGCGAATACTGCGCTCACTTCAACCACAGTTGTACCCTGTTTACATTAAACTAAACTAAATAATCTAACTACACTTATACAGCCCAGGACCGATCCATGCATTCAAGCCTGCACCCTGTTCTATTGCAATAAGGCGCAACCATGCGATCACATCCTAGCCCCGGGCCGCACGTTATACATGCTGCTTTACAGTAACAATACCAGTTTTTATTTCGCGACTTCAATACTTACCTACACTAATCCGTTTCATTTTGCGATACAAACTCTTCTAAAAGAAGCTTTTTTAATTTGTTCTTAAAAATTTGCAAACTTTTACATTCACTTTCCGGGAAAACATTATTGAACAATCGTGGATTGTGATACTAATCTTGATATAGATATCGTAGAACAACAAAAGGAAACAATCGACTAGTGATCGACTATATTCCGTCTTCCGACACCAATCCACTGTATCTAATTACATTTAAATCAATCTGATACCTTATTGATATGCATTAAGGATTAAAATCCAATTTCGCGCACGTCGTAGATTAACCAAGGGTACATTTATACAAACATATATGTATAATTAAAGGTGGATATACGTACATTATGCAAATATTAATTTCGTACATGAAACTTAAGTCGTCTGTCGTATCCGGTTCCGGTTTGCTTGAAGGTTTTCGGGAGAACCTTTGACGCTGTTAGTGTTACTATGCCTGTATGAGAAACCAAATGCATGCATTCCTTTTAAAATGTTTTCTTTCACCTCAAGTCAAATTGTTTCTGTTTGGATAGTAATTCTTGTAGTTAGTTATAGACATCTGAGGGTCGGAGACCTGGTGACCCGACATACAGGTTTCCCCTAGTTTGGGCACCAGTCCCCGCCACAAAAGTCTGGTACCTACTTATTACTTTGCATTTCTCTGTATTTTATTGTATACTTTGTGGTGGAGAAAATAAGTACTTTTTTACTTTACTTACTTTACTCCTTTTCCCGAATTTTAACAAACGTCGTGGCATTTAAATTTAAATATATTTTTTACGCGATTAAGTCCCGAGTATCAGTGTTAACTATACGCCACGCTATATAGAAGTACGTCTATTTTACCCTGAGTTGGTGAGGCTACTGCATAAACCAGGATGACACAAGTGCTGCTGTGCTCTAATGCTGCGCAAGTTATTCTATGTAGCAATGTTTGAAGCCTTTATTCCAATAATTGACACCCTGCTATGAATTAAAGTCAAAGGTGCCAACTAGTAGGCACTGGCGGCTCTGGGACATTTATCAAACTATCTCATATGTATTATTTTCTCCAATAAAGCTTTAACAACTCCGCTAAGCACCTACTATTTAAGTGACATATTGGTTCACTTAATACAAATTAAATAATTAATTATTTATCGAAACGTACGCAATACATAAAAGTGTTCGAAATTGAAATAGCCATAAAGCACCTTAAAAATAACTTATCTGAAATAAATTCTGGACCCTTGGGTAGGGTGCCCATTACGCAGGCAGTGTTCCCGTGCTGTACCTATTGCTATAGCAAGTCTTTGGTCGAGAAAGTTGCCTGCGCGAGGGTCAGCAGTATGTCAAGTTTATTTGTCTATCTATCCACAATACGCAATATATTGGGTTGTTTCCATTGACATGGAGCTGGGTAGAGTGGAGAGGAACGGACCGCAAATTGACCAATCACAGTGCTAGATTCCACTCTGCGTCAGTAAAAAGGCACCCGAAGCTCTCCCGCATTAGCTAAAATGATAAATGACTAGAAAACTATCTGTCTTACTCCACATAAGCGTCTAGTACCTATCTAAAGTTTCACTCTTACGACCTAAGTGCCTCCCGTATCTCAGACCGTTCTTTAACTTTCTGAGAGCTTACTTCTTAACAAACAATTAATCTTCTCTACGAGATTAAAGTTGCGATCCTCTGCAGCTAGGAATTAGCTTAGATTCCATTAAATAAGGGTTCTGGGGGACGGTTTGAGTTAAGGTCTGAGTAGGTATTCTAAGGAAAAAAATAATTCATTCAATAGATTTTGTCACACGAAAAACCTTGTAATGTTTATGATAGTTTAATTCTTTATTAATAAGGAATTTAATGAAACTATTTAACCTCTCGCATATTTTAAGTTAAAACGAACCAAGACTGTTAATTTGGCACTGATCGTGCTAAGTCATACCAAGGGTTGAGAAAAGGTCACAAGCAACTAAGCAACCTCTGTAAAAACAGCTGTCCCTCTGCTATTTATCACGCAGGACCCAAAAGGTCATGTTTCACCCTCATACACAGCTTCTTCGATTATTATCAAATATAATCCGACAACAGAACTGATGGTCTGGCCATTGAACTTTCAAGTGTCATTTGCCAATTTGTAATCGTTCGTTCATATTGCAAATCGAACGTTTTGCTAAATGTCCCTCCTTCAATACAGTTGCCAGTTGCATGATCCTCATCCCATATAGGCCAGGCATTGAATGCGTTAACAAATCTATAGAGGGAAATACTTGGAACACAATTATGGACTCCGTAACTTTGTTTGGACTAGTTAGGAGGTGAACATTTCAAAAGTCCCCGATCGTACCCCTTGAGCCGGGGGGGAGGGGGGGCTACGAAGGTCCAAGTTTTCAGTTTTTTGATTAATTCTCGGAAACTATGAGTCCTAGTGACATGACCACTATGTACAAAAGAAAGCTGATTAAATTTGCTACAAGTTTGACTCGGTCAAGTTTTTCGATATCTATACCTATAAAACAATACCTTGATTGACTGACTTGCTGAATGACTGACTGACTGACAGACAACGCACAGCCTAAACCATTGGACCTAGAGACTTGAAATTTGACACACATATACCTTACGTATCATAGAGGTGCATTAAGAAGGGATTTTTCGAAATTCCCACGGGATAGGGAATAAGTGGGATTTATATTTTCGAATAAAAGTGGCTCCTACCTCCATAACTATAATTCAGAAATCAGAAATCTTTATTTGCAGTTAATTAAGATTTCAAATTAGGCGTGCAAGTAGGTGATAATAACAGCTAACATGTCCTGCAAAATGATATATAAGCAGAACAGCTGAAGAGCTGAAATTGAACATATCAAAAGTCCCCGCTCGCTTTATCACCGCCCGCTACATCCGCTTTATCACGAAAAACTGCCACGGAAGGAGATGTACTATGACGGATTTCTCATCAACGAAAGTAGCAGAGCATCAAAGATCAAGCAATATATCTGTAAAATTAGTTAGTCAGCCGCTAGTCAATTATTATGAAAATAATATGTTTGTTCTTTATCCCGTTGGAATTAAGAAAAATCCTGGAAACCGTTTTTAGCTGTTATTATTACCTATTTGCACGCCAAATTTGAAATCTTAATTAATTATAGTTATGGAGATAGAGCCACATTTATTCTAAAATATAGTTCCCATTTATTCCCTATCCCGTGGGAATTTCGAAAAATCCCTTCTTAGTGCACCTCTATGATACATAAGGGTATATGTGTGTCAAACTTCAAGTCTCTAGGTTCAACGGTTTAGGCTGTGCCTTGTCTGTCAGTCAGTCTCTCAGCAAGTCAGTCAATCACGGTATTGTTTTATAGGTATAGATATCAAAAAACTTGACCAAGTCTAACTTGTAGCAAATTTAATCAGCTTTCTTTTGTATATAGTGGTCATGTCGCTAGGACGCATAGTTTCCGAGAATTAAGCGAAAAACCGAAAACTTAGACCTTCGAAGCCCCCCCTCCCCCCGGCTCAAGGGGTACGAGCGGGGACTTTTGATATGTTCACCTCCTAACTAGTCCAAACAAAGTTACGAAGTCCAAAATTGTGTTCCATGCATTTCCCTCTATACCTTTTCATTGACTGGCCTAATAAGGAACCATATTTAATACAATTTGCTGTTTCGATTGTGAATCAAAAATACATCTTCACGGCTTACTTTGCAACTTTTACATGCTGAGAATTTCCTTTTCCAGCGTCCATTAGCTTGCAAATTACCAACTTCTATATCAAGCCACCATTAAAGGCAAAACGCAATTACACCTTAATTGTTTTCGCGAACAAACAAGAAGCGAAACAACAGTTTAAAGCATTTGCAAAGACGCTAGTCGCTAATGTGGCTAGTCTGTAACCGCGACATTAGTTAGTGGAAAAAGACGAATGGCATGTTCGTAGTCGTTTAAAGGTCGTATAAAGGGGTGGCACATAAACTAAAAACTCGCCTCAAAGTCTCAGGTAAAAGATAATTTAATTAGAATTTACTATGCCAAATGTATCTTTGGGATTAATAAATCTAATAAACTTGGCAGTACAACTCATCAGGGATTTTACTAGAGAGCTAACGTTACTGTGCACAATACATAATTTAAACAATTCTTGTAATAAATTCGCTGCGCTTTTATAATTTATGGCACAAAAACTTGGCAGAAATTCTCTCTTACAAGCTCAACCACGAAAAAAACTGTACAAGTTTTAGCTAGAACTGTTGTCGCCAAACAGTCGAAAGTCACACGATAATTATCATGACAGCTCTGCATTATTAGTCACTATTATGGAACTCATATACAGCTATAGGTCACTTTAACGTCACATTACCGATAGTTATAACGAGAGGTGATTTGACAGATGACCTGGCGAACCGAGGGACCCAAGCTAAAGATGGTAGATAGCTTTGATTGATTGCTATACTTTGGGCCCTCCCCTTGTGTTAGAACTGATAGGTGATGTCATTTACGTAGATTGCTTGCCTAATTTAACATGACGCGGCCACTGTTAGAGGTAACAAGGCACAGCGGGATCCATCCGGGTAACATATTTAGGATCTATGATTATTATTTTTATTGGTTGCGGGTTGGTCTTAAATTGATTCTTGATTTCAGGGAATCCAGCACTCAAAAGAAAATTTTCGAAGCTAATGCACAGCGATTGTCTGTGTTGGGCTCGTAGAGAAGATGCATGTAGTGTCAGCGGTACATGACGCTACTCAATTCTATTCTAACTTGGAGACCGAACTACGCTCGCGACGTGTAGCGTCTACGCTACTAGTAGTAGTTAGACACTAACTTGGTTTTAGCATTACGTCAGATGATACAAATCCGTCTAATTAATCCAGAGTTATACTCAAACCCCGGTCGGCGTAAGTCGGCATAAGTGTCCTGTCTATGGCCTCATAGGTACCTACGTTAAGTCGCTTTTAAGTTACTAAATATTGTAGTCAGTTTTTCGATGAAAATTATCATTTTGATGAAGAACGATTTACAAGAAAGATTTAATTTGTAATTCAATGTCTATAAACCGCTTTCGCTCGCTCCCCGCCCCGGTAACATCTCAGCTCCAGATTAAAAAACAAATTTACTCATTGAGACCGTTTTACACCGATCTTACATTCACATTTATCCACGTTCTACCTGTTTCGTTTATTCATTGCTTCCATTGTTTTCTTTTCCTTCGGTGTATTTTCTGATTCGGTTACATTTTCAAATGGAAATTAAATTTTGGAATTATGCTTTAGAAATTTCGTCTGGCGTAACGTCTGGGTGGAGATTGAGAAATTTATTTTGTTTTAAACATAAATTTACTTGCTTATGATCTGGTATAAGATGTATACATATTCGTAGGTAAAATGATTATGGAACACTTTTAGATAATCATCTTGGGTGTCAAGAAATTTCTGATCCTTTGTGGAATTTCGTCATCGTAACATAATTAGGTACTTGCTATTGTTTTTGTCTAAAATACAAAACGTCTACAAAATACAATCGCTGGAATATTTAAAAATATCATAAACTTTATGTACTACTTACTCAGAGTAGGTGATCGTCAAAAGATTGCTCATATTTTAAGCCATAACGAGTAACTTGAATTTTCTTTACATAAATTTTCACTGAGCAAAATGGAACTTAAATGTTAAAGTAAAATTAGATTGAGCAGTCATTAGAACAGCATCAGGTTCAAATTACATTAAAAGAAATAAAACTTAGGTTAATGTTAAAATTAAAAAAAAAGACTGAGCGCTTATTATTGACTTTTATTCGTCAGAGGACCTTCTGATTCTGACATAATGAATGACATTGAAAATTCATAGGCAAAAATTCTTTGAAATCGAAGAATTCATTATAGATTTTCAATGTACCTACATTAAAGAGCACTCGTTCATTATGAAATTGCTATTTGACTTCGCATTTTACTTAATAGACGAAGAAGTCAAATGAAAGGAGTCAAATATAATAGTGGTCTTGATACATACATACATACATACAGTCACGCCTGTTTCCCGGAGGGGTAGGCAGAGACCACGGACTTCCACTTGCTACGATCCTGACATACAACCTTTGCTTCCCTTAATCTCATAACATTCTTCATACATGCTCTTCGATTTTGGGTACTCCTGACCTGTCCTATTTCCAAAATATCACCGATTTGATCGGAGTACGTTCGCCGAGGTCTTCCCGTTCCCGGTGGTCTTGATGTAGAAAATTAATTTACTACTTTTGCGTTTAACAACTTCATGAGGCTTTACTTTTAATGAAAAAAAAAAACCGGCCAAGTGCGAGTCGGACTTGCGCACGAGGGTTCCGTAGAAAGATTTTAACGCTTTTCCCCAGTGTTTTAAGAAGTCCAGTGTAAGCAGAGCCCGGCTCCTAAGCAAAATGTACGCAGTGTGGTGTCAACTTATATTGGTCCTCTAAATCTAGAGACAGACATAAAAAATTAAGATTTTGAGACTTTTCTGAGTGGTTGTACTATGAGCTACCTTCATACCAAATTTCAAGTTTCTAGGATAACTGGAAGTACCCTTTAGGTTTTCAAAAAACGGCACTTTGTATGGAAACGACTTTTTAATGACTGTGTCTTTTGATTGCGTTGACTTAGATGCTTGATTTTTTCACAGCTTCAAGAGACCGCAGGTTTGAGTATTTGATACTAATTTCAGCATTCTACCTAGACGCATTCCAGAGAAAAAGGGTCTTGACAGACAGACAGACAGACCGACGGACAACAAAGTGATCCTACAAGGGTTCAGTTTTTTCCTTTTGAGGTACGGAACCCTAAAAAATGGAATAAAAAAATTCAAAAATAGGTTTACTTTATGGAATTGTTATTAGATCTAACAATTTCGTAATATTTACCATGACATAATGAAAACGGGATATTGACCGCGAATCATTTAAAACTGTTATATTTACCATGATCATAACAATTCATCTTTACCTAACTAGGAACAAAGATCACCAATGCTCGTCAATTTGTTTAAAGGTTTTACACACAAAAAGAAGAATTCTTATATTGAATCATCATCAAGGTAGTTAAAACGTCTCACCAGCAATTGATCCATTTCCTGATAGAAATTGCAAAAGTGGTTAAAGCTGTAGTTCACTGGCCATCTCAAACCTATTAAATATTTCTAGCAACAGCTAATGATATATTCTGCTTCCAGCGCCAGTACGTGGCATATCCGTACTCACAATACATGTTTATTATAATGCGAGCTGTTGGCTACAAGCATTTCATTTTAATGAGCTTTAAAAGGGTCTGCCCTCAACTTAATTAGTTTAGGGACCATGTGGCGTGTGAGATACAGGAACAGTAGATGAGTTCCCTTTTAGTACTAAGTTGATATTTTGCTTAAAAGCAAAGAACATGGGCCATGCAATGTCAAACTGCCTATCGCTAGTTAAATTCTATACCACTCTTACGATTACGAGATAAAGTTTTAAATCTGTTTGGCTCTAACACTAAAATAATGTCACTTTGTAAGGAGTGCCTCAGGGATCTCATTTTGGCCATGTACTCTTATTTACTTACTAAAACCAATGTGATTTTTGTCGACATTTAATTTTATCGGGAAAGTTGGGGACACTAAAACTCTATTGTATATGTCCATGTCCATTATTTTTTCAGCTAACTAGAATGATCATAAGGACTAAATTTGATTGAATCAGGTGTTACTTTGCGAAGGTTCATTATCTACCACGATATGTGGTCGCAGAGTACCCAGCGAGGCAATCACTTCTAGTTCATATTATGTACATTTGGGTAGTTCTACTAGCGTTGCAACCGCTATCACTACCCTGTCGCATATATTGAAAGAACGAGCTACAATTAGCGAGAAAAAAATATAAATTGAAATGGTATCGCAAGCACACTGTATCGATTTATAAAAACCATCCGCTCGGTGTGCCTCATTTCTTCAATATATCAGGGTAGTGATAGTGGTTGAAACGCTAGTGGAACTACCCATTTATCAAGTTACAAGACGTGTGTTCGTACCCTACTGTTTGTTTTCGCAACTCTCAACACAGGATGACGCGGACGAGTAGCGTAGGGTGCATGTTAATTTAGTATCCGCAGGGCACGTATTATGAAGCCATCTCGGCTTTGTTCCCCGGTTTTTGTTTATCTTGCCCAGTTTGGCAAACTTATGTCGTCCGTTTTGCAAGGGAATGTTTGAAGGACCCCGGTTTTTTTTTATCGTTTGTGTGTGCTCCTATAGGGCTTGGTTACCGAGCGGTCAAATGCCGGATGATTATAGGGGCGGACGAAAATGAGAGCGTTTTAAAGATAGAATCTTAGCATATAGAACAAACCAGAAGCCGCGTTCAATTATACACGCACGCAGCGCACTGTGTCCATTTTTTAATGATTTCGCCACTTTTTGTAGTGTGACTTAGGTACCCCTAAATACGTAGGTACTTAATAAAGTTTCAAGTTTGGTTTCAGGGATCGTCAAGTTTTTTTGGAGATTTATTGATGAAAACTTAATTGACTTCAAATGTTAAAGTTTATTTTATACATACTTCTTACAATATTATGCTTACTAAATTATTTTTTTCCATTTTCTGTATCGCAATTATCTACCTCTACCTATTTGAAACCACCTTCACGTTAATTACAACTTCGTACAAGTTTGACTTTACTCCTAATTCCCGTCTCAAATTTTAATGTTCAAATACCCGTATCTAAACCTAACCAGCACTCGAGCTCAAAAGCGAAACTTCAAACATCTCTTAATGATACCAAAACTGCTCCCCTACAATGCAATTTTGCTACCCCAAATGTAACTACATACAAAATTATACATGCAATACCGCAATACAAGCCTTCATTGCACGCCATGCTGAAACGTACAAAGTTAGACAGAAATTTATCTATCTACTACACCGATTTAATTAAAGGTGAGAGGCATAATCAGAAGGAATGGCGGGAGGAACAGAAGCTGTTTCAGCGGAGACACTGCACTTACTAAAAGTGTTATTAAAGGTTACAACTTATCTGAGCCCTCACCGTGCGGTACAGGGGCGTGAGGGTACTATGAAAAAGGGCCCCCGCACCCCTGTACCGCGCAGGCGAGGATATAGTTAAATGTTACTTTGCCCTTGCCTCTTAAATCTTCCTCAATGCAATCCGTTCAACGTGTTCTAGGTCTGCCTACTGGTCTTTTTAGGGTTTCGTACCTCAAAAGGACAAAACGGAACCCTTATAGGATCACTTTGTTGTCCGTCTGTCTGTCTGTCTGTCTGTCTGTCAAGACCCTTTTTCTCTGGAATGCGTGGAGGTAGCATGCTGAAATTAATGTCAAATACTCAAGCCTGCGGTCCCTTGAAGCTGTGAAAAATCAGCCTTCTAAGTCAACGCAATCAAAAGATACAGTCATTAAAAAGGCTATTTCCATACAATTTGCCGAAATCCGAAAACCTAAAGGGTACTTCCAGTTGTCCTAGAAACTTGAAATTTGGTATGAAGGTAGCTCTTATAGTACAACCACTCAGAAAAGTCTCAATATCTTACATTTTTATGTCTGTCTCTAGATTTCGAGGACCAATATAAGTTGACCCCACACTGCGTACATTTTGCTTAGGAGCCGGGCTCTGCTTACACTGGATTTCTTAAAACGCTGGGGAAAAGCGTTAAAATCTTTCTACGGAACCCTCGTGCGCGAGTCCGACTCGCACTTGGCCGGTTTTTGTTGTTGAGTCCAGTTGGTCATGGTTTTGACAGCACTGGCGTTATCCATCCTTTCCACGAGCTAAATATTCTTTCCAATATTATTCCATCTCCGTCTCCGTTAACTTTCGCTAAGTACTGCACTTCTGCCTCGATCTTCTCTAAATTCATCTCTATTACAACTCCATACTTTGGTACATTTAACCTGATTAAATGTTGTACCATAGTGAGCTGCTTTGGTAATTGGTCCCATAATGGACATTTACGGGTCGCTTTATTGATTGACAGTATGCGGCGCTGCAATTCGGTTTCAACCCAGTTTCAATCGAGCTTGGAAGCTTATATTTTCAGTGGTATGATGGCTTCACGTTATTGATCGCTAGTAACAAGTGAGGTGGATCTGTCAATTTACACCAATCATAGGCCAAGTAGTTTGTCTCTCATTGGCGGAGAATGGTAGATAGACGCGACAGCCAACATTATGCTAACTTTTATATTTACAAGAGTCGGATCGGATGTAACACAATCGTCCGCCGTTTATTACATGCTATGTATTAATATGACTGAAGATTTAGATTTAGATTAAGATTTATTTATTTCACAAGAACATATGGTTTACATGGATGGTCTTACAATTACAATAAATACAATCAGTCCCTTAATATGTTCAGCCATGGGTAAGAGGCGTGTGAATTTTTTGAAGTCAACATTAACTCTACTCTAAATAAATTAATCATAATACTTAATCGTCAAAATTAATACAATTTGGAATTTTATTTAACTGACAGATTTAGGCCTAAGTTTTAGTATATCGTGTTTGTACAGAAAAGAAAATGTAGAAAAAGTAATAATAATAAATTCACATACCAATAGCATTATACCTATGTCAGTTACAATTAAAAATTGTGATTAATAAATTCATCAACACTGTAAAAGCAAGCATTACTTATAACAAATTATACAACTTATTTTTAAATTGGGATTTCGGGAGCGTCTTTAGTGTCACCGGGATTTTATTAAATATTCTTGCACACATATGAAAAGCGCTTTTTTTCCTCAACATGAGTTTGTGAGGGGGGATATAGGTCACGCGGCGAATTAAGATCGCTTATGAAAAGTGGAAGGGGGATGCGCAGAAGTCAATTCTTAGGTCTATTTGGTTGCGCAGGGGGGTGAGGGGAGGGTGCGCGCTGGCGCCGACACGTTATTGGTAGATCAAGTCGTTCTTCCCCTCCCTCGCTTCGTTCACGCGTCACGTGTCTCTTGAGTACTGTTGCGCACGGATTGTTTTACTGTATTAGTAGTAAGTACGTTATGATGTCGTAAGTGAAAAAAATGTCCAAATATAAAGTATGAACATGGCAAGCCAGAAAAATGGTTTACGACGTGAATTCTTATGTTAAAAGGGAAACTAATTAAATCATGGGTAATAAAAGCACGTAAAAAATACTACCAAGATTCTGAATAAACATACTAGCAAAATAAGTCACAAGCAGAAACGAGTGTTATATGTAAGGTGACTAAAGGTACAAAAAATGCGAAATATAAAAATATATTTCAAAGAAATACACTCAGAACTTAACAATTTTGTGCGCAATTGTACAGATGGGCCAAATTGCCCCCACCAGTTTCGCCGAGCGATCTTAATCCATCGCGCGGCCTATAACTACCTGATGTCGTTTATGAGACCTGTTTGTCACTTTATCTGCAGAAGGGAAAAGTTCCATATTATTCTTTACAAAAACTGCTGCTTCGTAGGCATATAGACAGGGTAGTGGTAGCAGGTTGAGTTTTTTAAACAGAGGTTGACATGATTCACGGCGCCCTGCTCCACAGATGGTTGAGGTAGATGGGTGAATTATTTAATGAAATATTTAAACATGGAGAACCAGAATATATAGCATAGCAAGTATCGGATACTTACTCGGAAATTTGATATTAATAAAATAAAAAATAAAACGGAATAAATACAAAAAGATTCTTCCCGTCCTATTAATTTACAGAAGCACTCTCGTGCAAATTTTTGCAAGTTCAGTTTTGACCCACTTTAAGTGGTAAAAAAGCTTGCATTAAAATGGAATATTCAATTGTAAATTATAACATTAAATAAAAATGTTTTTCATCGAAGAAGCCTTAGCTGTAAAGTTGGTCTGTGTTACGAACAAAGCTTGCGCTATGCGAAAATTAAACCGGTAAGCCAAATGTATATGTATATTGGAGGTATTATACAGAACCGAGTGGTTTCCTAGCTTAGAACTGGAGATCAAAGTATTAAGCAACTCTGTTGTTTTGATTTTTTCGAGTAATAAAGTCACGTGAAGATTTTGCACCGGCTTGGTAGTAGTACAGAGCATTGTACAGTACAGTGAGATAAATTAGTGAAATAAACAGTTCACTTACGAAAACATGTAAGTCGAGTTTAGCCTGAATATCACCATCACCTTATTTAAGATTTTTTTTATACAACTAGAAAGGAAAACGAGCAAGTGGGTCACCTGATGGTAAGTGATCACCACTGGCCATAGACACCCGCACCTCCGGAGGGATTTAAGAGTGTCACATTTGTCGATGCAGTTGTCTCCAGTCCGTTCTTTCCAATGCGAGTTCTTTCACTTCCTGATACGACACAACGTCTGTCTTCTTAATTAGTCTAAATATGTTTCGAACTAATTCGTAGTTCTTCTGGGAGTGGTCAGTTTTTTTATGCCAGTGGCAAACGAGGATGCGGGTCGCCTGGCCTCTATTTTACCAACTCTACAAATTTCAGCTGTCAATGACAATCGTAGTCAACTGGTGACTTGAAGAGCTTTTGTTTTAGCACGCTTCATATTGGCAAAGAAATGTAGTTCGAATTGTCATTGTAAACCGACAATTGTAAAGTTCGTGAAATAGGGACCATCGGTTGTATTTTTTGAGATATTGAAATTTGAAATGAAAATGTCAACTGAAACTGAAAATATGTGCCCGTGTGTGTGTGTGTGTGTGTGTGTGTGTGTGTGTGTGTGTGTGTGTGTGTGTGTGTGTGTGTGTTTTCAACTTGTAATTACGAAATAAGGGATATTTTATCAATAAATCCAAACGAGAGTTTATGCGACTAAAAATAAATCACGTAAAATTACTTCTCGAGTCTTTATTGGAAGTATTAAGTCTAACGAGCTGTATTTAATTGCAAATTACTTCCTATTCGATGACCTAGAAAATTCATTTCATTGTGTATAAATAAACCTACCATGGATGATACAACTAAAAGAGGACTGCCAATGTTTACAGTGTGTAAATGGAATAAAGGCGTTTAGTTAAACCAGGCATATGTTATATTGGTACAAATCATAAAAAGAGGGTGTTTGTAAATAACTCAAATTAACAGACCACAATTAATTTTAAAAGTTTTGGCACGCAGCAATATAACGCACCTTACTTAGAAACAAAGAACTGGCTACAAACTGTCATTAAGCTAACAGAGTGTTTAATTAATTGTACATTGCGTGCTGAATTATTTTAATATTGTTATTATTTTATATGGTTTATTACCTTACACTGTAAGCGATCGAGGGTGCCTTGCAAGCGGACAAGCTCACAGCTTGTAACTGGCCCGCAACATCGCTTGTAAAGCGTGTGTCTGCAAACACCGTCCTACACTGTAAAGAAGCCTCGTATGCCTTCCGTGATTCAAAATGGACCGGATTTAGGCATAATTTTTTAGTGTGGTAACGTAATTGCCGCGGTTTCTAAATAGCACCACTTACTTTCAGTCTGTTCTGACATTCCATTATAGTGATCGCTTTGAGTGATTTTTTCAACTATAAAACAATTAGGCTTTCATTCAAGGCTACATCGACATTGTACAGTGACCACCAAAGTTATCAGAACGTGCACTATATTGCCTCGAGAACAGACTAGTGCTCAGATAATTATTTATGAGCACTTAGTTCGCTAGTAGCAATCGACAAACTAAACTTTGAGAAAGTATTCATTAGGCTCGCATTTGAATTGTTTTTAGGGTTCCGTACCTCAAAAGGAAAAAACGGAACCCGTGTAAGATCACTTTGTTGTCCGTCTGTCTGTCTGTCTGTCTGTCTGTCTGTCAAGACCCTTTTTCTTTGGAACGCGTGGAGATAGCATGCTGATATTAATAACAAATACTCAAGCCCCTTAAAGCCGTGAAAAAATCAACCTTCTAAGTCAACGCAATCAAAAGATACAGTTATTAAAAAATCTATTTCCATACAAATCGCCGTTCTGAGAAAACCTAAAGGGTACTTCCAGTTGTCCTAGAAACTTGAAATTTGGTATGAAGGTAGCTCTTATAGCACAACCACTCGGAAAAGTCTCAAAATCTTATTTTTTTATGCATGTCTGTAGATTTCGCAGACCAATATAAGTTGACCCCACACTGCGTACATTTTGTTTATGAACAGGGCTCTGCTAGCACTGGACCACTTAAAACACTGGGGAAAAGATTTAAAATCTTTCTACGGAACCCTCGTGCGCGAGTCCGACTCGCTCTTGACCGGTTTTTTTTTATGATTAGTGCTTGGTCAGAACACGTCATGGTACAAACCCTTCCGCCCAAAGCAAAAAAATTAAGCAAGAAAAAAAATTGGGCAAGTTGAGCATTCCGTTAAGGCGCAAAGCGGCTTAACAACGCGAAAGAGGAGCTCCACGAAGTAGCATAGTACGATTTACAATGCGACCGTCATGATGTACGTTTCTGTTCAGCTACGACAGTGGTTAGTGCGTTTCTGTTGACGTGAGAGCTATCCAATAGCGATAAAAGTCAAATGCAAATCTGTTTAATTAAGTTTCGGTTTCAAATACAAATAATTCCTTTGAAGAGGGCGTATAAAACTGGTACACCTAATAGCCCTTTTTGTTACAGATTTGAATTTTTTTCGGTCTCTTGTGGTCCATTAAATCTGGATTTAATCGTAACTCCGCAGTAGTTTTAGTTAATCTGTGCTGGCCTACCGCGTGACCTTAGCCTTTCATAATAAATTCTAGCCTGACTATCGGTTGACCTTTTCGGGTTTTAATTGGGATTACGTCAAACTAGGAGCGGTATTCGCTTACATAAATCTATGTGTAGGTACGTTTAAGTTAATATTAGGATAATAACGGTAAAAGTATGTATGTACATTGCATCTCTTTATTGTACATGCAAATAAAAGGTTACAGGAAAGCTGCATCAAAGTCCCTCAAAGTTAAGTACCCAAAGACTACGCTTCAGCAAGCAAAGAGGGGCGGCTCTTGGGGGGACGACCGCCCCCCACCCCTGAGCAAACAGGAGAGCTCGGGGGTTGCAGCCCCCCGCAACAAGAAGTAAACAGACACAACTATTTCCTCCAAGATATTTATAAATACCGAAGTAACGCTGCGGCAATCAAAAAGGGGGGCTCAGAGCTTCCTGCCGGAAGATGTAGGTATGAAAAATTAAATGTTTACTCGAGGATATTGATAAATTAAGTAGTAAACAACTACGCTGCTGCAAGCAAATAGGGGGGCTCGAGGGGCTCGGGGGGCTGGGGGTGTAATCCCCCGGAACAAAAAATACCCAAACATAAGTATTTCTTTGAGGACACGTTAATTAGTAGCTAAAGTGTAAACACTGTGCTGCGGTTGACTAAATAGAATACACAGTATTTTAACAGTCTTGACAAAAATACGTAAACAGGTCCATTAAAAGCAACAAAAATACGTACAGTAGAACGTAGAACCTCCTCCTTTTTTGGGCACCAGTTAGCTATTTTTATTATTTTGCCTGAAAAAAGTCAAGCCTACACAAAACCAGGCGATATCGAGCAAACTGATGAAAATTGTCACTTGCATACACGAAAACAATACTCAAAAATAAAAGAACATTTTTTGGGCTTTTACTATTTCTTGTTTATTTCAATCTGCAGCAAAATTGAATAAAACAGTTTCAAGTGGCGGCATGCAGTTGCAATTTTTGACTGAAAGGCAATGTATAACAAGCTTTTATAAATAAATGTTATCTTTTATCAATAAAAGTCGATGCCAGACGAAACCTACATAATGCTATTTTCGCAAATGAAAGGGACATAGGAAACATAATATTTCAAACTATTTCATACTCGAGGAAATTCCGAACGGTACCGATTCTTTAAATCTTAAACTTTTGATGAATCATTTATCAGCACACATGTTCGTGATTCGTCCACCTATGATGATGCTGTCAAAGTACTCGATAAAATGTACCTTAAGCCTAAAAATATAATACTGGCTCGCCACTTGCTAGCTACTCGTAAGCAGAAGCCTGACGAATCTATTGAATGACGAATTGAAATAACATTAAACATAATGAGAACAATATATTGACCGCGATTACCTTAATAGGTTTGATGAGCTCCCAATATTGCGACGCAGTTTTACATGCACCACGATCACGGGCAAACTGACGAAACGCGGGTAGCATAAGTTAATCTCGGTCAATATCCCGTTCTCATTATGTCTAATGTGATTAACTGCGAATCATTTAAAACTGTGATTTAAATAACGTTTAATATTCCACACAGAATCAGCCTGTCGGTTAGTTGGCACCAAAATTTAGGGAACGTACATATTTTACGCGAATAAACATTTAACAGCAAGCCTGGGCCTTGGTGCCAAGAGAATTCGAATCGCTCTGGAAATATATACATGTCTGTGCATAGATCTGGGTCAATGAACTTGCGTAATTATGAAATTACGAAATGTTGAAGCCTAAAAATATAATCCTACTAGGATTAATTGCTTTATTCAAATATTAAATATTTGTGTAACACAGGCTGTGTAGTGTAAAGAGACAGAGTTAATCAAGCAAAGAGCTCAGACTTTATGTATTTTATTTGAATAAACAAAGTGGCCCTAAAAATTCTGTATAATATTTTCAATCCTCGGATTTAAAAACCCTCTTCAGTTCTTGTGTAATTTTTTAAGCGTAGACTTTTATCAAATTCATCGTGTTTTTTTATTTCTACCCATGATGGATAAATTCTTATCTAACTGGATACTGAATATTTTACCTACTTTTCATATAGAGGTATTGTACTTATCAATGAACTTGGAACTATCGTAAATAGAATTTCACACTTCGAAAAGAAAATGGTAAAAGTGGTGAAAACCCAAACGTTGTCCGAGAGTGATGCAATCGGAAACAGCCGATTTAAAATGTTACGTTCATTAAATAAAGCCGACTCACTCTCATTTAACAAATTAATTAAAGCGCCTTAAAAACATCCTAATAACCCTTCATTTCAGTATAAAATCATCGACATAAATTGCCTTTAAGGGTCAGTCAACAACATAATTCTGACCGGACCGAAACACGAATATGAACCGAATATGCGATAAATTCCAGCACCCAATACATCGGCTATACCCAGTGTAAACCAGGTATCAATCACCTTTTTTTTGTAAAGGAAATATTCTCATTTATCATGCTGTATGTAGAGGTGTCATGTGCGCGTTTTTAATATGGTTCAAGTGAAGAGCGATAGAAAAAATCAATTTTATAAAGTTCCTTAATACTCACTGAAACAAAAATACACAGAAAATCAGAAAATAAGCTTACCATGGGAATCAAACCCGGCTCCTGACATTCCAGCAATGAATAAACAAGTCAGAAAAAAAAACAGTAGGAACAATAAAACATATACTAATGTACTAAATAACTTTGTCCTTGCATGTACAACAAAATTATGAAAAAAAAAACACAGACAAACAAATTAAGATAGTATAATACATCGAGGAAGATAAGACCAGTCCTTGATTAGAGACACAGAGCGGACGCTAGAAGGCACGGCAGACCACCGCAGCGCTGGATGAACAACACTAAGTCTTGATGACACTGAGGTCGGGACTGGATGACATGGGCACAAGATCTCGAAAACTGGGAGAACAGAAAAAGATAGGCTTGCGTCCGAGATTAGGTCGATAACAGACCTAAGGATATTTCATAATAACTTATAAGATTATCATAATACAGATGGTCTACTTCCCGTCCCTTCCTCGTTTAGGCCCGTGACAGACGGTCTGCACTGTAAATGCCAACTGCCGACTGCATACTTTTGAACTGGGAACTGCAATGGAACTGCAACAAAAAATGTATCAGCAGTCGGTAGGCAATTGACAATTACAATGCAGTTGGAATGCAGCAAGTCTGTAATATCCATTAATATTATGAGTCACCCATCTCCCTTCTCGCTTATCATTTGCGCCACAAATTTAGGGGTCGACTGTATTTACTGTTATTTCATGTTTTCATTTTATTGGATGCATTAACTAATATTTATTATTAGTACGTACTACCTACCTCCGTATATAACAGTGAACTTTATGTATTGACATATCTGTGGTCAAATAAAATGAGTGTTTACGATTGCTTTTAGAATTATGTACATAATTAGGTAATTCAAATGGCATGCTTTGCATAAATTAATTTAATCAGTATTATCTCGTTGCAATTTAAATTTATAATAAACAAAACCACTGTGGTAATTACAGCAAAATTATAATGAAACTAGCTACCCGCCCTGGCTTCGCACGGGTAACATAGCATTATAATATTTGTAATTATGCCTAAATATTGGGAGGTCTAGGGGGGCAGCTGAATTAAGCGTCTGGAGTCCCACGCTATTGAATTTATTTTGTTGTGCGATCATTTTAATTTTGCGATATCTCCTAAGATATTGTCATATTAATTTACATTGTGTGGTATAAAGAGAAATTATTACGTGCATTAAATGCTTGAAGTAACTAACGTATTTAATTTTGTAAGGATTAATATTGTATCCATCTGAATAACTTTCAAATAACCACAACAAAAATATTATGTTACCTTTATAATCATTACAATTGGCTTGGTTAAGCTATTCTTAGAAGATAGGCATAATTATGTCACCTCGGCCTGTTTTGTAGAACTATAAAAGATGAAAAATTCCGTTAAAAATTCAAATCCACTGTTTTCTTATGTCTCAAAGAGATTAGGCAGCGTTTTTGATGAAAACTAGTAGTTGACTTGTTTTATCCCGACATTTTCAAAAATCGTCGTTATGTTTCAACCAATTTACATAAAACATTAATAAAAACTCCCCTTGATTCACTCCGTCCCTTGGTAAAAACTGCATCAAAATCTGTTCTTTAGTTTAGTTTATCGCATTCAGACAGACAGACAGACGCGCGGCGGGGGACTTTGTTTTATAATTATATAGTGTTAAACGGATTACTCTCTCGTATAAGTGAAGTTTAGGTAAATATAGGCATATCACTCTACTCTCAAATCCTTTTTCTGGGAGCGCTTACATCGGTAGCGAGGATAGAGTTTTTTTTTAACGGACGTCTATGAGGGAGAGCCTTTTTACTTACATTCTACTGGCTTTTACGAAACGGATCGCTTCATCTTTCTAATAGGATAGGTCGTAGGTACCTATTAGAAATGGTAGTATTCCTGTCATGCTCCTGTCTGTATTTCCTGAAAGATATAACCTCGGTCTCTATTAGGCTAGACTGAATAGGCTGTTAGTTAAACCAGTAGTTACACCTTTGGTCTCATATAAATTTCATCATCCATCAGATGAGATTGGGGTAAATGGTTGGTCAGTAACACTCAAGAGTAAAGCAAAATTTTCAATCGAAACAATTTTACTCTCTGACGTCACCATCGATATCTTACAAAACAAACCCCCATCGAGGGTTTCAGGAATAACGATTCGAATTTGCAGTTCACTCTCCTGAAAATATCGCTTACAGAATTATTAAATTCACCCGAGTTACTACAAAGAAAATCTTTCAAAGTACTTAGCGGACCACTTGGCTCGGCCTTGTTTTTTCTTTCAACTACCATTATTTCTAATGGAAGGAGACTGATTTTCATTTTCACTCTGAGAAGGTCGCGATTGAGAGGTAAATCTAATATTTATGTATCATAGATTTTGCTTCATGTTTAATTTCATCAAGTGCTCATTTTCGTTGGAGTCAAATCTACAAGTAGTGCATACCAATATTGAATTTAAAAGGAAAACTATCAGGGATAAGTAGGCTTTACAGGTTTGCTAGTAATGGTTGACCAACTTATTATGTTTGTCTATAATCAGTAACTGATATACCTAAATGGCCCCACACTGCTTACAGTTTGCTTAGGCGTAGGTAGAGCTCTGCTAACACTGGATAAGTTATTTATGCAAGGACTTTTGCGTGATGGCTAACACCAACGGATGAGGGAAATGGGACGAATTATACGGTATAATTGAATACCTACCAATCCATACAAAGCATAAATTTACTGTTTCATGTTGCATCGTATCGACACGGCTGAAGTATGGCTCAGTACGGTACGCTCTTAGTACGGTAAGTTTTATTGGTCAGAGTCCTTTATACACGCCAACACTACCGTCTTTTAAATGGTTAATTTATTTTCAAGCTTAAAAATAGCATATTGCAAAAAAGGAAGCCAATATGAAGAGTTGTGACCTCATAAGGAAGTAGTTTATCGATTTGTACCTAAGTGAATGTTTAAAGCGTATCATTCTTAAGCGTACCATGATACTGAGCCATTAGTAAGTTTAGATACGCAATCATTGTGTATTACGAGATATTGGTACACGTCCGTGCTCAATAACGAAGATACGATACACCAAAAGATAGAATTACAACACGGCTCTTCGAGTGCTGAAACCCCCAGCGGGGAGAAACACGAGATTTTACTAGTCTCTAAACAAATGACATGTCACTATCACTATGCATCTGAATCTTTTAGTTAATACTTGAAGAGTAAACCACTGAGATACAGACAAGGATTGATTCTTTCTGCGCGAGCACTAATGGGTTTGTTAACGTTGAACATAGCATAGCGCTTCGGACGTTTACAGAAAGAAAACGTTCTATGTTTTGCATTTGGTTGAAACTTTTTGGAGTTTTTTAAAGTACAGTCAGTCAGTCATTCATTATCCATTTTAACCAATGATTACTGAAAAGAGAAGAGGAAAAGCTTTCTACTGTGTTAGTTTTGTGCTCATTTATGGGAACGAGTGAAACAGTCTTTCTTTAAAAGAGACAAACGAGTAAGCGTAGGCGGATCACCGGATGAAAAGCAATCACCGCTGCCCGTGGACGCATTAACACGACGAGAATCACAATCCAAAACTCGCTTTTTACCAGATTTAGTAACAGGTGCAGCGTTACGCTGCCGGTCTTTACCTTTTTGGTTCGTGCGCAGTTCGATTCCTGGCTGGTTAGAATAAAAACAAAAAAAAAAGTAAAAGAAAACGGTCTATGAGAATTTGTCAGAAGAAAATGAGAGATTGTCTGAATCTAGAGGAAAATATCTGATGGTGATAGAAATAAGTTGGAATTCGAGCCCTAGTTTGTTTTGGAGCGAGCGAAACCAACTCATCAATACCTCAGCGTCTTCGCAATTTTCAAAGTTTGTGAAAGCCGGTTTTTTTTCTCGGCCCAAGTTCACCCTCCCCGAAACGCGCTCTCCGTACATCGTGCACTCCCCGTGCACGCGTGTTTGAGCTTCCGGAGAGCTTATTAGTCGGTTTGTCCGGCACTGTGCTGCCAGGCATTAGCTAAGTCATATTATTATTATTATTATTTTACCTAACTGCTGCAAGAGCAGAGTCTATCCGCGAAGAGGATCTTTTGGTTACGTGTTCTTATCGTACCCAAACCTGTTATTTTAACGTTTTGTTTTATCCATAACGGTTATCAAAATTCCATACGGCAATTCATCACACCGGTCGGCCTGCCGCCGTTTTTAGTTCATATTTTTTTTATAATTTTTCTGTAATTTTGGCACAAGGTCGTATCGGCCTTGTAAGTTAATTTAATTTCTTTTCTATACATGTTTTTGGTTCACGTGTTTTTACTATTCTTTTTATATAATAAAAAGATATTTTAATAGTTCATGGCCTTTTTTTTTAAGTGGTATAAAATAAAAATTAAATTAAATTAAACGTTTGCCTTTGCGCGGTTCACCCGCAAAGGGGAGTCGTGAGAACTATCACGGCACAGGCTGTTGTTAAAAGAGAGTTTAGCTGAATCGCAAGTCATTTCCATCTGTCATTCAAGAACGATTGTTTAAAGGGCACAAAGAAGTCGCTTGAAGAGATTCCAAGTACATTACCACTAGGTACTTATCTTTTTCACACAGGGCCTTGGCAACCACATTATTGCGTCGCTCCCATAATAACGTCAATAAAGAAAAGAGGAACGGCACTTTTGGGTATCGTAAAGAAAACGCGAAATATGCGAGAGAGTCCGATAACGACCGTGTCTTTTTAGCTACGGACATTTAGCGTAATAAATTCCTTGTCTCCAAAGATAAAATGATTGATATTGAAGGGAAAGCGCAAGGAATTACGGCTTCAGCTAATAAATATCAGGACTGAGGAGCGATTTGACACATCCATATCAGTGCGACGGCAGTATCCCCCCCTCCTTGAACATCCATCAAATTGTGACAAAGTAGGGCGAAGGCACAGAGGGGTGAAGGCCGGAGTAGCAAAACGTGGGAAAAAGTTATCGTTTTTGCGGCCAGCCCCGGGCCAAGGAGCCCTTTGTGTTAAAAGTGTTGGTACGGGTGTGTAATTTATAATTTTTTTGTTTGTGTTGAGTTTTGGTACGTTTTTTCACTTTTCTCTACGCATTTATGTAATTATAGAGTTAAGCAGGATGAGCTGTGATTCGAGTCTTCTCTCTTGAAATGTTCCGAGGCTACTTTTCTAAACGTTAGGTACATGTCAGTAGCTACACTCAAGAGCCAACAAAAGGGTCACTTTGTATGAAAAATTCCATACAAAGTGACCCGTCTTTATTGCTTTTGAGTATACTTAGCTAGCTAGTAGTCATTTGGTATGTAAGCGTCACATCCACAGGGCCTAGACCGACTTCAGATGTAAATAAAAATAAAATTATAAATATGAAATAAGAACCTCGGAAGTATAACCTAGTATAAATATCCTTTTAAACAAAATAAATCAAACCGGTCTATAAATGACAGAGTTCTGAGCTAACAGACATTACGCATTTTTTCCAAACATGAAAAGTAGGTACTAAACCGATTATGATACCTACAATTTATATGGAGTAATACCCTTTCAAACAAAAAGAATAATCAAAATCCATTAATCTATCGGAGTATTGGCGAAACAAACATACAAAATAGCATACAGTCGAATTGAAAACCACCTCCTTTTTTAAGTTTGTTAAAAACACGACAGCTCCATTCTTTTCCTTGCTCCAGCCGGTCGCATCTATCAGGCTGTGTCACGTGACGCAGACTTAATGACCCCGGCAGGATCGGGGAAGCAACAACTGTTCTTTTGATAAGTAACGAGTGATGCATCGCTTGTTTTTCGGGGTACTTAGTCAGCCTTTAGGTCGCTATTTGGCTGAACAGCCTTCTATGATGAGGACAACAGGTATAAAGAAGAACTTTAAATTGTTGGCGCCAAAAATACACTGCTCGAAAAAATAAATGTCTAGAGATCAAACGTGTATCGGAGTCCGCGCATAATTGATCCCTATGCATTTTTGTGCCGTGTAAATAACACTACCTAATAATATTATGGTAACAACTCTCGACATTGAAAACGTTAAAAAATAAGTACTGGTTCGCTCGTGTGAGAATCGCAAAAGCTTGAAGTAATACCCAATAATAACTCAGGCCTATTTGGCAACTTTAGCTGACTTCACAGCACTTATAGTAGTAGTTTTCTATTAGGACTAACATTTAATGGTGTTGTTTCAGGTACACACGCTCAATTGACTCAAATTGACACGATGATGAAGCAAGGTATTAAAGATAAGTCCGTAAGATGTTTTATGAAAATGTAACGGCCCGGCCGCGTTTTATTCGTCTTTTTCTCTGATCATTGCGTTTTCTGCCTGGTATCCACTAAGCGGCGAGCATTTAGGCCGCGCAATGAACAGAGAAAACGTGCATCGCGCCGCCGGTCGCGCAAAGTCGTGGCTAAGAGACTAAACGCCAGTTCAGTAATGTTTAAAGTTATTCTGATTTACTTAGTTTGTGGCATCATTACGGATGTTGCGGGGTTGGTAGAACCTTGTGCAAGGGCAAGGGCCGTCCGGATTGCTACCACCATGTTAACTTGAAGTATTTGTATCGTCAGTCGTAATATTGACATTGTACTTAGGTAAGACACTAACTTGACGTATTCGTAGTCGTAACATATTCATATTGTCTAACCCAGGTCGCAGCAAGTCAGCCTAGTCATAATTAGTAACTCCTTATAATCCCATCACGAATGGTCTAATGGAGTGGCTTAACAAAACCAACAAGAAATAATCAAAGAGTGGATATGCGATTTCAATATCTCCAGCTTTTACGGTCTTTCTCAATTGCTTCAAAATAGGTCGTTAGTCCTTTTAATGTCAACATTTACTTTTTCTCCAAATGATACATCAATGAGTAAGCAAAGGCATAATACTAATGAAAATAGCAATGACACGTCCGCCGGCCGTTTCAGCTTTATGACAGTCACTACAAAAACCTGTCATGGCCATTTGGCAGGGTTCCGTGGGAAAAAAGAAATCCTTTGCTTTTCATGGAATGATATAGGGGTATTATTGGTTACAGACACATACGTTGGAGTTGTTAGAGTAGGTACTACAAATTTAACTAAACCCCTATTTTACCAACCTACAAAATACAAATATAAATTCTTTATTACACACAAATATCAAGTTTAGCCGAAATATAATAATACAGCTTGCAATAATCGGAGGACCACGTGACAATCGTGTAGCAGTGTTTCAAGAGAGATTGCACTGGCCCCTACGCTAGGCACCTTACAAATACGATAACATTACTAATCGATTCTTGGTAAAAACTCTTGCTCGAACTGCTGACTTAAAGAGCTTTTTTTTAGCCCGGATTCATATTGGCTATGAAAAATTTGTGTAACATTTTTAATGTAAACCGATTTCTCCTTGTCATTCTGTTGCCTGTCACTGTAGTGTGGGCTACACTACACCAACTCTCTCTCTATCCATGTAACTATGTGTACTTAAGGCTGAACTATTAATAAACAGCATTATTTACTCGTCCGTCATTGGTATCATTTCTCTCCATAAGCTCCTGCTGTACATCACTTTGTTGGTGAAAATGAGCCTTGCTATTGCAGCGTAGCGTGACTTGAAAATTACACGCATTTTATTTTGCTTACTTATTGTATTTAATTGGTTATTTTCCCTTAGTGATAGGATAGGCAATGACGATATCCGCAGTAGAACTAAGGTTACCGACATAGCCCGAAGAACTGCGAAACCTAAGTGGCAGTGGCCTGGACACATTGCTCGCAGGACTGATGGCCGATAGGGTCAGAACGTTCTTGAATGGCGTCCACGGATCGGGAGACGAGCTGTCGGTAGGCCTCCAACAAGATGGAGCGACGACCTGGTAAAGATCGCGGGACCGCGGTGGATGCGGAAAGCACAAGACCGGTCTGAGTGGAGAGCCTTGGGAGGCCAATGTCCAGCAGTGGATGTCTTTCGGCTGACATGATGATGATGCATGCAAATCGCTAGGTGTGTTAAGGCTGTTAGAGAATAACAACCCTGACGGACTAAAGGGTGCCTCATATTTATGTTCTACGGGACCCTACAGTGCCACAGCCTGTCGAATGACTGGCAAAAAGCAGGGACAGCGGGAAATAAAAATTTGATGACCACCGAGCCACACTAGCGTTTCCTTATGGGCAAACTTTAGGTATAAAGTGTACGGCTGACGTAAAAGTTTTTGATTGATAGAGGCTGAGGATATATTTTGGATGAAGCTGTCGGTGTACACGAAAAGTTCGATTTATTTCAAATGTGTTTGTCTTATATGACCCAGTTTGGTATTATTTTTCAATCAAACTGATAACTGTAATTTTTTGGAAAAACAAATTGTATTGTACTGGTCGAAATGAAGGTAGCGGGGGCCATGAAATCATGAAGTATGAATTAATATTATTTTCTCGTTTCCACAGCAGGTTAATTGTTTTAAACCAACGACATTGTATATACACTGGCAGTCCTATTGGTTTCATCGTCATTGCTATGAATACGGGTTGAAAAAACAATTTTGGTAAGTGAGAAATTTCGCCTAAAATTAAAAAAAAATGCAGTTTTAGCCCAACCCTACGTCACAAACCACCAAAATATAAATATGTATTGCTGTTCGAACTTGGTAAAAATTTACAGGTACTCCAATCTAGATTGGCGCATGTGTATCTGACGCTGACTGGGCAGTCTGCCACGTGGCGTATCAGAAAAACGGGCAATTCGGAATGGAGTGATTATTTATATAGTACTGACCTTTAGTCCAATCCTACTAACACTTATGTGGGTGATACGTAAGCAGTAGTGCTTGCACTGTTGTGTTCCGTTGTGGAGATCACAGGCACAAGAGTCATTTCATCTTAGCCCTCTAGGTTGGCGACGCATTTGCAAACCCTCGGAGTAACGGGTGTCTATGGGAAGTGGTGATGACTTACCATCAAGTGTAAAAAACTAGTAATATTATAAATGTGAAAGTGTTTGTATATTAAAATTTTAAAGTCCTTTTTCCACTCGCAAAGGGGTGTTTTCTAATTCAAAAATTGGCAATATTAAAGAGTTTGCCTATAATCGTGTACTTAGGGAGTTACTTCATAAAAATTCGTTACGGGCTCTTTCACGCTCTTAGAATATTCTTGAAACTTTAAAAGTTATCTTTTCAACAAATTCAGGGTACCCCAAAGTTTACCTTGGCTCTCAAATGAGGGCTGCTTCAGTAAACAGTAACGCGATTATTAGGGTAGTTCTGTAATCACCCTTTGAGTATCTTTGACGCGGTTGAAGTACGTATTTTTTTCTACCGTAACTGAAACGGAATCCTTTACCATAACATTTTTTATAGCCTAGTGGTTAGACCCTGACTATGAAGCTTGAGGTCCCGGTTGCGATTCCCGGTCGGGGCAGATGTTTATAAGTATGATAAATACGAATGTTTGTTCTCGGGTCTTGGATGTTTGTTATGTATATGTATAAGTGTGTTTATCCTTTGTCTAGTACCCAAAGTACATGCTTTGCCTAGTTTGGGACTTGATCCATTTGTGTCAATTGTCCCATGATTTATTTATTAACAATGTAGGTAACTAAGGTAAACGCGTAAACGACCCAATGATTGACGCGCTAATTCCAATAATTGACACCCTGCTTGTAACCTTTATAGCCCTTTAGGTTAGGTTAGGTTTGTTTTATACAAATCCTGAGATATTTAGTTTCAGAAAAAAATGCATTAGGGCAAACTAAAATTTCGGACAAATGAAATTCGGTCAATTATAACAATTGTGACGTAGGTCCCTGAGGAGGACCACAATCAGCAGGTAGAGCAGGGAGTGGGAAGAAAACAAGTACTTCAGCAAGACACTTTATTTCAAGCAAACAATAGCACAGACTACGCCTACGACTCTCCTATGAGCTACTGTAGGATGGCACTGGCCTGAACAACGCGACCGACGGAAGGAGACCGTTCTTCAGGAGTAGGCGGCAGCGCGCGGAGTCAGCTGTAGGAGTAGCGACGAAGATGGCCCGTCTTCGTCGTGGTCTTCGGGCCCAGTTCCCTCAGAGCCGGTTCAGGGGTTGAAGTGGTGGTTAGACGGTGCCCAGGTTGATAGCGGTAGGGTGGTTCCTGGAAGGACAACAGGCATTAGGGCACTGCTTGACCGCGGCTGTGCCTGGCCACTCGTAGGGGTCGGTTACTGTTCAAAGCCAACGGCCATCCAAGATAGTTTAAATTTGAAAACTAGCGGCGGTTAACGAAAAGAGTTAGGTGGCTCGGAACAGCTGTTACATTTACAACAAAATACGGCACACTTAAGCGGGTCTGAAGCAATGGAAACTCACCCCAGCGGGAACTTGATGACACACGCACTAGTACTTAATTATATATTTTTCGGAGCTTAATTAGGAGCTTAAAAGTTTGACGTGAAGTATTTGGGACGTGTGCTCGCAACGGCTGTGACAGCCAGACTGACAGCGACTCCTTATATATAGCAACGTATATCGATCTATAGTTATTGTTCTTATGTGTTTAGGGTTCGGCGAACGGAACGCATACAGATTTGCCGAGGCTAATTTACCCGCGTGCAGAACAATTTTATTAGTGGTTCCGTACAATAATTTTAATAAAATTTATAATGTTTTTTATAGTAGTATTAAATTATTTTAGCTGGCTTAGACGCAACGTTACAAAATAAATAAGTAATGGTTTTTAGTGTTTCAGTTAGGTAACCATTTATATTACATACATTGTTGATATTGTCCAAAACCCCATTAATAAAAACGGAAACTGACAATCCCTAAAGCTCTTTGAATCTTGAAGCTCATAATCACAAACAGGATCGCGAAATAACGCTAAAAAAGCAATCACCTCATAAATTGGGGATATTAAAAAGTATTCCGCTTCGGCTTTAATTATCGACACGTTTCCGCCATCAAGACACCGCTATGTATATCGCGCACACAGCACCTACAACGGGAGTTGCCATCAGCTTTTCTTCGCATAACCATTTTTTTTCAATTTACGTGACGGCGCGGCAGAGGTACTAGAGTCTGACCAACCAGTCGTGTCACAAAATGCCAACTAACAAATTATAACTATCCCTTTCTTATGCTGAAAAGTGTTAGGTGTAAAAAAGAGATGGGTGTACTTTCCCCAGCGACTGGCTGGTCTGACTCTATCGACCCTGTGGAACCTTTTTGTAGAAAATGTCACGGTGACATCGCATTGCCTGATAAGGAAAATCATTATAACAGTTACTGTGAGACTGTACCAGTACATTTACAATTCTTGATGAAGACATAATAACTCCTATAAAAAAACCTAATTCCACTTAGTCAAGCTTTCGAAAATACTCTTAAAACCGAGGCCTTACTTATTACTGCAATTTAAACGATTTTTATAAAAAAAAAACTAATAAAAAGATACAGATTGAAGTGATGACGTCATAGTTGAGTAATTAAATACAAACTTCATACCTACTGAGCAATAACACATTTTGTCAATCATGTATGACGTTTTGTATTCAATAGTTTAACTGACTTCAGTATTTGAATGCTTCACACACATACGAAAATGACAGGCTTAGGTCGCTTCCTATTAGTGACAAAAGTTACGTTTCAAAGGTCCACGTCAGCTCCACAACGATCTGGTACCTCCTCTTATAAGTGCTTTGCGATCCCTATTGGAAAATTAGAAAAGTTCCAAGCCGTTTCAGGTGGCCATAATGAAAAGTATGACCAAGTTTCTAGATGAAGCGAAACGGGCGGGACCTACAGAAGTTTGATAGGGAAAAATATCGACAAACGGCGAGTTTTAATTTATCATTGGAAATGGTATTTGTGGAGTACTTGATTCCGAGTTTGCAATTGAGGTATTGCAGGGGGATTATTGGTGGAACGTAGGGGAAGGAAATGAGAGTGGGCACTACACATGTAATTCGTGAGCATTTAGAATAGAAATCTGGTTATATTTAGTGAAATAGACGTGAGTGTACGCATATTATGTCCAAAACACATGAGGTTAAACTCAACTCTTATATGTACATTTATTCACTATGATTAAGTCTCACGGTAGTTTCATGTTAAAAGTGATCAGTGCCTGTAAAATTTCGGCAGAGGGGCAAGTTCTATCGTTCCGTCCTTATCAACGATAAGCTAGCTATTAAGTATATGCATAAAAGAGACAGCGGATAGTCTACTTGTTGCAATAACTACGTACAGTCAATTTGGTGAGAAAACTTCTGTAAAACTCTTTGCAATATGAACATAGTTTACCTTTAGAAAATAATGTCACTGCATTTTTCACTGAGAGCTCTATTATTGAAATTGCTTTATGTTGGAAAGAAACAACTTCGCTTGACTAGACTTTATTAAGAAACTAGCTTTTACCCGCAGCTACGCTCGCGTGAACCATAAGCATTTCAAAGTAGCAATTAGCATGCAAGCAAGCATGCAAACAAAGCAAGCAAGCATCCTAGCAACCAAGCATGATAGCGTGCTAGCATGCAAGCATGCAACAGCGCCAGCTAGCAAGCATGGAAGCAAGCAAGCATTCAAGCAAACATGCAAGTCTTTTGCAAGCAAGCGATCAAGAAAGCAACCAAGCATGCAAGCAAGCATGCAAGCAAGCATGTAGGCTGGCATGTAGGCAAGCATGCAAGCAAGCATGCAAGCAAGCATGCAAGCAAGCATGCAAGCATGGAAGCAAGCAAGCATTCAAACAAACATACAAACCTGCGATCAAGTATGCCAGCAAGCTTGCAAGCAAGCAAGCAGGCAGGCAAGCAGGCATGAAAGCAAGCATGCAAGCAAGCATGCAAGCACGCATGCAAGCAAGCATGCAAGCAAGCATGTAAGCAGGGAAACACACGCAAGCAAGCAAGCTAACACGTTTTAACATGACAGTAGCGCCATCTATGGTCTTTTAGAGGAACTATATACATACGACAATGATTATGGGTTATATTATAAGATTTATAACGTGTTTTTCCGTGGGAATGGGACATTTTGCCTGTGGTAAAAAGTAGTCTTTGTCACTCGCCAGCCTTTCAACTATCTCCATATATAAAAAAATATAATTATATCAATCCATCGCAAGACCACCAATAAGAGCTATATTATAACGTGTGTCCCGTGGGAATGCGATATTTTACCGGGATAAAAAGTAGCCTATGTTACTCTCCAACCCTTCAACTATGTCCAACAAATCACGTCAATCCGTCGCTCAATTTCGACGTGAAAGAAGGACAAACAAACAAACAAACACACCTTCACATTTATAATATTAGTATGGATTCCTGGCGTTAAAAGCTGGGCTGATTAAAAGTTAAAAAGTAGGTTTTATATTATTAAAAATTAATTATATAAACCATAAATTGAAAATATGAACTAAAACTGTTTATAAGTGTACAAACAAACTAAAGCTATAAAAAGTTAGTAAGCAATAGTGGGTAGTTATTTGTTACACAAGACTGCAAAGTTATTGTTTGGTTCGAATACTTGTATTGAAATCCGATTATGCGAACGAAAACACTAGATGCGAATCAACTTTGCTGCCGAGCGAAACACACAGCTTAACCATCTCTCACAACAGCAGCAGTGAAAATGGTAGAAGAAAGTAAAACGTGTAATCTGCTAAAGAATTAGTACATTATATTTTGTTGTTTTGATGTCAATCACTAGTAAATCAAAACGTACTGAAACGGTACTGATAGCTGGGATGGAGTCGTTGGAGATAAATAAATTTGAATCGATTTTGAAATAGAAAGCGTGTACTGCCATAAAAAATTCAAATTAATAATATTTGGACACAGCCTAGCTCGTTGACGGTCCTTTGGCGAGTGGCGGCGGCGCGGCGCCCGCGCTGATCGCCGTGTGCGTGTGTGGGTGCGCCGTGTTGACACGCCGCCGGCTGTGTGCCTAGGCGTTAACAATTACTGTACACAATTACCAACTGTGTACCCTATTCCTTTTGATTTACTTGTCATTGACAGACCGTCAGACAGACAGACAACGAAGTGATCCGATAAGGAAAAGTTTACAAGAATCGCAAATCGTATCGTTAACCTACAAACAAATAAAAACAAGCACAAAAAATAAAATTAAACCTACAAATCTGTTACAACTCTCAAACACGCATTTTATTGCTGAATTGATATCAATCACTAAGTAGTATAAAGCATTACCTATAAAATTCACCGTAGAAAGGTTCGGTTTATTTCTTACTTTTCTAAGGAAAATGTATGGACCCGGTTCAATTGTTTTCGAAGCGGCGTCGGGTACTAAAACTATGGTAGATTCTCGATAACAGGCGCTGGGGAAATAACTAGCTAGTGTTTCCAAACTCGTGCACATACGGCCCGCGCGGTTAACGCTGAAAATCTACAATTTTACAACTATTTTTAAATTTCATAGCGCAACAATAGTGCATTTTAGTTTATAGATTCTGATTCCCGAGTACGAATATTCGAATCCTGCGTAAATTTGTATATTGCGAGAAATTTGTATATTTGCAACTAAGATTTAGTATAAAGTTTCTCGTTTTTGATACGATAACGTTACGTTACGCAGGATTCGAATATTCGTACGCCTCAGAGGGTCGAGCACGACTTTACGAATGCTGCGTAACGTAAAGTCGAATAGTAAACGTTGTCGAGTTTGTATGACGTTTGGAACAGCGCCCGCCCGCCCGTGAGCGTATTTGGAACTAAAATTTAGTATGAGGTTTCTCGATCTCGATACGATAACCGTAACGTTACGCAGCTTTCGTAAAGTCGTGCCCGACCCTCTGGTGTTCCGGTGCTCCGCGCTGCCATATCAATAAAAATACACACATTAGGACATTATTTAAAAGAACAAAAAACCCGGCTTCAAAAACAATAAAGTACCAGAATAAAATACATACAGTATAAAATACCTATGTATAAAGAGAACAATTTGCTCATTATAAATAGCTTAAATATTATAAGGAGTGTAGTCGGGGATAAACAAAATATCCAATTGCCTTTGCGAGCCCTTTATGGTTGCTGGCAAACCCCTTTGAGAAAACCCTGCTATAAGGGTTTCGGGTTTTTCCTTTTGAAGTACGGTTACGGTACTCTAAAAATGACACAAAAAGCGTTTGAGTGGCATGCTTATACAGGGTGATCAATCCATTAGGGGTAGTAGGGAGAAGTCAGATATACAAAAGATAGGGAAATCTGAACCATGGCGTCGATTTTAGATTTAATATAAATGGCGTTAATTTTTTTTAGCTCTCATGATTAATCAATCATGGTAACTAATATTATAAATGCGAAAGTAACTCTGTCTGTCTGTTTGTTAACTCTTCACGAAAAAACTGCTACACCAATCCAGATGAAATTTGGTAAGAAGATGGTTTGTATATTGAGGAATAACATAGGCTACTTTTTATTTAGGAAAACTGTATACAATACAATGCGGGATAGCAATAACCGAAATCTACGCGGACGTCGTCGCGGGCAACAGCTAGTGAACAATAAAACAACGAATTAACTTTCAGAATTATAACACTGTTTACAGAGATTTTGACAAGTTTGACGGTTATGTATTGAGTTAAAAAAAAAAAATGCTATTTTAACATGAAACTGCCGTGAAACTCAATCATGGTGAAATAAACGGATCACTCAAGTATACAAGTCGAGTTTAGCCCGATGTATACGTGAGTGATCCGTTTACATGATTTGATTGCCATTTTTATTCAATCTAAAATGGACGCCATGGGTTCCTAAGAACAGGCCCCCGTTTCACCATCTTTACAATTGTCAGTTTTATATGACAATTCGAACTACATTTCTGTGACAATATGAAGCGCGCTAAAACAAAAGCTCTTCAAGTCAGCAGTTGACACCGAATTGTCATTGAAAACTGACAATTGTAAAGTTGGTGAAATAGCCTCGTTATAGTTTACTATTCGATTTTACGTGACGCAGGATTCGCCAAGTCGTGCTTAGGGCACAGCGCCCGCCCGTGAGCGTATTTGGAACTTAAATTTAGTATGAGATTTCAAGATCTCGATACGATAACCGTAACGTAACGCAGGATTCGACAAGTCGTGCTTAGGGCACTGGTCTAAGTTGCAGTCGAGAAGAAATTTAAACTGTTAGTAAAACAATAGTTTGCGAGCTTCTTAGCGTAGATTTATGTGTTACCATGTGCTCGGAATTGAGAATGTTCGAGAAGTGTATGGGAACACTTGAAAACGTTATCAGTGTGTCACAAGTTTATTAATTTTTTTTAATAAAACAATTGTTGCATCCTTCAGTTTGCGGTGGCAATTTTAGATATTTTAATGAGTTTTTAAGGATTCCAAAATAAGTATTTAACAATAATTGTCTTGGGAGAGTTACATAAATAGGCACTAACTTAATCCGTAGGATTTTAATAACTTAAACTTTTTGTTACTGGCGCATTGAAACTTTGACTAGTAAAGTTTCCTGTTTTAGTTCAAGAGTTTTTGCTGACTGTACTTAGTGTTGCATTGTCATCCAATTTACAAATCCGCACCAAATTTCAAGTCGATCCGATTACTGGAAGTGGCTTAAATCCAACTTGCATAATTTGACCTAAACTAAAATAAAGCAAGTAAACAAAACACTGCAAGTTAATTAAAAACCGGACAAGTGCGAGTTGGATCGCGCATGAGGGTTCCGTACAAAGATTTTAACGGTTTTCCCCAGTGTTTTTAAGTTGTCCAGTGTTAGCAGAGGCCCTGCTTCTAAGCAAAATGTACCCAGTGTGGAATCATCTTATATTGGTCAGTGAAATGTACAGACACACATAAAAATTTAAGATTTTGAGAATTTTCCGAGCGGTTGTGCTATAAGAGCTACTTTCATACCAAATTTCAAGTTTCTAGGACAACTGGAAGTGCCCTTTAGGTTTTCAGGGTACTTACTGTATCTTTTGATTGCGTTGACTTAGAAGTTCGATTTTTTTCGCAGCTTCAGGGGACCGCAGGCTTGAGTATTTTATATTAATATCAGCATGCTACCTCCACGCGTTCCAGAGAAAAAGGGCCTTGACAGACAGACAGACAGACAAACAACAAAGTCACCCTATAAGGGTTCCGTTTTTTCCTTTTGAGGTACGGAACCATAAAACCTAGTAAAAACGTGGAATCTATAGGTATAATTATTTTGTCAGTCTCTCACAATGCAGGCGCAGCTTTTACTGTGCCCACAAAGATAACGGCTTGACAGTAACTAAAGCATTTTCACAGACACTTAATAATATAAGTGTGTAAGATGTATCGATGACATTAATCACTTACGAAACCACGCAATATTCTATGTAGTCTGTTACCTTGAACGTTATTTGCTTACCAATTTATATTGACAAGAAACTGCAAATTACCTCATCGCTGCATTCGAGACGGTATGCAGCTCCCTCGTGGAGAATATTAAGTTACGAACAAACAGACACGTGTATGAAGTACTGCAACGGATACAGTAGAGGTAAGGTTTTCAACTATGATTCTTGAACACCTAAAATGCACTTTTAAATTTCCGTGTGAAAATTAAAACAACACAAGCCGGCGACTTTTGTTAGAATTCAATATTTTTATTATCCTTTAATTACATACGATCATGGAATATCCAAATGATAAGTTAATAGTACAAAAAACACTCTATAGCTAGGGATACACTATGCACCGGAGCCTCTAGTGTAGTTTTTAACCGACTTCAAAAAAGGAGGAGGTTCTATGAATGTTCCACTGTATGTTTTTTTTATGTAATTATGTATGTAGTCGGTATTAATCCGTCCCTTTCATAATGATGGAATCAGTGAAGGACGCACTGAGCTGCAAGCGACAAAATGGCTCGCGTGCTAGCCCCTCTGGTCGAAAGTGAGCCGCGATTGGTGGCTAGAGAGATTTATATAAACGTTCGCCCTGACATTTGGTGTCCAGAGGGTGGTTGGTCCGTGGTCAAGCCGATGCCAATTCCGAGTGAGTTAGACAGTAAACTTGGTGGCTGCGACCCAGCAGCAGCTTCCGCAGTTTGCGATTAACTAGCCAGATGCGATGGTGCGAAAGTGTTGACACAAATTGCGTTCCATAGAAGACTGTTGGACAATCCGGCCTCTTTCAATTTCAGGAACTCCACGGATTCCTCTAGGATGGTGACGATTTTGTCATAGTCAGTTAAACAATAGACGCGTCCAAAATTGGACCGCATGCTTATGTCCTAAATCGCCTATGTTCACGGCTGATCGCTAGTTATAAAGTAAGCTGCGACCGACAACTTGATCTATTCGTTAGTCACATAAATAACAACGAAACACACGAAACTTCCTCTTTGGATACGCGATCAAAAGACTGTTTTTTCTTTACGCGCCTTGTATAAGCAAGTCGTGTGTTTGTTTTCTGCTAGTCTGTTATTGTGACTTGCGCATCAAAAGCTTATTTATTCAAGAAGTTTGAAGAATTCTTTGGGATTTATGTGTAAAAGGTTCGCGTGGAAATGTGACTTATCTACTTAGCATTGACAGTGGTTATTTTTTAAGCCCTTACATCTTTCGCAGTGACAGTTCCTTGCCTCATCACCAGCCTTTTTTACGTCCCACTGCTGGGTACATGCCTCCTCTCAGAAAGCTTCCTTGCTTACATTTGAGTGACTTTATCGATTGCATTTAGGACGGATTAAGAGTTTGCGGTGAAAAATGCAATTGTTATCTCCTTGGGTATGAAAACGTGTCTCGGTCATACAATAATACGAGGTGCAAAAGTACGTGATAAACACATTATTCGACAAAAAATCACCACAGCTTTTGCTTATGCAGCTGCTGTTACAGTTCGCAATATACAAGCAAGTTACAGCATGCTACAGTGGGCAGCAAATAAATGAAATAATCACTGGTCAAACGCGTATGAGGCACGTTTGATGTGCGTGTGTACTTAGCGAGGCACTGTACCTCAGGTCAAATTCAGAGGTTTGGTACACTGAAGTGGCAATACCCGTATATCGTGACCACTAGGGCTGCAAAGGTACAATAATATGACAGGATTTCAAATATTTCCAGTTCATTTTTACACAACTTGTCGAAGTTTTTTTTTTAATATATATTTTCGACACAATCTTTTTTAAATGTACTTCTTGTAGACTATAGTTGCATTGTCATCCAAGCGAGACATCCGTGGCATATTTCAAATCAATCCGACTTCCCGGAGTGGGTCATATATAACTCGCAAGACAGACAGACAGATACCTGAACAGGTGAAACTAAATAAAAGCTTGTATAAACGACCCTACTAAGTACTTACATTTCGAAAAAAACCTTCTGTATGTCTATCTCAGTTAAACTAGCGTAATCTGGCAACAACGTGCATATTTTAAATCCACCAACACACCGCAAATATGAATCCTTACATTTAGTGCGCGAGTGAAACTGTTTAACAAGCAACCTTTTCGGATGTGCTGATGAAATTTTGTTATTTTCACATGAAAGTAATTAGCGATACATACAAACGGAGTACTTGCCTATGTATGAGAGGTTGTGTATCGTTAGCGGTCGGAAATGTAGTAGACATGACGGAAAAAAACTGCTACACACAAGAGCATAGCAAGAGGTACGTGCTGAGGGTCGAGCACGACTTTTCGAATCCTGCGTCAAGTAAAATCGAATAGTAAACGTTAGCGAGTTTGTATGACATTTGGAACAGCGCCCGCCATGATTAGCAGGAACCGTACAGTAAAGTAGAAATTTAAATACGCAGGTAGCCTATTAGTAATCGCCTACCCCTCCCACCCCTCCCCCCCTCCCCCCCTAAGCAGACACTTGGCTACGCCCTTGTCTACACACAACACCAAAAGTTAATTTAAATCTTTGACGTTTACATTAGACATTCCGTAAAACGTTAATTGACCAGTGTCGAAAAGAAATTTCCAAAGAAACTGTACAACACAGTCAAGCTTACGATGTAAAAAAGAACCCAGTTATAAATCCAACAAACCTCATTGCGACATGAAAAGGACATTTTAATTTAATAATTTAAATTGCGGCTACAGCCACACTTGTTTGTGACACAAGTAGACGAGAAAAACGGGTTTTTTCCTTGCAAGCGTTATTAATATTAAGTTTATTAGTTGCTTGAATGTTCGCTGTTTGGAGGGAGTTTAAATCAAAATTGTTGCGGCGTGTCGAGTAGTTTTATAGTTTGGGAACGGGAAGCCTTTGGTTTTGCTGATACGTAGAGTTTGGGAAAGTAATCCGCTTTATTAGGTATTGTTGTTCGTGGACGGGTAAGTAGGTCACCTTTGTTTATTGATATGTTGAAATGTGAACAAAGAACCAATGACTGATATCAGTGATAGTGTGACGGCCATTAATTTTAGCGGACTAAATCATCATGGCAAGTTGCCCCAGAAATGTAGAGAAGCAAAATTAATTCATGATCTCAATTGGAGCATCTTTTTCCATTTTTTTTATTTTTACGGTTTTCCCGTGAATATCAATTGCACTTTTTAATAAACTCACTGAAACATGAATACACAGAAAAAAAACAGTAAAACCAACCCCGGGAACCGAACCCGGAGCCTTACACCAAGATTGGCATATAGATTGGGATTGATATGCCAATCTTGGTGTAAGGGCATGGCACGCGACCTGGAGTGTCGAGGCTCCGGGTTCGGTTCCCGGGGTTGGTTTTTTCTGTTTTTTTTTTTCTGTGTATTCATGTTTCAGTGAGTTTATTAAAAAGTATAAGCCAAATTAATCAGAAAAAATACAATGCAAAGAGTTGCCTTGGGCGCGTCCAGTGGAGGCTGTTATTCTGTATTTTTTAAGGCATTTACACACAAGTGTAATTACACTACGTGCTACGACATTCCTCCGTAGTTAATTATAGCAGTATGCGCATGATGACTTGTCAAGCTTAATAATTCAACGCACTCACGATCTTCAACCGTTTCAGCGATTTCATCATAAAATCGCACCAAACAGTGAACTTTTCATTTAATTTCAAAAGTTCAAAAGTTATGTTTTCGATATTATACTAACGAGCTTAAGTTAGTACCTAACTGCGAGGAGAGTCAGGTCATAGCGGACGGATGTGCCCTATTTGAAGCGGGCGATATCGGCCGCTGCTGAACTAATTTACAAGAGGAAGTGGCCAGTAAGGATCGCCTCGTATTTTGATTTACTGTATTTATTTATATTTAGTCTTAACCATTATCGTAGGTTAAGCAAAGAGTCGATGACATTGCAACGTCATAAGTACTGACAGTTACAAACGCTTTAGAGACGCTCTTTGCTTTATGTCATTTCAGAGTTCAATTATATCAAAAACACTGCTAGAAAACCTACTTTCGAATAAAAACAAACCGCTTCCAAATCGGTTTACCTGTTTAAGAGCTACGGTGCTGCAGACACATACACACTCACACACACACACAAACAGAGAGAGAGAGAGAGACGCATAGCGGTTAAATTTATAACGGTCCTCTTTTTGCAACGTGGGTTAAAAACACTAATCTTAGAGTTAAAGTAGGTTTATAATAGTTGTTCTAACATTTAGCCAATTTGTCAAAACTGGTATAAAACATCGGCCTTTTAATCAAAACACCCATTTTAATCAAACTTCAGTTTAGGCCCCTCAGTTAAGCAGACACAAACACACAATAACGCCAAAGGCCGCGTAAATTACATCCCGCTCCTTCCACGGGTTCGATAATGATTGATTGTCAGAAACCATTACCATCCTAAAAAAAATATTTCATCTAATCAACCCCCCTGCTGTCCTCCCACCCCATTCATCAGGCGGAAGCCGTTATTCATTTGAACACTTGATTTCATTTCATTTTTGTTTCCCTCAGTCGGAAACGAAATCATTCAAATCAGCTTGATGAACTGTGTAACGTTCTTTGTTAGAAATCATTTTACTTTTCGCGCTGACTAACTTTTGACATTTATGTCTGTCTCAGAATACAGAAGAAACCAGAACCTCCGAGCGTGCCTAAAACTGAAGCAATTAAAATGAACTTAAATAGAAGAACTACCTCTAGAATAGTTTTGCGTAAGTACCTAATAGTCATCTCCATGCACGCAGCGTATCGTGACGTGTTGTACGAATACCTATATTAATCCCTTATTGTGTCGTTCTTAAAACCATGCAGAAATGCCGTTGGGTTTATAAGAAACAGAATAGAGTTATAGTGTAAACGGGTAGCGAAACAATAATAAACGGACACAGTGAGCGGCGTGCGGTTATGATTAAACGCGGCTTCTGGTTTGTTCTGTATTCTGAGACGTCTAATATTTTTAATTGATAATGCTCTAGGCAACACAGGATAGTTTTAGTATGCTTTATCAATTTCTCGGTGGAATATTATAAAGGACACATGACAATATAATAACACCGTGACTAACCGCACTAGCCGGCGTCCTTACTCAGCACGGGTACTGGCAGAATACCAGCGCTGCGGCTCGCCGTAGCATCATGCTGAGTCAGCGCCTCTTCTTCGCTTCATCACATGGCTTCCTGATTATTATTGTGTTAACTCTGTCTAATTGTTATTTAGTTTTAGTGTTGTAGTTTCGTTTTTATTTGTCTTTTGTCATAAAGTCATGTATTGTTTTGAAGAATGAAGTCTGGTGATCTATCTATCTACAATCATGTAAGATTGCCGCTGGCAGAGGCTAGTAGTCGCTACACCGCAAACTGTAGGTAGCGAACGTCGCGTCTGAACCACGAAATGCGAGAATTGTCATAATCAGATCCACCGCATGAGTATGGTACTAGTTTGAGCCACTGGATGTCACTACCACTAACCTATACCTATAAAACAGTACCGTGACTGACTGACTGACTGACAGACAACGCACAGGCTAAACCGCTGGACCTAGAGACTTGAAATTTGACAAACATATACCTTGAGTGTCCTAGAGGTGCACTAAGAAGGGATTTTTCGAAATTCACACGGGATAGGGAACTAGCCAATTTTGAAATATTTCAGGGGGCAAAGCCGCGGGGCATAAGCTAGTTTCACTCATGCAGTAACTCTTTGGCATCAGTGTACTCTCTTTGGCATTAGCCCATGCAACAATATGCCAACGCGGTAGAAACCTGACTATGAAGCTTGGGTCCCGTGTTCGATCTCCAGTCGGGGCCGATCCTTGTGTCATGAATACGAATGTTTTTTCTCAAGTCTTGTAGCTGTGCTAACGAAGTGAGCGTAGCGTCTAAGTACGTTTCAACTTGGACGAAAAATCTTTCATATGTCTGTCTGGCTGTTCCCCTCTACCTGCGACCTCGCATTTCTCAACCGATTCTCGTGAAGTTTTGTGAGCAGGTTCACTAACTTTATAGATTTTCTTTGGTCAATTAGTTTGTTGGAAATAAAAAAAAAATTGCTCGCGAGACTTACAACAGCTCACAGAGCCACTAGTTTTCAATATGTTTTTATTTCTACATATATGTATAATAACTGTGTAAGTTACGATAATGTTACCGATGCTCATAGAAAAGATATGTGTTTAAACCTCTATATTGTGCTTTAAACTCAAAGCCTTTTACATAAAAACATCGGAACGATAGTTCATACTCCACAGATGTCAAAAGCAGTTTGGAATTTCAATTAATCCTGAATCTCCAGTTCATTCTTTCGCCGGCAAACCCACCTGACGTCAGCGTTGTTTTTTTTCTATGAACGTTGAAGTCTCGTTCTGTAGATTTCACACAGAGTCTGATTAAAATATATGCTCTTCAATCACAGAACTAATAAAAAAAGGATAGAAGTGGCATAGTCGCGTGAAATTGTCGTCCTGCTTGTGATGCGTAAGTCACAAATTCGCCACGCTTGTGACTCAGTATTTGTGTTCTAAAAAAACATGCCGACGAAATGAGAAGAGAACCTCCTCCTTTTTTTGAAGTCGATTAAAAATGGCGTTTTGCAGCATTTGTAATTGCGGAAACTCGACCACGTGTTTAATTACACTAATAAACCAACTGTAAAGACTGCATCGAAATATCGGGAGCTCGTCAAACCTATAAGGTGATCGCAATTAATATCCCGTTTTCATTATGGCTAATGCAATTAACCACGAATCATTTAAAACTGTTACACTAACATAAGTTAGAAAAGACAAAACCACCGTAACTTTAATTTCAAAGTCCAGTATCTCAAAAACGGCTGAACCGATTTTGATGAAACCACATCTATTAAAAAAATCGTAGTAGGTAGCCTAGTAGTGTTTGATGCGAAGCAATTTAATGGTGTTAGTGAAGTTCCCAATCCGCACTGGGCTCGCGTGGGAACTATAGTCCAAGCCCTTTTATTCAGAGAGGAGGCCTGTGCCAAGCTGAGCAGTGCGACATAAATAGGCTGGAGGTGATTTCGATTAAATCTTAGCAATAAAAAAAAACTCCTCCTTTTTTGAAGTCGGTTAAAAAAGAATCGCGTCCAAATCTATCCATCCGTTTTGGAGCTACAATGCCACAGACATTAATACACAGAAAGCCAGACGCACAGAGGGTCGAGCACGACTTTACGGATGCTGCGTAACGTAAAATCGAATAGTAAACGTTGTCGAGTATGTATGACGTTTGGAACAGCGCCCGCCCGTGAGCGTAATTGGAACTAAAATTTAGTACATTATTAGGTTTCTCGATCTCGATACGATAACCGTAACGTTACGCAGCATTCGTAAAGTCGTGCTCGACCCTCAGGTACACAAGTCAAACTTATAACACGCCTTGTTTTCCGTTGGAAGACTTGTTGACACCAATTTCCGTTGTAAATTTAACATACAACATGTTCCTAGTACCTGCAAAATATTGTGAACAATAAACGTTACCATCCGGACATTTTGTGAACATACATTTGCCAATACGAATTGCACCTGTTATTCCATTACATAACGACGTATCTCCAACTAAAGCATCATTGCAAGTACTGCATTAAAGTGCGGGGCTAGAGTTTAAATTTTGATGACGCGAACCATCGTGTTGGTCGGAAAATTAGAAGTAGCTGCAAATTGGCAGTTTTCAGATTGCCGGTCGACTATGAGTTGGGATTAAGATTTTGTAGGCCTGTTCTGTCTGTTCATTGATTGTTTCGTTTCGATGCTGTTTTTTTGTAAAAAGCTAGTTTAATCGCGATGGTTTTTGGCTAAGTTTCGTTAAAATCGGTTCACCCGTTTTTGAAATACTGAACATTGAAATGACCACGTCGGGGTTTTTCAACTTTTCTAAGTTGGTTAGGTTATTTACATTTTATGTTTTTGATGGGATTTCTTAATCACCAGAGACTACCGCGTACACGAAACAAGTGCAAAATGACTTAATTTACGTAGATTGCAGTTACTAAGGTCGCCCCTAAATTATTCAATGGCTTACGCCGACTAACCTGTGTGCTCTGTTTGGCTTGATTGTCGTCCAACGATGCTAGACATTGTGCACACATGGTTTGTACACTTTAGCTAACATGACCTAGGTGTTATTTTGACACGTGTTCAGTTCTGCAAATTGAGGAGCCATAGGCAACGATTATAGTGATATTACTTATAAAAAAAATACAACTTAGAAAAGTTGAAAAACCCCCGACATTGTCATTTCAAAGTTCAATATTTCAAAAACGGGAGAAGCGATTTTAATGAAACTTGGCTGAGAACCATCTCGATTACAATAGCTTTCGATTAAAAAAAGCCGCATCGAAATCGGTCCATCCATTTGGGAGCTATGATGCCACAGACAGATACACAGATACACAGGTCGAACTTATAACACCCCTCTTTTTCGTCGGGGGTTAAAAAAAGATACTTAGATATTTTGTCACCAGCATGCCGAAAAGGAAGTGCAGAAAAGTTAAGACTACAATTTTGTAGCCTCTTTTGCCCCAGTCGCTCTTGAATAAGGTACAAACATGCGTGCAAATGTCAAAATGTTCGGAACAAGTTTTTCGATTGTTTTGTCAGCATAAGACGTATCTTTACTTACAATATCATTGGCTATGGCTAAAGGTGTTCAGAGGGTCGAGCACGACTTTACGAATGCTGCGTAACGTTACGGTTATCGTATCGAGATCGAGAAACCTCATACTAAATTTTAGTTTCAAATACGCTCACGGGCGGGCGCTGTTCCACACGTCATACAAACTCGACAACGTTTACTATTCGATTTTACGTGACGCAGCATTCGTAAAGTCGTGCTCGACCCACAGGTGTTTTGTTATTAGTGTTGTTCATGGCTTTGGCTATTACTGATACTGATAGTGATGTTTAATCAGAATACCTGCTACTTAAACTCAATCATAGTGAAATAAAATTGATCACTCACGTATATAGGTCGAGTTTAGCCCGACATGTTTCAGATTAATTCGTGGTCCTTTCTCAGCGGCAGCGAGACGCGCGCCACGGCTCTGCTCGGGCGACTACTAGGCTTATCTATACCCATAAATATTATAATTATAATGTGAGCCTGACTCGCACTTGGCCAGTTTTTAACTGTTTTTTCCAGTTCTTCTAAGGTTCGTGGAAAGACAAAAAGTAATTTGTTCACGACAAAATAGTTACATATAAAGTGGCTCACTGTACGCTTTTATTTTACATGAAAATTGAACTGCTAAAACTCAGTCTTCTGTAATTCTATCATCTTTAGTATAAAATGCAACTCTTTAGTAAAATTTATATAGTTCTTTGTCCCGATTAAAAATCTCAGTTAGTTTAAACTCCTAAAAAAGTCGGAAAAAATCATCACTTTTTTTTAAATGTTCTTAAAAGCTTAAGAAAACATGAAACTATAATCACGTATTATGTAGGTATTTCAGTGTAACATGTTACGGCGACAAGTCGTTTGCTTGTTTGGAAAACATGTCTGTTATTATCTCGCTACGTCAACGCGAAAGCCGAAAATAACGCTTGTTTTTGTGCTCCATAATATTATGAAAGGTCGGCATTACTTATGTAAAATGTCAAGTTTATGAGAAAAAAAAATATTTGCTATACTAATAGCATTTCTGGCCATTCACGACATGATGCTGTGTATTGGCGTGATGGGGTGCTGGTAGAAATTGAACAAGATCGAAAATTATACCCGCTACTCCAGTCTTCTCGTGACCACGGCCAAAGAATACCAAACCAAAAGAACGTCAAGAATGCCGTCAGTACACCGTAAGTCTAAAAGTGAAAACCCCTATAAAGTTTTTGCTTCAAAAAAAATTAATAAAAAAACATTCTCTCGTATATTATTTGCCTCTGCTGTATGGGCGAATGATTTTTTAAATTTATTTAAAAAAAAAAACTTTACAAGGGTGCTCACTTTGACTTGCTCAACTCCTGACTGAATCTTGACGGTTCATTAAAAACGCACCCATAATAACGTAAAGAGAAACTACGTTTGACGCATGTGTGTAAAAAACAACCCACACCGACAGTGGATCAAGCACGACTTGTCGAATCCTGCGTAACGTTACAGTTATCGTATCGAGATCGAAAAACCTCATACTAAATTTCAGTTCCAAATACGCTCACGGGCGGGCGCTGTTCCAAACGTCATACAGACTCGACAACGTTTACTATTCGATTTTACGTGACGCAGGATTCGAAAAGTCGTGCTCAACTCACAGTTAGTGCTGCCGACACGTCGAGGTAATTTAATAAAGATTTTATGTCGTAATCAAGAATCGCGAAAGTTTAAAAGAGTAAAAAATATTTGCTGCCTATTTACTTACGTTTGATATGGTTTGTATTTAGCAAAAACCGTACCACAAATGAAACTTGAACATAACTATTTAAGTATAGTATCTAATTTAGATATCAACCCTGATGCATCAGAGGCGTTTTTCGTTCCCCAAAACTTACGTTCGAATAACTGACAGAAGCCAGCCGTATTTTTCGCTCAAAATTGCGGCCAAAAGGCTAGTGTGTAAATTAAATTGAGCGTTCGGCTTAATGCATCCATCTTCTAAAGCCTGATGGATCATTAAAACTACGGAAGTAGGCAGCGGCGGCTCTGTGGCTTTTACTTTTTTCCGCCTCAAATTTAAAGGGTTTTTGTTTTCTAAAGGACTTTTCAACATTTTAATACACTTTTTAATAAAAACAAGACTGGCTGGAAATTTATCTCTGACTAGGTTTGTAAACGTGAAATTACTTCTTTTTTTTTCAGTTACCTAATAATTCTAATGGTGCTTTTTTAAGTAAGATTGTTAGTATGTTATGTCTCTAATTATTTATTTTATTAACAGTCTAACAAATAATTTGTAAGTGATTTACACAAACGAAGATGGGTCTACCTACAGTCTGGGGACCTACCTACGTAATAATAATTATTAGACGATTTTCTGAGAAATATGGAATCTGTTAGTAGGGTATTAGTTAGTCTTAAAACGATTTAGTTGCTAGTCTCAAATGAGAAAAACGCATTGTACTGTATTCCGAGAAAATCTGTTCTTCCCCGAAAATGGATTCGCAAAACATTATATCTGAAATATATAAGAGCTACCTACATAAGTGAGAAGTTACACATTATACCACAATTATTCACATTGGACGAATTAAAATTTTAACAATTGCCATAAACTATTATCCTGCTATTATTGTGTTCTATCCTGTTTTTTGTACAGTAAAGTGTTTACTTACTTCCTTACTATTATTGATATGGAGCGGTGGAGCGGTGTGGACTGTATGGTGTGAAGATGCGAGATGGTGATGGAAACACGTGTTAGCAATAAAATTATAATATAGTATTTTACAAGGATGTGACGGACCAAACACAATGACTGACAATGAAACCTTAGAAAAAACCATAGAGACATATCAAAAATATAGGTATTAAAAAAGGTTAAAGGTCTGGAGCCGCAGCCAGTCACTGACATACCGGACCCCTAGTGGTACACTAACAACTGGTCGCGACTGGCTGGGGCTCCGGTTCTAACAGGATAAGCTTCCGGGCCGGTCGACGCAGCGTGCCGCCCTTCGTTTGAACGTCCGCTACGCGGACCTTCCCGTCAGGTCCTATGAACGTCTTTGTAACTCTACCTAGAGGCCAAAGACCCCGAGGCAGAGTAGGGTCAGCAATGAGTACTACATCACCCTCACTTAACATTGTGGCACTGCCGGGTAGTCCTCTTGGTCACAAAGTAGGCAAGTATTCTCGCAGCCATCTTGACCAAAAATGATTGGCGAGTCGCAGAGTCCTCCTCCAGTCGCACCTGCCCAGCGATATTGTAGCATGTATGGTTTTTTTTGGCGTAAATTTAAAAAAATGTGACGAGTTTTGCGACTTCACAGAACAATCAGGACTAAAGTTAAATTTCAGCTGTTTATCGGCTTCGATAAGCAAAAATCGAGACAGTAAATCCAATTTAGATGTATTTTGTTCTAAAGGTGTGTGAGTTGTCGCAAAGTCAGTAAAACGAGCTCTTGTGTGTTCGCTCAGCTTAAGCAAGATACATCGAAAGAGTTCTGGTGAAAACAAATAGTCATTTTGGTTTAGTAACTTGATGGTTGTTACGAAATTACGTAACCTATTTGCTAAGGCGTTTAGATCTTCGGGAGAACTTAGCTTTGAACTAGCGCGAAGCGCGGCCACCTCGCGGGCTACGAGGAGCTCCGGCCGAGCATAGGTCTGTTCCAGAGCATCCATGACGTCCTGAGGGTCGCGGGACGTCCACAGGAGTGACGCCACGGATTGATACGCCGGACCGCGTACGGCATGATTTAAGCGAAGTTAAGTTTTCTGCGGGGGAAAAATGAGCTTTAGATCTGTCGTGACTAGATTTAAATACCATCCATTGACCAACTTCGCCCGAGAAAGTGACCAGTTCGGGTTTCTTGGGTCCGATGGATAGAGCGGTAATAGCTTGGGCGAGTTTAGCTATTGGGTCTGCTGGAGGTAAGTCCGGTAGTGTTCGAGGTCGTGTTACCGTAACGCTGTTAGCGAGTTGCGTGGGTTGTTGACAACGTACATGATCGACATACGGTGCACACGCAAGTACCACGTTGGTGGGCACAGTGGACTGTACACAAATGTTTGGGATACCCAAGGTGACAGTCCGTGCTTCGCCATGTTGGTCTGTGTGCATAAGTGAAGTCGGATTTCCGTTTTGTTCGAACACCCAGCTCGCGGTGCGCTTATTTGAACGACATAAACTATGAGATTTCGTTGACTTATCTCTAGCTTCCAGTGCTGCTAATTTTGCTTGCAGCTCCGTCTGTTCCGCCTCCCATTCCAGGCGAGTGAGTTCACGTTTGCGCTCCTCCTGTTAGCGTGCGAGCTCACGTTCGCGCTCCGCCTGTAGACGTGCGAGCTCGCGCTCGCGATCCAGGCGGCGCCGCAGAACCTCTGCTTCGATGGCAAGCTTCTGGGCGCGAACGGTTGCCGACGAATGCGATGATAACGAGCGTTCACTAGTAGCTTGCTTACTGTAACAGCTAACAGATTTTTGAGAAGGTGTTTGGACACTGCCTTCACGTGGATAACTACAACGGTCATCTGGACGATTGACAGGACTAGGTTGGGCCATGCCAGTAGATACCGTGTCCACTGGTTGTATGCCCGAGGTGGTTGGCAGTGCCGAAACATTCTCGGATGCGTGTGAGGAAGTCGGCCGGACGCCGCTCGGCGACTGAGCGCGACGCTCGTGCTGCGTCCGCTCGACTTCAGTCGTTGGTAAGGTCGCTGTTTTGCTCATACTGCGTGTTTCCACCATTAATGGGACGCTAATAATGTTTATAATGAGCCAAAACAAAATGAAAACGAGTCGTGAAAATTTTTGACAAAAATGAAAAATTTTGACGTGAAATTTTTTTGAAATAAATCTGGAATTTCAAAACTTACGGTTCGTAATGGACCAAAAATGATATGGAGCGGTGGAGCGGTGTGGATTGTATGGTGTGATGATGCGAGATGGTGATGGAAACACGCGTTAGCAATAAAAATATAATATAGTATTTTACAAGGATGTGACGGACCAAACACAATGACTGACAATGAAACCTTAGAAAAAACCATAGAGACATATCAAAAATATAGGTATTAAAAAAGGTTAAAGGTCTGGAGCCGCAGCCAGTCGCTAACTATTATGCTGGAGGAGCGAATGTTTTTCACTGCCCTTTATTTATTATTAATAGCTTATTTCCAATAAAGTTCCAGTAGGTGCTTTTACCTTTGCCTGTTTGTTTGTTGTTCTGTCAAGGCACTTTGACTTCATAGTAAAAATATAACGACAGTTAAAAACTACGAAAATAGGTAGAGAAAGGTCTATAGAAGGTCAATCAACTAACAACGTTCGTTTTGCAGAACTTTAACCACTTCAGAAGAATCTAATCACTAGGGTGGGTCGATTTAGTATGAAATTTTTTTTTTGTACAAATTGTACCTTGGGGTGGTTTAAAAATTTGCTATTTGATTTATGCTCTTAGATTATGTTAAAAAAACCTGGTTTCGATATATGATATAGCCCTCTACAGCTATTCGAAGTATTAAGTTTTTTAATTTTTCGGTGTAATTTTTTTTGTATCATTATAAAATGTTTGTTTATTGCTAAATCATTAAAAAATCATTTAGGTATAGAACATAGTATATTAATTAATAAATATGTCATTTTTGTTACAATTTAGATTAAAATATCGAAATTTTTTACATAAAAAAACTTGCATTTTCACGACATTTGCTGTTGTATTGTGTAAAGATTGCATGGCATTACATAGAGCCCGCCGTACCTTATTTTTATGTAGGTACTACTAAGATTTTGTCGTCGTGAGATATAAGGCCTATGTCTTGCAGCACTGCCGTTGCGATAGCAGCTCCAAATCGATTTGAAATTCCGCACCGATCACACGTCTTCGCCAGTTCTGGCAACCTACGGGTGTTATAAGATGTGTCGTTCATTGGTTGTGATATTGGGTACAGATGGAGTTGTAATGATGGCATCGCGATCGGTATTAGAAGCCAGCGGACCGCGTGCTATTTCTTGGTTAGAACTTAAACCTGAGACTGAGTCTTATAAAAATCCGTCATACGTTGCTGCAATGTTTGTTGTATTTCAATTTTTGAGCTATTTTTTTGTCTGGATTTTATCTACACCTGCCATCATCATATGCCTTACCGATCATTGATCTAGGAGAAATGTGTGTTCAATGCCTGGTACTTTATTTTGTTTAGCACAGTTACAATACTTAGTCTGTAGTGAGAACAATACTGCACTTGCAAGCTGCAATGTCGAAAAGTTGCCTAGAACTATTTTTAAAGCTTGTTAACTTTTCCCTATAGTTGTCGCTCATTTTAAATTTAGGATATCGTAATTCTTTAGCTATTCATCGTAATACTTTTTAACAGCTCTTTAATTCTCTTTGGACTTACAGTAGGAATAGACGCAGAAGCCGAGATCTTCTCAATGTCGCAGCTCACACTAGAGAACACTTCGGTTATTGACGGTTGCTTTCCGAAATTGAGATCTTGCAAACGATGGCTTGCTTTAAGTATATACTTAATAGTGTCTAATATTGTAGGCAACAGTCCAGTATTTATTATTTGGCCTCACATTAAGATCTAAAGGTGGTCCAAACAAAGGGCAAGCCCCTCCACTTCGTGTTTTGACGGTAGATTGTTTACCACTCATTTCTAAGATCAGAACATGAATTTCCCAAAGTTATTAAAAGGTTACTAAATCGGTTTTTTTTTTCATTATTTTTCTGATGTTAAACATACCAAAACGCAACTTTTTAAAGGCATCCAGCATTGAAAATATTTTTTTTAAATCGACCTACCCTACTAATCACACTCATGCAAATCCAAACGCATTTCACCGGATACAATCGATTTTCAATTCCTAACGCAATTATCAACTGGATTTATCACACATTTCCGTCATTTACTCCGTCTGACCACTCGTTGATAAATTGTTCCGGCCTTTACAGTGCCCTGGTAACACGAAAGAACGCATCTTCATAGGAATCTCACGGCACATACGGCCTTTGGTGTTGGAGGGTAGTACATCGGCCTGACTTTGGCGTGGATTAATTAAATGTCCGACATGTCGACGAAAGCGAGATACGCCTTTGGAAAAACGCTTAATCGCGACAGCGATAGCCGATGGGTTGCCGTTGTTTGGAATTGAATCGTCCTGTATTAAAGCGTGGTTCTTACTTTTTTTTTTGTACGACAAAGAAGGCAAACGAACAAATGGGCCACCTCCTAAGTGATCACCATTGCCCATAAACATCCACAGCGCCGGGGGGTTTGTACATGCGTTGCCAACGTAGAGAGCTAAGATGAATGCCTCTTGTGCCCGTAATTACACCAGCTGTCTTACTCTCCACACCGGAACACAACAGTGCGTGCAAGCACTGCTGCTTAGTGGCAGGATTAGCGAGTATGATGGTGTTAGCAAACCGGACGGACCTCTCACAAGGTCCTATCACCCGCAATACTGACTTTTGTATGCGCTGTGGCCTCGTTGATTTCTTACCGGCTGAGGGTGTTGCCTGTGTTTTGTTTTTAAATGAACTTTTATTAACTGCCAGTTACATACATTCGACAAAAGTGAGTTATGCCTTAGGAAAATTGCTTTATCGTAATGGCCGTGCGTGCTCGTAGGTTTTTTTTTTTTTTTATAAAATATTACCTAGGTACCTACTTATTTATAAAGTGCCAGTTGTATTTGTCGCCTTCAATGTAAGCAAGGTATGTTTCTGGAAAGACAGTAAGGCCTGATTTAGCGGTTCCGTTGTTTTTAAGTTTTTTTTTATCTCGGGGATGCCTTGGTAATTGGAGAAAAGCCATATGAAGTGTTCCAGTGTCTCCTAAGCCTCATTCTACTATAAGTTCAGTTCTCTTTAAAACAAAGGTACAAGGGTAAACGTGTCCCTTTGGGCTGAAGTTCAGACAATCGTGAAAGTTGGCGGTACGTGACACAGGGGAATCTCTACTATTATCAAGCTTTAACATAAGTGTGTACGGACGTCAAACATAATCACCTAAACATAATGTATAAAACAAACGTGACACGTGACTGACTGACTGATCTATGAATGCACAGCCTAAACCACCAGAGCTAGAGACTTGAAATTTGGTACCCATGTACCTTGAATGTCATAGAGATCCATTAATAAGGGATTTTTCGAAATTCTCACGGGATAGGGAATAAATCGACCGTTGATTCGAAAAATATCGTAACTCAAAATAATGTATTTCGTGACTTTTGTATCATAAGCTAATTAAATGAAACCCTATCGAACTGTATTTTTACTTTTTCAAAATTTTGATAAATAAAAAAGATACACAGTAAGTAAGGGTTTGAAGTAAAATGTTTTAACGAATAAAATCCGTTAGCGACTTACAAAAATTTTGAGTACCGTACAAACCGAAAAGGCGAAATATTATTGTGGGAATAATGTCGGATCACGAGTTACCATCTTAGTTCATTGAAGTTTTTGCAACTGTTCTATCAGTAACTGTCGATACAACTTTACTTGTCAGTAAAACCTTGCGCTATTGGAGCTACGAGTAGCCACGAAAATAGGATCACTGTATTACCTATTTATATTGATAATTTTGTGCATTGGGCTTTACAGAATATTCGCTCAAGCATCATCAATTATTATTAAAATAAACTTTTTTTTTTAATTTTCGCAATGCAACTTTGGTTATGATGTTGTATTACTGAAAACAACAGTATTTTGACAAAATAATACTAAGGAGTACAGTGTAATTATAGATTACAATAATGCTCCACTAGTATAATACGTTCATATATGGAATGGTATAACAGTTTCTGCAGTCACGATAATACTCGATAAACAAATTGTGGACATTTGTGGTCGTAACTCTTTCTAAAATCGAAATAAAGCATTTTATAAAAGAAATAACAATACTCTCTTATAAAACGAAAAATTCTAAAACATATGCCACATAAACATTTAATTATGTTTAACTAAGAAACCATAATATTAAGACTCTAAGTATTTAAAATCGTTTTTGCGCTCTCCTGGAAACCAGCATTTTGTAGTTACGATTTTTTGGAATCAACGGTCGAAATATCATGAGACAAATTGACACCAATTGACCTAATCCCAAACTAGGCAAAGCCTGTACTATGGGTACTAGACAACGGATAATCATACTTATATAGATAAATACATACTTATATACATATTAAACATCCACCCGAGAACAAACATTCGTATTCATCATACAAACATCTGCCTCGACCGGGACCTCAAGCTTCACGGTCAGGGTCTCTAAACACTAGGCCCTAGGCTATTCGGTGGTCAATAAATGGGATTTATATTTTCGAATCAAAGTGGCTCTATCTCCGTTACTATAATTATTAGAGATTTTAAATTCGCCATGCAAGTAGGTAATAATAAGAGCGAAACCGCGGGCAGAAGCTAGTGTATGTATAAAAATGGAATAGGCAGTAAACAAACACCTTCAGTCTGTTATTTGTTTAACTTCTTTAATTTCTTTTTTGTAATCTTGCAATACAATTTTCACTCTCTTCCGGTTGTCGAAGTGATTAAAAATATTTCTAGAAAATTATGAATAACTTCTTTGTGTACATGGGTGATGACCTCATATGAATGTTTGTGGTTAAGTGTCCTGAGTGACATCGGGTTTCTGCGAAGTCCCTAAGGACCTAAGTCCCGGTACAAGTGCCATGATTGATTTATTTCGTTGTTGAAAACGAGATCATCTGTCACCGGCTATTTTATTTACATATGTAGGACTTGACCTTTTCAAGGCTTGAAATAGAATTTTATTTCATTTCAAAAATAAAAAAGGTTAATGTTATTCATATTTACGCAAAACGTATTTCAGTATCCCTTTAAATGTTATTAAAATAGATCCGAGACTTATTTTCGACTGGAGTATGGTGAGCCTTTGGATAACACACTACCTCAGTAGGTACTTGTATTATTTGGTATTCATTCTTTGACAACAATATTTTACTACCTGCGACCATTTTATAACATTATCAAACCTTGAAGCGAACATAGAGTATTATTGTCGCACATGCATTTACGTCATCGGAACGTCTTCTGTAGGTACTTATTGATTTATTTCTACAAAATAATGGACGTTATGTCCTTCGCATCATCAAGCTTGACCTTTGCGCAATCATCGGTGCTTCTTGCCACATTTTCCAATTTATGGCCTTCACCTTCATTCCCCAAAAATCTTCATTTTCTCACTCTTCATCTTCATTCCTCAAAAAACAGGCCATGTACGAGACGGGCTCGCGCACTGAGGGTTCCATACCTAACGCTTTTCGGGCTTTTTTCATAGACCTGTATCGTAAGACCTTGCTTCGTGCCAATTTTCATGATTCTGGGTTAATGAGAAGTACCTTAGTAGATTTTGATTTACTCGTGATTGACAGACAGAGAGATGACTGGCAACAAAGTGATCCTATAAAGTTTCCGTTTTGTTTGAGTTACGGAACCCTAAAGATATTTAACACAACTTCTCTTTTACATAATCTCTCATTTTATTAGCAATTTAGCATGTATTCGACATGTAAAGATCCAAGATACTGGCCACTCACATAACTCTAAAAACACGGACGAAAACTGAAAATTTTAAAATTCCTAATCCTACGTTTCGCTGCCTACGTAATAACCCCCACGGGCACAACTTTCAGCAAAATTAACAAAGTTGAAGCCCCCGTCGCTTCGGAATCTCAGGTAACATAAATCGTGATGAAATTTGAAAATAAAAATAGGCCTAAGAGAATTTATTATCTTAGTGGATTTATCGGTGAGAGCTGTTTGCCCGTATGAGATGAAATTACAATTTATTGCTGACCGGCCTCTTATCCAGGTTTTGCGAATTTGCACGATTTTGGGTGGATTTTTCGCTTTAGGGTCCGACTTGCTTGTTAAAAACGGTATTGAAAATATTTTTGCTGATCTATTTAATTTACCCAAAAAATTTAACATAAGCGATGGGTTACGTTTCGAATGAAATTTCATAATGATTTATGAATCGTTAGCTAAACTCCTGTATAGCATACTTTAAGTATACTCAAGATCAGTGAAAATGGCAGAGACGTAGAAACGCTACAATTTCATCTTAGAGTCTTATCACATCACACTAGCGATTCGCGAGCGAGTGTTTCATACTAATATCGCTCGCGGCGAACTCGTTGCGTGATCGCCTCAATACAAAACTCGCTAACAAATCGCCAGTGTGATAAAGCTGTTAAACGGTATTTTTACTGTCCATCCCATTGTCTCCCACATCCCCCTATGGTGCACACTTGTTGGTGGGAAATCACAATGTAGTTAAAACGAATGGTTTCAAAAACATATGAAGCTCTTTCTCGACGATCTCTTTAATGGACACTAAGTTCCGGGTAGACCATGCCCAAATAAACGGAACAGGAATAAAACAATAGCTCAGCGATTCCAACTAGCCTGTCTAAACTTCGTACTTAATTAATTTAGGCAGCCACTAATTTAATGAGTTTACCCTTTAATTCTGAAAAGGGACCGCCTAAGTTGCTTTAAACTCTTCAATAGTGTTGTTTGGAAATAATGAGGCTACACATGTTTCAAGGGCCAACGTCTGAACCTTGGAACGTCCAGAGTGGAGCTGTTCCCTGCATTTATCGATATTGTATTTCAGTTTAGTTTCGTTCATTTATTAATATGTATAGCCAAGTTACTTTTTCGTGCCATCACAAAATTTTGTTGACAGAAATCTCATGTATGAGAATAAAGACATTGTAATGAGTAATGTTTATTCTACAAAAATAAGCAAAGGGTACATTTACATACCTTTTTTTGTTTTATCAGCGCTTTCAGAAATACCTACCAATCATTATGAAGAATAATGCACCACAAGAAAATTTGGCAGAAAGTCATAAAAAAGTTCTAAAATTGCGATATAATTAACCACAAAAAAAAACCTTAGAAAAAACACGTAAAATAATCCTCTAAAATAATGATAAGTAAATAAAATAAAATAAAATGCGTTTATTTCGGACAACAGAAACTAAAGCCTAAAGTTTTATTGCCTAGCACTAAGCAGCAGAAATATGAAGTCGGTGCGGTGCGAGCGGAATATTCTTTGAATGAAGCACCGACTTCATATTTCTGCTGCTTAGTGCTAGGCCATAAAACTTTAGGTTTTAGTGTCTGTTGTCCGAAATAAACGCATTTTATTTAATTTTATTTATTTATCATTATTTTAGAGGATTATTTTACGTTTTTTTTCTAAGGTTTTATTTTTGAAGGCGGTTTTACTTTTTTGTTAAAAGATTTTTATTTCACAATTTTACGTTGATTTAACATTTTCAGAATTATCCTCCAACTCCTAACCGTTAAGGAGTTGTACCTTCCATCATCAACTCATCAACATAAGATGATGACTACCGGACGCAAATACTTGAATAGCCTTAGAAAATATATGAAACACAGGATACGTGCCTATAAAATTTGAGGGTTGCCCTCGATTTCCCTGAGATCCCATTATCAGATCATGACTTGGTGACAGTGAGACCACCTCAGGAGTATACCATTTCGAATAATGATTTAACATTTTTCAGAATTATCCTCCAATTCCTAACCGCTAAGGAGTTGTACCTTCCATCATCAGCTCATCATCAAGAGATGATGACTACCAGACGCAAATACTTGAATAACCTTAGAAAATATATGAAGCACATAGTACGTGCCTGTAAAATTTGAGGGTTGCCCTCGATTTTCCTGGGATCCCATCATCAGATCATGACTAGGTGACAATGGAACCACCTCAGGAGTATACCCTTTCAAATAAAAAAAAATATTTGAAAATCAGTTTACAATTGACGGAGTAATCGATGTACATACATAAAAAAAAATACGTACAGTGGAACGTAGAACCTCCTCCTTTTTTTGAAGTCGGTTAAAAACAAACAATATCTTTATTAAAACAACACAACAACAATTTTTTTAAGAGCTGCGTAGGGTCCCTGTGCCATTTTATAAAAATGTTGTAGGCACACTCTTTCTGGGAGTTTGAATTTTTTATTTCTGCATCTACTTCACGCGATTTTAATACTTACCCTACAAAATATTATAATTCATTTCGTTACCTTTTCCAGAATTACACACTTATTATGACAGTACCGGAATTGAAGCACAAAGATTTTTCTTTTTCCTTTAAAATCGATACTGTACTCGTGATTCTAAGTAGATTTATCATAACATAAAAAAATCCAGAAAAAAAAATCACCTATTAAAATAAGGTACCTATGCAAGAACTTTTTCGTAACGGATTCGGAACCCTATCCTGGGCGTATCCGGCACGTTTTGGGCAGGTTTTTTTCCCATATGACGGCAGTAATCATAAAAATATCACCCGTTATTTACGACCACAGAAAGTAATTCTACCAGATTTACGTCCTTTTTCAATCAAAACAAAACGCCGTAGGTTACTTTCCCAACTGGCTTAACAAACGTTGATGCATGTTTAATGTTTAAGAACTACGCTTAAGAGCAAAGACAAACTGAAATTTACGTACAAACTATCCACTTAAGGAACTTCGGCTTATGGGATGTTATTGGGAAGCACTTAATCTCGTGGTCTGGTGATCGGCGCCATTAAATTGATTAAGATGATGGACGTCAGACTGTTATGTTTATGTCGCCATCAAAATTAGCTGTTGGGGGAATGATAAATTGAGTAGTGGATGAATTGTCATTTCAGGGTGTTATTGGTCTACCAATGAAACAGTTTTTATGCATAACAATCTGTTTCATATTAAACAAAATGTTTTGCTAGCCTCTCTTCAGACATTTTCATCTATTTTAGTTTTATTTATTTACTAGCTGTTTTCTGCGACTTTTCACACCCTGCAATTTTCAGCGGTTAAGGCGTGAAGTCGTAAAAGACAAACAGACAGTTATGACAATTACTTTGGATTTAAGAACCCACAGTGTGTTTTTGCTGGAAAGTTGTTTAGTTAAGTTCAACAAAGCCAAGACATAGATCAACGAAGTTCCAACAGAAACTAATAAAATAATTCCGAAACTACAGGTGGCAAATTCCTACCTTAAAAATTCGATACGTTTCCACACCGAAGTTTTCGCGGAAGTCGCGGAGTTTAATTAAATTAAAAATATATCGGTTTCCTACCACTCGAAGCTATCGAACTGGTAATCCGAACCCTCAAAGATAGAATCTTTAATTACACGACTTTTCCCCACTCAAGTCTTATTATGTCTTTGATACGTTACAATTACCATCAAGTCGACGCTCGAGCAAGAGTCAAGTTTTTGGAGTTCTGCTTTATTAGCTGTTTCATTATTAGGGTTCCGTACCCCAAAAGGTAAATGGAATTGATACACGATCAATATGATGCATCCGTGAATCTGCCTGTATTTTTGCAAGCAAAAAATATTTTTTTATTATGATGATATAATTACAAATACAAATTAACAGTTAGCGGATTTTTTCCTTGACTTGTGCTGTGAGATTTTCCTTCTTGGTCAGTAGGAAGGTATTTTATGAGAAAAGAGTTTTTCTCTACTTGCACTCGTTAGCTCATTAAATCCGAAAATCCTGCTAATATTTTTAATAGGAGAGTTTAAATGTTTGATTGTTTGAATAACACAAAAACGGCTGAACATTTTATGTGTATAAAATTTGGACTTCACATAGCTTATATCCTAGATCAAAATATAGGCTTACTCTTATCCCGGGAAGTTGCATAGTTCCCGTGGGATAGCAACACCCAATTCTAAAGCTAGTACAGTCAGCTGCAGTGAAAAGGTACACCTATGGTAACGGCGGTTTATCTCCGAATTAAGTATATTTTATTCAAGATTCAAGGCTGACATGGTCACACCAGGTGTAGGACTAAATCCTCAATCAAATATGTAAGATTAATACGTAGGTAGTTATTTTATCCAAAAGACAACTAACACCTTACGCCAACGTTTATCCACAGCATAAAGCATTCGTCCCTCTCGCACTTGCGTATTTGTAAGAAAGTGACGAATGCTTGTCGTGGATAGAATTTACCGTGCCGGAGGGTCTGGGCCGCGTTTCATAAAGCTACACGTCATAATTTACGAGCGGAAGTCTCTTTCTAACAGAAGGTGATAGAATGAGACTTCCGCTTGTAAATTGTAACGTGTAGCTTTATGAAACACAGCCCTGGTTTTGCTAAACCTTAGAAACCTACAACCAAACCTCAGTAGTATGTACACAGACCAATAAAACGTGATAAACAGCCAAAAGTTGCCAGTGTAATAAATTCCGATTGGCCGGCGCAATTTGTTCTGTTTCAAACTGTATTTCAATAGAGATGAATAAACTGACTCCAAAGTAAAACTTCCGATCAGGCGCCAGTTTGCAACTAGTTAACATTAAATTATTTATTGCTGTGGCAACTTTCTGGTGAAATGAACTGGTTATTGGTCTAGCAGTCAACAAGTCAGTGGGAATTTTCAGTCAACAGTCGACGCTTACATTGACGTTGTAGTGTAACACTAGTATCATATTTATGATAAACTCGGAACTTAATTACGTTAAAATAAATGTCAATAAAAAAGGCGAAGGACCAAGTGCGGGTAGTTAGGGAAACCCTTGCAGCTAAAAGATGTTGATACCCGCCTCTTCAGTCCCTTCGAGACCATGGACTCTACGTCAGCTACGACACGTCACGTCCGAAACGTCGGGGTATTTAAATGATACATTTATTTTAACATGGTTAAGTCCCGAGTTTATCATAATAATGTGTGACAATCGCGAAAATTTCAATCAATACGTCAAATAGGCTGATAAACACACTACCCTCCTTTGCGTTTGGCAGTCGGGTAGAAAGAAGCACTACAAGAAATACCTTAGAAAAATAGGTATTTTAATAAGTGTTGCTATTGGGAAGAGCCCCAATCGCAATCAGAGCGTAAAAGGAACAACTGCAGCCCGAACTGATAATACCTATTAAAAATTAGCCAAAACGGACTTCCGTAGTCCCCTGTCCCCTGTATAATTTTCTGTTCGTTCAAAACGTTATTTACCGCTTGTACGCATATCTCTTCGCCATTCACGTTTCCTTCACAAGCTCTTCTTCGACTAATTATTCACGAACGCAACGTTAGAAACAAAATTAGCCCCGATCAATAATTAACCGCTTCAAGTCCCACCAACTAATTGCATAAATTGCCGCTGAATATTAAAGAGCCGTATCAACAATTACCTTTGTTAACTCTAGCTAATTGTCTGTCTAATACATTAATTACTTTAGATATTATCTGAGGGTCGAACACGACTTCACGAATGCTGCGTAACGTTACGGTTATCGTATCGTGATCGAGAAACCTCTAAATTTTAAACGTCATACAAACTCGACAACGTTTACTATTCGATTTTACGTTACGCAGCTTTCGTAAACTCGTGCTCGACCCTCAGTTTTGTTATAAACTCAAATACAAACCCCAGATGATACACCGGCACCAGAGTCGATAATCATCATCGTCATTATCATCATCATCATCATCGCCAGATCGCCACCCTTTTTAGTGTTCCGTACCGCAAAAGGATCATTTTGTTGTCCGTCTGTCTGTCTGTCTGTCTGTTAAGACCTTTTTTCTCTGGAACGCGTGGAGGTAGGTATCATACTGAAATTCATATCAAATACTCAAGCCTGCGGTCCCTTGAAGCTGTGAAAAAATCAACCTTCTAAGTCAACGCAATCAAAAGATACAGTAATTAAAAAGGCCATTTCCATACAAATTGCCGATTTCCAAAAAACCTAAAGGGTACTTCCAGATGTCCTAGAAACTTGGAATTTGGTATGAAGGCAGCTCTTATAGCACAACCACTCCGAAAAATCTAAAATTTTTATGTCTGTCTGTAGATTTCGCAGACCAATATAAGTTGACCCCACACTGCGTATATTTTGCTTAGGAGCAGGGCTCTGCTAACACTGGGCTTCTTAAAACGAAGCGTTAAAATCTTTCTACGGAACCCTCGTGCGCCCGTCCGACTCGCACTTGGCTGGTTTTTTTCATCGAAAGCTAGTTTAATCGAGATGGTTCTTAGCTAAGGTTCATTAAAATCGATTAACCCGTTTTTGAAATACTGAACTTTGAAATGACTATGTCGGGGGTTTTTCAATTTTTCTAAGTTGGTTAAGAGGTTAGAAGAACTTATTCTGGCTTCAAGTCATAATAGAGAACTAGTGGAACGCCAGCGCCGTGTTGACTGGAAAGTTTCAAACAACTGGATTTCCTCTACTTTCCTCACGTTGTAAACAAATGCTAGGCAAAACTTATTGTCTGGAATCGGCTTTAGTTATATATTTTGTGACGAAAATATTTTAACACAGGTATCAGCAACTTTGTAGAAAAAAGCCGGTCAAATGCGAGTTGGACATTTGTCGGAGAGTTCCTCACAAATTCGTTGGAACGTAACGTTGCTCTATCACGAGAAAGGAGTCTTGAAGGTTTTTCTCGCATTTCCCGATTTTTAAATTGTCCAGTGTTAGTAGAGCCGCTCCTAAGTAAGCAAAATGCAAAACTTATGCAGTGTGGGGTTTAGACAGACGGACAACAAAGTGATCCTATAAGGGTTCCGTTTTTCCTTTTGAGGTACTGAACCCTAAAAATGCGTTTGAATTATTGATGGCTCTCAGGCCCGGCAGCCAGGAATGCGGTTATATGGTGAGATGGAAATGTAAGATGCATGCAGGGAACGAAATTATCGCACTCTTATAACCTTACTCACTTTCACTAATGTAAAGGCTGCGGTTCTGGTTGTCTTCTGTATGATCACTGATCAGTCTATAATGCAGCCTCGCTGACAACTTCGAGTGCTAGTGACCTTTTTCTATACTAAAATGACAACCGATTTGAAATTTAATCGCCATGCTCAAATTAAAACCCTGCTAGGATTACTGCTCTAAAAACAGACAGCATTGACCAAACATTTTCAGCACAAAATAAAAACAAATAAACTACATAAATTGCTGGAATATTTTGAAACGTGATGCGTGAACTTCAGAGCCGTTCTTTAAAGTTGCGTAGTGGGAGGATTAGAGTTCGGCCCGGTGTGTAGGTACGTAGGTAGGGTAGGTAGGTAGAAATTCCTGGGTCGTTGGGTGATTGATCGAGGCTTGTTTAGTCCCGAAACTTTTTGTTGTAGGGTAGGACAAGTGGCTTGTTAATTATGGGAAGTGACGATGGTGTTTGAGTGGATAGGATCTTAAATGACTTTAGTTTGATGGAATGGTTTGGAAACATAGACATATTATATAGCGTATGGACGAGCCCTTTGGTATTCCGTTTTTGTTGCCACTTTGCGGGCTCGCATCACCGTTCCTGTTCCAAAATATTTAAAAGGGCATATCCTGATGTTTATAATGTTAATTTGAAATTTGGGCACTGTTTTTTTCTTGGGGAAACGAACGATTTATGCAATGAAATCATCGATTGCATCGATACAGTATTACAAATTGATTTCTGATCTTTATTGGATCAGTTTGACGTCCGTCTGCCTATCTGCCAAGTTTAACATCATTAAAATAATAAGTAAAGTTTATGATACAGTACAATAGCAAACTTTTTATTACTTAATCACCATAATTTTAACGAAACAGAATCCCTTATTGCTATAGAGCGATGTCTACCATTCAACGGTAATGGAATGAAGAAAATGAACAGAAAGCATGATTTGCAGTTATTAAAATCCTTTATACACGAGTCCGACTCGCACTTGACCGATTCATTTAATTAAAAAAAAATTGGCCACAACGTCAATCAAGTTTTACTAATTTATAGGTCTGGTGAAAAGGTTTTCCACAGGTTAGGCAAAAATCAATCTTATTTCAATGTAATAAGCACTTTGACATGTAAAAACATTTCTCAATTCAACTATACCGATTTGTATTTGATACACAATGGAGCCTTGATTAAAACCCAGATTTGACTTTAAACTGTTTAATTAAAAATACAAGAATGATGCCACTTGTCGCATCGATGTATTAACAGCATGTGTTGGCCGGTAGGCCTACAAAAAATAACCATATGAGGTAAAAGCACCTGGGCACAACGCCATAGCAATACGACACTTAGTCACACAATTATCAAAAGTTTATATTTAGGCTAGGGCCTAAACACGATTACATTGCGATTGGCGCGCAAGAATCGAAGTCGCGCCTTAACGGCGTGGCCACGACTTCGTGCGACCAGCGGCGCGGGGAGCGATTTTTTATACATTGCGGGCATTGTAAATAAACCAAAGTGCGGTAGGCGTCTCTACCGCGCATTGAACTGAGAAATTGCTTGCCGAGCCGCAGATCGCGCAAAGTCGTGGCCACGCCGTAAGAGAGGCCCTTTGTTGATTGGCCCTTAAATTTCATCCAGTCAAAAGCCTGCAAAAGTTCTAACGAGTCGGTCTTTCTTGTTGCTAATTACTTTGGTCCTTTTCTTATCATTAGAAAGTTTTCACATTCAAAGTTTTTTTTTGTCGAAAATATTTTCCCTTAAATAGGTACCTTATACTTCGATTCGGTAGGGATTCGGTATCTGTTTTGTAGGTTTTATGGATCTTTTATGTGTTAAATTTTTATAAAACTTTAGTCTCGCAAGGTTAGGTACTTAAATTTCAGCCGCAGGCTAAAAATAATGGTGTGGAAATCATTTGAATTGGTAGTAAAACACCTTGTCTCTAAATAATTATCTATCACCTTAGAAAAGTTTTTAAGGGTGCATTCGTTTTTGTGTATACACACTTGAACTTAAGTTTTACAAAAAAGTCACTCTACACTCGACAGTTTGCTAAGCCCGGCTTTTTGGTGAAAATTATAAGTGCTCATTACGTCACTCCAAAACCTTTGAAACTAATTAGTGAAAGTAAAAGCGACCACCTTAAAAATCTCCGAGTTATATTTTCGGTAAAGAAATTTAATTTGGCATCATGGTGTGAATAAGTCTGACGTACTTACCTAAGCATATACCTACAGGATGATCAATAATCAATCGTAAATTTTTGTGAAGATTTGGGGGAACAAATGGTCAACTCGCGACGAGTAAATTGTCGAACAGCAGAGGCAATGAATGTTATGAAAGATTTTTTTTTCTATAACTTCTCAAGAAGTATATTCACCGAGAGTACTCGTAATCATTGTGTGAACCATTTGTGTAACAAAGTGAAATGTTGTTTTGTCAAATTGATTAAGGATCTTTCGTAGCCTTGTCATCCTAAGTAAATAAAATGAAATAAACAAATAAAAACGTTTTATCGTACAATCAAAACCAGGTAAGTTACAGTACTTACTTATGAATTAGAAGTCCCACGTCTCTTTGACGCTATTGCGACACTGTTTTGCCATGCCTCGGATGACGTACTTGCTTAGAACGTCTCCTACTTGGTTATTTGCTAATGAGTGCGAAGAGGTGGACGACGTGTTAAAGGGAACGTTGGAGTTCGTTCTTAACGTTGAGTTAAACGAGACTCAGTGGGTTCAGGCAGCTCTTCCTGTCCGTTTCGGTGGATTAGGAATACGCCGGGTTCAGGATGTTGGGGTTGCCGCTTTCCTTGCATCATCTCATGGAACGGCCGATCTTGTCACTCGCATTTTTCCAGTTGATGGTGGCAATATCTCTGTTCCATTTGTGTCGGAGGCGCTTGCGAGGTGGTCATCTCTGTTCCCGGGCAACGAGCGACCTGGAAATCCTTTTGCGCAGAGACAGTGGGACGACCTATGGTGCAGAAAAGCGTTCGCTTCATTGTTGGAGGGTGCCGCGGGGGCTGATCTGGCGCGCTTAAAGGCCCTGGCACAGCCGGAGTCGGGTGCTTGGTTGCACGCATTGCCTTCGCCTCAGCTGGGTACGTTGCTGGATAACGACTCTCTGAGGATAGCGGCTGCGCTTAGGCTGGGTGCGAAGGTGTGCGAGGTGCACCGTTGTGTGTGTGGAGCTATGGTGGAGGAGAATGGGCACCACGGGCTCAGTTGCCAGAGATGTGCTGGGCGGTTTCCGAGACATCATTCTGTCAATGAGATTGTTCGTCGAGCAATGGTATCGGTTCATGTGCCGTGCGTTTTGGAGCCCCCGGGTTTGAGCCGTACAGACGGTAAAAGGCCGGACGGTCTTACGCTGATTCCATGGCGGAGGGGCCGTTGTCTCTTGTGGGATGCGACTTGTGTCAGCACGTTTGCTGCGTCCCACTTGGGTCAGACCGTGAGGCGTGCGGGTTCCGCGGCGGAGAATGCCGCGAAATTGAAGCACACTAAATACTCTGCTCTGAAATCGGCGTATGATTTTGTGCCGGTCGCGGTCGAGACGGCTGGGTCCTGGGGCACTGAGGCTCGCGAGTTGTTCAGGGAGCTAGGCCGTCGTTTGCGAGACAAGGGCTGTGACCCTCGCTCTGGGTCGTATTTGGTGCAACAGGTCTCCATTGCCATTCAGCGGGGTAATGCTGCTGGTATTATGGGGACCTTTGAGCCGGGTACGATGCGGGGTGGGGGGTTTTAGGTTAGGGTTTTTTGACACAGCATGTTGCTGATGATGTTCTATAATTTAGGTTAAGCTAGTTGACGAGGCCAGTTGCTGATGTATTTCCATGTAAATGCCCGTTACTTGATTAGAAGTCAAGTGAAATGTCAAAGATTCCTATACCCAAGCTAGGTATAAACCTGTGTCTCGGGGGACTGATTTTGAGTTGCTCCGACCTCCAATTGATAGTAAATTGAAGTCATATCTACCAAAACTTTTTATTTATTTATGTGAAAATGCGTAACGTATACCCCTCACCTGAGGCTGGTCAAATTGGAGAGGGAGGGGAGGACTCTATTCTCGGGCACTCCCTCTGCTAGCACGCACTGACCATCTCGCCCGCTGTGTCCCAATTCCCAAATTCCTAGAAACTAAAGCGACACTGCTTCACAACAAACAAGTTGGACCAAAGAATATATACACTAACGTAACAAGAAACATACAATGACAATGCAAAGAAAAATCCGTTAAGCAGCTGCTTAACGGATTTTTCTTTGCATTGTCATTGTATGTTGAATTTCATTCTATGAATGTTTCATAAAAATAAAAACAAAAATAATCAATAAAACGATTATTTTCATTGTAACAAGAAACGACACTGTCGCATGTGTGCAGTAAACGACCTCGCGGCTGTGTGTGTTTCGGGACTAAAGCGGGGGCGAGCGCGGGTCGCGAGGGGTGTGGATAGGCAATCCACGGTCGCCACGGCACGGTAGTGTCGCGTCTGTGCTTGGACTAAATTACCTAACCCTATCTAATTGTACTAAGTAGTTAAAAAGCATTCGCGAGAACAATTTGTAGCTTAACCTAAATCTAAACTAGAATACATTCTCTGTTTCATAACGCTCAGTCTAGAAAACCAAGATGGCGACACGTAATGGCATTACTCAGAAGCATTTGTATCCGATATCAAGTTATTGAAATTGCTATTGAAGCGCTACTTGGATACAAGATTTTATTATACCGTTGGTGCCTTCCATTTTATTAGAATACGGTATCTGTTCACTGTTAAAGGAAATTAGTGTCTTGCTGTACGTTTGAAAGCGTTTACAGTGTCACGAGCTAATTTTTAGGGTTCCGTAGCCAAAATGGCAAAAACGGAATCCTTACAGTTTCAACATGTCCCCGTCCGTCCGTATGTCACAGGCATTTTATTTAAAAACTACAAGATGTATATCGATGAAATTTTAAGTCTTAGGTGTCTGAAAGAAGCCGCTATACGTACTGCGTGACATAAATTTCGACAGCTATTTTATAAGGTTTTTTTTAATATGGTGAATATTTTCGTAAATGATAGCTCCGAATTACATTAAAACATTACACCGACCGGTTGCTCTGATTGGACGTGAAAAAGGGTTAAAATGCAAAAAATAAGATTAACAATTTTCATGACATCGAATAGAATATTCATCTGGGTACGAGATTCGGTAGATAAGTACTTTAATTTTTATCCATATCAAAATGAGGCCACTATGATAAGATTAAAAGGTTTTTTTTTTATAAATGAACGATGTTGATACATTTATTTTAATGTAGGTACCTATATATATCTGTTTTAATACGATAAAGATGTAACTTTTTTGTATTGACTATCAAACCAATCCTAAAAATCTATTACTAATAAATAGCTACAATAACCCTAATTATAATTAACATAGGCTACTTTTTATCCCAGCAGAGTTCCAACGGAACCTGACGAAGTTGTGAGTAATAAGTAAAAGTAAGTATTGTAGTATATCCAAGGGACATTGAACCCAAAAAATATATGTAATTGTATAGGTACCGAGTTCCGAATCCCAGGTTATTTATTTGAACGTCTTACGTTACCTCCAGAGGACTAATGTTCATAAATTATGGAATAAAAGCGTTCAAGATAACCTGAAGTTCTAGGTTGGCGAACCTTTACGTAGCTTCGCATTGTTTATAAGAATCGTCTTTAAGTATTGAAGACATGGGACAATAGAAACACTCAGAAAATGAGGGTTTGAGTTTTGTTGGAGTTTAAGGTCTGACTATGGGCTTTTATTTAACTCGCCGTGTTCCTATGTTTGAGTGGGTTAGACTCACTTCCACTTTATGTAAGTTTGATGACAGTACTACAAGTAATTATTACAGTCAACAAAATGTACATTTGGAAAAATAATCTTTTGTTGAAATGAATTTTTTAACAGAAAACTTATTAAGTCGGTACTTATTTCTAATTAGTTTCCGAAATATATTTGGTTTTAGGGGTGTTATTCTTCAACTTTACTCACAGCTGTTTCAGCATTGAAGTGCCAAATTAGCTGTTATATTACAAACCTGGTAAAAGTTGACACTTCCACGCTGAAATAACAATGAACGCACGCAGTCACCTAGAGAATAACACCCTTCCTGCTGCAGAGACAATCACTCGACAAACGTTACAATTATGACTATTTTTTTCCTTCGAGACAAAAGGACGCTTTTGTAATTACACTAAGTGATCGTTATACAGCCTGATAAATCCGACCAATCCCGGTGCACATCACCTGTGATTTAGTACGGGCGTTTATCAAGCCTCCTTTCATGAATGATGCAAGCCGTTTATATTTCAATGTCGTCCTGTATAAAGGAGGCGGTTTTTTTCCGGTCTTAAGGGTTACAATTCGGAAGCGACGCTGACCTGTAGCACCTCTGTTACATAAGCGACTTTCAGCTTAAAATATACCTTATCACACTGGCGATTTGCTAGCGAGTTTTGTATTGAGGCGATCACACAACGTGTTCGCCGCGGGCGATATTAGTATGAAGCACTCGCTCGCAAATTGCTAGTGTGATAAGACTCTTAGGCCGAGCCACATGGACTTGCGTGTTCCACTGAATTGTAAAGTATGAAACCTCATACGCGACACGCATTACGTGCACGTAGAGGAACTTCATACACACCATTGAATTGCTTGCAGCGTGCAGATTTTCTCATGAACCTAGGGTTCGAACTCAGGACCTTCTCCTTAAGAGGCCATAAGGTATTGTTTAGATAAAAAAGTTCACTTGTTTTCTGTTTTAATTGCTATGCACAGTACCGAAGTCAAATTTGCAATCGCTGCACAGTATCGCGAAGTTGCACGTCCGAAGTCACGCAGCGCTAGATCGCTAAAAGTTCGTTACACAAATTAGAATGCAACGCTTGTAATTTCCAATATTTACAAAGGAGACACACGGCCACGCGCGGATTATGAGCTTTTTCATTTATTTTTAACGCAAAAAGGGGGTGGAATAAGTTTGATGTGTGAGTCCGTGGGGCTGTTTCTGGCATCGTAGCATAGCAGATAAAGTGATGAATTGAGATCCTCATTTTTTGTAGTCTGTTAATAAGCTAAATTACATTTAAATCGATTCAACTGTATTAGATACTTATTCTCCTTCTTCGTATTCTTCGTTGCTGAAGGTCGTGTCCGTCCTGAAACGCTTTGACGGAGTCGTTGTCGAGCTTTCTCCATCCCATTCTATCTTCGGCTATACTCAGTGGTGATGATAAGTCTGGTTATCCAGGGTCTGATCGGATCAGTTACACTTTGAAATAAAATTTCGGAGGATTAAGTAGCAGTCATTTGTTTTATAAGATCCGACTGGTTCCTAAATAGCGATAGCTGTGAAAGAAGACAAGTATTCCAACCTTTGCTTTTGGGTTGCCAACACATCTGTAATCCCACTTTTTTATATTCCACCTTTTAGACAACATAACCTTGGCGTGTATAAAGGTATCGCAGATTATTGGTGGCACACTAACAGACTCACTTTAAATCAGGGACCGAAATACCGGTAAAAATTTGAGGTACGTAATAAATACCGGTAGGTATACTGCTACCAAAATATACCGGTAAAATTTTTAGGTAACGGTATTTTGTGAAAAGAGATGGGATTGGTAACGAAATGTTTTACCGGTACTTATATCATTACGTCTTGTCTGTCTCTTTTTTACATCGAGTGTTGAAGGGAGACAGGTGTAGCTAGTAAAGTGAGCTGGCAACGTTGCTTTGTGTCGATGTAGGCTATTGTAATCAAGATATTAATTTTGGTATTTATAATTATAGTTTCGTTATCAAGGTAACGTTAATTTGCACAATAACGGTAAACAAATACCGGTACTTTTCTCGGTAAAGTTATGGGCTTAATAATATAAAACAAATTGCTTCCCGCGAATCTCGTAGCGAACTCTAGAATAAACCTTAGTACATAATTTAAATTATATTGCTCTCGCCTTTAACTCGGTCATAATTTGAGCCCGACCAACCGAAATGAAATGCATTATGATAGCTCAATGTTAAGTCAATCAAACTAAGTGCTAGAATTAATTTTGACGTTTAGCCGTATAGCTTGACGAGTAATTCACGGCTTATTTCCACGGTAAAATAGCTGATTGATTAAAATTGATGTATTAATACCGTAGTGTTGAGTTAATTTTACACTCTGTAAATCTGTGATTGAATGAATTACAAATTTATGCTCCTTTTATGAGGTAGGTTAATTATGAATTTTGTTTATGGTAATAAAGATGAAGTTTTTATCCAATCCAATCCAATCTCGTGAAATTTTGTGAGCAGGTTCGTTAGTTATAATTACATTATAGCTAGTTTTTTGTCGTCGATGCGTTTCTTTGATAATTAATTTGATTATAGTGAAATAAAAACGGATTACTCACGTATATAAGTCGAGTTTAGCCCGACATAGTAGTAGTAGTAGTAGTGGTAGTTTCATGTTAAAAATTAATTTGATTCTTTTGTCGCTTCGTTTTTGTTCAAATAATTAAAAAAAAACGAAAAATGTAAAAAAAATTAGGCCGTGGGGTCCACAGTTCTGCTCACAGAGACACTAGTGGTAGTATTAATTTGTACTCTTTAACATTTTACATCCTTCTGCAAGCTGGATTTAATAAAACCAACTCTTCTTTCTAACAATGGTTTATAATTACTTTCCCATCGCGTCATCCGATACTTTTGACGCAAACCTGCTTTGCTTGTTGTCCGAGCTCTAATTCTGGTACAGGAAAATCAATAAGGGCTGCCCTTAATTACAAGTTTTTAATTAATTTTTGTTTAGTTATTCAGTGCGGAGTCTGTTTTTAAAAGATGCCTTGAATTTTTCGCTGCCTGTTTATTAAAACCGATAGCTTTTAGCAGATTTTTTAAACCTTTCGGAATAACTGACGTCGTTATAGTTATTTTGCTGCTTTACGGCTACGCGGTTTAAACATGTTTAGACATGTTTAGACATTTTAGTTTAGACACGGTTTAGACATTAAAAATAGTATGTGCGATAAACATACACGTTATCTTAAAATGAACCGGAAATATCTCAGAATATGATTGTGCTAATGTAGATTAACAAGTTTGTGAAGTTTTTTGGAAAAAAAAGATAACTTCTACTACACTCTACCTGTATACAGGGCCTTTACAAATGACACTTTGCGCAAATACCATTCGGACCTATTGCTACTAAAATATGCCCTAAGCACGACTTGTCGAATCCTGCGTTACGTTACGGTTATCGTATCGAGATCGAGAAATCTCATACTAAATTTTAATTCCAAATACGCTCACGGGCGGGCGCTGTTCCAAACTTCATACAAACTCGTTATAGTTTACTATTCGAATTTTACGTGACGCAGGATTCGACAAGTCGTGCTTAGGGCACTGCTACTCAAATAAAATTTTTGACCGGTTACGATAGTGAATTAAGGCGGTAATTTTTTACTGGTTGCGATAGTGAATTTGGGCGGTAATCTTTACTGGTTGCGATAGTGAATTTGGGCGGTATTCTTTACTGGTTGCGATAGTGAATTTGGGCGGTAATCTTTACTGGTTGCGATAGTGAATTTGGGCGGTAATCTTTACTGGTTGTGATAGTGAATTTGGGCGGTAATCTTTACTGGTTGCGATAGTGAATTTGGGCGGTAATCTTTACTGGTTGCGATAGTGAATTTGGGCGGTAATCTTTACTGGTTGCGATAGTGAATTTGGGCGGTAATCTTTACTGGTTGCGATAGTGAATTTGGGCGGTAATCTTTACTGGTTGCGATAGTGCATTTGGGCGGTAATCTTTATTGGTTGCGATAGTGAATTTGGGCGGTAATCTTTACTGGTTGCGATAGTGAATTTGGGCGGTAATCTTTACTGGTTGCGATAGTGAATTACCCTGTTATTCATAAACCTATTTTAACTAAAATGCCGTTAAAGTTCGTTTGTCCTTTTTTGTCACATTAACATTTCCGTTAATAAGAAGAAGACAAAACATATTTTAGCTAATGGAGGCTTGAGTGACGTTTATGAATAAGGCCCTTAGAATGAAATTTTTACTGGTTGAGATAGTGAATTAGGGCGGTAATTTTCCTCTACTCCAGTAGTATTATGAATTAATGTCTGTTTTTCTCCATTTCCGAATGGTGTTTATTTTCACATTGTGTGATTTATTTATAAAAGACTCCAGAATATTTACACTACCATGCTCGTGGCATATTTGTCTTTCATCATGTGAAATGAACGTGACAACAAACGTTACTTACTTATTTATTATTAATAGGATGACAATAAAATATGTGGGCAATCAGAGAACAGCTTTGAGGTTGCTAAGCGAGACAGCTACGCTGTATCAGATGATCCAAGTCTTCAGCAGGTCCATTACTTAGTTCAAAGAGAACCTTGGCGTCCGATAGGTACGAAAGAGAGCCACTTTGTTCTGCACTAGGCCTCATCTGCACCTTCCATCAAGTGAGAGGGGGGTCAATCACTGGTCAGTTTATAGTAAAAAAAAACTATGCCGCGCTCCGCCACTCTGACACTGAAATAATTTTATGATTTTTTTTTAATTACGTATATTTATTTTGTTATGTTGTAATACTTTTAACATGAAACTACCGTGAGACTCAATCATAGCGAAATAAAACGGATCACTCACGTATAGAAGTTAAGTTTAGCCCGACATGTAATTTCACTATAGTTGTACTTATCTAATAAAACAACAAAGCAACATGCTTACGGATCGAACCCGGATCATTCACATTCCGTGTCCACGTGCTTTACCTATAACACTATGAGTAATCCAAGTAATTAAAAATCGTATAATGAAATTAAATTACGAGTATGTACCTACCTATACTAATAGTGAAGTAGCTTGTCAAGCTTTGCGTCTTTGTGTCTCGCGCGGGAATGATTCCGATTGTTAATTGCATTGGCGCCATTATTTTTTGCCTTTTTTTCTCTCCATTCGTGTATTTTCCATGAAAACGTTCCGTCGCAAACCTTTCCGCTGTTTGCTGCGTCATTATATTGAATGAGTTATAAGTTTTTCGTTTCAGTTTTTTTTTATTCTATTCCTATTCCTATTATGCTATAGGGAGTGGACTGTAATCCCATAGGCAATTCAACACCGCCTACTTTGTGAAGTTAAACTAAAGCTGGGGCATCTTTATTCAAACTAAAGCTTATTTTATTTATTTTGGGTCTTTTGTAGGTATTTCAGGTATCAATCAGCATAGTACTTCTGATTTAATCGATTTAATGTCTTCTGGCGCTCTACACTAGTGATAGAAAATGCCTGATCTTTAATTTTAATAGCCTGATTTTTTACATTTGTAAATTTATCATGAGCTTTTCTGTAAAATTAAATATTATTAGTAGCCTACTGTACACTACTGCGAAGCAATTCAGTGGTTAGTGTGAAGTTCCCAATCCCTACTGGGCCCGCTTAGGATCTCAAGCCTTCTTATTCTGCGAAGAGTTCTGTGCCCAGTGCCGAAAGACGTCCACTGCTGGACATAAGCCTTCCCCTAGCCTCTCCACTCGGACCGGTCTTGTGCTTTCCGCATCCACCGCGATCTCGCGATCTTTACCAGGTTGGAGGCCTACCGAAAGCTTGTCTCCCGGTCCGCGGACGCAATTTGAGAACATTCTTAAGTGACAGTGGGCGGGGTATATTGCTTGCAGGTGTCACCCTGGTGAATTAGTATAAGCAGAAGGTGTCGGATAGCTCAGTATGTTTTGGGTGACAAAGTTTGTAAATGAAACAAACAACAGAAATGTTCATAATCAGAATCCTTTATTTAAAGGTGAGCATTAAATAAGGTATACAACTTGCAAAATTTGGTAGAGGTCGTCTAGGGTTCTACTATGGCCTGGATTCAGTCATAAAGCATATTTTTAAAAGGAAACTTAAATTATGAGAAAATCATACCACAATGATCTCTACCTGAACTTAATGTGAGAAGTAGCTCGATAGTCTTACTTAAAGGGACATCACACTTATCTAGATTGGATCTGACCTGATGTGTAGCTCCTGAACAAGTTTCCAACTACCGGGGTGCTCCCTCAGTATTTCAACTCTATTTAGATCAAAATGAAAATCCCATTCAGCTGAAACAAAACACTCCCATGAGTTCAGGTGGCTTACTATACACCATCACAAAATGGCGGCTCTATCTAGTGGATGCAAACAACAAAATAAACACTTTTTTCCTTTTATATACCTGTAGTGCTGACCCATTCCCGCCGCTATTTAAGGATGGTCCGCTGGCTGTAGACTAACTTCTTTTTGTGAAACATGGTTAAGTTAAGCTGGCTGAAACAAAATACATCAGTAGAATAAACTCCATGCCGCAAAGCAAACCCAATTTTTGATCTCTCCAGCAGAGACACTTACCCTTGCTGGTGCCAAATTTATTTTATCTACTCCGGGCTCACGCCATCTCGGGGTCTCCCTTTACCTCTTCAACTCAAAGTTATCGGTTTTTGTTTCAAAACTCCACCAGAATCAAAATTCATCCACCACGCTGCAGAGACCCGAAAATTGCCAAATCATCTCTCCACGCCAAAATCTGACAGCTCTCCTGTCATAGACAAAACAACTCTACGACCTTAAATTGAAGTTTGTTTTTCCAAAATATAAAAACTTATTTGCATTTTTAAACCGTTACGCTACTTTGTCTTGTCCTACTTTAATTAATGTAGTTGTAAGGTTTTTATTTAACCAATTATATAAACATAACGTGCGGATGGCACTACGTAGCGCTAGATGGAGTTACATGCAATCTTTGAACCAAAACTATTTCCCCAGATAGTGTTTTCTATGAGCATCACTAGATGTCGCTACTCTGCACTTCTCAGACTATAACTTATTCAATAATGAAATGACCACGTTACAATACCCCCTCCCCAAAAAAAAAATCGCTGCCCCCAGTGACCTCTCTGACCAACCCGCAGACAGTGTAACCAGACCTTTATAGATTGAGAAAAAAAAATCTCAATATTAATTAATACAGAAACCCTTCTCTCACTACCACTCTCTATCCAAGTTTTGTGCCATTTTCCGGAAAAAAAACCCTGTCCAGAATCCTATTTATCACAACTAATCCCTTTAGCTCTAGCTAAAGGTTAGCTATATCATTATCAGAAATTTATTGTATTTCTAAATCATGCAATTCCAAATTATTTTTAAACTTGTTTAACAAGATATTTACTTAAGTTAATAAGTACTTGTAAACCCTTAGAAATATCTAGCAGAAGTTCTTTTCATAAGTTTCACAACCCTGGAAAAAAAATCTTTCGTTAGGACTAATGTTCTTCAATCATAATACTTTTTTTTTTTCCGAACCATATTAAAATTAATCAACTTCCTACCACTAGACTATGATAATGTAGCGTTATTCTACCTATCGTTGATAATTATTTAACAATGCAAGCACAATAAAAAAATGTTAAGCACTCTTGGCATCATTACTATCAATCCAAAGGACCTGACAGCAAACATGTTTTACCATGACCTACGAGAAACCAACCAAATTTTTAGCTTACGAATCGTAAGAACTTAAACACCAGTACAATGTCTCAGTAAATGAGCGTTATATTCACTAAAACACAAATGTGTCCAAAGCCCTTACTCTCAAAGCCTTACCTCCTTACTGTGACCCTTCTTCCCACAACAAACCGAACAGTCGGGACCAGTGTAGCACACCATGAAATATCTCCTGCTTGTCCAGACTTTATCTTAAGCTACTAACCTATACTTGTTAGTTAAACCTTACTATTAAGTTATTTTATCCTAACAAAAAAACTTTTATGTGGCGAAGCACCTAACATGCGGACTGTACAAACATGTTTAAACGAAATTCGTAAGAACTTTGTTAAGATCACACGGTTTACTCTTGGCATCGTTGCCACCTATCATCGCGAGTGATAGGTTGCAACACAAGCTCTTGCTAGACCTACGAGTAACTATGGCTACTTAAAGTGACTTTATAGATATTTGCTACTTGAATTTGCTCAACCGAGCTACTCACTTGAGTATCGTAATCTCTTTGTCCTAAGCCTAGTTATCAGAATAACGAACTTATATTCCTATTTATGAAATTATTGGACATCGACGTCACTTTACCAAAATATAGATCAAGTGCCTACACCCTTAAGGATTTGAACATAACCAAATCTTACCAAATACACTAATGTATTGGCTCTAGCGGAACCAATTTTTAGTTCTGCATTTCAGCTCGAAACATGAACAACATGGATCTGTTTAAATGTTAACACGCCACATTTTTAACCAGACAGCAAGCATTCTTTTTCCTTCCTTACCCTTTCATACTTCAAACTTATTCATCATTCATGTTATCCTTCTTCTGTGTGTTTGCGGTTGTAACTATGTTTAAGTTTCCTGAATTTTATTTTTCTCGAACATCGATATATATCTCTTAAATTTTGGATTTATTTTAACTACCTACCTCGTTAGTTACCCCGCACACACACATGTGATCCTTGCTAGTCCATCTATTAAATTTATATTTCTGTCAATCTAACCTTTTTCACACACTTGTAGTAATTGCCTTTTAGTCAATTATCACACCCTTGCATTCAGTCCAGTGTCGATACTAATTATCTTCACGCGAACTACTTGGCTTGCTGAATATGTATAGTGTTTAACATTTTAGATCTTTTACATGCCACGCCCCAATTGGATGACCGTCAAGCCTCTCCAATTCATAAACAAGTGGAGAAAGAACCCTTTTCACCCGACATTTCTCATACTTAGGCGCTAATTTAGCCATTTTGTACTTCGAAGCATCACTCTGTGTGTATGTAGACTTCCAAACAATATCTCCCTCGGAATATTTCGCTGGTCTGCGCCTAAGGTTATAGTACGTGGCGTTCTTGGCATGAGCCTGCAACAGATTCTCACGTACTTTCACAAAAATGTCCTTTAGGCAACCGAACTGTCCCGCATACACGTCGCGCGGCATACCAGGCTCATACTCCTTGTCGGTGTCCTTGTAAAAGGTACCGTTGATGACAGGCTCTCTTGCATGGACCATAAAAAATGGGGAGAAACCGGTGGACTCGTTTACAGCGCTGTTTATTGCAAACTGTATTTTACGTAGCTGCTCATCCCAGGTCCGATGGTTCTCCTCAACGTACGAGGCTACAGCTGTCATCACCGTTTTATTGTATCTCTCCACAAGATTGACTTGCGGGGTATATCTTGGTGTGTAGTGTAATTTTGGAACGTTGTATTTTTTCAGCATCTGGCGGAACTCCGATCCCGTAAACTGTACTCCATTATCTACTAGTACGGTTTCAGGAGCGCCATGTACCAATATCACAAAATTCTCGAAATTTTTAGCCACCAGAGCACTTGTCGCACGACGTAACGGACACAAAATGGTAATTTTTGAAAAACAACACGTGACTACTAATAGGTTAGTGTAGCCAGACCGCGATTTGGGCATTGGACCAACTATGTCTGCTGAGACAACCTGCCATGGTCTCGAACAAACTTTTGGTTTACCCATCTCACCTGGTGTTGTCTTAGTGGAATGTTTATACGCAGAGCAAACTCTACAACTCTTTACGAAGTCAACCACATCTTTGTACAGACCCGGCCAGTAATACCTAAGACTTATACGCCTGTGCGTCTTGAATACACCGAAATGACTGGCCGTAGGCTCATTGTGATTTTCCTTTATAATGTCCTGTCTGTCTTTCTTTGCTACCACTTCTTTCCACTCGAATTCACTAATCAGGCTATACTTGCTTTTACTAAAACGGAACAGCTTGTTATCCCTCACACAGTAATTTGGGTAGTTCTTGGGAAAGTCTACACAACCCCTGTACAACTTCTCATACCATTCGTCTCCCACTCCGTCTCGGACATTAATGGTGTTAATATGTATTAGTCTCGACAAGCAATCCGGAACCACATTGTCTGTACCTTTACGATGTACTATTTCCAAATTATATTGAGACAATCTGACTCCCCACCTTGCCAGTCGACCTGTCGGATTTTCTAAATTGAGGAACCATTTGAGTGACGAATGGTCTGTGACCACCTTAAACGGCCTAGAGCCCAAATAAGATTGGAATTTTTCAACAGCGAAAATGACGGCCAGAGCTTCCCTCTCCGTTGCACTGTAGTTTCTTTCACACTTATTTAAAGATCTACTAACATAAGCTATCGGATGGTCATGGCCGTCAATCTCCTGCGTGATCATGCCTCCCAAACCGTACGCGGAAGCGTCACAATGTACCATGAAAGGTTTATCGAAATCAGGTGTTGCTAGTACAGGAGCTGTGACTAAGGCGTTTTTCAATTGTTTAAACGCGGTTTCAGCGTCGTCGTTCCACTCAAACTTCTGAACTTTCTTGCTGGACAGTTTGTTAAGCGGTGTCGCAATAGTCGAAAAATTTCTAATAAATCTCCTGTACCAGGAACATGTGCCCAGAAAAACTTTCACCTCTTTAGCCGATGTTGGCGTCGGAAAATTCAAAATAGCCGAAACTTTCTCCGGATCAGTTCTCAGTCCATGCTCGTCAACCACATATCCCAAATATTTAAGTGACTTCATGAATAGGTTGCATTTTTCAAAATTTACCGTCAGATTTGCTGACCTTAATTTATCGAAAACACGGTCTAGTAATTTTATATGAGTTTCAAAATCCGATGAACATATGACTATGTCATCAATATAACAGAATACTAAACCGTTTTCTATGTCACAACAAAAATTCTGATTGAAGAGCATGTCCATAAGTCTTTGTTGGCGTGCCGGAGCACCACACAGTCCGAATGGCATAACTTTAAATTTAAACAACCCGCGACCCGGAACGGTAAAGCTAGTTTTCTCCTGCGAATCGCTTGCTAAGGGCACCTGCCAAAAACTGGAACTTAAGTCAATCGAGGATAAATACTTTGCTTCTTTAAGACTGTCCAAAATTTGAGGGATAAACGGTATAGAATAAGAATCACCCTTAGTAACGGAATTTAATTTTCTACAATCGAGACAGAAACGCCACTCGCCGTTTTGTTTAGGCACCAATAACACCGGCACATTCCATGGACTTTCACTTGGTGTTACTACGTCTAAATCGAGCATTTTATCCAACTCGGCACTTAAGGCTTTTTTCTTCTCAGGAGAGAGTGGATACTGCCTAGTTTTTATTGGTGCGGCGTCACCTGTGTCTATGACGTGCTGAATGAGTGATGTCCTACCCAACCCTACCTTTTCCGTACTAATATTCCTGAACTTGTTTATAACCACATTTGCTGCTTGCTGTTGTGGTGCATTGAGTGTGTCAAAAGCCTGAATAGTGTGTACTTGTCCTGAATTTACTGAACTACAAAATGTGTCGGGAGCTTGTCTGTAATCTACGGAATCGAAAATTTCTGGTGCCAATCCAAAGGCCTTCCAGAAGTCACAACCGAAAATCACGTCTGATATCACAGACGGAATAACATAAAACTTAATTACATTCGTCATCTTTTTGAATGTTAACGGAATATACATATACCCGATGCTATTTAGCACTATGCCGTTAGCGACACTACATGTATTATTGGCAGATTTTTGTAATGTAAAACCATAGTCTTGTAACCGTAAATGTGCATCGTTACCCAGAATAGAAATACCAGCACCCGAATCTAACAACCCAATAACGTATAAGTCATTTATTGCAACTTTTAAGTATGGCCTAATATCATTTTTATTTCTTGAAAATAGAACCGATGCCACTGATCCGAAACGATAGGATTTTTCCTTAGCACTTTTATTAATAAAGCAACGGTTCCTATAATTTAGTTTTTTGAATGGCTGGCTTTATTGTTGTTAGCATGCTTCGTGCACGCATCGCTTCGCGGTTGACGTTTGTTTGACATTGACACGTCTTTGCACTTTTGACAAGTTCGAACTGTATAACCTAAATTACCGCACCCGAAACATCGTACTTGAGATGGCTTTACTTTACAGGTCTTAAAATTGTGGTCTCCTTTACCGCATTTATAACACCGTAATATGTTTGTACCAGAATGATTGTCCCTATGGACGTTAGATGTGCTAGACTGATTCACAACCGCCACCGAATGTTGTTTGGGTCTTGGTTTGTATTGGAAATCCGGACCCATAATAACAGTACTGGATTTCCCGGGTTCCGTAAACAACGCAGCCCGCTGCTGAGCTGCTTCAATCTTCCTACAAGTGTCCTTCAATTGTTGAATTGAATCAATTTGGACTAAACTTAACTGTTGGCCAAAACTGGGCCTTACATTGTGAAACAAAATTTCCAACTTCTCTGACTCAGACATTTGTTCTTTTAAACGTGAAAACAAACACTGCATGACCGCAAAATATATTGAAATCGGTTCATCGATGCCTTGAGTACGAGCACGAATCTCGCCTTTTAGTCTGTAATCATAATCAACAACCTCGAATTCGTCTAACAACAAACTTCGCAATTGCTGCCAGCTTGACACGTCCGACTTAATGCCTTTGTACCATATTAATGCCTTTCCTGTGAACAATAGAACTGCAGACTTGTACAACCTGTCAAAAGAAACCCCAGTGGAACATCTATAGTCGTCGAGCCGCTCAAGAAACAATCTTGGGTCTGAATTTCCATCAAATTTCACATTCCATTTTGACAAATTTCTATCACTTGAGCACTCCACTACTGTCACCTGACGATCCACTGCATCTTGGTACTCCTCAGCGCTCGATGACCAACTATCAATTTTATCTAAAAGCTGAATTAATGATGTAACTAACTGTGTCTTGTTTTGCAGCAATGATTTGTCATTAGTTGATACTCGACCTATCCTGTGATATAAATGATTTGCTAAAGCCTTGGACCTAACCAGTGCATGCTTGTCACCTGTCTTGTCAGCCTTATCAACCAAAGCAACCAATAAACTTAGCTTTGCAGCAACAATTTTCAGCTCCGGCTCCGGCTCATAATCTGTGTCCTGTATTATTTCTGAGGGGCATTCTTCTAGCAATTCTTTTAATTGTTTTTTCATAGAAACTACATTTGCAGCAGGGGTTTCTGATCTAATTAATATCTCATAAGCAATTTCATCCTTTAAGAGGGCATGTACTTGGATCTCCCTGTTACTCATGTTTTCAATTAATGAAATTTCCTTTTGCCAGAACCAAACTTTTAAGTGTAAATAAATCTGTTTTTAGTTTTCTGATAAAAAAAAAAAATTTACTTTACTATGACTGTGGTATGGTTTCCTTTACAAGGTAATAACAAAATTTCCAAAACAAGCATAGGTAGGTAGGTATGTCAATGAATAAATTGTACACCAGTATTATTCTTTGTCAGAATTTCAGCCTGTTATTTATCTCACAATGCAGCATTAACACCTTTTGACCACCATAAACAGCCGCTTAGTCTAGATAATTAGGTTAAAAGTATATTTCTCAACCAGGTATATAAATGTTGTATGTTCCTATTGTTTCTATAATATAAAATGTTCTGTGTAGGCACTTAGCGGAACCAATTTGTTGTTAAAATAGAAAAATGTTTTATTTAACTTGCTCACTGTGAAACAAATGTTGCTATATTAAGTTATTTTAAAATAAATGTCTTGTTTTTTTTTCTATTTACCTGGGACAGCCTAAAATTACTGTGAAATATTACAAAACATGTAGTTTCCAGGTACTGCAAATAGTTAGTTACACAAAAGAGGCTATGTTTTGTAAGCTATTTTTACTTAGTATGCAAAAGCATTTTGGATTGTTCTTGATAATAAATAATTAAGTATTTTATGCAGTTGAGTCAGAGGTTTGAAAACCAGCAAACAAAGGGCAATTTATTTGCAGTGCAGCAAGCTTCATCTAACACACCTTAGATACATATATTTGACATACAGTGTAGGACTTTACATAAAACAAAAACACCACACATAAATTTGTACACCAGCAAGTACACAACAAAATTATCTCAACAAATTGTCTTGTTCACTTCAGCAACAGCAACCATTTAACAAAATGTACATGCAGATAACCACCGTGGTAAGTATGCCTGTCAACTTACAAAAAGGAAAGAATCCAAGCCATAAACAGGAAAGTGGGCGCCATTTGTCACCCTGGTGAATTAGTATAAGCAGAAGGTGTCGGATAGCTCAGTATGTTTTGGGTGACAAAGTTTGTAAATGAAACAAACAACAGAAATGTTCATAATCAGAATCCTTTATTTAAAGGTGAGCATTAAATAAGGTATACAACTTGCAAAATTTGGTAGAGGTCGTCTAGGGTTCTACTATGGCCTGGATTCAGTCATAAAGCATATTTTTAAAAGGAAACTTAAATTATGAGAAAATCATACCACAATGATCTCTACCTGAACTTAATGTGAGAAGTAGCTCGATAGTCTTACTTAAAGGGACATCACACTTATCTAGATTGGATCTGACCTGATGTGTAGCTCCTGAACAAGTTTCCAACTACCGGGGTGCTCCCTCAGTATTTCAACTCTATTTAGATCAAAATGAAAATCCCATTCAGCTGAAACAAAACACTCCCATGAGTTCAGGTGGCTTACTATACACCATCACAAAATGGCGGCTCTACCTAGTGGATGCAAACAACAAAATAAACACTTTTTTCCTTTTATATACCTGTAGTGCTGACCCATTCCCGCCGCTATTTAAGGATGGTCCGCTGGCTGTAGACTAACTTCTTTTTGTGAAACATGGTTAAGTTAAGCTGGCTGAAACAAAATACATCAGTAGAATAAACTCCATGCCGCAAAGCAAACCCAATTTTTGATCTCTCCAGCAGAGACACTTACCCTTGCTGGTGCCAAATTTATTTTATCTACTCCGGGCTCACGCCATCTCGGGGTCTCCCTTTACCTCTTCAACTCAAAGTTATCGGTTTTTGTTTCAAAACTCCACCAGAATCAAAATTCATCCACCACGCTGCAGAGACCCGAAAATTGCCAAATCATCTCTCCACGCCAAAATCTGACAGCTCTCCTGTCATAGACAAAACAACTCTACGACCTTAAATTGAAGTTTGTTTTTCCAAAATATAAAAACTTATTTGCATTTTTAAACCGTTACGCTACTTTGTCTTGTCCTACTTTAATTAATGTAGTTGTAAGGTTTTTATTTAACCAATTATATAAACATAACGTGCGGATGGCACTACGTAGCGCTAGATGGAGTTACATGCAATCTTTGAACCAAAACTATTTCCCCAGATAGTGTTTTCTATGAGCATCACTAGATGTCGCTACTCTGCACTTCTCAGACTATAACTTATTCAATAATGAAATGACCACGTTACACAGGGCATATGGCCTGGTCTGTCTATCGGAACTTAAATAGGCTAAGGATAATAATTATGTTTTGTTCTTAATTGTGAGTTTGTTGTATTTCACTGTACCAAGCGAGCTGTCAATGTATGACCAATTGTTTTTTGGATGCTAAAGTGTCAATTCGCGATTCGTTGCCGGCCGAATAGTTTCGTATTGGGTACTAAACTTAATGAGATTTTCCATTCATCGCTTTTTCCAATTAACGCAGAATTCAATTACGGATTAAACACGTGCAATAACTATATATCCGATTTCGGACCGCTTACTGTAAATGTTCGTGTCGTATTTCGGACAATTTATTATTATATTATTTAGTGGTGTTAAAATGTGGGTTTGAGGTGACATGTTTTTGTTGGTAGAATATGTTGCATAAAGTGATACTGGCACGATTGGCTTGATAACAATAGAAATGTTAAGAAATAAATACAAAACAGTTAAAAGAAGTCTATTAAAGTACCTACTGGATTGCATTTTAATAATTTGCACTGTTAGTGTTATAAACATGACAACGCATTAGGCAGCTTAATCTGTGGTTTAAACATCAGTTTCCACATACTGCTGTTCATCTCTTTTGAGCTTCTGTTTTTACCCGACTACAGCAAAGACAAAAGGAAGGGTAATGATTTTAGACAGTCTATGAAAGAAAGAAAGAAAAAAGTGTATTTACTAGAAAGTAATTCGGCACATACACATACAGTTCTAAAAGAAAACAATAATCAAACAGACACTGCAAGCACTATTAGTACGTAGTAGTACGTACGTTTGTATGTACATAATACAGTATGTTTGTATTTACGTATTTTTGTACAAATTTGTCGCAATCTAAACGACTTAAAGCGATCGTAAATTATTCTCCTCATAAAATCCTTAAATTCGTTTAAGAACTGTTCAAAGCTTAGTTTAATTTTGTCGTATTTCATGTTAACCAAATAAACCCAATTGCGGTTTAAACTCTATTTATTTGATAGTGATCGTAAATATCTTGCAGCTCGAGTTTTATTTGTACTAAAATTAATTCCAAAACGGTCATAAAGCTAACTGCGTTTTGTGTTTTATTGGCGTGTTAACGATTCTAACAGTTTTTCTATTTTATTAAGTAACTTATTTTCACTCGCTTTTAACGACTTAATCGATAACACGACACGTAGTGAAAATACAAGGATCATATACGTCTACACATAAGTTGAGTATAGCCCGATATGTTTCAGGCTAATCCATAGGTACTCCTTCCTCTAGGAGCACTGCATCGGTGGCAGCGAATCGAACACTTTGAAGTCTTGATTTACTTGACTTAGATGATAGGTGGGTGATCCGTTTATTCCACTGTAACTTAGTCTTTGTTAAAATAAAAAGTCATCCATTTTAAATTACAAATAATAATGTCTCTCATTTTCTAATCTGGATATTAGAAACGATATCAAATATCCGTAATCATTTACATTATTATTATCACGTGTAACAAAAAACCGTAAAAAGCAATCACTCCAAAGTCTCAAAACAAACCCTAAAAGCCGATCGACTCCCTCACACTTATAGTTACCATTCAGATTCAGTAACTCTCCAGATACGTATACAGTAAATCCTTACTTCATAACTTGCTTTGCGGTAACGAATGCGGCTGAATAATTATTTTAACTGTCAAAGTTTAATTAAACTTAGACAAATAAAAACATAATAATCTAATTGGCTGAATCAGGCCTTACTTTGCGGAGGTCCCAATGAACTAAAAACAATTAATTTATTCAATCATGACCACATTTTGCGCCACATTTTGTGGTCAGCAAATTAATATTTTTAGTTCATCATAAGTAATGTCTCTAAAGGGGTTTTTAACAGGCAACGTTTTTCTGCAATATGTGGCCCGTAGCTAGTGTTCTCTGACTCTTATTATGAAAGCTAAACAAAGACTCCTATAGTAGTCGGGCAAATATTGCAGCAAAAATATAGCCCGTTTCGAAGCCCCTTAACTTCTTCAGTCCAGTCATTAAAAAAAAACTTTTAATCTACCGGAAACAAAGCTGTTTTTAGTATCAAAAATTTATTCTACTGCGATGGCAGCTATTAAACTTGACAGTAAACATTATGCCAACTGTGTAAACATTTCAAAGAACCCTTTAAAACCAGCCCCTTATACTTAAAGTAACCCATTTCATACCTATTTAAACTCACCAGGGTTTTAGTATTAACAATTTATTCTATTGCGATGACAGCTGTCAAACTTGACAGTAAACATTATGCCAACTGTGTAAACATTTCAAAGAACCCTTTAAAACCAGCTCCTTCATATTTAAAGTAACCCATTTCATACCTATTCAAACTCACGGCTAACGCAGTAACGCTCCACATACGTCCAGTAAATCAAACTAGTTCATAACCTCCGTGTCTTTGCGGTAACGAGCGCGGCTGAGTATTTAATTGTCCAACTTTCCAGCTTTATGCAGTTCCATGTTTAATGGCAGTCGGCGGGTTGACACGAAGATCGGTTCGGAGCGCACGAGGAGCAAAGCTTTGATCAATCTGAACGAAGTTTTGAATGAAAATGAATGAGAGTTTTGTTTCATAGGTTTAAGCCGACTTGCACCGATACAAATATGTTGACAGATATGTCAAGTTAACCCCGGGTTAGAGTCTAATCCAGGCTGGTGTAAGTCGGCCTTATAGTCGTCCCACAATAACTCTGCAACGAAGACAGCAGTAGAAATCTAAAGTTTGTTTATGGCAACACTGATTTATAGTCAAACAACACGTTTTGAACTTTTGATTAGATTAAACATTAAACAGATCATCGTTCATTCACCATCCACCTTTAAAATACATCTCATATTTCATTTATTATATTTTTTTTATTGTACAACGGCAAAATCTACTAAACACTGGCAAAATTGTCCTCCAATGGACAGAGCCATATTTATAAAAAAACAGCAACTTTTGATTGCTACTATCATTATTATTTTTAATGAAAGAAATGTCTGAGTGACATGAGAAAAGTATATTACCACAGCGTGATTTTTCTGGGTTGCCAATTAATATGTTATGCAGAGTTATCGTGGGACGAGTAGTTTAAAAGCTATATGTAAACGCATAAAATACTTACACAGAATGAGAAGTATTTATTTGATTTTTGTCTTTATTGTCATAATTGTCTTTTTTTTTCAAAGCTAAACAAATGCCAATAAGTAAAGTTGCACAGTCGAAAAAATAAGTTAATAGGAACTAACGGAGCGGGCGGAATAGAGAGAAAAAATCTTTTGGTCAGTGTAGGTACTAGTGTACTAAAGGAACTAGAAAATCGAATTAGTTCTTTTGAACGCTTACTAGTTCCGAGCGGTCTTCCAAGTGACCGATGAACTACAACTCTGACCCGGACAAGAAAACTTTTTGTTCCCCGTGGCAAATTTGTAATCAGATACTGGATCAGAGACAGGGAAGCGATGGGGTTATTTTGGGCTCTTACCCACTAAAACCCCTGGAGTCCGGGGTGTTTCTTTCTCGCCGCCTTGCTGGTGGTGTTACGGTAAGTACAGCGGTATAACCCATAACACTACCAGGAGGATTCTTCTCTTGTTGGAGACCTGTCATGGTCCCTACCACAGAAATGGCACACCATTTTTCTCGAGGACAATACTCTTCTGGACTGAGGATGTCCTCCTATCCGTCCGTATGTCCGTTATGTCCGTCTTTTATGATGGCAGCTGGCGGTTTTAGTTAGGCTGGTGGTGTGTATCCTTTTCGCACTACCTTTTCCTTCAGGTCAAACTCTTGACACTCGTATAAGCGTTTACGCAAGGCTTGCTCGACGCTTGTGTTATTTTTAGTACACGTAATCCCCTGAAAACTCTGTAATTCTGTGAAATTGTGATAAAGTAATGGTGAAACGCACTTTAATTATTCGAATAAAAAATCATCTTATGTGTCTCTTAAATGTGTATTAATTAAAAACTTTTTCGTAATTCCTAGTAAGTTCTAAGTAACTACATTAATTAGCTTAAATTGCATCAAAGTGTAGCACAAAATAATTAAGCAACAAAAACTTGTGCAGAGGAACATAAGAGTAAGCAACATATTGTCATAGTTCTAATTACTATGAGCACAAGAATGCGTTGACTCCAGCCCTAAGGATAAAGGTGTCCCCAGTGTGCCCTATTCCTAATGCATATTACGAACTAAACTTTAACTGGAACTGGTCTTGAGCTGAATTATTTTTACGAACACCAATTAGTTTAAGAACCCTCTTGCATTTACATTCATTTTGAAATACGTAGCATTAAATTGTTAGAAAGTAGATATTCTTAAGGTGATGAATTATTTGGGTGCAAGAGGAATCATCCTTTGATTTTTTAATGCACGCCACAGATAAGTATAGATCTTCGCTTATCATATAGTTCCCGCCAATGGTAAAAACCTTTCATAAACTTTTTAATTTTATCAATGGTCAATTAATGGTCTATAGAATAAAAATTAGGAGTCCGGAACACAATTATTTGAAATTTTTAACAAACAAACTACTTGTTTATTAAAAATTTCAAATGGAAAAATGCGTAAAATATTATCGAAAGTTTTAAAATAATTTAAGCTCTACATAATTTCTTTAGGATTATTTCGCCATAATGTTCATTTAATTTAAGTCTGTGGTATGGTTTTTGTTTTGAGTTTTGTTGGTGACTTTGTAATTTTTTTGTTTTCTCGCTTACCTAATGCATTGTAAAACGTTGTATGACATACGTGAGGAAGGCATTTCGAAATTGCCTACTTTCCGCAATTGTATCATAAGTAACTATTGTATGATATTAATAACTGCGGAGTAAAAAAGCTGAGGCGGAAATTTATTTTTCCAATAATAATCAAGATTAATTTCTATAAAAAGAAAAACAAATCGATAAAAAAGACCAATTGATAGCCTCAGTGAATTTCAACAAAATAAAATATCATATCTCATATTTTATCTAGACTCGGAGTAGTAAAAAACGTCCTCAAAAACCTCCTATCCACATTTTTCTATAAATAGCTTACGCTTCCGCTGATTCGCCCTACGTGACCAACTCGGCCATTCCTACCCTCTTTACGTCGAGGAATTTCTTATCAAAAATTAGAACTAAGGTTAGATTTTATCTTCGAGGTCTTTTGAATTATGCTCTAAGTGACAAGCCGTCGCGTGTGTTTTGGAACTAAATATTTTCTGTAAGAAAACTTATCATAGTGACTTGTACTTTTTGTAATTTTTTATTACAATTTAATTTGGTGTTCACTCAGACCCGAATGCCAGTGTCACTTTTCAGTATCTAATTGACAATCGATTAGACATTTAAACGTTGAATCCTACGTAACGTAGTAGCAACGTTAGCGAGAAAATTTGTATGATGTTTGAAACAGCGCCGCCCGTGAGTGTATTTGATATTAAAATTTAATAGGATTTTTTTGACGGCGTTACGATAACGTTACTACTGGACTACTTTACGTAGGAGTCGAATATTTGTGCTCAGAGTCTCTAGTGTAATCAACGGCTAAAAAATACGCCTCGAACGCGTTTGCGCTAACGTTTCAAATTGTATGAGAATTGTTTGTTGTCGCTGCTAATGTGTCCATAGTAATTAAGACGTAACGCGAACGTGATCGAGACGTTTTTTTGACCGTCAATTACACTAAACGCTCTGGCCTCTGGACAAAAACTTCTATATCACACCAGTGATACGTAAAACTTTATAGTACACAATACTAGTTGGATTAGTACTCTAAGAATTACTTATACCGCGAGTGTTCACAAATACTACCACAAGTTTTAATCCCACACAAAACCATTCCAACTTCACACATAAGAATGAACTCATAGGTATTGTCGTAAAACAAAATATTCCGCATTTTCCCGACTGTAAGCCTTACCAGTAGCACAGAGTAGGTATTCCACAGAATGAAAACTTTGAATAACTGCATTTCTATAGTTGCACTAAAAATGTAGTGGTCAGTGACTGCCTGAGGTTGTCCGCTGGCAGAACTTTGGCGTAACTAAATAGATTTTCTTCTTATTTTCAACCGGGAGACGTTTACTACCCGTGGAGGACCCTAATGATCAAAGGTGTGATCATCTTCTCTATACCTATAAAACAGGACCTTGACTGACTGACTGACTGACAGATAGCGCACAGCCTAAAACACTGGACCTAGAGACTTGAAATTTGGCAAACCTTGAGAATCCTAGAGGTGCACTAAGAAGGGATTTTTCGAAATTCTCACAGGATAGGGAACTAGCCCATTTTTTGATATTTCTTGGGGCAAAACCGCGGGGCATAAGCTAGTTGCTTAATTATATACCACTGTTGTACTTACCTAAGCTTATTACATACTAACTTTCACCCGCGGCTCCGCTCCCGTGGTAGAACTCCCTATCCCGTGGGTATTTCAAAATGTCCCCCCCCTATCCAACGTAAGTTTTATGGTCGTAACTTTAAAAATAACGTTTTTTGGTACAAACTTCCACCCTCTTTCCACCCCTTCACACATGTTTATTTATTTCTCTTGAAAAATATAATTATTCAGTAAGTTTTATGATCGTTAGGTGGACCTACTTTAAAAATAGGTAACACTTTCTCATACAAACTTCCACCCCCCTTGACAGACAAAGCACAGCCGAAATCCTTGGCCATATAAGGCTGAAATTTCCCTTAGAGGTTGCCTTTTTGATGTAGACAAGCACTAAAGACGGATTTGTTGAAATTCCCACGGGATAACAATAATAATGCTATAAGGAAAGCAAACTAACAAGTGGGTCATTTGATGATAAGTGATCACCACTGCCCACAGACATCCGCAAAACCGGGTGGTTTCCAGATACGTTGCTAACCTAGAGGGCTGAGATGAAATGCCTCTTGTGCCAGTGATTTCCTCGGCTGTGGCTGTGGCTGTGTAGATAGAGAATAAACGAGGTTTGAGCGCGTACGAAGTCGCGGGCAAAATCTAGTTTATTTATAAAACAGTACGGGATTGCATTCTGTGCTATTTACTCTGTGGCACCGGCGCTCGAGTCGACAAAATTATGATCCTAACGCGGTCTTGTGACATCGCCTTAATCCTCTACTTTACGATCTACTGCAACACGTTGGGTATTGTGTTTGTGCCGCATTTCTAGAGTACTGTGCTCAATGCTTATTTTTAACCCCCCACGCAAAAGAGGGGTGTTATCTGTGTCTATCTGCTACACTATAGCTCCTAAACAAGTAGACTAATTTGGTCGCGGTTTATTTTTATCGAAAACTAGTTTAATCAAGACGGTTATTATCCAAGTTTTTTTTATATTAGAAGAGGGAGGCAAGCGAGCAAGCTTCAGTGCTCCTAAATTTTTACTGCATGCGGCTGGTAAAATGCCATTTTACTACTTAAATTAAAATTGAAGTAACTCAGCTGAATTTTTACAATGCAATGTAACCACGCCCTTACACCGAACGTGCTGACTCAGAAAGCTTCATAAACTTAAACCTTATTTTCGGGCCGCTCGTGAATTTTTTTAACTTCACGCGGTTTTTATTAGATGAAGTATAAAATGGTAATCATATCTTTGTGTTTTCTTCAGTATTTTTATTTTTCTGTGGTATTTCCGTGTCCGTGTTTAATTTTGGCAATAATTTGTTTTGTTGCAGATTAATCTTTGGATTTGAAGAAACTGGAAATTGGTCTCAAGATTTGTGTAAGTCCTCAACATAATTACAATTCGTTGCCTTATGCTGAAAAGAGATAGCAAAAAAAAACAAAAAAAAAAACATTATCCTCGTCCAACTTTTTGTTAGTGATTTAAATCTTTATTACGTATTAACACCATGTAGTAAGTACTTAAAATCTTGAAATTTGGCAAACCTTGAGTGTCATGGAAATGCACCAAGATTTTTTTTTATAAAAAATACGGGGGCGTCACTGGGCGCGTACCGTCCAAGTTATCGCACACACACAACCTCCTGCTGAATATCCCCAAGTGACAGATTGCAGCTCAATATTATAAAAAAAAGCCCACGGGATGGAAAGTTACTTTTCATTATTCCGCAACGTCAAATCCGCGGGCATAGCTTAAAGGCTATTTCTCTAATACAATACGTTACACCATTTGTTCCATGTTCCATACACCGGGTTGAAACAAAACAATTTATTTCCTCCGCCTTATCTATCCCACATAAAGGCTGCAGGTACCGTAATGAAATGAATAATGGAAACGTAACCTCATATCGAATTTAGTGATGCTCCTTGGGTATTGAATAAAAAATCGGGGAAGATAGAGACGAGCGAAGCTCAACGGTTCCTTATAATATTGACGGCCGCATTTAGTAACTGAACTGAAGACGACGTATTTGACGTTTATATTCGTATGAAATTAAACAAGTACTATTATAATGTCTCGCATACGTATCAATTGTCCTAACCTATTGTGCTATTGTGTGGTCGAAAGACTGTTTGTCATAATTGAAATTCATCTGAAAATATCCACTTTTCAAGTACCTATCTAAGGTAATAATAATCCTAACCTGCTAACCTATTCTACGTAGCCAATAAGAGAGAGAGAGAGAGAGAGAGAGAGAGAGAGAGAGAGAGAGAGAGAGAGAAAAACATGTAAAATAGTTTCCGAAATGTTTTCGGCAAATATTTAATTTTGTACATTTATAACGTGTATAATTATAGTCATAGTCATAAGCAATTTTTTAAGAGCACAAGTTAATTAATTTACTGGTCACAATAAATAAAACAATAATTATGTATGTCTTGTAGAATGTATTAAAGCGAAAATATATTTTTTGTACCTATTTGCAAACCCGGTATAAGTTGGTACCTCAATTAGATATCCTAACGCATAGAAAATTATTATAGTACATTAGAATATAAATTCTCACTTATTTATTAAAATCAAAACTTCAAAACTTCAACTAAAGCAGCCTCTCTCTTGCTCACAGCCTCGAGCTTCAATGTCACTTTTCTGTATTAAACGACAACCAATTTGACACTTCAGCGCTGAAACCGACGGAATAACCTTACCGGATGACACCACAGGTTTTTAAGAGCACGCAAATGCAATGCCAGTTTACGGGGCCCTAAACAGTGAAGCACGGAACCTTTGAATTCGGGATTTATTCGTTTTTTAGAGTACGCGAGTAAGAGCCATGTCTATTTTATGACCGCTGCCATGATAGAATTTGATGCGCTGGTAACTCATCTTTAAGGAAAGGCAGTGATAGGTCGATTTGAAAAAAGATAAGTGATTTGAGTGCGAGTGCAATAAAACTAAATTATCGATGAATTCATGTTATTAGAAGATGAAGCTTCAGACCCGATATTTGGCACGAAATATCACTGTCATAATCATATCACAAGACAAAATTATTTACACCAATTGTGTAAGATTACTTGTTAACTCCTACCATTTAAATTTAATCTGATCGCCTGAGATTACAGGCTTTGCCTAGCTTGTGGATTCTGTTGATTCATTGTAGCGCCACGTGTGGCTGATTTCTAAACAGTAATTATGTTGTTTCCTACTTAAATATGTTGTGCAAGCAAGCTAGAAAAAGCCTGTACAGTGGTGTCTAGACAACGGACAAACATACTTATACTGTAGATAAATATTTTCGCTACCATATTAAAAATCGAAGACTCGACACCAAAAATCTGTAATCATCATACAAAAAAAAATTTAAACATTCGTAGTCAGGTTCTCTAAGCACTAGGCTATCCCGATAATATCCCGATAATCTGAGTGGTGTCATGTTTTTCGAGATACTAATGTCATGCCCTACTCGAAAGTTGGATAGGAGCGAATTTATTAAAGCATCAAGTCCACCTTTTGTGCGCTTTTCTATGCAATTTCGTACAAAATTTAAATTAGAATCTCCCTCATTTATGTTATAATTATTGTCAAATTTGTAATTTTTAAAGAGCTGAATAATGAATTTGCGTAACATAATTTTGTAATACAAGCGCATTTTACAGCGTATTTTAAACCTGAGTTTCTTATTTAAAACTAAAATCCGTTTTGTTTCACAGCATATTTTGAACGTGGGTATCTTATTTAAAACTAGAATCCGTTTTGTTTTCATTTGCAATTACAATCCCTGAAAATCTGCATAAAATGAAGGTAAACGAAATTCAGACACAAGAGTTCTTAGTTTTTGAAACTATAGAGTCACTTTGTTCGGAAACTTTCCGATCAGAAAATATTACATGGAAATAAATGTGAAATCCTCAATAAGCTTATATTTATCAAGTTGAACACCTTTCCACCGCAACATAGTGTAAATATTTAAGGTCTGTCTGCTGTCAAGTCAAATAGGACCGAAAAAGATCTTGTCGAAATAAAATATTCACCCCTAAAGATGTGAAGGATTATAAATAATACATGCAGCCTTAATATTTGATTTCGACTTCGCACGTTTTTCTCTGAAGTACAAGTTCTCGGGAGAGTTGAAGTTTTTCCAGAAAAAGTTTGAGAAAAACATCAAGGAGCTGTTTTCCGGCTTTGGTGGTCTTGCGTCTTATTTTTTATTCGTAAGCACAGCGTTAGTTAAAGTGCTATTAAAACGAAAATAATATATTCTTTATTGAACATCACAAAACAGTACAGGAGATTTAAAAAAAGGCAAAGTAAAAAGCGACCTCTTCCAGACAACCAAAAATCCATTAATCAAGAAAAAAACGGTGGGCGATTAATTTTGCCTCTGAGTATAAGTACACATACAACACTATTTTTTATACAAATACGAAATGCGAAAATGACAAAAAACCATAGGTGAAAAGCATTTGAAAACATTGAATAAATTACTTACTTACATTTAAACTCAAAATGTAGTCTCGGTAGAGTAAAATATCCTCTAAGTACAATATTTTAAGGTTCCTGTCTATGTGGCGTAGCCGTGAGACGCCCTGTATAGTAGTTATATTATATGACATAAGCGGCCTTCAGGAACGACGCGAGGGTCCGATAAGCGGAAGCACCCTGTCGCGCAAATGACGAATCATTATTGTGATTGTCCATTCACCGGACAGGGCAAAAAGTCTACAATGACTTTGCAAAATGACGTAATTCTGGGAAAATGTTTGGAATGGCAGCATTAAAGTAGCTCAAGTGAGGGAGAAAGTTATTTATCTGACTTATAACGTCCAATGTGCCACGGGAAGTGTTTGGTGTAATCTGTTTGGTCGTTCCTTTTATTAAATGGTACGTTACGTTCGTGTGATCTTTTGAACATAAACATGTTTGATGTTTTCAACATGCAACGGCTCTTTGATGTGTTAAATGGTAAAATCATGTTTCGACGTTTTGAAGATCCGTATTTAAGCATTAATTAATGCCGTTTAAGTTATAATGTTTTTAACGAAACGAAAGTTTACACTTATTTTCGCGAAACAACGACAAATATCATTCTGGGCGCGAAGGCGGCTATTATCTTCTTTTCTTTTGCTCTTTACAACCTTCTCTATAATTATCATAGTCGTATCCATCTATGATTGCGCTTTTAAAAAAATACACTTAGTTAACAGTCTGAAATGATTTTCGGTTAATTACATTCGACTTAATTAATAAGAACGAGATATTGACCGCGATTACCTTACTAGGTTGGCTGAGCTCCCGATATTTCCACGCAATAAGCCTCAAACCTATAACTAAACCTAAACCTAACCTAGGTTTAGGTAGGTACGTAAGTAGCACACTACTTTTGATAGGTAGGTTAGGATTAGGTTTGGTTAGGTTTGACGCTTACTGCGTCGAAATATCGGGAGCTCATCAAACCTAGTAAAGTAATTGCGGTCAATATCGGTTCTGAATATGTATAATACACTTAGATACAAGCTTATCTTATTTGGAATTGCATGGTCTGGACCATTGACCTTTTAAATATTCGCCGTTTATTTCTCCGAAAAAAATATGTTGTTGTTTTGTAGGAACCGACTTCGAACAAAGCAAACGTTGCCTTATAAACATGGTAATTTTTTAAAGTTACTCGATGGTTCGTTGGTTCGACCAATTTTGTACATTTCGTTACCATTTATTACAATTTATGTGACCGTATGACTCGAACAAGTCAGAAAATTGTTACGAAAAGGGAACAAATTTTGACAAAAGCTTGATTTAATGAACTCCGAGGAACAATACCACTCAAAGGTTGACTGGCAGAGATCCCTTAAAGGGATAAGTCCGCCTTTGTACTCAAATGTTATTGTTGTAACTTGTGTTTTATCCTATTTTTGTACAATAAAGTGTTTACTTACTTACTTACTTACTTACAATAGGTGAAAATTATAAATACCTGCCTCTGATTGAAATTAACTTGGTTGAGCGTAAAATCGTACCTACCTAAATGTATCCATAGTAACAGCGTTTTGACACGTTTTTAAATAAAGTAAAGATAAATGAGTAAATTTTGTAATGACACATTATGACATTACAAACTATGATTCTAAGTACCTATTAGTTATTTAGTAGTAGTATAGTTTACACGATATTATTAAATTGGTGGGTATACTAAGTACTACAGAAATATGGAAAAACAGTAGCATTAATCTATCTAAGTGATTTGATACCCTTTATAAAAGTCACATTACGCAGTCGGTAGGATGTGAATTTGCGCTTCCAAAACAAAATGTTACACAATCTAAAAAAGATGCTTAAACTAATAGACTAACAAACTATCTAGTTTAAATGCTAGACGCCACGGATGAAAGTCTCTCTATCACTCAAAGGTTGGCTGGCAAAGATCCCTCAAAGGGATAAGTTCGCCTTTGTACTCAAATTTGATTGTTGTAACTTGTGTTTTTATCCTGTTTTTGTTCAGCAACGTGTTTACTTCCTTACTTTTTTACTTACAACTTTAAATGATTTGCGGTTAATTAAGTTAAGCATATTAACGGGAAATTTACCGCGATTACCTTAGTAGGTTTTGTTAGTATGGTAATCGCGGTCAATATCTCGTACTTAATAAGCGTAAACTCTGTCTCTTTAACGTGCAAGAGTAGGTAAGCATGGGATAGAATTTCGATGTGTGGCAGTCGCAATAAATAGTTGGTGTAATTTCGGTGTGTGGCGTTCGCAATTAAAACCCTGATAACCACGTAAATAAATCATTACCTCGAGCCCGTAAGAATCTATCTAAATTACCCCCGACTTTCACTCTTGTGTAGCGGGCTTTCCTAGTTGATTTATAGGTAGCTAACAAAACCTTAGCATGATTTATTATCAGGTTGTTAAGGAACGATTACGTTCTTGACTTAGCGGCAAATTTATTGTTGACTGACTGCATTAAAATACCGTTGCGGTGACTTGCGGTAATATTTTGATGGATGCAAAATAAAATTATTGACGTTTTTTGTACAAACTAACTAGTTTGTCTGTGTAGTATTCGGTTTAAGTGCAGCAATCCCAGGATAAAAAGGGGCATTTACATAATTATTTTATATCCTTTTTCGTGTTAAAAAACTATGTGCGTGCTAAATGTAGACAGGATTTTTGGAGATTTTGAGGCGCTATTTCTTTGTCTAAGTTTCGCAATCGTAACTTTAAAAATAATATTTATCTATACTAACTTCCACCCCACTTCACACCCAATAGGAGTTTCGTAAGCCCGGTATTTTTCCTGGTTTACATCATACAGTGAACCTCTATGCAAAATTTCAGCTTTCTAAGTTCAAGGGTCTGCGCTGAGCGTTGATAAGTCAGTCAGGACTTTTCTTTTTATATAAAAACGTACATACATGTCGCAAAACGATGAAAATAAGCAATTACGAGTAAGAACTTGAAATATCGAAATTTACAAATTATTTTTGCATCAGAATTTAATTGTGTCGCTTTCGCTTAGCTTAAGATCGTATCTCAGAATCTTAATTCCAAGCTTAGAGACGACAGAATTACAGAAGAAGAGCATCGCAATCCGAAACAGGAAATGGATCTAAAGCCACAATTGTTTCTTCCGCTGTGTAGGACACCTAGGATTGGTTTTTAATCCTAGCAACTCTAACCATTCTGCTCTTGAGACGGTTTTGTACTTGCTATTTCAAGACGAAATTTTTAAAAGAAAATGACTGAATAGGTACCAGGGAAGTTGAGCCTCATTGTCGCACGAGCAGAGCCTTGAAACGCAGTGTGACTTGGAAGTCATGTGCTTTTAGAGAAAGGACTGATTAGTCCGAAACATGACGGGCCAAACTAGACTTATCTAAGTCAGTGATCTGTTTAGAAAATAAAAAAAAACTTACTGAAAGCAGATTATGTTATTCATCATCATAATCGCCTGTATCGATCTATTGGACATAATAATACATGCTGGATATTTCCAAGGCTTTCGGCTTTTTGAATCGAGTCGCTTCCAATTGTCAGACGCGAGCAGTCCCTCCACTAATTTGCAAGGAGTCCTACACTTCCGTCTGCCTAAACGTTATGTAATGTATCGCCTGCGTATCGTCTGCGTAAACGTTATGTTGTGTTATTTAAAAGAAAATAAGAAGAATTGTTGTGTTTCGTCAGTTTGCCCATGATCATGATGCATATAACTGCGTCGAAATATCGGGAGCTCATCAAACCTATAAAGTAATCGCGGTTAATATCCCGTTTTCATTTAAAACTGTTACGTATTAATAAAATTTCATTAAAACACAAAACAAAACAAATGAAATCAAATTAGAAAAAAAAACACGACCCAAATTTACATTTCCCTTTACCGACCAATTGAAATTAAACAGGACGTTATTAAACGGATTTCAAGGAAAAAACATAAGAAAACGGCGGATTATTAAATAAATTAAGGGAATAAGGGCAGGAGGTAGGGAGCGTGCCGAGAATGCTGTCGTTATTAGAAAATTGGTTACACGGATCTACTCTCAAGATTTAGGGTAAGCTTCGTCCTGTTGACAGTGCTTATTGGTAATCTAACGTGGGTAAAGAACCACGCACACATTTGTGAGTAAACAGTTGACTGTCAACTCGTTGGTTTATTAGATCCTCGCTGTAATTAAGAAACTATTTGCTTTATTTCTGAACGCGACTACCGATACCCCTGCAATCAATGTTGTGATTTTCGTTCTATATTCAAGGTCTGGGTCAAAATCGGGTACTTTATAGGGACACGTAAGATGTAGGATACCTACTTTGATTTCACACGCAATGTAAAAATCAAAGGCTGAGATGACACTCATGAACCTGAGCGTGGTGGCATAGCATAGCTTGACGACCGGATGGCCTAGTGGTCAGTGACCCTGACTATGAAGCTTGAGGTCCCGGGTTCGAATCCCGGTCGGGACAGATGTTTGTATGATGAATACGAATGTTTGTTCTCGGGTCTTGGATGTTTAATATGTATGTAAGTATGTATTTATCTATATGAGTATGTTTATCCGTTGTCTAGTACCCATAGTACAGGCTTTGCCTAGTTTGGGACTAGGTCAATTGGTGTCAATTTGTCCCATGATATTTATTTATTTATTATTTATATTTATTTATAGCACCAAGAAAACGATGAGAGTTTTGGGGTTTTGGTATTCTCTTTTTTGTCCACGACATGAAGCTAAGATTACGGATAAATTATATAGTAATTAATCAATGAGTATCTGCATACTTCTCCAGTAAGGATAATATTTATAGTAATTAATCTATGAGTATCTGCATACTTCTCCAGTAAGGATAATATTTATAGTAATTAATCTATGAGTATTTGCATACTTCTCCAGCTGCCCAGCTGTCAGCTTCAAATCATCATCATCATCATCATCACCAGCCTTTTTTTACATCCCACTGCTGGGCACAGGCCTCCTCTCAGAATGAGGGCTTGAGCTATAGTTCCCACGCGGGCCCAGTGCGTATTGGGCACTTCACTTACATCATAGAATAATAAAAAAAAATCCTGCTTTTTCCAACTATAGGTAACTTTTTTCAATCGGCGCCCTTTGTTCATCAATTTTTAGGGGCGTAACCAAAATGGCGAAAACGGACCCTTATTATATTTTTTCATTGCTACTTTGTATTTTCTTTGTACATTTTTTCTCTTTTTTTATGTTGTGTTCAATACAGAGTTCTTGTATTGTATTGTATCCTGGCTCACTAAACGCAGGGACATCTACCAAAATTTAGTTATACACTAAGCTCCAATCAGCTTCAAACAAACAGCGTCAGTTCTCGGCAACCATAATCAACACTTTCGTAGCTCGCCGGACAAAATCCTATTATGCAAATATGTCAATGCTTGTATCGATCGAGGGCGATATTGGCTTTTGATTCGCAAACAAATGCCTTCTGTTTTTCAACGAGGGTTGCGATCTCGGGAAATGCGAGATTACTTTTTAATGGTGCTGCAAATGCTCTTGATTCTGCGATGGCGGAGTTAGAGGTTGTGAGAAAATGGGGCTTAATTGTGTGTTTTATATTTCTGTTTTTGTCGTAGCCAACAACGATGTTATAAGTAAAGATACGTCATATTGCTCATGAAACAATCGAAAGACATGTTTCGAATAGTTTTGACATTTTTGCGCGCAAGTTCGGACCTTATTCGAGAGCGACTGAGGCCAATTGTAGCCTTTTCTGCGCTTCATTTTTGGCGTGCTGATGACACATTTACCTATTTTTATTTGTAATAATATCATTGGTAGTCAAATTAAATCTCTGTGATAGTGAAATAAGCGGATCACTCTCGTATATAAGTTGAGTTTAGTCCGACATATTTTAGACAAATTCGTGGTCCTCCAATGTTCGTTTTGGTGCTGCCAAGGCGTACTCTTCCGGATTAGAGAACTAGAGATTACTCTGAAACATGTCGGGCTAAGCTCTACTTATATTTTCGTTTATTTTCGTGTTTTGTTTTGGCCGTTGTCTTCTATAATTGATGCCAAATGAAGTCTACAAACTGTTACTAAGTCGGTAGTGTAAGGCTAAGTAGTTTACATGATGTGCAAATAAAGAAGAACCAAAAGCTACGTTAATTAGCGTATCGAAACCGTAAAAAGAGTTATAGAAGCAGGTAAGTACGTAAATATTATAGAATGTACTGAGGTGCCTACGACTTATTTTACTATCCTCTATATATATCTATAAACTGAGAACTTTAGGTATTTCGATAACAATCTTACACGAAAAAATAAAAGCCAGGTAGCCATTTATTTTCCGAAATTCTCTCTTGGTTTTAGTTTTACGGAAGTCACTAACGGTGTTCCAGGTTAAAGTAAAGCATTACATAGCACATATTAATTGAGTTGTTGGAGCTTTGCCATTTTCGCGCGTCATTTGTCTAACTCAAGCTTTTGGCCTAGTGCCCCTTGTGTTTTATTTTTAAAAATGGAAAATTGTACTTTGAAAAGTTTTGCAGATTAACTTAAGAAATGAAAAATATTTATGATTTCGGCAAAACTAATTTTCGCTACAGTAATTACTTTTTTTTTCAATCTGTATCTTCATTAGGTGATTCTTAGATATAGAGTCTAAGTTTTACCCCCCCCCCCCCCCCCCTTGCACAAAGTCCTACGTAAGCCTTTTCCATTGAAATGAAAGTTTTTATAACATTAATGTTTCTTTACCCATTTCAAATTTCACAAAACTGGGTGATCGAGTTCGTTACCTATTGAAGTATTCGCTGTTTTATTTGTACTTCAGATACAGCCAACAAAAAGTAATAAGAACTACTTATTTATTCACGTTACATTCTTTTTTGCATTCTTATCCCACAAACTTGAGTCAAAATAAATCTCCTTCTATTTATTTCTTTGTCCATGAAAACAATAAAATTCAACAGTATTCATTCCCTAACTAACCAGATAACTCATTACAATAGCGCACCTTATCGTATTATTTCTTATTTTCTTAGTTAATAAGCTCTAGAAGGACCAATTAGTCCCAACAGGTACGTAATGCGCCAATCAAGACTTCGATTTTATTTACTCTCGGTTTGACTGCTTCAGAACTTAGGCGTTCTGAGCGCCTACTCAAGTCTGCATTTTGACTGCAACTCAACTGCATAATGACTGCTCGTGCAGTTATTAAAGCTGGCATGCAGTTGTACTGTACTGGCTTCAGATGATCTGCAATTCGACTGCAATTCAACTGCAAACTGCACGTGAAGTTTATTTACAGGCAAGGATGGTAACACCAAGAAAACTGCGAATCATAGTGAAATAAACGGATCACTCACGTATGTCAGTCGAGTATAGCTGGACATGTTTCAGACTAATCAGTCCAGTATTCTGTTTTACGTTAAAACTGCGAATGTCTGTACTGAGGCTGTTGTAGCTAACTAGTCTCACATACTCGCACTAAATAATTATATACTACTTATAGCGCCAACTGTATTAGTTTTTTCTTTGAGTTCATAGATAGCGCTGTTGTGTTAAGTGCCATACAAAATGTATGGTACAGAGACCTTTCTGTATAGTGAAAGTACTTAGCTACACAGAGTAGACTTATTATTTTAATGGAACGCGATATTGTTACTACGTATACACATTGGCAGGCTTAAACTATCGAAACTTCTTCGGGCGTATGCGTTCAAAATCCTGCAAATTCTTTCAGTCAAATCAATTAATTGCCAGAAGCACGTCAAGCCGCGAAATCGCTATGCATTCCCGGCACTGAACGGGTTATATTCTCTAACTTAAACGCGCGGTTTTATGCAATAAACGCTGCGTTAAAGCGATGCGTTTGACGCAAATTTACATTAGGTCATCTAATTACCAAACATTGTTTTACGCGGTGAACACAGCATTGAACAAACAAGGCAAAAGTTGATCGCATGTGTCTAACGCTGCGATCTCCGCACAAAACAACCGCGCGCTTTATAAATTGGAAAGCTAGCAATATTCCAGCGCCATTTTTGCTGATTTCAATAACCTTCAACGAGGCATTGATTGAATGTTATCTACAGGGTATGTGAAAATAACATTGCAATCGTGTTGGTATGGCGTTTTCACTCTTCAGTATTACATTTTATTGTTACTGAGAGTAAAATATCTACAATAATTTTTTTTATTTGCAAACAGAGCCCTTTCATAATAATGATACCCCACTTGATCAAGTGGTAAACCTATTTCGAAAAATCTGAAACCAACTTTCAGTCCCTGTTGTAATAAAAATAAACTACGGAACCCTAAATAGCCTTCTTTGTCTTCTTTCTTTTTAAGTCTATCACAGTTTGTGTTTGCGATTTTAACTTTTGTCATTGTTAACGCTATACAGCAGATTAAAAATAAACGTTATCAATTAATTTGGTAATAACTCAAATTGGATTGCCAGCTTTAAAATAAACACTTGGAATCAGAATTTTACTCAATCTTACACAAAGGCTTAGAAATTCAATTTAATGGGCAATAAAATTAAATAAACCCTTTTCGTGAGGGAACGGTCCCGCGCTTCCGAGTCCCTGATGTATACTTAGTACACGACTTAACAGAGGTATAAACTGGGCATTGGAATCAACTATGTAGAAGAATCAACTAGGTCAAAGAATCAAACAGGTAGAAGGATCAAGTAAGTAGGTAAAAGAACCAACTTGGCAAAAGTTTCAACTTGGTGAATAAATCAACTTGGTAAAAGTTTAAACTTTGTGAAAGAATCATCTAGGTAAAATAATCAAATGGGTAAAAGAATCATCTGGGTAAAATAATCAACCAGGTAAAGGACTCAAATAGGTAAAAGAACCATTTAGCTCAATTATTCAAGTAGGTAAAAAGATCAATTAGATAAAAGAATCAAAAAATTAAGTAAAAGAATCAACTGGTTTAAATAATCAACTTGGTGAAAGTTAACTGGGTTAAAGAATCAACTTGGTGAAAGTCAACTGGGTTAAATAATCAACTTGGTGAAAGTCAACTGGGTTAAAGAATCAACTTGGTGAAAGTCAACTGGGTTAAAGAATCAACTTGGTGAAAGTCAACTGGGTTAAAGAATCAACTTGGTGAAAGTCAACTGGGTTAAAGAATCAACTTGGTGAAAGTCAACTGGGTTAAAGAATCAACTTGGTGAAAGTCAACTGGGTTAAAGAATCAACTTAGTGAAAGTCAACTGGGTTAAATAATCAATAAGGTAAAAAGCTGTGACAAATACTAATTTACGATTTTTAAAAGTTACAGGCCAAACCACTAGGTTTGGCCTGTAACTTTTCAAGCAGAGGGTCGTGGGTTCGAATCTAGTCTTATCACCTCTGATTTTTTTCAAAATGTATCCGCTAAATTCCGTTCGTATTTTCTCATGACATTTTCGACGATGAAAGACATCGTGAGGAAACTGGCACACTCCTGAGAAGGAATTTTAATGGTGTGTGTAAAGTTCCCAATCAATTAAGTAAGTAAGTAAGTAAGTAAACACTTTATTGTACAAAAACAGCATAAAACACAAGTTACAACAATAACATTTAATTACATTACATTCAATTACATTTAACAATTAATTGACTGATGTCGAAACAAAATCATTCCAGTGAAATAAAACGAATCACTCACGTACATAAGTTGAGTTTAGCTCGACATGTTTCGGACTGATTCGTAGTCCTTCCTCTGGGAGCGCACGACTCAGCGGCAGCGAGATGCACACTGCTCGTCGCGACTCTGCTGGCTCAACTGCTAGGCGTAGCTGACAGCAGCGGCACAGAACACGGTAGTAAGTCTCACGATAGTTTCATGTTAAAAATCATTCTACACTAAAATAATGTTCCTCCGATACCAGCTACAACAAGTTCATACATAGCTTAACAAGTTCGATATGCACACAATGCTTTTGCAAACAAGAAAATGGCAAGCGTGCAGATAGGTTCACTGGCGACCAATTTCGATTCATGTCCGTTTCGTTGATCAGTGGTTCTAACGAGAAATAAAAAGAACTGGCGAATGGGGAGAGGCGAGCCCCAGCGGGTTGGCAGCGAAGCTATATGCATGAAAACGGGATTGTTATTGAAAACGCGTCACATGTACATATATATTTTATTCTAGAATACATTGCTGACTCCTTTTACCTAATTAATTTGATTTATCATGAGCTTTTCGGTGAAGGGAAACAACGTGAGGAAACCTGCACGACATTGTGAGGAGACTTGTACACTCCTGCGAAGCAATTCAACGAAGTGGGTAAGTTCCCAAACCGTACTGGCCTCGCGTGGGAACTGTAGCCCAAGCCCTCTCATTCTGAGAGGTCTGTGCCCAGAAGTGGGACGTTAAAAAGGCTGAGGATGTTGATGAAGACATTGCTGACTGTTTTTTTTATTTGTACTTGCATTATCATCATCATCATCAGACTTATGAGTTACACTCTTGTCAGTGGAGTTTCTTCCAATCGTCTCTCTTATAAGCCAGGTCATTAACCTCCTCATACGACACGAGACCGGCTTTCTCCTTTATCTGGTCAACCTCTTCCTCTCGTTTCTCTTTTGACGTAAGTGGTGTTCAAATAATTTATTGAATCAGGCGTTACTTTGCGTCAATAATGTAGTAGGTAAAGCTTTAGGGCCTTATTCATAAACGTCACTCAAGCCTCCATTAGCTAATATATGTTTTGTGTTCTTCTTACTAACGGAACTATCAATTTGACAAAAAAGGTCAAACGAACTTTAACGGCATTTTAGTTAAAATAGGTTTATGAATAACAGGGTTAGTAAATAACTTAGAAATATGAAAAACCCCCGATATCGTATTTCAAAGTTCAATATTTCAAAAACAGGTGAACCGATTTTATTTTAACTTATCTAAGAACTATCTCGATTAAACTAACTTTCAATTAAAAATAACCGCATCGAAATCGGTCCATCCGTTTGGGAGCTATGATGCCACAGACAGATACACAGATACACAGGTCAGACTTATAACACCCCTCTTTTTCGTCGGGGGTTAAAAAAACTAATATTCCGAAGAACTGAGAACCTCCTCCTTTTTTGGAGTCGGTTAAAAAGGGACCCGTTGACACCATTCGGCTAAGGAGCTCTAAAGTGCCCTTTCGACCCTAAAAAGAGCACAAACATACGCCTCACGACATAATCAGTATGAATTCCCACAAAGTCCTACATGGAAAACACTCCGTCATTATCTGCTGCAAAACTTCGCACACCCTAATTGCATCTATCCACACTTCGGGGAAAATTTTAATCCTATCCAAAGTAAAGTGAACGTAACGTACACGTGTGGCTTTGCCCTGGAGACGTTTGTTGATTCTCCCGCTTAATTACCACGTAGGAGTTCCCAGGAAAGTTTGGACAGAGTTTAAAATTTCACACCTATACGTGTACCAAAGCGTAATGCGATGTTATTTATGGTCGCGGCTTACGTTGTGATAATTTTGGCCCCGTGTGGATCAAAATGTGAATTATTGTTGAAGTTCTGTTATCTTATGTTAATGATATACCTGTGGCGGATCAGCTGTGTTTGTTACGAAAATAACGGGTTTGTTTTAACTGGTTGTTTTTATGAAAGTTGTTGCAAATTAATTTGGAATGGAACGATTCTAGCTTATTCAAATTGTGACCACGACGCGTAAACAATTAAGTTGAAATGAGAAAAGCTTACCCCTGACAAAATGTTTATTAAGTACATTGTCATAAGATTGATTTTGGCCTGGGCCATAGGAAAAGCTTTTCTACTTTGTCTATGCATAATGATGCATCATTCGATGGCTAAAGTAAAATTAAATAAGTAAGTCAACCTTTATTGTACAAAAAAACTATTTACAAACAATCAAATTCGACTACAAAGGCGTACTTATAAAGTGATTACTTACTTACTTACTCACTTATATCCCTTTAAGAGATCTCTATCAGAAAACCTTATATTTAACATACAATGACAATGCAAAGAAAAATTCGTTAAGCAGCTGGACTTGAACCAGCAACCTCGGTAATCCGTACCACGCTCCACCAATTAAGCTATACTTAACGTTGGTGTACCTAACGAATTTTTCAATGCCTTGTGTCATATTTTATTTGGAAGATCTCTCCTCAGCGCCATCTATGAGTAGCTTAATCAAGCGGCTCACCCACTACGGAACTTCTACAGTTACGCATTAGTGGCAAGAGATGGAGCTATTTTCTGAATCAATGAAAATAATCGATTTATTGATTATTTTTGTTTTTATTTTTATGAAACATTCATAGAATGAAATTCAACCTTATAACCTTAACCTTATAATTGAACCTTATATTTGTTTTTAAAATAAACATACCTACTCCACAAAGTAGGGTCCACATAAAAGACTTGTAAAGCTTGGCACTATAACCTCACCATAAAGACTTGTAAAGACTTGTAAAGACTTGTAAAGCTTGGCACTATAACCTCACCATAAAGACTTGTAAAGACTTGTAAAGACTTGTAAAGACTTTTAAAGACTTGTAAAGACTTGTAAAGACTTGTCAAGCTTGGCACTATAACCTCACCATAAAGACTTGTAAAGACTTGTAAAGACTTGTGAAGACTTGTAAAGCTTGGCACTATAACCTCACCATGAAGAAGTCCAAAAACGTATTACGTAATTGTCGACTGCCACATTTAATATGGCGGCAAAGGGGTTTTTACATGTGTCCGTAAATAAAAGAACCTCTCTTATTAGTTAGATTTATGTTGGCAGGAATTTTCCTCGTTGGTGGGCTTTGAGATGTAACATCTTAACACTTTTCTGCTCGTGTAGGCATCAATGGGCGAATCCATAGGAGGAATTATGCTAGGAAGAGGTGAATACGAGTGAAAATGCGGTGAGGAAGGAGTGTAATAAATTGAATTTTTTGCTTTTCTCGTTTTTATGTAAATACATACGTGTCTTACTTTATCTGGAGTCCTTGCCGGTGAACATGAAAGCTTACCGTAAGGTAGCTTGGTGCGTAAAGTTAGTACAAATTAGAAAAGTTGAAAACCCCCCGACATTGTCATTTCAAAGTTCAATATTTCAGAAACGTTTTAATGAAACTCGCTAATGAACCATCTCGATTAAAGTAGCTTTCGGTTAAGAAAACCGCATCGAAATCGGTCCATCCGTTTGAGAGCTATGATGCCACAGGCAGATACAAAGATACACAGACACACAGGTCAAACTTATAATACCCCTCTTTTTTGTCGGGGGTTAAAAAAAAATATTATCACCATTTACTATAGAAGTTAGAACGAGCAGAGCACTGGTTGTACTTTTTTGCTATTAAAAATTGCTAGAAATTCCACGTTCTGAAGGATTGTTTCCCAGTAATTTTCAACAAATTCGGTCTACTTAGTCAGCATGACTAAGATACTTTTAACATGAAACTACCGTGACTCTCAATCATAGTGAAACGCGAGTGCGTCTCGCTGCCGCTGGGTCGTACGCCCCCAAAGGAAGGACCACGAATTATTCCTAAACATGTCAGGCTAAACTCAACTTATATACGTGAGCGATCTGTTTTATCTCCCCATGACTAGATACTTACCAAATGAAGTTAACGCCTTAATTCTCCGTAACCATAAATATATATTAGCGAAGGTGCATCAGACCATGACACGGCAAACAGGCTCGGTTCCTGCCGCTAGCATCCGTGAACATTTCGCGTTCCTACAATTAATTTACGCACATTTTCCCCTTGTAACATTAAACCAACAGGAGCCGCCGTACACACTTATTTCTATACCTCATTGCGCTTGCAGATTGAAATGCAGAAGCCCGAGCACGAATACAACATACAATGACAATGCAAAGAAAAAGCTTTAGCTGTTGTCCAGCTGCTTAACAGATTTTTCTTTGCATTGCCGTTGTATGTTGAATTTCATACTAGGAATCTTTCATAAAAATAAACAACAAAAATAATCAATAAATCGATTATTTTCATTGATCCCGAGCACAAATATTCGAATCCTGCGTAACGTAATCGAGTAGTATCGTTATCGTGAAATTTGTATGACGTTTGGAACAGCGCCCGCCGTAAGCGTATTCGGAACCTATGAGGTTTCTCGATATCGATACGATAACGTAATGTTACGCAGGATTCAAAAACTCATTCGCGGGCTAGAGAAAATCGCCAATGACGGCAATTGTATAGTAACTACATAAATTTATTATTTTGTCATGTATTTTATTAATTTGTTTGACTTTTTCCTTTACTTAAAATAGTCTGTTCATATTCATCACTGTTTATTATTGGTTGTCTGTAAAAGATCGCTTTTAAGCGATATAAGACCGCCTAATGTGTGTCCTGATTGTTTTTTTGTAATCTCATTGTACCGGTTTGTTGTGTTCAATGATGTATTGAATTGAGAGTTCAAATTATTATACGAAACGATAATCATTAATCACGTAGCTCGATGACGGCGCTCTGCACGCTCACGACCATATTCACACACACTAAGCCTTACGCACGCACTACGGACATAAACACACTATTTCTGTCAGAAAGCTAGGCTTCTCCGGTCAGTTTCATGCTTTAAGGCGTCGGTACTCGTATGTAAGGGAACGCTTATTACATTGTAGCAGCAGCATTTACGAGTTGCTTTCGGGTGCGTTGAATTTTGCGTTTTGTAAAAGATAAGTCTAGATGTGTATGGTATGTGCTGAAATCACAAAGGAATTAATGACAGGAGATGGTAACGAGCGTTTTCCCCTTGTTTTGTTGTCTTCTGCAGAGAAAATGTTAACTGTGCATGTTTTGACATTTGTGTGAGAGTTGTTTTGGTATGAGTTAGAAGGAATGTAACGAATTTCGACATGAACGTAAACGTGTGGTGAGCGTAAAGAGTCAAATACTATTAGAATTGTTTGTTGTCTATACCTACGTGCCACTAGTGGCGCTGCTAATATGCCCATAGTAATTCTGACGTCAACGCGAACGCGATCGAGACGTTTTTTTGGCCGTCGATTACACTAGACGCTCAGTGCAAGTTACGTAAAAGCTTGTAAAAACAATCGTTAGAGACAGTCTCACAAACAAACTAAATCACTCAGGTGGAACACAGATACCTGTGAATAAATACATAATCCTAATCCTAACTTCCTAGCTAATATTACAAATGCGAAAGTAACTCTGTCTCTCTGTTTGTCTGTTTGTCACCTCTTCACGGGAAAACCGCTACACCAATCTAGATGAAATTTGGTATGAAGATAGTTTGAATATTGAGGAATAACATAGGCTACTTTTTATTCGGGAAAATTATATAGTTCCCGCGGGATAGCGATAACCGAAGTCTACGCGGACGAAGTCGCGGGCAACAGCTAGTAATCTATAGTCGTGGCAAAAGATCTGGTTAAATGCTTAAATCTCTTCTTTTTCTGCTTAACCAGTTAACACCTGAACCTGAAAATGATAAAGGGTCAACGTCCTGGCGTGTTGATTCGCTTCAACGCTTTTCAATTAACTGGGCCTTTATCATGAAAGTTTTCAGTTTTAAATTCAATCTAGGATGGTTGGTTACTATCGGCTATTAAAACAGTGTAGTGCACCCTATTCCATCAAATTTTGATATGGACCATGGATTTTGAAAATCATCAATGGTTATGTAGACTTATTTACAATGGGCAGTTTAGTTTCAATAATTTCATTTTGTTTATTTGATAAATGATTGAAAGTCACAATAATTTGTGTCAGCAATTGGGGTATTCTGTTAGTAGGGAAGTGACTCTACTACTATTAGTAACTCTGAAATGTATTTTAATGGATTCAGAGCTTACAAAGAGAGAGAGAGAGAGCGAGAGAGAGAGAGATTTATCCACATACAGATATTCAAACACAAACATTACCGCCGTTATAGTTATGGTGATAAGTACAACAAGATTTGTATAATCCGACCCGTTTAGATAACATGTACTATTTTTACTATATTATGTTACGTCTGTTTCATAGTAACACGAGCTTACATAATCATTTTATAGTATCTAAATTATGTTAAAGCAAATCTGATTCCCACTGGAATTACCTAAATTCTGCCATCCATAATATATCGAAATTATCTCAGATGAGTTGTTAGGCTAGATTAGGAACCAACTAAACACGACAACCACAGTGATCACCGTTCCACTTGATTTTGTCATTATCATTATCTCAGAAGCTCTACAAATGCATTTTCTAACACATTTAATTCTTTCTTTTTTATCTGTTCTTTAGTCCGAAACATGTCAGGCTGTACTCGACTGACATACGTCCGTTTATTTCACTGTCACTATAAGTCTGTCTCTCTTAGTGTTGAAACATTTCACGAATTCAGCAATTGTTACTGTCATTATGATGCCTCAAAAAATTTTGCTAAAATCTAAAAAGTTTTCACACTTCACGGCCACCTTTTTAATTAAACTTACATAATTTAAACACTGTGAATATGACATCACCTGAACTTTGAACCAGGTAGCTTCGCGCTTTGGAAAATTAAACTCTGTCCCTTTCGAAAAACACAAAAGCAAGGGAGATAGATGCATCAACGAGCACAAAATAGAGCGCTACAGCAATAAGGATAATTTTGGTTTTATTCATGTCTAAACCCTTATAAAAGCCAACGACAGTGAAAGCCTCAAACATATTTTATCGCAAGTGTTTCTCCCCGGAGCACTCGAAAAATAAAGATAACACACACAAATAAAATAAAAGCAGACGACTTTAAGTACATTCGTACACACACCGTAACCCAGGCCGGGTTACGGTTAAACGGAAAATAGTGGTCCAGAGTTGCCAGTGTTTCGTTAAAATTATTCCATTTTTTAGCTAGCTGCACAAATTAGTCGCACGAGCAGGGCCTTGGCATGCAGTGTGCCTTCCGTTTCGCTGCAGTCGTGCGCTCCCAGAGGAAGGGTTACTAAACAGTCCAAAACATGTCGGGCTAAACTCGACTTATGAATATCGGTTCGATAATTTTATGAACTAAAAACAATTACTTTGCTCACCCGCGCGCGTTTAGTTTAGTGGTGGTGGTGATAGTTGGCATGTGTTGATTCGTGTAGCAGTGGAGGCGGAGGTGTTGCATGGAAACATACATTTGCCGCACAGATATAACTATTTGTAATTAGTGGTCGCGGGTGAGCAAAGTAATTGTTTTTAGTTCATAAATATGGACCTCCGCAAAGTAACGCCTGATTCATAAATTATTCGACAATTTTAATTTTATTTACATTTGAAGTTGGTAAATTTTCCTGTCTTAGGGAAAAAAATATCTAACGCGAACTTGCAAATAAGCACGTGAGTGATCGGCTTATTGCACTGTGATTCAAACTGTTACCTTACCTTACTTATAAGTATCCTAAGAAATTACTATAGTATTCTCATAAAATATTACGCGTAACAAAAATTTTGGTAAGTGAAAAAGGCAAGGCAGGTTAAGTGTCAAGAAACGGCTAATATTTTGACTCTATAAACTTCGTATCCCAAATCTAAGTCAACAAGCAAAATTCAGAACCCTGCACCCCCATTTATTCTTGAGCTGGCAACACTCAAGCCTCCGACGGGATGCGGGCTAACGAGTTATATACCATTTTGCCTCCCGTTGACTTGATTAAAATACCAAGATGAGGTGCGATCATTGTGATAAAGGCGCGTTTTTAAGATGGAAATGCTCTCTCGGAATAGGGACGGGAATTAAAAATGATTTGATCAAGTCTGGAGACGGATACGTTATTAGGGAGTGGAAACCGGTAATGTACCTACTTGCAGTCGTAACCCCTGACTTTTTCATTTAAACGTTATATGTAAAGTTGGTGGGCCTGGTAGGAAAGAAAAAAGCTTTAGAAAGGAAAACAACTCTCCTGTTTTTTGTGACATTCTTCTTGGCAATCGTGGTATTTCCGAAAGCAGTGGTACTCAAAAAAAATGACGTGTTTTAACTGCCTGTTAATGAGTAATCTTTTGATTTTGATTTAAAAATACGTACATATTGTGTAGGTTTATAATAATAATAATAATAATAAATCATTTATTGCGAACACATGTCCATAGATGGTTAGTAATTTTACCTTATATAACTATGTTAGTAAATTTAAATAATTCCATAACTTTTTTTTTACTTAGCTTCCGGTCTTGTGCTTTTCGCGATCTTTACCAAGTCGTCGCTCCATCTTGTTTGAGGCCTACCTACAACACGTCTCGCGGTCCGCGGACGCCATTCGAGAACCTTATAGCGACATCGGCCATCAGCCCTGCGAGTAATGTGCGCCGCCCACTGCCACTTAAGTTTCGCAATTAAGTTAAGACCAAGACAAGTTAAGACCGGCCTTGGGGGAGGCCTATGTCCAGGAGTGAACGTCTTTCGACTGACATGGTGATGATACGATATTTAGCTTAGAAGGTCCTTATAAAAAGCTTACCAAAACAATTCCCACAATTTAGTCCTCAGCGCGACTTTACCAAGGATCCTTTGTCCTAGTTTAAAACTACCAACTTTAATGTGGGTAATACAATGACAACCCTAACCCAAACAAACGTTCCGGGCACAATAGCTTTTTAAAGAACATAATAACATAAGCTTGAAGTTAGTCATCATTCATAATCATATAAGCCTAAAGTTAGATACAAAATGGCGAGGCAATCTGATTTTAAGATGTAAATTTCAATGTTGAGAACCGTGGCATTCAAACAAGGAAGTTTGAACATACTCGTAAGTTACATTGGATTTAAACATCCCGGTATGAAAATATGTCCAGGGATTTATACCCCAACCCAAAAAGGGGGTGTTATAGGGTTGACGTGTGTATCTGAGTGTCTGTTTGCGATACCGTAGCTCCTAAACGTACATACCGATTTGGACACAAGTTATTTTAATCCAAAGCCATGTTAATCGAAATGGCCTCTAGCTAAATTTCATTATAATTGGTTCTGTCGTTTTCGAGATACTGAACTTTGAAACGAAAATTGAAAGTATTTCAACTTTCCTTATTTGGTTAGGTTATTCTTCCGGTTTTCTACGGCTTCGTCATTGTGCTTTTATTTCACGACAGTAATTTTGTAATACACTGCTGTATTAGCTTTTTAACCAGTGAAATAATTATTATAGTCTTGTGCACGATCGCTGATGTTCCTTTGAAACTTATAACAGTGTTGATGTCGGTATCGCAACGACATCACGTTACTGCTATTGAGATAGCATATTACCACAGACAAGAAAATTTACATATTGGAATTGATTGTCCAGTGGCTTCTGAACCCATCTTAGAATACTTATAATACCTATTTGTGTAGATAAAGTAATGTATGCAACTCCACATAATTAGGCCTTAAAACAGTCGTGTGATCCTACTATGAAACTCAGCTTCGCCTCGTTCTTGTGTTTTGAGCATCCTCATTATGTAAAACGTTGCATAAACTACTATTTTCAACAATTAAATATCTCTCATTACAAATTTCAGAACATGGGAAAGCTACAAGCAATGCCGTATGCCCAAAACTACAGACAACTACTTACTCATTGAATGTGCCGACTCCATCAGAATTAATTTACCGACTAATTAATTTATATCACGTTGTAATGAAGCCTTTGGAATAACTTAACGCCGAAGTGATAATTGTAATCACCAAACGGTAACGTGCTTTGTTTGACAAAGTGCGCAGTGAGTGCCAATTTTACGCCGTGAACTTGATAGAGCAGACGGGAGGCGCCTTTGGCTTATCTACTTCTCATCATCATCATGTCAGCCGAAAGACGTCTACTGCTGCATATAGGCCTCCCCCAAGGCTCTCCACTCAGCCCGGTCTTGTGCTTTCCGCATCCACCGCGATCCCGTGATCTTTACTAGGTCGTCGCTCCAGGTGCTTGCACTGTTGTGTTTCGGTGTGGAGAGTAAGACAGCTGGTGTAATTACGGGCACAAGGCATCTGCAAAACCCCCGGGGTGGCGGGTGTCTATGGGCAGTGGTGATCACTTACCATCAGATAACCCACTTGCACGTTTGCCTTCTTTGTCGTATAAAAAAATAAAAAATAAAAATCTGTATTATTATCTATACTTATGCACCACAAAAAAAATCTGCTACTTTTCGAGGGCGGACGAGGTAATTTATAATGTAATTTTGATGTTGAGCAAATAAATAAATGATAACACTTCTTTAAAACTTCACTCGTTATTGGTAAGCTTTGATACATAATCATAAAATTGAGAACATTTTATCAAGATCTGCGTCGAAACGAAACCGAAAATATAACTATAAAGCAGCTCCAACATCTCAAACATAGGGGTAAGTTGTGATGGCACCGAATAATGACTCTCTATTAACCCTGAGTAGGCCCTCTGATGCTAACTACAGTTGCTAGTTTAGTTAAATGGCGTCGTTCCCTTTGATTGCTCACTCCCCTAATTTGTATTTAAATGGTTTATTTTTAGTAGTTTTAAAATAATTGTGCAAATTCTTAATTGCACACGCATGCACCGTAAGGTTAGATTTGGCTCTATGTAGGTACTACGTACATTATTTGCACAAAAGTTTCGCGCACAAGATTGATCACATTACCGTAACCAGGATTCAAGTATATTCATGTCAGATTGTTTAAACAGCTTAATCTATTCATAGCTACCACGCAATATGCAATAAAGCTAGAGAGGACTGTGAGTGCCTATAAGCAATTTGATAAAATAAAATTACACTTTATAGCGCTATTAAAATAACGACCATACTTAAAACAGAATGCAATTCTCGTCTGAAAAGTTCTCGGTTTCATATAAAAGTTTACTGGTTTAATAAGAGCTTATTGAGATTTATTTAACAGCAATTTGAAAAACGGTAAGTTGTTACTGAAAAATTTAAACAGTGTCCTTCACTTATTTACTGTTTAGCATTCTCTTGTACACAGAGCACTCAAATGGGAGATAACGCGCGCTTTTTTCGCTTTTAAAAAAGTGTGACAGACTATGATAATAATTTTGATCGGAGGGAAAATTAATTGTGTGCGTATTTTGACGTGTGTAGACTGTTTTGTTTTGGTACGAGTTTCAGCCTAAACGTGTGCTGTCCGTGTAGGTATACCTCGCTATTTCCCTCAAAAATGGCGGAAAAGTTTTAGTGCATAGATATTAATGACAACACCCGTATCTCCAATCTCTGCTCTTCTATGACAAAGTCCTAAAAGTTTCAACATCATGCTAAACAAAAAGTAATACCATAAAGAAGATAGAACATTCAGAGTAAAGTGCATTGTTACAACTACACTAAGCCAAGTATAGTCATAAGAGGTAAACTTTAATACGCTAAGTCTTTAAAGGGATGCATGATTCCAAACTCTAGCCAAACTGTGGCGCTTATAGACGAAATATTTTACACCCACAGTACTTTATAACATTAGAACCCTTTAGAATTTGCATTTATTACACATTAGAATTTCGAATCGCATAATTAAGAGGGGATAGACGAGCGGCGCAGACGCGCTGTTTTCGGTAGCTACAAGTTACTCGAAAGTAAGTTTTCTCGCGACTTCGTTTACATACAATTCGCTTATCACTATCTCGCAGGAACTATGCAATTTCTGGGTTTAAAAATAAAGTATCTTATGTCTGCCACAGTGTATAATTTGACGTTTGAATGAATAACATAATAATAAACCAAATCCTTCGTATTTATAACATTGGTAGGATTATAATTATAACTTTTGTATTCTCATAATTTCCACATTGTCTGTTCATTCTCAGAAGCCAAAGTTGTATGCTTAGGTAACAAGCAACATAAACGTACTTCTCTTTTTATCTTATGGGTAGCCCAGCAGGCAGTACGTACCTATGTTTTTGTTAATAAGACGGTTAGATACTGGACAAATTGGGGGTTTCAAGTATTTAAAAAAATATAGAATGATAGGTATATGTATGTATAAGTGATGACGTATGTGTGATATTTAAGTAAAAAACATGTTTATAACTAAAATCCATGAAAAGCGTGTTGTGTGATCATCAGTTCAGGGAGATATTGATTGACGAGTAGGGTGTCGTAGATTTTCTTGATTCATTAAAAAAAACTCATTATAACCCCTAAGTAATCAATATTTTACTATATTTTTATTACAATAAAATAATTATTGCATTATATGTGTATTTTTTGTTTTTATGTTCTATTTTTAATTGGACGCGCTTTGCTTATTTTACTGTTACATTACAATACAATACAATACAATAACTCTTTATTGAACACCACATAACAGTCAAAACAAGAAATGTTATGTTATGTTTTAAACAAATAAATAAATGCGTAGAAATAAAAAATGTGATACTTAATTATAATAATTATGTTAATATCAGTAAGAGACGTGATTTAAAAGCGCCGTCTAATTTACGTATACCTACCTATACTGTCAAATAAATAAACTTGGAGGAGTTGTAACTAAACGTGATTACTTAACATTCTTACCTTGAAATTAAATAACTTTAAGGAGACTTAAGTCAACAGAATACTTCAACTGAACAGTGCTCCTGGCAGAAGTTTGTCACGTAACTTTGTAGAAGTCACAACAGACTTCAATTAGAGTTTATTTTAAAGTTGCCTGAATCAAGGCATAAACTTCCAACATTTTCAACCGGTGTTAAACAAAGAAAAGTAAATATAAAGTTTGAATGCGTTATGAAACTAAGTAGTTTCTGAACTAAAAACAATTATTATGCTCACCCGCGACCACTAATGACAAATAGTTATATCTTTGCGAAGTGTTGCATGGAAACATACATTTGCCGCACAGATATAACTATTTGTCATTAGTGGTCACGGGTGAGCAAAGTAATTGTTTTTAGTTCATAAATATGGACCTCCGCAAAGTAACGCCTGATTCAATAAATTAAGTAGTTTCTATTCATAAAAATACTACAGCAGCAGAAGGTTTCGGTGATTATTTACATTTGATGTCTTTTTTTTTTGTTTTATTGAAACAGTTACCCATTCACCCGCTCGCTAAGAGTAAGGCCACAGTCTAAACCCAGCAACTAGTGTACAAGCAACGTGCCACCTATGCAATCGTAGATTGGTTATTGACTCATACTGTGGTTAGGCCGAGCTTAGTTCGGGAGCTGACCGCGAAGCGATTCCAACATCAATACGATCGGATTAGTATAAGTTCAATAAGCCAATTGGGGCAAGGATTCACGGACAACTGTAAGGCTTCACCACAGAACTAATAAAAAGATGATAGGAATGTATGTATGTTTATGTTTCGTTCCTGAAGCAATGTCACTGTTTTTTTCCTTCCACTTGCTAATAATTTACACAAGCAAAAGCACTAGGCAGACACGCATACAATTACTATTGTTAATACACACTGTGGATGAGTTTCCGCAATTCCAAATTTAGCAAAAATTTTACTCCATTTTAGAATACATGTACTTATGACGAGCTATCTTTAATTTAGAAACGCCACCAGAAAGCGGGATCTGATACGTCATCCCGAACCAGTCTCTAATGTTTCTTAACTAGGAAGTATGTTTACGGCTTGAATCCTTCCCTGGATAATAAGCTGAAGCCTCTCCGATAGGAGAGGGCTCTGTCTCTTCTTTCTCTTTTCTTTCTCTCTTTCTTCCTTCTTTCTCTTACTTCTTCTCTTAATTTCTTTTTTGAACGTACCAAAGGATTTTTTTCTGATGTAGTAAAAAAATGGGTGTAAAAAACAACAGGTATAAGTTATATTTAAGACTAACTCGCTCAAAACCTGTAAGTAAGTGTACAGAAAAACTGCGTTCAGACCGCCCGTCTGTGAAGCCCCGTCGCGAGCTAAGTCGCGAGCATTTAGTCTGGAGGCCGGGCTGCCACATCATTTTAGGGTTTAATCCCACCTGCCTCGAAATTACGGGATTAACACTATGTTTTGGCATCATCAAATTTTAAGAGAATTATGGCGCGACAGAAACTATTGGTGCTTCTTGAATCTTATAATAATAATGAATTGTTTATTTCGAGTAACTATTATTATTGCTTAATCGTATGGCATTTTTAACATAAAATACACTACATTCGTTTTGATAAGGTGTCGGTATTGGCGAGAGAAAAATTTTTCATTCCGCGGAAAGTATGTGAAGCCATTGAAATTAGTCGTCATCCCAATTTCAACCGTGATGGTGGATGATCAGTGCCCCCAAGTTGGAAAACTGTGTTGAATACTGCGTCAACAGCTAGTGTGAACGAGCCTTTACAAAGTGATGTGATTAGTGTAGTGTGCTACCCCATTTTTGACAATAATAAAAATGACGATGAAAGCGAGGGTAGTTGTGAGACGCCGTCAGCTGCGCCAGCAGAGCCGCGGCGCGCAGTTTACGTCTCGCCACCGGCGTGGCGTGTGCTCCCAGGGGAAGGACTACGGATTAGTCCGAAACATGTCAAGCTATACTCGACTGACATACGTGAGTGATCCGTTTATTTCACTATAATCGTATGGCGTTATACAAGTATAGGAAAGCACACTAAAATACATCATAAGTCAACATCCAGGTTGCGCAGCCGGTTAATAGAGTTATTATCATAATAATATCAATATCATATAAAATTTAGTGTTAGTAACAGTGTTTTTAAGGTTTATGTGAGTAGAGAGCCATTAGAGAAACATTGAAAAATGCGAAAAATGATTTGTGAAATAGGGTTCGTAATTTATCTGTATGTTTTTTTTTATAATGAGAAACAGTTTTAAAATAATGTAGTTGAATAAAACCATGATAGCATTAGAAACTCATTTTAACAAAAAAAACTAGACGCTTGGTTGAAACCCAACGTTTCTGTGACATTCCTACTTTGTCCAGAAACATGATTACAGACGAGCAATTTTTTAAATCACTCTCTTGAGAAAATATCGTTTTAGAAATAGTTTAAATATGTGTAAGTAATACCTACTGATACAAAACTTGACTGAGTAATTTTTTGACTAGTTGTAAAAATGAATTAGGTACTTAGAGTTAAAATTAGAGCCCGGGTCTCCTTGTGTTTCAAATTTCAAACATTTGTTCTCCATTTTGGAATGCTGTTTTTACAGTTGAGGTTTCAAAAATTGACCTAGGTACATCAAGCGTTTTTAAATAAGATGCAAACAGTACCTGTAACACTTTTTTCTATTATTAAAATCATAATTAAGTGATGCTAAAAGTACGCACAAAATGCCATCTATAAAAGGTCATGCAATCGAAATAATCTTTTCTACCGTGTTAGTGGGCGAACAAAATAAATAGACTGAAGGGCGAAACATCACGGTATTTACAAAGGCCGAGTTAATTGTGACAAGGTTGTAGGGGTGAGCAAATGTGTGCTTAGCCTAATGTCATGTAGGACATCCTTTTTTAACAAAGAAAATGTGAAAGGTTAACCATAGACCGAGCGAATATTTAAAAATACCTTTCTATGTGTGTTTGAGATAAGATTTAAGAGTCGATAACAACTAAGTGTAAAACATAACAAATAAGTTAAATAAAGAAATACTTATTTAGAAACTTAAATCAAAATTATTTTTTGTTTTATGTGCAATAAAGAGATATACATACATACATACATAATACCTAGCTAAAACTAATAAACATAAAAAAAGTTATACTGATTCGCTGAGCGAAGTATTGGCCAGGTACGAATATTTCAATCCTGCGTAACGTATCGCCATCGAGAAAGTTCATTATAAAATTTTTGTACCAAATACGCTCACGGGCGGGCGCTATTACAAACGTCATACAAATTCTTTGAATATTCGTGCTTGGGCCTTGGAGGGCTGCCAATAATACCTCGCTCAGCGATTCAGCATCAGCGCCGATAGACCTTTAAATAGATGGTGCGCGCTGGTCCCCGAAGGCCCCAGTGTTTGTACCCCAAACGACTCGAGTAGCACAACAGCAGACAGAAAAAATAGGTAGTTAATAATGCATTTTAGTCTGATACTGACACTGTCAATGACTGTGAAATGACACTGCGAAAATCAAAGTTGCACTCATTTTAGAAAATTACTACTTGTCTTGTAGGTTTAGTATACTTATACAATGATAGAACAGTGCCCTAAGCACGACTTGTCGAATCCTGAGTCACGTAAAATCGAATAGTAAACTGTAACGAGTTTGTATGACGTTTGGAACAGCGCCCGCCCGTGAGCGTATTTGGAACAAAAATTTAGTATGAGATTTCTCGATCTCGATACGATAACCGTAACGTAACGCAGGATTCGACAAGTCGTGCTTAGGGCACAGCTATATTAACGCAAATCGCAGCAAATACTCACTGAAGAAGCACTTCCCCAAAAATTCCTTCTTCATATTTTAACCAGCTGCAAACGCGTAAATATTCGAAGAGCGTAACATTATTAAAAGCACCCACACTTCATTCTTCCTCAGCATTACCAGGGAAATAACCTAAAAAGCATCTCTTTCATCTAATGCGTGGAACGACACGAGCTTAAAAGCTCTATTTGTCATGTAAAAAGCTTTAGGGCGTTACGGCCGTTATTGGCCAATATTGGCGGCATATAACTGACCAAACATTGGAGTAGATACGGCATGTTTACGATATTAAAAATATAACCTAGTTGAAGCGATGAGATTTTTATGTAAAATTGGTGAGTGTAAACTTTTGACGGAGAAAAATGACTTTAATAGACACTAACTTCGGGTACTAAAACTGTGCTATTGAGAGACATCGTTTTATGTACCTACATAAACGATTATTACATGTAATAATTTCAGATTTTTGCCTCTCTGAACATCAGTGATAGCGGGGAAGGACGGTATTTAGAAAAAAGAGACGAGAGACGAGGCGTATGCTCGCATAGAGGAAGGACTACCAATTAGTTCAAAACATATCGGGCTAAACTTGACTTGCATATACAACGCAAGTGATCCACTTATTTCACTATGTAGGTACAAAATGTATGTTCTGCTAAATAATAATAGTTCAAAGGTCTTTCCGAACTATGCACCTAATCAAACAGCAAACAATAATTATGCACCGCTAAATATAGTCCCGAGGTCGTCAAGGAAAAAAAAATTACCTTCAAAGGTTATTAAACCGCCTAATATTTCTTTCATCGATGCCGCCTCACGAATATTCCATTCAACATGACCGTGCCTATAACATTTTCAGACAAGCGACTTCAGCATGTTCGTACGAGGCAGTTTTGTGGGTCAACATTGCTTTGGCTCTATCGATTTGTTCCATAATAGTGTAAGATAACAAAGTCGAGGTTTTTCCTTCATATTCTTATCGAGATTGGTGGAATTGTAGTCACTGTCGATAAGGCCTGGCCATTTAAATCTACGAGTTCCATTTACAGGTTTGGAGCGCAAATTTTGAAATGACGTTTTGCCACATTTGCCACGTTATATACGTCCAATTGTTAGCTTTACAAAGATAATATTCAACTAACTTTTTGACGTTCGACTAGCCTAGCGGTTAAAGCACCTGACTGCAAAGCTTGATTTCCCGGCTTCCGTGAATATGGACGTTTGCTGTCGTGTCTTGAATTTTTAATGATAATTACATTATGTATATGTACATTATTTTATGAATGTATTTATGTATGTGTATCCGTTTTCTAGTAGGTACCCATAAAACAAGCTCTGCTTAATTTGGGACTAGGTCAAGTAGTGTCAGTTGTCCCACGTTTTTTTTTATAACTGACTTTTTTATTCAACTAATCTTAAAGTGGTATCAATAAAGATATAGATGGCTGACGAGAAACCCGAAGAGAAGAAGAGAAGAGAAGTCCTGTGTTTGTGAAGTTTCCAATCCGCTCTGGACCCGTGTATGAATTATATCCTAATGGTTATCATTCTGAGAGAAAGCCTGTGCCGAGCAGAGGTGTGTAATTAGGCTATGGCACTTTGAAACTGATTATTACCGATTAAGACGTAGGTAATTTACTTAACTAATTCGAGTTCTCCTCCAAAGACCACCTCAAACTTTACAACGAAACACATGAATTCCTGTTAGCACGTATGGGCACGTTTTTTCCTTTACGGACTCTTCGTTTTTCCAACGGCCTGCATTGAAGCAAAACAAAATAGCTCCAACTAGAAAACTGAAGAAAAACCAAGTCCAATAAATTCTTTAGTCTCGTCCAACTGGCAAGGACAGTTCTGTTCTCATGGGCACACTTGCTTCCTATTTATAAGTTCTCCCCCTATTGATTTGTACCCCCTCGAACTAAGTTTTATGTGATTCCTAACACTAAAGTTCGGTATTTAGGGAGGATTAAGCCGATCTTGTATCGGACTTGGCAAGAAATATTTATACTATAATCAACGATAGGCATTTTAGTGGGATAAGAAATTCTTAGGTTTTGCTTATTGTTTCGATTGTGGTGACGAAAATAAAGTGGTATTTCTACCAAATTTAGAATGCTAACCAGTTATAATTATACATAAAATGTTTAGGGATCCAACGGGACCCCTGGTAAATTAATAGCCTCCGCTGTCTGTCCGCATGTCCACCGTTCAGATGAGTATGAGTATGATGTATTTTTTAAGCTACCTCCTCAATACGTAAAGTTTTTTTTTTCTCACCTATCAGTCTCATGGCGTAGAATGTCGTTTTCGATTCAGGTAGGTACCCCTTTACGAAATATTCAGCTTTAAAGTGCTCATTTTTGTTAGAGCCAAGTGTCCGCACAGATGCAACTGTTTTTCACGTGTGATCGTGGGTGAGCAAAGTAATTGTTTCTAGTTCATAAATATGGACCTCCGCAAAGTAACGCCTGATTCAATAAATCCAATTTTTCTCTCAAAATCATGCGACAAAAAAATCTAATCTGCACACGAATTCCAAACACAAAAGCTCGGCTTATTGAATATGAGCGTAGGAAATCGAATGAAACGTTAAGCTAACGCTAGACGAGCTAGGACCGTTCCTGGCTGAAACTGTGTCGTGACTACTATAAGATTTTAGTGTAGCTACTATTATACTGCAACATGCATTACTCTGCGGGATAGAATCAGAAATATATATAACGGCGCGCGTTATTAATCAAGTCAATTTTTGATTACGAGTTGATAGTTTATTTAATCTAACCAATGAATGAGGGTAGTCTATAATTATTTTCTATTTGAAAGCCTGAGCAGTTGCGATGAAACTGACAGTTAGCCGCTGGCACTGCTCGTGTAAAGACTTATTCCGCTCTAAAGTTTTCAGAGTTAGCGTATTCGTTATTTAACTTTATTGATTGTGTAAAGAACTAATTATAATAGTGAATTGAACAGTACTGGTGTTATTATTTCCGAGTGAGACCCAATTAAACGTACCACCCGTCATGAGTCAGCCTCAAGAACCTGACCCACCTCCTGAGAGTGCTACCCGACCACCTGACGCTTCGACATATATATATATCTGTATTCTAGCAAATAAACGCTTTTGACTTTTTTTTTTTTTGATGATATCCGCAGTTAGTAGAACTAAAGTTACCGACATAGTCCGAAGAATTGCGAAACCTAAGTGGCTGAAGGCGGGGCACATTGCTCGCAGGACTGATGGCCGATATGGTCAGAAGGTTCTCGAAGATGGAGCGACAGCGACGACTTGGTAAATATCGCGGGACCGCGGTGGATGCGGAAAGCACAAGACCGGTCTGAGTGGAGAGCTTTGGGGGAAGCCAATATCGAGCAGTGGACGTCTTTCGGCTGACATGATGATGGATTATGTTGACTATAATTTCGAATCAAAGTAATAATTTATAGCGACTCGAAGACAGCACAGACCGCGACGCTTGGAAATCACTACGACATCTATATCCCTGCTGAAGGGCTATAGGACGTCATCATCAATAAGTTAAGGGACTTCTGATTTGTAATAATTAATTGGACCAGGCGTTACTTTACGGAAGTCCATGTTCATGAACTAAAAACAATTCATTTGCTCACCCGCCGCTCACGTGGCCGCGAGTGAGCTTATTATTTTTCCCCTCACTACCTCGGAAAGCCGTCTTTTATCCTATAATACAAGCGGGTAAAATCGCATTTTATCCACTAGTGGGGAAAGTAATTTGACCTTGGAGTGGAGCGTGTTCAAGTAGCTTTTGACAGATAACAAAACGTAAAACGCTCGTAATAATGGTTCGTTCGATATTAATTATCATTAAATAAATAATAAATAGTTTGAATAAAAAATACCAAATTTAGCTTTATTTAATGGTCCTTAAAATTCTATAAGAAAATGTTCCTTATAGAATTTTATAATGATGTTGTATATCATTCTGAACGCACAAGTTGAGTCGATGCAATTTCAAAACGCGTCGTCATAAATGTCAACATTGTCAAAAAAAATTGTCACCGACTCCGAGTCACGTAAAAATACACAAATTCCAGAGTTTTCTGTTATAATATCGTAAAAAAAAAGTGATTCCAGTGATAAAGATTAATTTTTTCGAGCTGTTTTTTTGCATGTTGCGCTTTCCTCGCTACAGTGAGGTGAAAAATGTTTTTTTATAGTTAACTTATAATTTTATAAAAAAATACGCTTTTCAATAATGGCGCTAAAATCGATTTGTGAGATTCTAGTAACCGTTCAATGGCAACGTAGTTATTTAAGCTAAGTTAAATTACTTGTCATCAGGAGAAAGACATTAGCTGACAACGCACACAGAAAGCATATCCACTTTAAAAGTGCCATGAAATATTACGAATGTCCTCGGTTTGATCCCGGAACCTAGATTTTTGCAGCTGAATGGAAAATAACGCCTATTTGGCAGTAAGCAAACTTTTTGTATGCCCAAAAAAAAAAAACGCCAAAACAAATCACAAAGTCAAAGCAAAATCCCAACAGTCAGGAATAAACCCAACGACCATTTCACGTTGCGACATGACGCGCCGAATGCATTCACCAAATCTGCATGAAAAATAGAAATTGATCCGGCAAAGAAAAACGGAACGGTATTTGCGACACAAATACGGCACGGCAAAACAAGAGGTATGCTAAACCGGGCCGTCGGCCGGTTTTAAGCCTTCGTAATGGCGTTTTTGTGCTCCAAATTGATTGCTTTGATCTCGAGTTTTAGTTGAGGCGATTGTGACGTGATAAAGATTGCTATTTGTTCAGTGCCGTAAATATAGGGCAGGCAATGAAAGTTGACCCATGAGGGTCGAGCACAACTTTACGAATGCTGCGTAACGTAAAATCGAATAGTAAAAGTTGTCGAGTTTACTTGTATGACGTTTGGAACAACACCCGCCCGTGAGCGTATTTGGAACTAAAATTTAGTATGAGGTTTCTCGATCTCGATACGATAACTCAGGATTCGCAAAGTCGTGCTCGACCCTCTGGTAGGATGCAAGGTGATCAAAGTTTAGATTTCAAGGACGGAGTTTGAAAAACTTGCCAGCGGGCGCATAAAAAGCTAGTTACGGCACTGGTTTTGTTTATTTTGGAGGTTAGGTTAGGTGTAATTATGTGCTTTAGGTTTCTTACTTGTTAGTACCCTCTATAGATCCCTCAATGGGCAACATACAGATGGGGGATTTGCTGGCGTTTTATTTGCAGACAGTTTTTTTTTCTTCACTGCAAAAGGCATAAAAATATGACTAATACTATTAAGTTAGTCAACTTGTCTTGTACAATACGTTGACGTAGATTTAAAAAAAGGAACAATAACCTATTCCTAACCAACCTATTCTAAAAAGAGGAAACCTATTCTAAAAACTCCCGTCATTATTGAATGCTTGCAAAACATTTTCATCCCCAAGTGAAGCTACACCGAAAAGCGAGGCAGCATAGTACAAAAATAAGCCCCATAAATCCCACACTATTGGCATATTAGCAGCAAAAGCAACCATATATCACATTACATAGTGCAACCTTAGCAAATATATAGTCCAGTACTTAATCACCGGTTTAATGTATCGTCGATCGGAATAGGTCTCCCTCGAACAAATGGCTTGTGAAAGGGTTCCGGTAACTGATAGAAACAAATAACATGCCAATGGGGACCCCTACGTAATTTGGGAAACAGGTGTTTCGTAAGTACAAATACTAGGTCTCGGAAGGCGTGAATGGGAGTGATAAGACGTTAGGGTGGAATGAGTTTTTAGTCGATAAAAGATTGCTAAGCCTGGGAAGTTTTATCTGTTAAGTTTTATTTTTTTAGAAAATGGTCTTAGTTGAAGTTTTGTTGTTAATAACTTATTAGTATAGCGAGTGCAAAAAAAAAACAATAGATGGCATGAATTACACTTTTTTCTTACTAACGAGTTTATATGAAGGTACATTGAATTGTGCCTATGAAAATAATTAAAAGTAGCAGACAACTTGTTTATTTTATCGCAGTAACTCAATCGGCAGTCTAAAAATGATGTGACGTAGTTAAAGTAATGCTAAAACCAACACGGTTAAGGGTCTTCAATTGATGTTTATTCCTATATCGATTAGTTTTTATGGCCTTAAATATTTTCTTATTATTGTACTAAATACAGCAAGACTGTGTCACTAAATATTAAGGAGCTTGGTCAGTACCTGGCACGGACCAAAACCACCCTCTGGACACCGCATCTCCTATGATTTACTTGGAAAGTCATTACGAAAAAAGCCACGGTGAGCGGGCCGAGGGAATGCGTCGTGATTGGTTCATAGCTTGTCATCCCGCTTGTCATCTGATCGAAAGTGAGCCGCGATTGGAGGCTAGACGGATTTATAGGTGCAAATGAGCATACGTGTTTCGCAAACGTTCGCTCTGACATTTGCCGTCCAGATGGTGGTTGGTCCGTGGTACCTGGCCTTTGTGCCAAAGGATATGAACTGTGAGGCAACCACTATTCACCAAACCAACCTAACCGATCTAGAAAAGTTGAAAATCCCCCGACATTCCAAGTTCAATATTATGTCAAAAACGGCCAAACCAATTATTATAGAAACTTAGTTAAGAACCATCTCGATTATACTAGCTTTCGATTTAAAAAAGCCGCGTCCGAATCCGTTTGTCCGTTCAGGAGACACAGATACAGAGAACTAAAAACAATTTTTACTTTGCTCACCCGCGACCATAAATGAGCAAAGTAGTTTTAGTTCATAAAATCTCTGCAAGGTAATGACTGATTCAATAATTTACAGATATAGGGGTCAAGCACAAATCATAAAAGGGGTCAAGTCGGGATCTTGTTTTGTTTTTGTTTGTCTTCATTATCAGTTAAGTACTTATAATTATAGGTTATACTGAGTTACAAAAGCGCTTAGTTGATGCAACTTGTGACCAAAGGGCTGGCAGTTTTCTCTCTCAAAGAATCAGCATCGCTATTCAGCGAGGCAACGCTGCCAGCCTTTTGGGCACTATGCCACGGGGGCCTTATTTAGATTTAATTTAGTTTTAAGTTGTAGTTTATTTAGTTTAAGCTTAGATTTAATGTCATTGTAAATTGCTTTTATTATGTAAATAAAAAATAAATATTTAAATTCAAATTTAAATATAAAAGTTTTTACGCGATTAAGTCCCGAGTATCATGATAATATGTAAATAAAGTTTTAAAAAAGTTAAAAAAAAATAATTATAGTTTTGTGCTTATTGTAACGAATTGGCACTTGTTTATTTGTTTTTCTTAGGGTTGTGTTAAATGCTGTGTACAATTATAATCGTGATGTATGCGCTATAATGACTTAGAATGAGTGGCTAATTGTAACTTAATTAGCTTGCATTATGTTATTGTACCTAAGTTAATAAAGTAAAATGAACTTAACACCACTCTTTTTGCATCGAGGTTAAAAATAGTCATGACTTGCGCGCCATCTGGCGAGGAACTGACTCAAGAAAATGTTTCCTAACGAGTTTCCTGATCAGTGGATAAAATATGCTTGATCCACGAATATTATCTTTCACATAGCTCATGCAGTTATCCCCCGATCTTGTGCCGTAACGATATTTGTTATCATCTCAAGCGTTTTAAGGGTTTTAAGGGTATCAGGAAATGATCGATTATTACAGATTCATGTCGTTTTAAGAAGGCAAGGATTACCATTATCTTACAGGAAAAAGATTGAGTTATCTTTATTTAGAAGCGATTTGTTCTCGTATTTGTGGACTTAAGCGTACGGTTCTGTCTTAATCGTAAAGGAGAAAAATACGTTTCCATTTTAAATATTGCTCATTTGCAATTGTTAATAAAAATATACTTCATTTCATGATTATGGAACTAAGGCTTTTATGTCAAACCTAGGAACCCCTGTTGATTCTCTTGCTCCTTAAAATAAAATAACGACTTCATTTCCTTTAAACTTTCGAACGCAAAACGTAAGTACTTGCAGAATAACCTGTGCATTTTACGTTCAAGTTGTATTTGTATCGTAACAAGAACACTTATTATCGGAAAAATTGTATCATTTTCGCAAAATTAACAACACATGCGTATTCATCGTTTTTTCTCTTTCAAGTGCTCAGTTTAGGGAAATAAACTGCACACGCGATTTAATTTTTCAAGACCCTAGCGTTTGTTGTTATTGTATTGTAGGTAAGTTGCACCCTACTCACTATAATACTTAGTTGTGAAACTAACCATTCCATTTACTATGATTTACCAAATGAATTACTCAAAGAGTAACTAGGTATACGCGTAATAAACCTGTTGCGAGTCGGAAAACCATTCCATTTCATCCCGTAGAGCCTGCTATGAATATAACATGAAGAAAGACCGTTGCTCAAAATGAGGCATATTGTCTTGGGACCACAATGCCTCTGCTTTATTTTCGACATGTTTTTCAGGTGGCTTGGGAGCGTTTTTTATAATCCATTATTTGAATGGAAATTTGGTTAAGTGTCAGGATTTGCGGGAGGTTTAAAAGCCAATGGCAAATTTGATTTTATTTAGGTTCAGTTTTTAGACACTGCGTGCTCCCTGCGACTTTTTTCGGCCCAAAATTTGGGAATTCATCAGGTATAAGTATATTTACCTACATTTTCATTGACATCATGACATTCATGACATCTAGCATTTCGAGTACAGAAAGAATATAAGTAACACAATTTGTTTTTATTATATTTTATTACTTTACACAGTTAGACCATATTAAAGACCCCAATTAGTAACACCATAGACATTATTTTATAGCGTATGGACGGGCCTTTTCGTACTCCGTTTTTGTTGCCAATTTTCTGAGGCTACAAAGTAGTCTCAGTGGCATGAGACGCGAGCACGTCTGCACGGCAACATCGTTTCCTATTTCAAAAGGATCCAAAAGGCATATCCTGATGTTTATATGAATGAGTAACGTAATGTAAACCAAGATTTAATTATCTTATTTTTTCAACTTCGAATGTAAGTTTAACTAGCCTTCACAGATCTTAAATTTTCCATCTTTTTACAAGTAATCTTCCTTTTTTTGTAGGCATACCTATGTGGGCGGAAACTTTAGTAACAACTTGTATAATAATTTAATGATCAAACGAACTTACCTGTACGTGAAGTTCGATCATAATTATATGAGCAGCTGCATTCTTAGCGATTGTTTACATATTGTAGTTATTACGGTTGCATATAGCAATAATTTGTACGTTCATAAATAAAACAATTTCCTACTAGGTACTGAAACAATAAAACTTCACTTACTTGCCTTAGGGCGCGAAATTCGATTACAAAATTGCCAAGTGCTGCTATAAATTGCTCCGTCAACAATCAAGATCATTCCAAATCTGTTTCACGCAGTGGAACACCGATTTCTCGGCCTGTCATCCGACAAAGACAAATACAAATGGTGGCCGTCAAAGTTACGTAATCGCCAGATGGATTTCCTTAACCAGTCGCAATGAAATATTATTGTAAATGATGAGGAAAACTGGGTAATGGATCACGTAGCATTGATAGAAAATGTGGCGAAAGTGGTTTGCGCGTGTAGGTGTTGCCAAAAAGAGGGCGGTGCCGAGATTTACGCACTCGTGTACCTAATTTACGTTCGTGGGTGCTTTTATGTGTCGCTGTTCGCAGGAAAACCGTGGGTTTCCTAGCCAAAGTTGCCGTGGAAATGCACGGTTCGACAAACAAAGTGCACGAGAGCAAAATAGCGGCTTATCATAAGTGATTAGTAAGCGTCCGATGACTTTCCTTGGTTTTCTGGTTACTTTCAGCATTTTTTTATTGCGTCACGCAGCGCAGTAAGTATAAAAGGTTCCGTAGCCAGAATGGCAAGAACGGAACCCTTATGGTTTCGTCATGTCTACCTGTCTGTCCGCGGTTTAGTTTTACATAAAACTGACCAAGCGATTTAACCCTATCCCTCCCGATGGAAAGTATAGACAAGTATCATTGTTTCAGTAGGTAACAGCCTATTTACTCCAGCTTTAGAGGCTACGTCAATATGATATAGCTACTGGACAGTTTTATTACCTACATTTTGTTAGCAAAAAACGTAAAAAGTCACATTTGATTGGTGTTACTCGCTCCAATAAAAAACGCTGAGAGTTGGCCGAAATATCAAGTTTACAATATTTATAACAAGCGATTGTACTTGCGAGGAATTTTCAAAGTAAATGAAATATGGCACGTAGACACTAATGTGCTTTGGAGTGGTGCCAGGTTCGATTCCCTCGCGTTGCTTCTATTTTATACAGACGGCCGTAGCGGGTAGCCGAAACGCAAAAGTTAAAATTTATATCAGAAATTATTAGTTCAGGTATCTTGTTCAAGGTCACAAGTTTATTTAAATGTACTTACATGTTATAAAATATGATTCACCGTGTGTCAAATAGCTCCATTTTACGGTACCTCTTTTTATAAGCAATATCATTTTGATATTCTATTAAACTATATTTATTCGGAAGCTTTAATCTTTTTGGAACTCATTTTTATCACCTCGATCAGAAAAGAATTAACTTTTATTTTTAAAAACAAACTAATACTATCTAAAGTTATCTAAAACTAAAGATTATATTGTTTTTGAAGATTTGAAATGTTTATCCTTACCTTTTAATATTAATTATTTATGTTGCGTCGGAACTTAAAATCCAAACTAACTTCAAATCCGTATTTTATTATTTACGGTCGTATTATTTTATTATTTATGCGGTCGATATTTTTCTTTTATGTGAAAAAGAAGCAAGAAAAATAATATCATTTTCTTTTCGAGCTTCGGTGGACTCCAATTATAACTGATGAATGTACTTCGCACCAGTGCTCACTAAATGAGGTTAAGTCATAATTAATTATTTTAATATCCTACAAAAATCTTGGCACACTACCAAATGGATGATCAAAGTGCTAAAAGTTGATATCTTCGACTTGGCAAGTCGTAGGAGCCGGGGGGAAATAAGAAGAAATTCGCTGCTCTAATTTTTTAAACTTTCTTACTATACAGTGCCCTAAGCACGACTTGTCGAATCCTGCGTTACGTTACCGTTATCGTATCGAGATCGAGAAATCTCATACTAAATTTTAGTTCCAAATACGCTCACGGGCGGGCGCTGTTCCAAACGTCATACAAACTCGTTATAGTTTACTATTCGATTTTACGTGACGCAGGATTCGACAAGTCGTGCTTAGGGCACTGGTTGCGTTTTAACGAACCGTCAAGAATTCAGTCATGGTTTGAGTAAGTCTAATTGAACACCTCGTAAAGTTTTTATTTGGAAAAAAAAAATAAAAAAAAATTCTCCCATAAATTCATTGCCTCTGCTGGTTGACAATAAATTTTATTTTAATGTATGGGAGAATGTCTTTTTCTTAAAAAATAACTTCACAAGGGTGCTTGTTTAGATTTACTCAACCCCTGGCTGAGATTTTGAGCCTTCATTAAAACAGAGTCTGTTTTTAAATTGTCATTTTAAACTACTGCAAATCTAAATCTTCAATTTATTTTGCGATCAAATATAAAAGTAGAAAAGTCGTAAGTGGTTGGAAATAATTAAAGTGTAAAATAATATCTGTGCGTGTATGTGTGTGTGTTTGTCACATATTGTATGTAGGTTACTCATATGTATGAAATGTCAATTAGAAACCGTGGAGAACCCCGACGTATTTTTTTTCCATTTCGATTAAACTAGCTTTCGATATAAAAAAACTACGGTCCAAATCGGGCTATCCATTTAGGATCTACGGAGCGGTAGACAGAGGGTCGAGCACGACTTTACGAATGCTGCGTCACGTAAAATCGAATAGTAAACGTTGTCGAGTTTGTATGACGTTTGGAACAGCGCCCGCCCGTGAGCGTATTTGGAACTAAAATTTATTATGAGGTTTCTCGATCTTGATACGATAACCGTAACGTTACGCAGCTTTCGTAAAGTCGACTCTCAGGCACATAGATAAATTAATAAACACACGTTAAATTTAAAACAGCGCCTTTTCAGCGTCGGAGCTTAGAAAGTCACAATGACCACCAAATTCTCATTAAGACGAATATAAGTATCTATTGATTAGAGATAGTACTATAGGTAGGTATTATGTGTATAATGGGAATTCACCTATTCAGCAATCCGTCTACCGAACGCAGCGACAAGTAATAGGGGCGTATTTTACCTCTCTATTTCATGAATACAGTTAGTGAAGGAGAAACAGTACGATAGTATATTACGTTACAATACAATTAAAGTACAATAAGGCATTTTTCTATGATAGCCATAGGTGATGATGATGATGATGTGTGGGGACGCCTGGCTGGATCAGGCGGGCTGTCGATCGTCTTGTGCGTTCATTCAGCCCAGTTCCCCGTGGTTTGGAGCCGACGGTTACTGCCCCAGCGGCGCTCCCACGCAGCATCTCTCCTCGAGTCTCCTCGTTCTCCTGCTGAACATAAGGACATCTTTTAGGTTGACATCCTTAAGTTCGTCTTCTCTCAGCTCATCACTTCCGAACGCCTCGCGTCGCGCAGCCGCATACATGAAGCACTCGGCTAGGACATGCTTGCTCGTCTCCTCCTTCCCACAGTGTGGGCAGGAGGAGTCGCTTTTAATTCCCATGATACTTAGGTGTCTGTTTAATACATTATGTCCAGTGATTATACCTGTCATAAGTCTTAAGCTACTCTTACCTAGGTTTAGTAGATACCTGGTTCTTCTTTGGTTGATACTACCCATCATCATCTTTGACTGGCGGCAGCCCGCCTCCTGTCTCCATTCTGCGTTTGCTTCCTGCTCCTTGAGTTTGTCCATAACTCCTCTAGTGACGTCCGCTGAGATTGGAAGTACTGGTTCTGGGCCTATAAATTCCATTCCAGCTCCCTCCCTGGCGAGTTCGTCTGCTTTCTCGTTGCCCATTACTCCCTGATGTCCCGGTACCCAGGCCACCGTAACCTTTGTGCGGTCGCTCAGTTCATTAAGCGCCTCTCTACATTCCCTCACCAGTGAGGAGCTAATTGTTGGTTTCTTCAGCGCTTTTAATGCTGCCTCACTGTCCGAGTATATCACCACCGATCCCACATCCCGCCCCTCCCTTAGGCTTTTTTGTATCATATGGGTGCATTTTGTCACCGCATATATTTCTGCCTGGAAGACACTGGCGTATTTCCCTAGTGGTGATGACTCTCTTGATCTTAGTTTGGGTATAATTACACCCGCTCCGGCTTGTTGGGTCGTTTTCCTTCTTGAACCATCCGTGAAACAGATGGTTGTCGGGTGTTCGACCTCTACCTTCCAGTTCTCTCTTTCTCCAATATGTACTCGATACTTCTTGTCGAAGGTCTTCTGTTTCTTAATGAGGTCATTGTGTCCAGTCATCATTCCTAACTTCGTTGCCACCTCCTTCTGTATAAGTACATGCCTCTTATCGGTGTGGTTTCCTTTCCACTCCCCGCATGCATTCATTCTATGCCACTGTTCCATGGCTCTCTTTTCTACTTCTAAGTGTAAGGCCTTGAGACCCAGCATAACCTCCATTGCTTTCGTGGGGGTGGTTCTCATCGCCCCAGTTATCATGAGGCATGCTAGTCTTTGCACCTTGTTCAGCTCTTTTTGATACTCTTTGATTCGGGCCCTGTGCCACCACACTATAGCTCCATAGAGCACTCTTGGCAGTATGACCGCTTTGTATATCCAATTTACCATTGGCGGTTTGAGGCCCCATCTCCTTCCCACTGCCCTTTTACATTGACATAGTGTCCTAATCGCTTTTGCAGCTTGTTCTTTTATGTGTGTCTTATATCTGAGGGTATTGTCCAATGTCACCCCCAGATATTTTATCTCTTTCAGTACTTCAAGGTTCTCACCGTGAATGCTAATTGGTGTCATCTTCTCTATCTTCCTTTTGTTGGTAAATAACACCACCTTCGTTTTTGCCGGGTTGAGGTCTAGTCCTCTACCCCTGCACCATTCTAATGTCTGTGCGATTCCTCTACTCATGATCCCTCTGACAATGTTCAGGACCGTGCCCTGGACTAATATTACCCCATCGTCAGAGTAAGCTTGCATGTAGATTCCTCCTTTATTTAATTTCCTTATCAGAGAATCCAGTAGTAGGCACCACATAAGAGGGGACAAACATCCCCCCTGCGGGAATCCCCTTCTGGGTCTGATGCTCTTCGTGATTCCGCCCAGTTGAGCCGTTATAACCCTTTCCCTGAGCATCTTCGTTATCCACCTTCCTATGGTCGGGTTGATCCCCTCTCTCACTAGACTTTCTTCAACCGCCGTGTGCGTCGCTTTGTCGAATGCTCCTTCTACATCGAAGAAGCATCCTAGTATGTATTGTTTAGCTTCTAGAGCTCTCTCCACTCTAATAGTTAGGTGGTGCAGAGCCGTCTCTGTTGATTTCCCCGCTATGTATGCGTGCTGATTGCTGTGTAGCGGTTTCTCACTGCATCCTATTTTATGTCTCAAGTGTGTGTCTATCATTTTTTCCAGTGTCTTTAACACGAACGATGATAGACTTATGCTTCTAAACGCTTTCGCATCCTGATATGTCTTCTTTCCCGGTTTCGGCAGGAAGACCGCTCTTACTTCCCTCCATTTCTTAGGGATATATCCCCACGCTATACTACCCTGATATATTGCTATCAGGGTCTCTTTTATATATCTGTAACCTTTCTGGAGTAGCGCAGGTATTACCCCGTCTGGGCCCGCTGCCTTGAAGGGGGCGAAGGATCCAATTGCCCAGTCCAGTATTTCCTCCCTCACCACCTCTTCGGCAGCCCCCCAATTCGGTGTTTGGTTTCCCACCTGTTCTTCCTCCTCTGTTGGTGCCTCTTCACTCTCTGGGAAGTGTGTTCTTAGCATGATTTGCAGAACCTCTTCCGGATCCGTGATCAAGTTCTCTCCCATCTTCAAGCTTCCTAATCGGCACGTACGTTCGCCAGCTAGTAGCTTAACTATACGCGCTCCTTCCGAGTACTTTTGTATTTCTTCTGTATATGTCCTCCAGCCTTTGCGGCTTGTCTGCTCTCTTAGCCTGGAGTACTTGTTCCTTACTTTCCTGTACGCGTCCCAGCTTTGAGTGTCGCCTTTCTTGATGGCTATCCTCATTGCCCTGCGCGTACCTTTCCTCAACTTTTGCATCTCCTTGTTCCACCAAGGCTGCCCACTGCCGGAACGTATCTCTCTTTCCGGACATGCCTTATGGTATGCCTCTATTATATCACTTCTGAGTCTAGATGCGCGCTTTTCCAGGTCCCCTATGCTCTTGCATTTCCCTGTTTCAGACACATTTTTGCTCAATTCTTCCTCGTACTTCGCCCAGTCAGTTTTCCTTGGGTTTCTTGTCTTAACTGATTCTACCGTGTCTTCTATGCTGAAAAGTAGTCTTCTGTGGTCAGACATACTGTCCTCGGTGTCCACCCTCCAGCTTCTGATCTTTTCGCTCACTCCCTTCGTTGCTAGCGTGATGTCTAGCACCTCTCTCCTTGCCCTAGTTACAAAAGTGGGTGTGTCCCCCTCATTAATTATATCTAGGTCATTGCTTATTATGAAATCTAAGAGTGATTCTCCCCTGCCGTTAGTGTCGCTGCTACCCCACACCTCGTGGTGTGCGTTAGCGTCGCAACCAACGACTAGGGGGATTTCCTTACCTTTGTACCTAAGTACCATTTCTTCGAGTTCCCTTGTTGGTGCTGTATCCTCACTCGGTAGATAACATGATGCCAGTGCCACCTTGTGTTTTCTCCCTTCCGTGTCGATGAAGATAGTCTCCACTACCACTAGGTCTCTGCAACATATGGTCATAACACAGCCCATATTTCTCACATTATTGCTTACATATATACATGTCCTGGGGGGTCTCTCACCGTTCCTTTCGTAGTGAAACTCCCCCCCCAGATGTCCCAGGCCTGCCACCTGATTCTTCCATACATAAGGTTCTTGCATCAGTGCGATTTCTACTTTATTCCTCGCAACAAATTGCCCTAGTTCGGACATTGCATCTTTGCAGTGTTGGAGGTTTACTTGGCATATATCTGTTTGTGTTTTTGTGTGTTTGTGATTGTGTTTGTGTAGTGTGTTAAATGTTTGTGTCGTCATTGCTGTATCTGTGTAGTTTGTCCCTGCACCTTCACTCGGAGAGTTCACCCACATCCTCATGAGTGACGACGTGTGTTGACCCCTCCTGTTCCAGTGCAGGTACTATGTTGGGCGGTTCCCCCCCTTCCGGCTCTGGCTTATTTGAAGGCTGGGGCCTTATGATTCGGGCCCGAACTTTGGTGGCCGAGAAGAAGAGGGTGATGGTATTCACCTCCCCCCACCCCTCCCCCACCGTCAGCGGTACCGCAAATACCAGCCTCACGCCGCTTCCCAGTCCCTCCTGGTTCACCAGTCTCCATCTATCCAGCTGCAGTTCGGCTCTGTCGCTGTTCTGAATCGCCAGCATTTCCAGAAACCGAGCTGTGTCTGGCTCTCCCGGTACCCATATATGTACCCTCATCCTTTCCAACTTCCGAACCACGATCCGGTGTCCGTCAATTACGCCGAAGTCCCGACTCAAGAGCCACTCCCCCGATTCCGCCGTTGCTGGTGTCACAAGGAAAAATCCCTCTGCCACCAGCCCCGACGCCACGAATTGGGGGCCTCTCTCGCCAGTCCTCCCATCCCATATGCGCAAGACTTCTACCTCAATCAGGTTCGTCAGCTTCTTCCTGATGAGTTTCGCCAGGGCCTCATCCACCAAAACGCCATCCTCTCGGCGGACTGTCACGGCAAGGTCACGATTCGCCTTCGCCTCATCTCGTGGCCCCGCCGCGACCGCCCCACCCAGATCCTGACGTTTCGCCGGAGGCTTCCCCGGTTGTCCCTCATCGGTACTTTGCCTCTTGAGCTTCAGGCTTCGCACAGCAGCGGAGGGGATCGATCCGCTTGGCACTGGACCTGCGGCTCCCTCCCCTTCCCTCCCACGCTCAGCCCTAGCTGCAAGTCTTCTTGCCCTTCTCGCCCTCTTTTTCTCTTCCTTCGACCTATACACCTGAAAGGGGTTCTCCGCCTGTGTGTCCTTACCCCCCCCGGTTGTCCCTACCGGCGAAGGTGACCTCAGCAGTTCTTCCTCACCTATCTTGAGGCCTCCCATCTTAAGGTGGACATCTGGGGGTCCTCGTCTCTCCGTAGAACTCCCGTTCCCTTCAGTACCTGCCATAGCAGTTGCAGCACTTGCTGAATTTTTAAAATCACTCATATTGCTGATCTATATATGGGAAGAGAAAGTTAAGAAGATGGCAGTGCTCCCTTACCATCCCCCAGCTACGTTTCACGTACGCAGTGAGCGCCACCTCTCCTGCGCACAGTCGTTCGCAGCAGCGATTGTGCCGAGTGGGCTCGCCAGCATAGGATGAGTAGCTTCTGTGGTGCTTGTGTGACCGTTTGGGGGGTCCGCCGGCATTCCGATTCACCTCTGGGTCGTCGCTAGTGACACCCCAGGGCTCCTCTCCATACCCGCTTCCCCCTCCCGCCCCTCCGTTCCTGGTTCCGAGGGGCATTTGCTTCACCCAGCTGTATCTCTAGTGACACCACTGGGTTCCCCGAACACCTCCTCTTTCCCATCACGGACTGCACACACAGACCCTACCCCCCCGCCCCTCGTCCGCTCGCAAGCCCAATCTGCACCAACCCCCCGCTGCCCACAGCCGGCTGTGAGGGTCTTCGGCACGTCCTCCCACCACTGACCCTGGGGGTTTTTCGGGATGGGCACGTTGCTATACCGAAGAGGTCCGATATGTCAACGCGACCTGTGCACTCCTCTTTTGCCCGGGCTTGTGACCGGCTCCATACCGAACCCTAACCAGCCATTGAGGCCTATCAGTAGTCCGTTATCGAGGCAGAGTTATAGCCATAGGTAAGTTAGCGCTGTAGTTTGACCAAACCATTTTGATGCTCGATTAGTAGTCTTTTTGAAAATCTGTTTTCTCGTTTGTATGATGAATACGAATGTTTGTTCTCGGGTCTTGATGGTAAATATGTGGAGTCCTTTTGTTTCGTCAAAAAATTTTAGTCATAAGTATTGTTTGTCATAATCTATCAATAGTTAGGTAGTCATAACTCTTTTTTCTCTGATACTGTAAAAAATTCAGAAAATTTGTAATGATCATCCTGTAGAACTCTATAGGTTAGGTTAGGTTTATTTTATAATAATCCTGAACAATTAATAGTTTCAGAGTGAAAACGAGCTGACTAGTGATAAATTATGACAACCTTTACATTATGGCTTTCACTGTATGGGAGAAAATAAAGACCCTTAATATATCTCGAGATGTCGAGAGTTAGTATGTTTATCCGTTGTCTAGGTACCCATAGTACCTACATGCTTCGTCTAGTTTGAGACTAGGTCGACTGGTGTCAATTGTCCCATGATATTTAATATAATTTAAATCGGTCAAGGATTATCTTCAACCTACTGCCGACACTCTGTATAATATGCCATCGTTCTCGGATGATTAGCAATTAAATTTGCACAGCGATGGGACTCGTCCCGACCCAATACCGCAGCGAACGGATTACTCACATCGAACTAACCAGTTTCCATCCAGCTCACACTTACGACGAACAAAAAGGACAAGGGATACTGCGAAGCCGAACGGGATCCGAATAGGGACTAGTTTTGTAACGATCTAATCGAAGACCCGATTTGGTTTTGAAATGGTGACATTTCTAGTTTGCGATTTTGCTCTTGCTTTTCGAATCGTTATCGACTTATCAGATTAGATTAGCGATTTAACGTTTTACTTGCCTGCCTTACGATTTTCAAGCATTTAGTATACAACTCTACCGCTCAAAGGTTAACTGGTAGAGACCCCGGGATAATTCCGCCGTTGTACTTCTATATCCCATTCTTTGTAACTTATTCTTCATTTATTTTCTGTACAGTAAAATGTTTACTAACTAACTTAGGCTTTCAATTACTTTTATTCGTTTAAGACTCACGGGATCGTAACAATCAAAATTAATTCGCCCCAAATCTGGAATGTAATGAAAATGAACTGTAAAACTAATTTCGTTCATTAAAGTTGATGGAATGGAATTAGGCACGGAATGGGTACATTATGTTGAAAGTTTAGGCTAGTTTAAAAAATTATTAGCCCTGAATTTTTAGGTAATTCATGCTGCTAATCTCACTCGACGGAGCTGTTTACCTAAAGTTAATCTGAGCCTCTGGATACCTAGCAATTTTTTTTCCATTTGTGTACAGTACTTACTGAAATAAGATTACATAGAAAAGCTCAAAACATAGCTTAAACAGGGCATCGATCCCGGTGACTTGATATACCGGTGTCATGTGCGCAAGCTTTTACACAGTCATGGCAAAAAAAATCCTGCAACTTGTAGTAGTTTTTTTGAACGTTTGTTAGGTTGACCTTCTGCCACTTGTGGCAGTCTTTTTGGATGTATGTACGTACGCCTCCTGCAACTTATGTCAGTCATTTTGGATGTCTTAAGTAGTCCTCCTGCAACTTGTGTCAGCCTTATTGAATGTATGTAGGTGTAAACCTCATGCAAGTTGTAGCACTTTTTTTGAACGTCTGAAGGCCGAACGGCTGAAAAAATATGCAATCCCAAAGACAGGTGACAACAGAAAATTCGAAATCCCCTTGTGTGTGTAGTGGATAGGTGAGCACGCATGATAATGGTGAAGAAATGGGTTTTATTCCCAGCCCCGTTTTGTTTCTGATGATGTTTTCTCTAACTTCTGGTTTCCATAGAAATTTTTAAATACCTACCAAAATAGCTGATCAGTTCAGAACTGGATACGCAAGTTTAAAAATGAACTAAATATTAAAGCCCATTATGTATTGAACGTGAACTATCTCTGTTTAATTTAAAGGTAATTGCGTCTTGTCCCTGTGATCAAAATTTGATAGCGGTTCTCTAATACCTTAATTCCGACGTGCAACGGTTTCGTGATAATTTATGCAAATACCTTGTTGCAGTATACAGATTTTAAACAGTACGTTGTAATTTTGACCTGCAACTGCCGTGACATTCAATCATTCGATCATAAACGGATCACTCACCTAGATCAGTTGAGTAAAGCAGAACGAGTTTCATACTAATCCATGGTCTTTTTTATTTCAAACAGCAATTTTGGTTTTGAAAGTACGGACACATCGCACAATAATCACTAAATAAAGTTCTGTGTACTGTGGGAGTATTCAAACGAACCTTTGAATTCTTGTTACCCCGTATCACGTACCGTAAAATTATTCCAACAACCTAGAATACTAAATAAGAACCTACGTGTATAATAACAGATCAAGACTTAAAAATAAACGGGAAGAAATTTTAACTAACTTTTTGAGTTAGGATGCACTGACTTTGGTGTAATGCTACGGCTCGTGACAAGGAACGTCATAGATTCGGGTTCGATTCCAGGAGTTAGTCGTGATTTTCTGGTTTTCTGCGCATTCTTGTTATTAACCCCCGACCCAAAACGAGGGATGTTATGAGTTTGACATGTGTGTCTGTGGCATCATATCATAACTCCCAAACGGATAAACCGATTGCAATGCAGTTTTTTTAGTCGAAAGCTAGTTTAATCGAGATGGTTCTTAGCTAAGTTTCATCAAAATCGGTTTACCCGTTTTTGAAATATTGAACTTTGAAATTACAATGTCGGAGGTTTTTCAACTTTTCTAAGTTGGTTAGGTTATTATTCATTTATTTATTTAATTGCACAGTACATTAAATTAACTAAAGTAAATCTGGGTACTCAAAAGTATATAATTAAAAGTTCAAACAGGCACGCTTACCGATTATCCCCAGGGACGATTGCACCACCAGAGGTATCACTCGCGCGTTCGTTGCCGTAACAATGACGCTGTAACTTGCAACAATGAGAATTTAGTCTACATTTCATAGACAATAATAATGAAGTGCAGTTATTGAAAAAATCACCTAAGTCGACGATATTTTTCTCAGTTGGCTCTAACACTGATGAAATAAGGTCATTCACCGTTTTCTCTAGACAAGTAGTAGTATGGGATGGTGGTAAAAAGGATTGGCAGGTAAAATCCGATCCTAACCGCCAAGCTGGTCAGGACCCTATGAGAAGCCTTGAGTCGGTCCACTTCTAACTAAAAACTCAAAACCAGCAGCTTCTCTGGCTGATTTTTTAAACCTCAAATTTCGAAATTCATAAGACACTAGAACCCAGTGACCGTACAGTAATATCTCCTTAGATTACCCATTTAGATTTATATTGTAAGAGTAAACTATCTCAAATAATGTATCTTAAGCCGCCGTAACACAGCTCAGATTGGGTTTGGGTAAAGTAGGGCTTGTAATGAAAGCTCTGTTGTTACACGTCCGGGAATGATAAAGTGTACTCTACGAGAATGTAGGAAAGTATTCCAGTGGAATTAGAAGGAATGTGCGAAATCGGGACAAGTGTGGCGTCGAGGTCAGGGAGGAAAGTAAATCTTGGCTTAGCAGCCGACATGAGTTGGGGACGTTGTGTTTTGGTCGCTTGCACAGTTGTAGGCTTTGTATTTTTTAGGTTGCTACAAATTGTTGAATAGTCTAATGTTCAGGAAATGGAAGAGATTTACATTAGACCAAGCATTTTTAACCTATACTTCTAGTCTATTTAAGTCGAAATTGAGTGCTGATTACATAGTATGAAACCAAGCAACTGAAAATATGGAGGTAAATCTTTTCAGCATGTAAATGACATAGATGATTGCTTATGAATTGGTGCTAATATTATGTATTGTGGTTGTAGTGTGGATGTCTTTGTGTACTCCAAATTAAATTATGGATAATATTTCCGCTACGACTACATCTATTACTCTCAGAAACATGCTAGTATACATCGTACTATTATGTATTCCGTGACATCACCGGGCGAGAGACTACCAGTGTATAGTTTAAGCTTACTGCTTACAGCGGGCGTCGGTCAAATCTTATGCTAAGCAATCCTCTGTCCCTACACAATACATAATAATCAATTGACTACTGTAATTATGTTACAGTATATCTTTACATAGCCCTAGCCAAAGAAAGATAATGGAGAGGCATTTGAAGAAGATAATTTACATAAAGATAGAGTAGAACGCGTCCCTTCTGGCTTCCTAATGCTTAGTAGTTTTAAGTCGTTCAACTTTAGTTGTTATAACATCTGGTAAACATGCTTGCTCTGTCTGTCTCTCTTCCTAGGAATATGTTAGACAGAGGCACGCATACTACCCATTCTGTTTATATCTGTGTACACTTTTTCTCGGCCCGCATCTCTCGTGCCGCTGTCAAGGCCCCTTTGTAAGACCGTGATAAGAAACAATGTTTGTGTTGTATTAAAGAAGCCTACGGTCCCGGAATTTGGGACCGCCATTTTGCTTTTCGCCTTTTCGCCGTTGATTCTCATTTTTTTAATTGTATGCGTTATCTCTGTGTGTGATAGAGATGTTAGTGATGAGAGACATTTCGACCATAATGCTAAACGATTCACGTAGAGCTTCGTTCTTGATTAGGTACAATTTCATTGGCATTTTTTTTGTAATCAGGATAAACAAGGCATATTCCAGCTCTTAAGTTTAATAGTCTACCTATAAAGGTGTTTTCCAGCCCTCAAAACGTATTGTTCGTTTAAAGAGTGTAACTACGGCGTCACTGATAGGTCGACTTATCTGCGGTTTCAAGCAAGGTTACCACTCTAAAGAACTCTGCATTCATACTCGACTATCTAGCAATTCCACGGTACGCTTATAGGTATTATCATCTGGCCATCTCCGTTTCAGTATTACCTCTGCTTTAAAATTGCCAACTATTCTCGAATGTTCCGAGCCCTCTTCAGCCATACAATTGCAACGATTCCTTCTCAAAATACACTTACAAGGACGATACCGGTTCTCGAGGAAAATCGGTCGATTTGGCTAACTTTAGAAATGTGCAGAATTGACGAGATATTTTACAAGTGTGTGAATGCATTCGATGACCAAGAATGGTGTCCCATGTGTGTGTATTATTACGGCCGATACCATACTGCATACAGTTTTAACAATACATCTCGTTCGCTATTGACTGATTTATTCTATAATCAATATTCACTGGGTCTAAATAATAGCTCGGCTTTATTTACCAGTCAGCGTTATTCGGAGAAAAGTTGAACCGATTGTAATAAAACTTAGCTAAGAACCATTGCGGTTACATTGTCTTTTTGTTAACTATATGAAACCCGGGTACGAATTGGTCTATCCGTTTAGGAGTTACGATGTCACAAACACACAGATACACGCATCAAACAAGATTCCCCTTATTTTGTGTTGGGGTTAAAACTATACCCAATTGAAGTTTTTAAATAATGTACATTTAGGTTCTAAGTGCCATATAGTTAACTTCATAAAATTTTCAGAAGAACCGCCTCGACCAGTTAAGTGCAGTGTGGTCTTTTATGAGAACATTCTTACGCAAGTTAAATGCTGTTGTAGCAAAATAAAAGAAAATTACAGCTAGTAATGTAGTGAATGGCCTCTGTAAAAATTTACTGTGTCCCTAGATACCTAAATGCGTTAAATTTCGAGTTAATAATTAAAAAAGGTAAATAATTTTGTTCAATTAAAACAAATAATCATAAATCTATACCTATAAAACAGTACCGTGACTGACTGACTGACAGTCAACGCACAGCCTAAACCACTGGACCTAGAGACTTGAAATTTGGCACACATATACCTTGAGTATCCCAGAGGTGCACTAAGAAGGGATTTTTCGAAATGCCCACGGTATAGGGAACTAGCCCATTTTGAAATATTTCACGGGGCAAAGCCGCGGGGCATAAGCTAGTTAAGTATAACAATATAGACAGACTTAACCTTTTCTGGCAAATTTTGATCTTTAACACTATTCCTTGTTAAAAATCATCATCATGTCAGCCGAAAGACGTCCACTGCTGGACATAGGCCTCCCCCGCGGCTCTCCACTCTGACCGGTCTTGTGCTTTCCGCATCCACCGCGGTCCCGCGATCTTAACTAGGTCATCGCTCCATCTTTTTGGTGAAAATAATCCACTGAAAATTTTACTCTACGAAAACTAACCCTACCTTTATACATTGCGGGTTACTAACATAGGTTTTATGTTATAAGTCACTCAAGACCCGCAATGTACCTATTGCTAGTCGGATGATTTTGTTCGTATTGTGAAAAGACGGCTTAAGGCAAATGTCCCTGTGCCCGACACTGCCCCGATAGTTGGCACCTTCAATCTTAATATGTAGCAATAGAGATGACAAGCAGGGTGTCAATTATTGGAATTAAAGTGTCAATTATTGGGAAGTTTACGTTATTACTTTTCTAAACTTTCTGGCCTCTTGAATTCCGACATCATAAAATATGTAAAGGCTAATGCCACTAGAATATAAATGTGAAATTGGGAGCCAGATTAGGGAATTTTTATTTTGCCGACAAAACTGATGAAATCTAAACAGGTGCCAACTTTATGCTAAGGCTTTCTTTCTTAGCCATAACGTAACTTGTGTGTTTAAAGGCGCGATAGTTTTAATTATATTTTTAATAAACTCACCGAAACATGAATACACAGAAAAAAACCCAGAAAAATACCAACCCCGGGAATCGAACCCGGAACCTCGACACTCCGGGTCGCGTGCCCACCCTTACATCAGAATTGGTATAAGAATTGGAATTGTAAGGGTGGGTACGCGACCCGGAGTGTCGAGGTTCCGGGTTCGATTCCCAGGGTTGGTATTTTTCTGGGTTTTTTTTTCTGTGTATTCATGTCTCGGTGAGTTTATTAAAATTATAATTGATACTCACGGGAAGACCGTAAAAATAAAAATTAATTGGAAAAAATAATAAAAAATTCAAAAAGATTTTCCAATTGAGATCATGCGCGATTTTTTTGTTCGAAAATCGCAGTGTTAGACGCATGCGATCAACTTTTGCCCTTTTTCTTCAATGCTGCGTTCACCGCGTAAAACAGTTTTTGGTATTTAGAAAAAGATTATCAGATGTAAAATGTTGTGCGTCAAACGCATTGCGCTTAAACGTAGCGCTATTGCATAACCACGCCCTTTAGATAAGTATTCGAACAGAACAGGGTGCATGAAATCAAAATACGATTTAGTCAAACCGGAGGAACCAATTCGAATTTGGCATGAACATAAAAAGCGCTTACCAGATAAAAAATTAAATACTTATTTTATAAGATGGTAATACAAGGTTGTTTTTTTATGAGTTTATTTGCCGTTCGGGTCCCTCGCAAACGAACGCGGACACCGTTACAATTATCCTAATAAAAATACTTCTCAGCCTACGCACGTTCACATCTTTTTTGGCACGAGATGAATCCTCAAACTAATTTAAACATCAAACGAGAACAAACAGCCTTCAACAGGACGTTTGCCGGTGAATCAGAGCAAAACGACACGAAAAAACCCCAATGCCTATTTAGTCGGGGCCAGGCTTAGAGTACTGAACGAACCAGAGAAGGCAACGACAGGGCTACCCCTTTGGCAAAATATACAGCGTGTGTAGCCTATAGACAGTTGATGATGATGACTATATCTCCCGGGTGGAGCCAAGGCCCGCTGATGTCCGTCTCCACTCCTCCCTATCCTGCGCCGCCTCCTTCACATGACCCAATGAACATGGACAATTAAGGAACAATAATGTATTAATGTAGTAACGATTTTATAATGATGTAGAAACTCAAATAGCAGAACATAAAAACAAAAAAGATTAGATTCCCACAATCAAAGTCAAAGACATGAATCCGCGCAAAGTTGCAAAAATATGTATTACATCACCCTTACCGTCGCAGTAATAAGGTCTGTATAGACATTTTTGGGACTCTGTGGTGTATACATATTGGGGACCTTGAGTTGACCCTCAAATAATCGCGAAATGTTAATCTTAGTCATCTTCGATGTCTGCTCATGTCGTGCGTGAATGAGAATTTGATTAATATTTCAGATGAGTGCGCTCGCTGTTTCTCCCCCATCGAAAGTGACAGATTTTTTCGTATAGAAAATTTCGTTTAACATGAAACTACCGGGAGACTCAATCATAGTGAAATAAAACGGATCACCCACGTATATAAGTCGAGTTTAGCCAGACATGTTTCGGACTAATTCGAAGTCCTTCCTCTGGGAGCGCACGACCCAGCGGCAGCGAGACCAAGCGCTGGGTCGCGCGCTCCCAGAATAAGGACTACGAATTAGTCCGAAACAAGTCGCGCTAAGCTCGACTTATATACGTGAGTGATCCGTTTTATTTCACAAAAAAAAATACGGAAAATACGATTTAATCGTTGCGCATGACGACTCCATTCAGTATGTTGCTCTAAGGTGTAGGGCTATTTCAAAGACACGCAAATATTTACCATCGCTGGCTCGGGTCTGTTGACCGGCCTGAATTACCGGTATCACGGGGTATTTGCTTTGCAATGCCGGTATACATTATAAAGGGAAAACATACGTTTGAATCAAACTTGCATGTGGGCGTGCTTTGCAGTTATTAAATTTCGAAATTACTTATTTTAACTACTTTCTATATACCTATACAAAGTACTTGTGCAAAATTCATCTAAAATTATTACAAACTTCACGCCAGCAACATTATTAGTTCCTGGGATAACTTAGCAGTGACGGAAAGACAGATTTACTTAGTCACACCATGGTTGGATTGGGTTTCTTTTTTTTGGTTCGGAACCCAAAAAAGAACTGTTGGTCCATTCATATCTTAACAAAACATTAGGCAGCGGTTAAGTCACTTTTAATCAAAACATTGGCCAGTAGAAAACACCTACGTTTTCTAAAACCAAGTAACATTGAATCGTTGATTTACTTTTATTCCCAACCCGCAATAATATCTCCCTGAAAAGGTTTAAAAGTACGAGAGGATTTTTAATTTGGCTGGAAACAGAAGCAAAGCAACTCCTTAACATCGACGTAAGAATGGATGAGCGGATATTGCCTGCTTATTAATTTCCGGATAAATGAGGACCTTCATATTCCTTTTCCATTTCTCCCGAGTTTTTTAAAAGTTTTTATCTTAAATCACAAAGTAAAGGGATGTTGATAGATGTTACATAAAAATAACACCTAAGCGATTTGGCACCTTATTTCCTTTGCGTCCGGTGGAATACAAGAACGTATTCTTTCATCAACTAAAGTAGGTAAATCTGTGAAGTAATTTCTCATCCATAATAATTCGTAAATAATTCGTAAATAAATTCAAATTCTGACAATGCCATTTCAAACTCCCGAAACATAACAATTGATTTCATCCTCCCGAAAGATTAAGGACGGAATTTCCGAGATATTTAAAGCAATTACATTGAATTCCGGATGAAATACCCAGAAACAAGAGCCTTCACGTTTCAACAGTTCATAAATGATAATGAGTGAATTATAACAGCTCTTGACTCCGACTTGTAAATAATTGAACGTTTTTGTCTCAAATTAATAAATAAGACGGCGGTGTTCAGGTTTACGGGGCAGTTCGTGAAGTTATGTTTTATCAGTGGTCAATTTATTTTGTAGTATTTTACTTAGCTTTATTTGGTAAAACAGATAGGACACATTTGAATAAAAGCGATACACTCTTTTTCTTTTGGCAGTCAGTCAGTCGGTAAAAATGAAAAGAAGTGGTAGTTTCAGACGAAATTTAAAAGCATGCTGTGCCATGTGTACCATTTTAGATGGAAAAATGGAAGGAAAGAAAGGAAGAGGTCGACCTAGGCGAAGCTACGGACCAGTTTAGGGAGAAGGCCGGTGTCGTGTCGTATCGGGAGGTAAAGGAGTTGGCTTATGAGAGATGAAGTTCGATGATGATGAATATTCAAATTAAAATTCGCTATATAGCGAATACCGTCAATCAATTTAAATATTCTGTGGAAAATATCCACAAGTGCCCTACACTGGACATTATAAAAAATTTGGTTTTGTACAAATTGAACGGATTTTCAATTAAAAAATCGTAATCGATACCTAATAATAATCGTATCTTTTTTAGGGTTCCCTACCTCAAAAGGAAAAAACGGAACCCTTATAGGATCACTTTGTTGTCCGTCTGTCTGTCTGTCTGTCTGTCTGTCTGTCGGTCTGTCTGTTTGTCGAGACCCTTTTTCTCTGGAACGCGTGGAGGTAGCATGCTGAAATTAATATAAAATACTCAAGCCTGCGGTCCCTTGAAGCCGTGAAAAAATCAACCTTCTAAGTCAACGCAATCAAAAGATACAGTCATAAAAAAATCTATTTCCATACAAATTGCCGATTTCCAAAAACCTAAAGGGTACTTCCAGATGTCCTAGAAACTTGAAATTTGGTATGAAGGTAGCTCTTGTAGCACAATCACTCCGAAAAGTCTCAAAATCTTAAATTTTTACGTCTGTCTGTAGATTTCGCAGACCAATATAAGTTGACCCCACACTGCGTATATTTTGCTTAAGAGCAGGGCTCTGCTAACACTGGACTTTTTAAAACACTGGAGAAAAGCGTTAAAATCTTTCTACGGAACCCTTGTGCGCAAATCCGACTCGCACTTGGCCGGTTTTTTTATATACGATAGCTCTCTAGGCTTGCAACTCATCTGCAAACCCGCCGGGGTTGCGGGATGCTGGTGTCTATGGGCAGTGGGCAGTGGTGATCACTTCCCATCAAGTGACCCACTTGCTCGTTTGCCTTACTTTTCGTATAAAAAAAATAGAAAAGGACTATGTTCAACAATCCGCCATTTCTGTAACCGACCAACTCCATTACCTACACCTGATTCCACAGATCTTGTTTGCTCTTGTATACAGGTACACGTAACAGTCGTGTCCCTAACATAAGTATTCACTTTTCTATGTATACAGTTAGTAAGGAAAATTGGATACTTATGTAAGAGAACCCATCCTGCCTACCTAAATAGGCTTGCGTTTGACCACAATCACACCTGATGGTGGACGAAGAAGTGATCTAAACTAGAGCACACTTGCCTAGTAAATGCTCATTCAACCTTTTATTCACTTATTCAGAATTAAAGCAACAAGGGGAAAAATCTAGGTAGCACTGTCCGAGAGTGTTTGCTCTTGAAAATTTGATCACGTTAAGTGTAGGGCACTTAGGGGCCTAAAAGTAAGTACATAAAATATAAGCACTTCGAGTGTAATTTGAAAGCTTGCCCTCTACGCACGGGTTAGCTTTGAATTTATTCGTCACAAATTGGGTAACATTTTATTAAACTTCACTCGTAAAGACCTTATGTCAAAGAATAAGTATACTAACGTAGCAAGTATACTAACGTAACGACACTGATGCATGTGTGCAGTAAATGACCTCGCGGCTGTGTGTGCGTTTCGGGACACGAGCGGGGATGAGCGCGGGGCGCGAGGGTGTGGATAGGCGATCGGCGGTCGCCACGGTACGGTAGTGACGCGTCTGTGCCTATGGTGTGTTTTGTTAACTTAAGGTCTTGAGAGCGATTTTTGATTCTCTGGTGGCTGTATAGGCACATTAATAGGTCTGATGATAATGCGAATAATGTGCCGTTGATAAAAGAGCTAAACTAGATTTGGAAGTTTTCGTCATCGTCATCATCATTATTTCCTACTGCTGGGCAAAAATGTTCCTTGTGTAGAGGTGTATACATTTAATAAAAAATATCAAAACCTTTTTTTAAGTTTAATTTATATTTCAAATAGTGTATCGGTCATTAAAACACCACTTAGTTGAAAGCTTCGATGTGTGCGGAAGATTCTAAGCTGAGCTAAGCAAAACTCTTAAGTCAACTTTAACCTTACTTTAACTTTTAATGCTGTGGATCTTTTACTTTTTACTTAAGGGCTAAATAGCGTGATATAGATAGCTTTGATTTTAAAAACTCTCATTAATTTATAATAAAGAGTATTTTAAATAACACTGGCATCGTCAATTCCAAACCAAATCAGATATTTGAAATGAAATGACGCCCATTTACCTAATTGATTAAAATCTTATTTTAACTTAACGCAGCTAATTATACAATTAAACAGTGAATCAAACTACAAAAATTCTACTGACAAAAAGTCTGTAAAATACACAAATCTTTACCTATTTGATTCAACTGACAGCTCGACAAACAGCAAATAATCCAACCAAAAGTAACTACTACTTACTCCTAACTTCATACAAATCCTAACTTCATACAAATTTTCGAACTCCAGCTTCAAAGTCCAATCTTTCTATTTTCAGTCCATATCTCCCCGACCTACATCATAATATGTGGCGCTATCTCACTTCCCAAATAAAACATGATTATGCAAAGTTACCTGGCTACCTAAAAAGAGGTTCGGTTTGTGCCAGGATTTTCCGGGACATAAAACTTGGGACCAGAAGGCTGACAGCACGCCCCCCCGGTCTTACCCCGGCACATAATTTTTCAATTAGGATGAAATAAAATGTTAAGAACATTTCAACTTTTACGTAAATTGCTGGAGGATAGCTTTCGGTTATTTTGACGTTATTTTTACGCTTTGAAGCTTTGAAAAGCGTGTGGAATGGTTTGACTGGACTTATAAAAATGTTAAATCCAGTGCTACTTTCTTTAGATTTTTATGGTAATTTTATTAAGGTTCTGTTTTTTTTTCTAATGAAGGAGTTTGCGGTGGAAAACTACTAAGTTATTTTTATTGCTACGAAAATCAACGTTAACGTTTTTATGTACACATTGGTTAGGTTAGGTATGTCATTAGATTTATGTAGCACTTGATAGACATTTTTGGGTTTTGTTAGGAACATTGATATGTTTAACAACATTTTCGGTATGTAAGTAATAATGTAATAATTTTATCTGTTAGTACTTACTAGTTACATAGGTACCTACTACGAGACTAGCTTTTACCCGCGACTTCGTACGCGCATAAACCCCGATTATTCTCTATACCGTCAGAATTTCAAAAAATCCGCCCTTAGTGCTTGATTAAGTCATAAAGGCAACCCCTGTGCAAAATTTCAGCTTTCTAGGGCCAAGGGTTTCGGCTGTGCGTTGTCTGTCTGTCACTAAGTCAGTAACGGAAGAGTTTTATGTACCTATATGTATATTGATTACCGTAAACGCATATAAGTCTTGGTTTTTGCACGAATCTTCTTTTTGTCAGGAGATACTTGCATGTTTTTTGTTATTTCTATTTCCTAACCCTTCCTTGTTTTACGCAATTCTATTCAATTCTTCGGGGAATACATCAGAGCCTTGTGTCCCTTTGACATTGACACCGATAACAATATCTCGTGAGCCTCAAAACTAACCTAATTTTGTCTGTATAAAACGAGCATTTTATTTGAACTGACTCGATGTTTGACAAAAAGTTTGAAATATACGGGAATAGGGACACACACAAGTTAGGTTAGAGCATGATGTTATATTTAAAATATGAAAATCCTTTGACGGAAACGTTTACCTTTGTCAAGGAATATAAAGAAAAGATGTAAGATTTCGAACATATTACGCAGGGTAGGGTTGTCTAAACAAATTGCTTAGAGCCTTTCTTAAGGTTGGCACCTAGTAAGGTAATTATATTGTGAAGTTAAAATTGATTTTTTCACAGCTACAAGAGACTGCGGGTTTGAGTAGGTATGTGATATTAATTTCAGCATGCATGCATCTACGTGGTCAAGAGAAAAAGGGTCTTAACAGACAAGCAGACGGAGAACAAAGTGATGCTATAAGGGGTCCGTTTTTCCTTTTGAGGTGCGGAACCCTAAAAATTTACTCTTTGACGCTGAAACAAACAGTCGTTAACGAAAAGCTGTCACCTTTGAGAATCACAACCCTGTGGAGTATACGGTCGCCGATATTTGACAGAGACTATCCCATTACACGATCAAAAATCATATTCTTGTATTAAAAGTAGATCGTTTTTCTGTACGTTGGCAACCCTGACTGACAGACGGGTTCGTAAGGTGTTTATTCGTACGTAAAATTCGATGCCCGCGGGCTACCATAAATCATCTCTATAAGTTATTGGGGGCCGGGTATCCAGGGCTGTGTCCCGGGCGTGTCAGTAAATTGGGATGGGCGAGTGAAAAAAATATTTGTATCGATGATTATGCTTGATAGGACTCTGTCGGCATCGTTTAAGGCGCTACCTATGGGAGCGGAGTTTATTCACACGAGCGGGACAACGTTATCCAGTAACGCGTGTGTCAATGGAAGGCTGGACTAGTCAAAATGCGGTCAATAAGCATGGCGTAAGCGCCGTGGTGCTTAAAAATGCTCTGAATAAGAAACTGAAGTATTGATTTGATTTTTGTCTTACCAAAAAGAAGAATCAATAATTAGGTTATTAAATTATCAAATCTTTTCGTTTTCGCAGTTACAATAATATTCCTTCTCATACCTCTTCACAAACGTTAATAAAGTGGCCAGGCAGATCAAATAAATAAAAAAAAACCATGAAACTTTTTAATACCGGAATGTAGGAATGCGCCCGGTTGAAACAGTGACATCTAGTAGACAAACGTGGGAACTAAATCTTCTTTGACAGCATGATCTAAAATACTGGGTAAAATATGCAAAATTCGGAAAATTTGACACACCTGGAAGAGAAGAGTTTTAATTTCGAAATGTTGATTCTAGGTACCTACTAATAATAGGTACATAGGTGTATTTGAGACATTGTATTTTTTACTGTTATGCAATTTGAAATTTTCAGGCAATTTAAAATCAACAGAGGCTTAAATAAAATATTGTTACCCGACTGCGAAACGCAAAGGAAGGTAATTTTCTAATTCTGACACTTTGAGGGTTAATTTTTCTACAATAGGTAAATGGTACAACCCAAGTTTCTACAGAGTTCTATGCCGAAATTATCGACATTTTGACATATCGATACGTTTACCCAAGCCTAGCAAATCCGACTATTCCGATTGGAAGCTGACAGCTTTTGTTGTGATACTTGTATGTAAATTTGTTGACATAAACAAGTGCTCGTAAAATATGAAGCGTATGCTTTGTTGTTTAGTTTATTGTGTGAAGTGAGCAGTTGGGGAGGAATCGTTCCTGTTTAACGACCTTGCTTGTTTGTCATCTCACTTTGCTTTTGAGCAAACAATCCGATCGTACGCGTATGAAAATAACCCTACACTAGCACTTTTAGGGTCTTTCATCTTAAAACAAAAAAATGAAGATCATCCCGCCATCTCCGCCTTGGTTTGCCGCGACCAAAAATATCGTAAAATCCTAGCTTAAGATACAAATAAATACAACTACGTAAACAATAAAAATAAATACTTAATCCTTGACATAGCCCGAAGAATTGCGAAACTTGAGTGGCAGTGGGCGGGGCACATTGCTCTCAGGACTGATGGCCAATGGGGTCAGAAGGTTCTCGAATGGTGTCCACGGATCGGGAGACGAGCTGTCCAACTGTCCAACAAGATTGACCGACGACCTGGTAAAAATTGCGGGATCGCGGTGGATGTGGAAAGCACAAGACCGGTCTGAGTGAACGTCTTTCTGCTGACATGATGATGATGATAATTGACCGAGCGAACGAAGAGATTCTCCGATTCAGCTTGAACAAGAATGTCTGTCTGGTTCTTCTCCTCTATAGGTGGCTTTTCTCAACAGATTTTCGTGAAATTTTGTGACCAGATTCGCTAAAATAATAGACTTTTTTGTCAACACATTTTATTTATTTTATATTATAAAAAAAGAGATCGCGAGATCTACAGCTCACAGAGCCACTAGTGATAGAAGTTGTAGGTAGCGTTATAATAAACACTGTAGGTTTATCGATACTTCATCAAGGTCGCAGACAAACAACGCAAAACCGCGTACAGGAATCCGAGTGTCGAATAAACCTGATTAATAATTTTCAGCGTATATAAACGCTGGCCTAGAAAGCCGAAGCTAAATTTAATTTGCGAATGTAGGCTGACACTTGATAGCGTTGGTTTGCAGCAGCAACGACATATTTAAACCGAATATTGCTGATAAAGTTAATACCGCGGATGATTTAATAAATCTATATGATTGCGACGGCTTTGCTCCAAAAATTCTGTATAAATAAAGTGAGGGTACGTACAATTTATGTGCGTAATTGACACGGGAATTTACTGTATTTTTTTCTCGTAGAGAACACGTGGTTTACACGTTGAAATATTTTTACCATAAAATTGCTTTACGTTAGCCTTCCGAAGCAGAATATCATATTCGAAACATAATATTTGCAAACGTTCATAGAAGAAAAACACGATATACCTACGTTAGGAATTAACAGACACGGCACAGAATTCAAACTATTCAAACTAATATTACAAATGCGAAAGTAACTCTGTCTCTCTGTCAGTTTGTTACCTCTTTTGAGAAAAACTGCTGAACCGATGATATCGAAATTTGGGAAGGAGGCGGCGGCTTCAACATTGAAACAAAGTAGGCTTTTCATCCCGCGAAATCGTAAAGTTCTTTTGAGAAAGCGATAATCTAATACGTACGCACACAAAGTCGCATTAGCTAGTTGATAATAATTATGTAGTAGTCCACTGACTTGGAGTTAGGCGGAACGGAGAAGAGCGCCAGTGGAAACGCACTTTTAGTCCGAACAAAAAGCAGTAGCGCATAGTTGGCAAGCTGAAATCAAAGGGGTAGACATCTCTGAACGACAGCCTTTGAGTCATGACGAACGGCCAGCAAAATTTATGGCATGACTCGCTCATAGTGTCAGTCCGAAACACGAAGTATGTAGACAGGAGTTGTCTGTAGCTTATCTTTGCACAGCATTTATCTGCCACTTTTTGTGGAAGCCGTATACAATTGTACACATTGTACGTACTAAATATACCAAAGGTTGTGCTATGGGTACTAAATAATTGATAAACATACTTATGGTAATTAAATACAATATAAAACATCCAAGTCTCGAGAACAAACATTGGTATTCATCATGCAGACATTTGCCCCGTCCGAGGATCGAACCCGGGGCCTCAAGCTTCGTAGTCAGGCTTTCTGATCACTGCCATCTGGTTGTCAAATGTAATCAGTGTGAGTTAAAATTTTTTGGAAAAGGGAAATACTCATGAAAGATCACCAGCGGCACAGCGAGGCATGGCACGTGAAAGCATTTATCATAGTATTTGAAGCCTGCCGTGGCATTGACCCCTATCCCAGCTGATGGAAAGTGCAGATAAGGCCAAATGTAGTAACTCTCTGATTCAGAAACAGCCTATTCACTATAACCTTGAGGAGACCCAGATTGTATCTCTCCGGAAACACAGACATTGATCTCGATTTCCATTCCTTGGCAGTGCGTATTTGTACAGATGAAACGAACAACTTCGTGCGAGCCTGTGATTTGTTAACAACACAATAATGGGCACAAGATGCTACCCCGTTCGGACGTCCGTCGTGAGAAACGCAGATTGAGGATAAAGGAGATCGTGAAATCAGATCGTGTTATTCCTGCGCACTCACCAAAATAAAAAGACAACAAAATACTACCTATCCGTTTTAAAATTTAAAAAGCAGGAAACCAGACTGCAATTCCAGGAAACAATGTACCCTTTGTAACTCCCACAAATAAGACGAATCCAACGTCACAAATTGAAATCCGTGAAATGGTTTAGGCTGTAGAGCGTGCCAGTGAATAAGATATTACATACATATACATAATTAAGCTCGAAAAACATAACACTTCTTCAGCAGGGTAAAAAAAACTTTAAAAAAAATCCTTTGGCCCCAGCGTGGCCTTTATCGTCTCCTATCATAACTGCTTTGTGTTAACGTTAAGAATTCGCATTGCCCGTTGCATATTCAGATCCGAATCGTTTATTCAGTATATTAGCTGCGACGGAAGCTGACCGGGACGGAGATGCATTGTGAAAGGGACACGGGAGGTTATTCAACATTAACGTTGAGTTACGTTGGTGGACACGAATGGGTAAACAGATCTTGTGGCCAGCCATGTTCAATTTTTAACCCCCGACGAAAAAGAGGGGTGTTATAAGCCGTTCTTGCGTTCAAAATGTTCCAAAGCGAATATTCTGATGTTTATATCAGTAAAAGCTACTTTATCTTTGATTAACAACAGGTTACTTTTTAACAAGGGATAGTGGAGAAATCCCACTGGACGATGACAAAGTTGCGGCCAACATCTAGTGATTAAATTACTACTTTCTTATCTTGTTAGAATTTCGTCATTCAAGACACGTGTCATTTTCCGTTTTTTTTATACGATGAGGAAGGCAAACGAGCAAGTGGGTCAAGGTGATAATAAGTGATCACCACTGCTCTAGACACCCGGAACCCCTGAGGGTTTGCAGATACGTCGCCAACCTAGAGATCTAAGATGAAATGCCTCTTGTGCCCGTAATTACACCGGCTGTCTTACTCTCCACACCGGAACACAACAGTGCAAACATGTTGCTTAGCAGCAGGATTAGCGAGTAAGATGGTGGTAGCGATCCGGACGGACCTCGCACAGGGCCCTACCACCACCTACCTAGGCTTAGTAAAAAATTCGTACTAAGAACTTCGTCATTCTACGAATAAACAAAGTGTTTTAGCAAGACGTGAATTTAAAAAAACCGGACAAGTACGAGTCGGACTCGCGCAAGAGGGTTTTGTATAAATATTTTAACGTTTTTCCCCAGTGTTTTAAGAAGTCCAGTGTTAGCAGAGCCCTGCTCCTAAGCAAAATGTAAGAAGTGTGGGATCAACTTATGTTTGTCTGTGAAATCTACAGACAGACATAAAAAAATAAGATTTTGAGAATTTTCTGACTGGTTGTGCTACCTTCATACCAAATTTCAAGTTTCTAGGACAACTGGAAGTACCCTTTAGGTTTTCGGGGTACAGCAATTTGTATGGAAACAGCCTTAATGACTATATCTTTTGATTGCGTTGACTTAGAAGGCTGATTTTTTCCCAGCTTCAAGGGACCGCCGGCTTGAGTATTTGATATTAATTTCAGCATGCTACCTCCACGTGTTCCGGAGAAAAAGGGTCTTGACAGACAGACGGACAACAGAGTGTTCCTATAAGGGTTCCGTTTTTTCCTTTTGAGGTACGGAACCCTAAAAAGCCGCAAAGCCAAGTTTGGGAACACTCGCGGCCGAAGTTTGTCGCTGATTTGAATAACAAGAGAATCCTTTTTCATTGTGCCGGCTTCATTTTCAACCACTATTTAATTTTATGTAGGTATCTACTGTGTGCCTTTAGATATCTTATTTTTGCTAAGTAAGCAACGACGTAGCTTTTAAGGGTAAGGGGTTGTAACGGTAAAACTGTACTTCTTACTGTACTTTTACTGAAGCGTATATTTTAACTTTTTGTTAAATTCTCAGCTTACAGGTCAAGTTCAAATTAGCGATGGTGGATGGATTAGACATTAATTTCAGGTTTTAGCCCCTACGTTAATCTACTACTAATATTATGTTAGATTCAATGATTATAATAATATTCTAAGTTAGTTATCACATGGAGTTAACCAGGTGTACGAAACTTTGACGAAGTTGAATGTTTATTTCAACAGCAGGTATATCTAAGGTTGGCAGCCTAATTTTAAGTATGAGATTCAGTAAGAGACTCGTCGATAAATATGTACGATCAAATGCAAAGATATGTATCGAATGAATCCACCACAACAACAATACCACAACCTTAATTCGCTAACATAAGTTTGGACATAATTCTGTTGATGTGACAATTGACAGCAAAGCTTGTACTATGGGGACGCATAAACATACCTTTATAGATAAATACGTAGTTAAATAAATGCATATTGAACATCCACGTCGCGAGAGCAAATATTCGCGTCAGGAATACCATCTGCCCCGACCGGGAATCGAACCTGGGACCTCAAGCTTTATAGTCAGGGTCTTTGACCACTAGGCTCATCAAAGGTCGTGTAGAGTCAACAAGACCTTAACTAGAAATTAACCTAACAGTATTCATCATCATCATCATATTTACCTCCCACTGTTGGGCACAAGCGTCCTCTCAGAATGAACCCAGTGCTGATTGGGAACTTCACACGTACCAATGGGCATAGCAGGAGTGGCGAGGCTTCCTCATGATGTCTCCTCATCAAAGAACGGAATAACGCACGACCTTTCTGCTTGAGAGGCCTTAAGTCAAACCGCTAGGCTACTACAACTGGTCGCTGCAGTATTACCAAACAGCACAGTAAACTAATTTCTTACTCAGCTTCACACGACACGGAGTGCTTCGCATCAGACAGCCTAGTCGGAAGTCGAGACCTTAACAAATCGAGTTATGCAGCGGCGACTGCATTGTTAAAAGGAATCTCGAATCAAAGCTAGAAGCCAGCTACAGATAGCTACAGCTTGACATGGCTACATAGCTACAGCATACACACATGCATCCAAATACAATGCCGGTGTTAAAAGGGATGTGAAAACTGAAAACTTTATACTTCTTATATACAGTAATTTATCAGGCAGTGAGACTTTATTTAAATTGGAACCGTTAAATCAAGATGGCGGCTCGCAAATCCCCAACTCTTAGATGGATATACAAATTAATTACGTCGATATAGACAGATTAAAATCTTGAGAAAAAATTCAAGACACCTACCCTAGGGTACCCTAGGGTTCCCTAGCTAGAGTCTAGATCCTGCACGTCAAGTGGTGGAGTGTTTTTAGGGTTCCGTACCTCAAAAGGAAAAACCGGCCAAGTGCGAGTCCGACTCGCGCACGAGGGTTCCGTAGAAAGATTTTAACGCTTTTCCCAGTGTTTTAAGTAGTCCAGTGTTAGCAGAGCCCTGCTCCTAAGCAAAATGTACGCAGTGTGGGGTCAACTTATATTGGTTGTGAAATCTACAGACAGACATAAAATTTTAAGATTTTGAGACATTTCCGAGTGGTTGTGCTATAAGAGCTACCTTCATACCAAATTTCAAGTTTCTAGGACATCTGGAAGTACTCTTTAGGTTTTTTTAAATCGGCAATTTGTACGGAATGGATTTTTTAATGACTGTATCTTTTGATTGCTTTGACTTAGAAGGTTGATTTTTTCACGGTTTTAAGGGACCGCAGGCTTGAGTATTTGATATTAATTTCAGCATGCTACCTCCACGCGTTCCAGAGAAAAAGGGTCTTGACAGACAGACACACAGGCAGACAGACAGACAGACAGACAGACAGACAGACAGACAGGCAGACAGACAGACATAAGTGATCCTATAAGGGTTCCGTTTTTTCCTTTTGAGGTACGGAACCCTAAAAACGGATCCCTTATAGGATCACTTTGCTGTCCGTCTGTCTGTCTGCCTGTCTGTCTGTCTGTCAAGACCCTTTTTCTCTGGAACGCGTGGAGGTAGCATGCTGAGATTAATATCAAATACTAATAATTCCTCATGCACACCACAATCACATTAAATTCCTATTCTAATGTCACTTATCAACTGTATGTATTCTAGCCTTAATCTCAAGCCAGTTGCAATTTACTACGCAAACGTCCGTGGTCGGTCTGTAAATTGGTCGGCTAATGAAACTAGACGTATCACTTGGGACACAAAGAACTTCGTCGTTTTGAGTGATGAGTTTTTTGAAGGACCTTATTTCATCCAGAGAGTAGGTATCGCGTAACGTGAGTCGCGTTGGGTTTGCATAAAGTACGTTGATTAATCTATCAATAATATTCAGAGAAACCTTCATTGGGACATTGAAGCTAAGCAAAGAAACTCAACTGATCATCATTACTTAATTGAAAACAAAACAATGATGTAATTTTACTTATAGATATTTTTTTTTTATTGGCGCAAGACCTTGATTTTTACTATTTACGAATAGAAGATGAATGGAGACTGTAATTTAATCAAGTTTGATAAGTACAAGTTTTGAACGCGACAAAAGAAACTTACCTCGTTATTTTGAAAAGTTATGTTCTTGATATTAATCGAATTGAGTTTGATTAAAATTGATTGATTAGTTTAATAACTTGCTTTGACAGATTTTTCGTACAATTTACAAATTTAGAGAACCTTTTGCTGGTACATTCAATCAACATATTTAGTCGGATTCTCTGTTCGTAGCCACTACTGCCTACACGCGTAACGTTGACAATGAAAGTGGATTTCAATACCTCAAGCAATTCTCTATTAAGTCTGTCCATGGAGCCATAGTTAGAATAAGTTTATGTTCATTACCCCTCAGTTATACCGGAACAAAGTCATTTTACTGCTTAGCGGTGGACGGTTGACAGAAGCCATTTTGAATGCCAGCCGGGAAGGCAGGGATGGGACATTCTAAAACATAATATTAATAGACTTAGTTTTCTTATTTATAAGTATGGAAAGAATAAAGAATAAAGAATATTTGTATTGTATTTGTATTGTATTGAAAGTTATTGAACATTTTGGCTTCTTTAAAAAAGACACAGTATGCTGCACAAATGAACGTTTTTTTATATTGTTTAGTTTTCTATGTACCTTACTACATAAATGCGTTCATTTTAACGTCAATGATTTAAAAAAAAATACTTAATTCTAGTACAACACAATTCTGTGGTGTAGTTTCATCCCCTATACTTAGTTTCAATTTATTACATATTATCCGAATCTAAAATCAAAAGTTTGCTTTTAATTCTTGAGGCAAACAATAGTTGAATATTCTCCTCAAATATTCTCTGTTCTTTGTACCGGTACCAATGTACCGTAAAAGTCCGACAAAGGGCCAACTCCTTAACAGGGAAAGGGCGAATTCAATTGTTCCATATCACACACCTTTTCAAGTTTTCCAATTAGAGAAACTTGTGTCGATGTGTCGGAGGAAAGACTTAACTAGGCCGAGTATTACAGTGAGTGAAAATACTTGGTATTAAGTTTACAGTAAAATACTAGGTTATTAAAGTTTTAGGTCCATTCTGAAATTTTATTCTGAAGTCGAAATCACAGTATGGAGCTTTTTTTAACCCGACCTCCACCAGAAAGGCATTATGCTTTTGAAGTACAGTTTTTGTTCTTTTAAAATGATTATAAACGTTTTTCTGAATAAGAGCAAAACTTAAACTAACCACTACTAGGTAAAGGCGGAACTAAAAGTTACACACTTTCAAACGAAAATTCTAAAACTTATACTTACCTTATAGATAAATTGACATAGCCCGACGACAGTCTGTCTAATATTAAACTGAGACAAAATGTCATTGAACTTAGTAAGATGTGTGCAAGATTGCAAAAATTTTTACTTTTTGGACCTATTTTTTATCTATGGTTCTTAGTATGACTTTTTATTACATTTTTGTTTACATACAAGACCAGTGCCTTTTACTTAATTAACCCCAAATAAAATGAATAATAGTAACGAAGATAATTGTCAAAGAAGAGCGTGGGGCATAAGATAAAGTTGGGTTTAAATGGGGTTTGCAGGTGGTAGGACCTTGAGTGATGACCGCCCAGATCGCTACCATCGTCTTACTCGCTAATCCCGCCACCAAGCAGCAGTGCTCGCATCACATGTTCCGGTGTTGAGTGTGAGACAGCGGAGGAATTCATCTTATTGCACCTTCACCTTGCATCTTATTTAGCCTTTTGGGTTGGCAACGCATCTGCAATCCCTCCTGGATGGGCAGTGGTGACTTACCATCAGGGCATCAGGTGACCCATTTGGTCGTTTACCTTTCTTATCGTCAGGGAGCGAAGCTTTGATGCCGGTGACGTCATTATGATGCAAATTGACATATACCTAGGGTGTTTTTATAAAATATACAACTTTCTGATAAATATGACGAAGACAGTTAGGTGATAATGTTTTTATAAGTACTGGCCGTCTCAAGTGTCAATAAAATACCCGTCAACTAAAGAGGCCAATAAGTTGTTAGTGATTATCTATAATCTACATAAAAACACTCTGTATGAAGCTTGACGTCATACGGCTGTCACCGGCATCAAAGTTTCGCTTCCTGCTTATCGTATAAAAAATGAGAGCTAGTTTGACTTCCCACTCTACAATAAAAAGACAAAACAATCATGTACCTATAAAAGTATTCGTCCCCAAAGTATTTTCCTACACGCCTCGTGAAATGCCCTTACACTCAACTTGTAACTTGTAACGTGTTGCGAGATAATGCGAACATCTGTGACCCTACAAAAGACAACTTTGCTCACAACATTACATGGGCCGCAGTTTTAGGTACGAATTAGACATATAATTGAATGGGGGAGCTTGTGCTGATTGTGGTATCATTTTGATACGAATAAATTTGTCTTGGAAACAGAGCATGTTGGAGGGATTAACTTCAAAAGTATTTATCTTGATATGTGTATTTATATTAATGGTTCCTCTGATGTGTCCTTTTTGTTGCGGTTTGGTGTAATGTCGGCGATAACATTATCTGTACAGATTCATAAGTTCCTTTTTGTTTGCTTTATTATAATTATCATCTCCAGTCACACTACTAGGAAAAGGCTTTCACTTAAAATGAGATTAGAAGGCTTTATGCCGGAGTACGAGTAGTTGGTATAATTACAATTACAACAGTGTTTTATTTATTTTTTCAGATTTGAACGTGCAGAACTTTTAATAGAGGTAAGCACTGCGAAGAGTTACATACTTAAGCCTTAGAAATAAAACTCGCGTTATCAAAATCACTTACACCCCGAAAATCTCAAAGAAACTTTTGCCTGAAAAACCGGAGATCTCTCCATCGCCTTTTTCGGGGGCGTTCGGGTTACACTGAAGTTCTCGCATAATTTTATTTTTCAACTCGTCACGGCGCGGCCGGGTGGAACTTTTTGATTTCTTCTTTGCCCGTTTACTATTTTTTTGGCAAGTTTTTTCCAGTCGGACGCGATAAATAAGAGGTTGTTTTGAATGTGTTTCGGGGAAGATGGATGGAGGCGACGGCATTATTAACTTTGGGATTGAGTTGCTAGTCTAAATTAGAAGACGGTTTTAAAGAAACGTTTTTGTTTTATGGACTGGCAATTGTCTTATTATAAGTACTTTTTATAGAATTGCTGGTATAAACTTGTTCAGAAACAATATACGTTTATTAAGAGCAAGTAGTTGTGAAATAAAAAGCAACAGTAACCAAAGTAAGTCTCGAGGAGAAAGATTGATGTCCTTCTAAAAGTATCATTATCGGTAGAGGATGGACTGTGATGTTATCGCCTTGAATACTAAAGGATCTTAAACACTTTTATGTTTATATTGGAATATAAAATACTTTTTATGAAATATATGGCCCTTGTTTTAATAAAATTGTCTATTTACAACTATAAGGCGATGAATGCAAGGCACAATGATCACTACTGCTTATAGATCAACCACCGTCAGTGTGCCTTTTTAAGTTCAACTGCTTTTGTTTTTTACTTGTCGACAAAACAATTATCGATCTATTAAACTTTACGTTTGTCTATGCTTGAAACTATGCTAAAGGAGCACTATCCTGTCATCTGCACGAGTCCTGGGCTTTTTAAGCTATGTCGCTATGACAGTTTTAAATGATTCGCGGTTAATTGCATTAGACATAACGAAAACGGGATATTGACCGCGATTACCTTATAGGGTTGATGAGCTCCCGATATTTCGATGCAGTTGCATGCATCACGATCACGGGCAAACTCCCGTCAATATCCCGTTTTCGTTATGTCTCAATGAGACATGAACGAGACGAGAAATGAGTTTGCCCGTGATCGTGATGCATGCAACTGCACGATCACGGGCAAACTCCCGTCAATATCCCGTTTTCGTTATGTTTCAATGAGATATGAACGAGACGAGAAATGAGTTTGCCCGTGATCGTGATGCATGCAACTGCATCGAAATATTGGGAGCTTATCAAACCTATAAGGTAATCGCGGTCGATATCCCGTTTTCGTTATGTCTTATGTCGCTATGCTTACTTGTTGCTGTTTGTATTAATATTATGTACATAATAACATATTTTCTAATTTGCACCACCTGCTTTGTTCCGTTCTATTTCTTAATTCCATTATGGTTGCCTGGTAGAGATCGATCTGTAGTGATAACACAGCCTATTGTTACCGTTAATTTTCTGTGTCCCTACCTTCCTACCTTTTCTTCTTGGTTTGTTTTATGGAATTCAATTTAGAGTTTTGTATTATACTGTAAGTATTAAATATTATTTTCTCAAATCCCGTTGCAGTTTATGTACTGTTGCTGCTATAGTTATTATTTATCCAGTTTTTATGGTTACTATAGATAAGATATAAAAGTAATGGATCATTATGTAAATTGGAAACTTCGGAGATAAGGTCAGACTAATAATCAATTTCTCTCAAGCTCGATACTGCATTTAAAAACTGAATTTTTCACTGAACCATTTGTTAAAGTTTCGCTTTTTTCACTTACATTACTTTTCTATATTTTATTTTAATAAGATTAAGTAAATACTTTGAGGTCAATTAAAAAACAATTGTAGCAGCCTAGAGATAAGTTGCTTAAAAAGATTCTTAAACAGATTCTTAAACCATTAGGATGATATAAGCTGACTTGTTCTAACCTCTCCTGATCTTTGGATACTAAAATAAAATGTTTTGCTTAAAAATTATATTGCCCAAAAATACTCAAAGGTAAAACTTACAGACAACCAGTTGAGTGCAAGCCGGACTCGCGCACGAAAGGTTCCATAATTATTTTTAATATTTTTAGATTTTATTCCTTGATTTATGTCAAGCCAATGGGAAATACTTTGTAGGTTTTGATTTAATTGCGATTGACAGACAGATAGATAAACGGACAACAAAGTAATCTTATAAGGGTTTCGTTTTTGCTTTTTTGGGTACTCAACCTTAAACATAAGTCGAGTTGTTGAGGGTGACTTCGAAATAATAATTTATTTTCGGAGTTTTTTGTACCAATATTTTTTTGTACCTTCAAGCGAATGAATTACAATTAGCATTTGCTTGAATTGGAATATAAATGTTTATAGAAATAAACTTCAAAAAATATTTCTACATTTCGTAAAGCAAAACCCAACACTGACAAATTCTATTCAATTTAGAATAGCGCGCAGAAGAGAAAATTTTGTGCGCAAATAGTTGGCATTAGTAAAAAGTTTTCGTATTCATTTTCGCAATGTTATCGCTTTTGTTTAGTTTTATGCGAAGCAATTTCGTCTTCAGGCGATTTATTTTTCACTACAATATTATTAAACAGTGTTTAGAAAGGTTTGAGAGTTTTGTTTTGTCATTGGCTGTATTTTTTTCATGCTGACTTTCACTAACACTGGGGGTCTATCTGTTTGTGTGTAATCAATTTACGCTAATTAAATTTGAACCACTTTCAATGTTTCATTTATAATCCACCTACGGAGGGGGAAAACGAGCAGGCCGGTCACCTGATGTAAAGAAATCACCACCGCCCTTGGACACCAGCAACACGAGTGGAATCACAGATGTTCGTTGCCAGTCCTTTAGGGAATAAACAGCTCGTTTTTAAAGATCCCTATCCTCGTTTTTAAAGATCCCTATCGCCTCGACTTCCGGAAATGTTGCCGCAGGAAGCTGATTCCATATCTTCGTCGTGCGAGGGAAAAAGTACCTCTTAATTCGGGTCGGGTTGACGTGAATTTTGATATGGATATGTTTTAAAGACAATACATGTCAGTACAGATAACAAATTCTTGTATTAAATTTGATTAAAAACAACTAGTTCTGTCTGATGCTCTGTGACTAACACTAAACTGCACTCCATCCACGATCCCATTCACATACCAAACTCGGACTCTGAACTCCCATTATTATGGTATATCTCATTTCTCAAATTAAAACTCTCACACATGTGCAATTGTATCTGGAATCCCAAATTGATTTCGGCGAATATTCCCGTTTTAATGGCGTCGTTTGTATAGATTTGTATCGATAGAACGTCGTTTTTCTTCCGAAACGGTTTTTTATAGCACCGAGGGGCGTTAGGCTTAGCGTTATTTGCATGTTTTTGTGTAATTACGAACATTGTATTGTTTTGGGTGAGTCTTTTAGCGGATAAGGTTTTTTAGAAGCCGACCTAAAGGTGCTTTTCGACAGGCAATATTTGGAGGAATTTGGAACAATTTGGAGAAAATGCGGCATATTAATATCTTCATAATAATATTTGCTCTATTTATCCATCTTAGTTTCCATGTCCTTCAATACGATATGGCGCTGTATGGAGTAACATTATGGTAAATAAATAGGTATGTAACTATATCGCAGTCATTTGCTTGGGTATCGTGACGTTGTAATTTAGAAATATTGCTTGCAATTATTGAGCAATTTCCATTGCCCGTATAAGTGCAATGTAAATTTATTTACAATTATGTAGATTATCAAACAGTGCTTTTGATAGTCGTTAAGAAGACGTGTTGACTACTGATGACTATGTAAACGAACATCTTGTTATTATTATATGCTACATGTTAAAAAACCCAATAAAACAATAATGGTCAAATTGTGTTGCACACTCATGCACCCACTAATTTACATAGACACACACACACACACACACACACACACACACACACACATATATATACACACACACATGCACACACACACACACACACACACACATAATTTTAGATTTACCACTTTTTTCTTTTGTCAAAAGATAAAATATAATCATAGTTTAAAAATGTTTTTCTTTCACCTCAAGTCAAATTGTTTCTGTTTGGATAGTAATCCTTGTAGTTAGTTATAGACATCTGAGGGTCGGAGACCTGGTGACCCGACATACAGGTTTCCCCTAGTTTGGGCACCAGTCCCCGCCACAAAAGTCTGGTACCTACTTATTACTTTGTATTTCTCTGTATTTTGTTGTATACTTTGTGGTGGAGAAAATAAATACTTTTTTAATTTTACTTACTTACTTTACCATTTTCGTAGGTAGTGACCAGCGAATACCTAGCTACTTGATGTAATTAAAAATACTAGGAGGTGATTAAGAGGTTATTACAAAGCCAAGAGGTGCGGCTTAAAATCCCGGTAATGGTACTTGAACAAATTTTTGCCTAACTTTTTTGGACAGGTATCAAAGAATAAAGAGTTAGCAGTATGAGTTCTGCTTAAATAAAACTACGATCCCACGATTTCCTAGTAACAAATTAATAAAATGTAAATGAACGTCAGATTCGACATAAAGTTTGAAAGTAATAAGTCATTAACTCGCCCGGCATCGTGTAATATTTGTCAATTACTGAGTACCTACCTAATAAATTAAATGTGAGTCCATCCGGCCGAGTCGGTGCTCGAATTTCTCCCGTTTATTACGGCCCACGCAAAAAGTTAGATGGCTTATGAATTACGATCGTACTGAAATAAATACAAGTTCACTGTAGCTAATTTCAAAAAGCAATGGCTTATTTAGAACAGTTTTAATCAACATCAGGATTAATCAATGATCAGGATCAAGGTTTTCTTTTTGCCAACATCTGGTGTAAGTTTTACTATTGATATAGAAAATCAAAACAATTGGTAACTTTGTACACAACGTACCAGTAAATTCTGGCCGCCAGTATACATAAACATGTTGCTTGGACACTATTTTGTAATCGATACGTGTACGTGTAGAGCGATATACTAGTAACAAAGTGATGGACGGACATGACAAAACAAGGAAGTTTCGTGGTCGTCTACCACCCTAAAAAATCAGTCTGAAAACTCCTTATCTGTCAAAAACACCACGAGACTAAACGTGAGACGCATAAACATCACAATTCACAAATAATTTAGGCTGCCATCGAAGTGAATGTACAAATGCGATTCCGTTCCCATTTCCCTTACATTTTTCCGTAATCAAAAATATTCAATTCTTTTTCACATGACCCGTTTGTTCTAACAACAAAATGAATTTGCTCGATTTCACTGCGCTGATTGTTTCGCGAATTTTTGTTCATTTCTGGTGTCTACATGTTCCATAATTAATGTGCGAAAGATTTGATTTGTATGCTTTTAGCGTGCTAAGTGTCGGGTAGCATTAACGTTAAATAACATTTTAAACTTGTGTGATTTGGGCGCAATTTTTCAGACCGGACAATGCACTTAGACTAGCGGTCGGCAACCCTTTGGCAGGGAACGGTCACATAATGGCAAATTGCAGTAAAGGCGGGGGGTGAGGGGGAGTGTTTTAAGTTGTCCAGCGTTAGCAGAGCCCCGCTCCTAAGCAAAATGTACGCAGTGTGGGGTCATCTTTTATTGGTCTGTGAAATCTACAGACAGACATAAAAAAAAATAGATTTTGAGATTTTTTGAGTGGTTGTGATAGAAGAGCTACCTTCATACCAAATTTCAAGTTTCTAGGACAGCTGTACTTCCAGCTGTCCTAGAAACTAGGGTTTCGTATTTCGTAAATATTTTAACGTTTTTCCCCAGTGTTTTAAGAAGTCCAGTGTTAGCAGAGCCCTGCTCCTAAGCAAAATGTAAGAAGTGTGGGATCAACTTATGTTTGTCTGTGAAATCTACAGACAGACATAAAAAAAATATATATAAACATATTTAGATTCAGGCTAAGTTTTGAGTAACTACCGATAGCTTTTTAGTTGATTCTGCGCCATCAAAATAAATATCCATTATTACTACCATTTCAACATAAAATCACGTAAGTAAACAGAGTTCAGGCATTATACTCCAAAATAATATGTTTCATACACAATGTAACAAAGACAGCTTCGAAAGGTTAAGCCTTAAGAAATCCAACTCATAAGTCAAGAATACCGACAACAGTAACACAAATAACGATACTCATCTTGTCTGATTCCATTAAATTCAATATTCTCTCTGTAGCCCTAAAAATAAATCCAATGTGGATGATTAATATCTGGATTAATTAACTTCGTCTTATCGGCACACTCATGGATATCATATAATACTTCTGTAATTCACTGCACATATTCGTGGTAGAGTTGCTGGAAGGGATTTAATAAAAACATAAGGTTCTAGTTGTTTTGCCGTTGATAGCAAGCTCGTGGCCATCTACCGAAAAATCACAGAGACTCCTACCTAAGTATAACTTTAAAAGGTTTTTTGAATTTGAATTTAAAAACTACGAACATTTTCATTTCAAAGCTCTGCATTTAACTAAAAACCGTTTAAAAAACAATTACCTAGGACTAAATTCAAGTCAATCCGAACACTGGAACCGAGTAAAATTTCAGTTGCAAGATTTGATTACTGACAGACAGACACCGGGATAGATGAAAGTAAAAAAAAAACCGGCCACGTGCGAGTCGGACTCGCGCACGAGGGTTCTGTAGAAAGATTTTGTAGCTTTTCCCCACTGTTTTAAAAAGTTCAGTGTTAGCAGAGTCCTACTCTTAAGCAAAATGTACGCAGTGTGGGGTCAACTTATATTGGTCTATTAAATCTACAGACAAACATAAAAATTTAAGATTTTGAGACCTTTGGAGTGGTTGTGCTATAAGAGCTACCTTCATACCAAATTTCAAGTTTCTAGGACAACTGGAAGTACCCTTTAGGTTTTCAAAGTACGGCAATTTGTATGGAAACGACTTTTTCAATGACTGTATATTTTGATTGTGTTGACTTAGAAGCTTGATTTTTTCACAGCTTCAAGGTACCGCAGGTTTGAGTATTTGATATTAATTTCAGCATCCTACCTCCACGCGTTCCAGAGAAAAGGGTCTTGACAGACAGACAGACAGACAGACATACAGACAGACAGACAGACAAACAGACAGACGGACAACAAAGTGATCCTATAAGGGTTCCGTTTCTTCCTTTTGAGGTACGGAACCCTAAAAAAAGAGTGTAAAAAGATGTTATTGTGAATGAATATATACGAGCTGAATACGAGACACCGTCCTACCTATCTTACTGGCCAGTTAATTTTGCGCCTACCGATAAGTAGATTATATTTTGTTTTTATTATCCCGTTTCAACCAGCTTCATAATGTTAGTAAACGAAATCCTTTCATTCGCTTTTCACCGTAGGTACGCATTTTTTTTACCTGTCTCGGCGTAGATAGGTCTCTAAAATAGTCTACGTACGAATGTGATAATTGGCGTAATAGAACTACATACCAGGCCCTATTTCACAACTTCATAAATTTAATGCCCCTTGACAAAGTCGGTGTTTAAATCTCTGATTTTAAGGATTTTTGTGTTACTTACCCAGCTTCATGTAGGCTATGAAATCTGCTGCCTATCACGTTAGCGAAATAGGAACAAGGAAATCCGTAGTAATAAATGACTGAACAAAAACTATTGTGTTTAAAGTTTTTCAGTTCACTTCGGATTGCGCATTGATCACCGCTGTCCTGTGCAAACCGATGTTCCGCAGGTCCAATTAAATTTCGTGTATCTGCAGCACATCCAGCAAAGTCTATTTAATCTCTTGCAAAACTCTCTTATACCGATTTTATTTATAATGTAAACGGAGCCGCACACGATTTATTCAAGCAGCGAGGGATATAAAGAAGCATTTTTCGTGTGAAACAACGAACTCTGCTCGTTTTTTATCGGCTTATTTGTATTAAAAGCGCTGTTGCGTGGGAAAAATGTAACTCCCCCACTACGGAGTTTTGCCGTGAGAAACACGTATAAATTTGTAACAGATGTTATTGTAACAAATTACTTTTGCAAGGTTTTCGGGAAAGTCTCTGATATAACAAAAAATGCGAGGACAAAATGCACCACTTGTCAACACTACTTGCCATAAAGCAATATGAAAAAGCTAACCTATTTTAATTTAGAAATCTCGTTTTAAATTCAAGCATGTTTGTTACTTTCATACTCAGTCCGCCACCGCTGACTCGGTTCGGGCCAAAACATTTTTTTTCCATGCATAGAAAAATTCAGAAATTACTTTGAGCTAGTATGGATTTCTATTTTATTCCGATCTCAAAAAAAAAATTACACACAATAAAATATGTAACAATAAATAATTCCTCTGGAAAACGACCGGATCAGGAGGGGTTAAGTAGAGAATTTGTGTTACTTTCTTGGAAATTCAAATATTTTTTAATTTTGAACTACACACGCGATGCGGCCCTGCATAGCGTATTAAATGATGTAAATTTAAAACTGTTTTTGTGGCAATAAAGCGTGATACTTCATTAAAACGTCATTCGGTTATCATTATCCTGCAATCATTATTAATATTTAAAAAGGATATACCTAAGTGGTAAGCTATATTATCCATTCCTTTGACCCGAATTCGTCCAACCGCTTTTGTGCGATTTAGTAACAAACGTACATACATTTCCATTTATAAAATTAGTAGGATTGACTACCATAACATCTATAGATAATTGTATTTGAGAACAAATACATATACGAGTCCAGGAAGTAAATAACTACAGATTAGACCGGAACCAACGGTCGTCCAGCATTATGATTCGGGTTAAACTTCCAGTTTGAAACATTTCATTTGAAGAACTTATAAGTTCAGAACTAATCATCGAGCTTTATTAGTTTTAAGTAAGCTTTGGAAACTTGTCAATATCTTGTCGATATTAATCATCGTCCAATGTTCTATTCAATAGGTTTAACGGGAATGGACGGTTCAACAGTTGTAAGTAAAAGTGGCTCTGAGTCTTATTTGTTTCATAATAGCCACGTTCCATGATAAACTATAGTTTGATCTAAGGCTTTCTGAGTTTTTCGAAATTCATGTTCAAATTTCCATTTTCATTTAACGTGAAGTTTTTGTGAAGAAACCTGAACACTCCTGCGAAGCAATGCAATAGTGTGTGTGAAGTTCCCGATCCGTTCTGGGCCCGTGCGGAAACTATAGCCCAAGCCCTTTCATACTGCTATGAGGCCTGCCCCAAGCAGCAGTGAGACATAAACAGGTTGGAGAGAGCTAAATTTATTTTTATCGCGAAGGGTCTTATTACAGAATACGAGTAATGTATAAATACAATAACCATAATGTTACGCAGCTTTCGTAAAGTCGTGCTCGACCCTCTGCTTGTTCCATTAATTTTCAGTGTCTTACATTCAAAACATTTCTTACATATACATATATACTATGCATGGCCGCAACATATAAATACTACACTTTAACGAAATGAAGAGTCTTAGGGGATCATTAACGCGGAGTCACAACCGCTGAACTTGTCTTGAGTGCCTGGTTTGTTCCACACGGAACGCAACACCCCTGTTGAGTTCCATTCGGTCAGTGAGAGTGCCGGAGGTCCGATCCCCCCGTTTCCTCTATCCCTTTTCCTCCTTAAGGGCCGGCAACGGACTAGTGACTCTTGGGGTTGCTGGTTCTCATGTGTGGCGGTGATCGCTTAACGTCAGGTGACCCGCTTGCACGTTTTCCTCCTAAATAAATCAAATAAATGGGGCTTTTTCTTTCGTTTCTCTTCTAATCCTGTCGCTAAGCAACAGTTCTTGCACTGTTTTGTTGCACTTCCACCTATCTCATAGTATTCCGTAAAGAGTAAGACTCATTTTCGAAAATCCCTCAGCTGTAACGGCTGACTCCTTCTAACTAAAAGGAAAATTTAATTATTCTTCATAGCTATGGTTGCCTTGTAAAAATCGCTCTGTAGCTATAAGGCCGCCTATTTCTATCTTGTATTTTCTTTGTACCTTTTTTCTGTTTTTGTTATGTGGTGTTCAATAAAGTGTTCTTGTATTGCATTGTAGTGAGTTCTCAAAGACTGAAATCTATGTACTAAAAATAATTGTCGATACTTTGGGTGCTAAGTGGAGCAAACCTCTTTGTTTGCCCCAGTCGCCCCTCAAAACGCAAGCGCTCATTAAGGGGTGATTTTCAGAAATACAATGCTTTGCGTTTGACCTTTAAACAAAGGTCAGGTGAGAGCCGCAATCTGCAAGTCATTTTTTGTATGATGTATACATATTGTGTTTCAGGGTGAGACTGTTGAGGTACATGTAATGGTTACCGTATCGAGATCGAGATACCTCACACTAAATTTTAGTTCCGAATACGCTCACGGGCGGGCGCTGTTCCAAACGTCATACAAACTCGACAACGTTTACTATTCGACTTTACGTTACGCAGCTTTCGTAAAGTCGTGCTCGACCCTCAGGCATAAGCCCGGTAGAGTTGATAAGAAACACGACTCAGTCTAGGCTGTGTGTTGTCTGTCAGTCAGTCACGGCACGTTTTATAGGCTTTAGTAAATTATTATAAAAACATTATTTATTCATCCAATAAAAATTACATAAATAAACAGATTTTTAACTCTACCAGCGCTTTCAGAAAGACCATGATTTCCAAGATGAAACTTGGCATAGTCATTTTTTTTGTTAAAAAACAAGACAATACAAATGAAGTGTACAATTGTATTGCATTGTACATCGTAAATTGCACAATGTAAAGTTAGTAAGTAGTACGTATACCCACTGACCTTTGACCAAGTCTTGACCATCACTAAAATATAAAATGAACAAAATTATGCTCCATAAAAAAGTAAATTTATAAAAACAGTCTATAAAAATACATTCACAGCACGCTATCGCGAAGATCATGATTTATGTTCGAGATGTCCGCGGATACAAAAATTGTTAGCCTGAATTTATTCATAACACGTCCTTTTATTTAAATATTTGACATAATTTCAACTTGCAAAGTGTAAGCACATGCGCTTTGGCAATTTTTGGAACACGTACTTACCTTAACCTTGTTCGAATTTTGCTTTGACCTTTCTATGTGCCAAATTTCATGAGTCTAGGCAATGATAATTATAAGTAAAGATACATGTTCCGAATATTTTGACATTTCCGCGCAAGTTTCGACCTTATTCGAGAGTGACTGAGGCCAAAGAGGGTACAATTGTAGCCTTTGTAGCAATGCTAATTTCTGATGACATCATGACAGCCGACAGATGTTCACTGCTGGACATAGACCTCACCCAAGACTCTCCACTCAGACCGGGCCTATGCTTTCCGCATCCACCGCTGATGACATATCTACCTCTTTTTATATGTATCTATGTAATATCATTGAGTCTAATAGGTTTTGATTTAATTAAAACTGAGACAGACAGACGGACACCGAAGTGGTCAGGTTTCCGTTTAAAAATGAGGTACGCAACCCGAATACCTTACTCGCTTAATTGTTGTATCCAAACTAACTAGGCACGCTTCTAATCCCTTCACAAATGAATTTAATGTTCGCGCCGAAATTAGCATAATTAACAATTTACCGAAGACAAACTTGTAGGGTACAATCCATCAATCCCGGGGGTGAAATTCCGGGAATTTCCAAAACCAATTATGCGACAAACGCGGACGAAAGAGGGGCCGGACTGTTCCGGGTTCCCAGGATTCCCCTGTGGAACAACCCGAGCACTATGATGAAAACCGCTCGTTTTAAGGACTTTTTACTATTTTGAGCATTATAACTACTCAATTATGACAATACTCTGACTCAACCTCATGTTTTAAATTTTGACGAAATTGGAATAACCGCGAACCTAAAGTGTTTACCTATTTCAATTTCGTCTAAGTATATATACGAGGTTCAGTCAGAGTACTGTCATTATTACAAACGTTACTACTCGATTCTTGGTGAAAACTCGTGCTCGAGCTACTGCCTCAACTTTATTAATGGATCCCAGAAGAATAGTACATTACTGCACAGGCCGGGAAGAACAGGGACTGCCGAACGAAGGGGTTTGACGGCCGAGTAACACGAGGCCGGCTATAGTACGAGTCCAGCCACCCCTGTTCCGGCTGAAACTTGTATGACATTTTTCTCAAATATTGTAAGGGAATGAAAAATAAATAGTTTTATCAACTGTCAGTGGCCTAAGCACGACTTGTCGAATCCTGCGTTACGTTACGGTTATCGTATCGAGATCGAGAAATCTCATACTAAATTTTAGTTCCAAATACGCTCACGGGCGGGCGCTGTTCCAAACGTCATACAAACTCGTTATAGTTTACTATTCGATTTTACGTGACGCAGGATTCGAGAAGTCATGCTTAGGGCACTGCTAGTCGACTAGCCTCCTTCAGTGATCGGCAGCGGTCTCCTAAGCGCTGGCTCTGTCCCGACCAACTGGAGGGCACGCGGTTGTCGGCGTGCAGATAATAACGGCCAGTAATGCATTTTCATACATATTTTGCTGGCTTTAGGCCGGCAAAGAACTGTGGTATTTATAAATGTAGTGCTTGGAGTCTACTTTGTTTGAAAGTAATACGAATATTAACTTTCGTGTTTGAGAAAAAGCATTTATTTTGACAAATACACGGGTTCTTCCCTTCAGACAGCAACACTGTGAACTCTTAATGCTGCCCGCGGTTTTCCGTTTGTTCCAAATTTAGCGTTGAAAGCTTTTGTTGTGTCTGCTATGAAAAGTCAACACCTTTATTTGCGCGTCTCTGTTAAATATGCCAAATACCTAACTGCGATAAAAAAACTCAAATAAAATTTAAATAAAATAACGTTAGTAGTGGTAACTTTTTGAGTTGTGAGTTTCGGTCGCGTAATTTTTGCTACATTCGGTCACATAAAAAAATCCTGTTTCGTTCACATGGCGTCATTCGAATGTAGCAGAAATTACGCTCACAACTCAAAAAGTTAAAAGCTCATTTGGGTTCACCCTAAGTGTCCCACTGCTGGGAAAACGTACGTCTTTTTCGCTACTCATCCCGGTTGCTCCGACATTTTTTTCATGGGATCCGGTTGGTTCAGGTCATCCGCCTATTTTGTCTTCGGCTTGCTTCTAAGGCCATCCCGTGGAACTCAAATGTTAGTGTTTTAGCACTTATTTCCTTTTTCACAGCTTGCTCATTAAGCGATGGGTAAACGATGATAATAGTAATACCTTTACCTGTGAAATGAAACTGTACCCTGACTGAGTAACTAACGAAATAGACAACGGATAGCCCATTTTGAGCGAGAGATATTAGATAAGTACTTAATTATTGTTTTGTTTTCTTTGTTTAGTAATTGTATTGTTTTGTTTTCACAAGTACAGCTCGAAGGTCATAAAGGTCAAAGCCAAAATTAGAAGGGAAGAAACATAGTAAACGATCCTCTAATTTTGGCCTTGAGTGTAGACGAGTCCAACGTATAAGAATCAAGCTATAAAAAGTTACTGTTAAAAAATCCAATTGTAAGAGTCTTTCGTAAGTTACGTTTATGCAAGTAAAATAAAAAGTGCCAATAAAATTGAAAAGTTTGATGTAAAATAAATGCTCTTTACTTTAACGGTCGCGTTGGGTTCAGTTATTGGTTTTTCACGTGAAGCTATTATTTTTGCAACTTTGATAATTTTCACGTAGCGCTGAAAATTTCCAGTAAAATACCTGAATAATTGAATGAAATCGAAAAGTTTATGTTTGATTTCATTTTCTCTGAAATAAATTTGGGTAGTTACGAACGTATCGACGTAGTGACTAGCGCCATCTATGCGATTACCTCGAAAACCGAAACTCAAAAACGCCAAAAAACACTGCAAAAAGTGATAAAAACGAGCTAAGATTTGAACACATGGAAAAAATTCGGCTGCTTCTCCTGTGCCAATCGTGGTGTAGGGGAAGAGCACGCGACCCGGTGTGTCGAGGATCCGGGTTCGATTCCCGGGGTTGGCATTATTCTGGTTTTTTTCTATGTATTCATGTTTCAGTGAGTTTATAAAAAACATAATAGATTTCTTGTCTCCAAAAATAGTACTTTATAAAATCTTATAAAGTACTATTTTTACTTTAATTGCCACCAAATGCGATCGATAATATGCTTGCAAATATCAATTCTCAACATCCAATTCAGGTATCCGTGTTTTTTTACCTAGCCTTATAAGTACAATCATGTCATACCGCTGAGCAAAGGCCTCCCCCTCCTTCCGCAATTCGTCTCTGTCAACGGCATGATCCTGCCATTCCGTTCTAAACGCGTACAAGTCATCTCGCCATCCTCTATTCGCATCTATGTCCATCCATTGTTGCGGATGCATACGGCAAACATGGCCAGCCCAGCCCAGAATATATCTAAGGTATTAAGTTATTTTGCTTTGATTAACAGTATTATCGGTAGTATTCGTGAACCTAAAGAAATGAACCTCTGGGAACGCACGACCCAGCGGCAGCAAACGCACACTACACGCGCGAGCAAAGCCGCGGCGCGTGGTGTACGTCCAAAGAAAAGAAATTTATACTATCCAGAATAAAAAATACATATATTGACACCAATTGAGCTAGTCACAAACTCGTCAAAAAAACACTGCAAAAAGTGATAAAAACGAGCTAAGATTTGAATACATGGAAAAAATTCGGCTGCTTCTCCTGTGCCAATCGTGGTGTAGGGGAAGAGCACGCGACCCGGTGTGTCGAGGATCCGGGTTCGATTCACGGGGTTGGCATTTTTCTGGATTTTTCTGTGTATTTATGTTTCAGTGAGTTTATAAAAAATGTAATTGATATTCACGGGAAAACATAAAAATAAAAAATTAGGAGAAAAAATAAAAACAGGTACAGTCAGCGTCATTTATATGTTTCGTCTCTGGAAAGACACGTTTTTTTGAGCTTTTACACATCGTCTATACCTAATTGTCTATCTCTTTTCAAAGAGCCAAGTCGCCAAGGTACATAAAACTTACTCAAAAATATGTTCCATGGCTCTTTTGTCGGTGAATTAAGTTTGTGGTATTTGTTGATAAGGAGGATTAATTCGATACATATTTTTGCACTTGACCGTACCTACTAGAAAATTTAATAGAGTTATGAGTACACTGTAACAAAACGCAACTTGTGAGTCTGTGGCGCGCCCCCCGCCCACTGACACTGGACATCTGGGCAGACTGTTTGGCTGACGTGATCTCTCGCATTAACTATAATCACTAGTGTAAAACCATTAAGATAATAAAATAAACGTTTATAAAAAATCACAACTTTTATTAAGGAAGAATATTACATGGCGCAGTCGGAGAAGAACAATTATTTCGCAAGATTCACTTGGATATATTAAGGTAACCTCGAGGACGCATGGCACGATACCGGCCAGCTAGATCACAATATAACTAATTATGAAGATTACTCACTAACTAACCACGAAAAAATAGCTAATATTAATATTAAAGTAGAAAAATGCCAACTGAAGCCGATACTAAAGAAGACGTGGCACAAGAGGTGGACAACATGTGTGCCATCGAGTATAAGATGCCGCATGGCTTGAATTTAGACGACATAGGTAATTGTTGGCCACAATGGCAAAGATTCAAACAATCCTTTCGAATTTTCCTGCTCGCGGCTGGATTCGACAGAATAGCGGAAACTAGAAAAGCGGCAATTCTCTTAAACTGCATTGGACAGCAGGCGCAAGAATTGTATTTCAATGTGCTACAAAAAGACGAAAAGAGCAAGTTAGAAGACATCATTACAGCATTTGATGAACATTTCAAGCCCAAACAGAATGAGGTTATTAACAGCTACAAGTTTAACAAGCGGAACCAAGAAGATGGAGAAGCGTTCGACGCATTTTACACAGCCATTAACAAAATAGCAGAAAATTGCAACTACAAAGAAAAGGACAGAATGCTTCGAGACCGGATTGTGATGGGTGTCAAGGACCAGCGAGTGCAACAGAAGCTTCTTGAAATAACGGAGCTGACATTAGAGAAAGCTGTGGAGGTGTGCCGCTCTGCCGAACTTTCAAGAGAACACATGAAGACATTAAACAACCCGGAGGTGCATGCAGTGCTGTCGAAGAGCCTTTCTGACCAGCCGTGCTACTCATCAGACTCCAAAGCTAAGTACTATGATAATACCAAAACTAGGTTAACACACAATAGAAGCAACGGTCAATATAATAAAAATTACTATCTGTGTAGAAAATGTAAAACCGAACATGGCCCTAGGAATTGCCCAGCCTATGGCAAAGTTTGTAGTAAATGTAAGAGGTATAATCACTTTAGTGTAGGGTGCACTGTCCCTTATAAACAAGTTCATGAAATGAACGAAGACTGCATGAATAATGTGCACGACTTATGACTAGTTTATTCAATCGATTTAACTAAGAATGAGTGGACACAGCTCCTTAGAGTAGAAAATAAAAGAGTATGTTTTAAATGCGATACGGGAGCTCAAATTAATGTGCTTTCATTGAGAGACCTCAAAGAAATTGTCAATGATGAAAACAAAATAAAATTGTCTGAGACAAGAACTTTGATAGAGGTCTTTGGAGGGGGCAAACTAGTGCCTCTTGGTAAAATCACTTTGAGAACGTACTCAAAGAATGATGAAAGCATTTGTGAAACTGAGTTTGTTATTGTCAATGAAAATGTCAGACCTATTTTAGGATTAGGCTCACTGCTGAAACTTGGACTATTAACCAATAATAATATTAACACAGTAACAAATGGAGCTTGCAGCCCAAGCAAAGACTCAATTGTTAATAAGAATTATGAATTATTTCAGGGTGTTGGGGAATTTAAGGAGCCATTGGAGTTGCGAGTTCAACCAGCAGTGGTGCCGGTAGTGCGGCCGCCGCGGCGGGTCCCTCACGCACTGATGTCACGCCTAGCCGCCAAATTGAGGACCCTAGAGGAGCACAAAGTCATAGCCAAAGTCGAGCATCCTAGGAGTTTCGTAAGCAACCTTGTTATAATAGAAAAGAAGGATGGTTCACTTAGGATCTGTATTGACCCCAAGGATCTTAACTCAGTATTAATTAGAGAACATCACTTGATTCCTACCCTAGACGAAATTGTTCCAAAGCTATACAATAAAAAGTATTTCTCAGTTCTTGATTTGTCAGATGGATTTTACAACATTAAATTAACAGAGAAGTCGAGTGACTTGTGTACTTTTAACAGCCCTTATGGCTGCTACAAATTTTTAAGGTGTCCATTTGGCATCTCAGTTGCTCCAGAGGTGTTTCAAAAGTATAGCGAAAGAGCGTTTGGAGACATCCCGGGGGTCATTGTATATTGTGACGATTTGTTAATATGTGGAAACACTGAGCAGGAGCATGATGCAATATTACAGAAAGTGTTTGAACGAGCTAAAGAGCACAATGTCCGCTTCAATAAAAATAAATTTCAGCACAAACTAGAAGAAGTGAGATACTTTGGGCATATCTTTTCTGCACAAGGCATGAAGATAGACCCAGAAAGAGTAGATGCTATTGTTAATATGAAAAGTCCCAAAAACAAAAAAGAACTTCAAATTTTTCTCGGAATGGTCAACTACCTAAGGAAATTTATTCCCAACATGGCAAATATTGCATCACCGCTCCAGTTATTACTAAAAAAGGATGTGACATGGTTATGGACGGAGACTCATGAAAATGTGTATAATATTATTAAGAAAAAAATAACTGAAGCCCCAACCTTACAGAATTTTGATCCAAAAATACCAATTGTAATTCAGTGTGATGCGTCAAAAGACGGCCTTGGCTGTTGTTTATTACAAAATGGAAAACCAGTCAGTTTTGCATCTAGAAGTTTAACTCCATCTGAACGTAATTTTTCCCAAATAGAAAAAGAACTGCTTAGTGTGGTGTGGGCTACTCATAAATACCATTATTACATATATGGCCAAAAATGCACTGTTTTAAATGATCACAAACCCCTAGAGTCCTTATTAAAAAAGCACATTCATGAGGTTCCGTCCCCCAGGTTGCAAAGACTAAAATTAAAACTGTTGAAATATGAAATAGAATTTAAATATTTAAAGGGTAAATTCATGTATATAGCTGACTTACTGTCACGTGCATTTATAGATTTTAATATTAAAGAGGAATCCTATTTGAATGATATGATTCACTGTGTTGGGCTCGCCAGCTACCTACAATGCACTCAGGAACAAAGACAGGAGCTTATCACAGAAACTTGTAATGACGGGGAACTATTAAAATTAATAGAATATACAAAAAATGGTTGGCCAGACAAAAAATGTATCCCTGATAACTTACAGTATTATTTTAAATTTAGAGCTGAGATAAGTATTGATGAAAACTTGATATTTTTAAATCACAGGTTGATAATTCCCACGTCATTGCGATTGAAGTTTATGAAAATGTTACATGAAGGGCATTTAGGAACCACTAAAATGAAACAACAAGCTAGAAACATGTATTATTGGCCCAAAATAGACGAACACTTAGATACTTTTGTAAGAAGATGTTACGTATGTCAAACTTATCAAAATAACAATGTGAAAGAACCCTTGCTGTCCCATGAAGTACCAAAATTGCCATTTCATAAAATAGGCACTGACGTAATGGAATTTCGAACAAAGAGCTATTTAGTTATTTATGACTATTACTCCAAATGGCTAGACATTAAATTAATACCTAATAAAAATGCCAAATGTATAATTAACAGTCTAACAGACATATTCTGCACTTTTGGCATTCCAAATGAAGTAATTTCAGACCATGTTCCATTTGACTCTAGAGAGTGTATACAGTTTGCACATGAATGGGGTTTTACTTTCACATATACTAGTCCTAGATATCCTCAATCTAATGGAATGTCAGAAAGAAGTGTGCAGATAGCTAAGAAAATAATGTATAAATGTCACGAAGATAAAACAGACTATAGAGTGGCACTATTACAATATAGGGCTTCACCTGTCTCGGGCACAGATTTTTCACCAAGTCAGTTAATGATGAACAGAAACCTGAAAACAAAGTGTATTGTTAATTCTAAGTATTTACAGCCAAAGCTCAATTATAATGTTAAACAGCAATTTAATAAAAGCCTACAAAGAAATGTTAAGTATTATAATAACACTGCCAGACCTAAGAATGATTTTTTTGTTGGACAGCAAGTTTGGTTTAAGAAAGATCCAAATAAAAATAAATGGTTAATAGGTAAAATTGTTAAAAGCAATGGGTTTAGATCTTACAATTTATTAGATAAGGACAATGTAGAATATACTAGAACCTCCTTCCACATTCGATCGGCTAAAGACTTTGTGGTCCAGTAGGGACACCACTGCTGGTTGATCAATTAGCTTCTGTGGCTGTTGTGATTTTTTTTTTGTTGTTTTATTTCATAGGAAGGGGAGAAAAGCAAAAGTGCAATTGAATTTAACTAATTAATATTATTCTTGATAATATTCAAGTAATAATTAAATCGTAAAGACATTATGCAATAATGTATAACTTTGTATTTGTGAAATAATAGCTCTAGCAAAGTCTATAAATGTAAGTAACTTTGTAATAAGTAGTATATGACCTTGTATGGTTTTTCTTTGTAAAAGGGGGAAGATGTAACAAAACGCAACTTGTGAGTCTGTGGCGCGCCCCCCGCCCACTGACACTGGACATCTGGGCAGACTGTTTGGCTGACGTGATCTCTCGCATTAACTATAATCACTAGTGTAAAACCATTAAGATAATAAAATAAACGTTTATAAAAAATCACAACTTTTATTAAGGAAGAATATTACATACACCAATCAAAGTCTAACAGCCTTATTCATAAAAAGTTAGAGCCTCCTTGAAGGCTCCTTGAAGGATTCTAAAAATCATGATTCATAAACGTCTGTTAACGCTAATCAGTCCTTCAAGCCTCTGCTAAAGTTAGTGGGCCCTAGACCCTCCTTTATCTCTCTGCTAAGTCACAAGATGGCGGCCACAAATATGAACAGCTGATTTTGACAATAGCAAAACCATACCCAAGAGAAGATTTCTATCGAAAGAATTCTGTCTCATGTGGGTTTTATTTTATAAATTCTTTTAATTGGGTGTTTAGAAGATACATGTATAATAATAAATCTATAACAAATAAAACTAGGATGATTATCATATTAGTTACGGCTTTTTGCATTTGCGGCATTTTTTTAATGGATCGCAAATAGCGGGAAAACAAATTAGCTCGTTAGACAAAAAGTTGATGTTGTGATTGTATCGATATCTTTACTTTCGTGATAATGCAATATACGAGCTGTGGAAGTTGTAAAAAGGGTGCTTAAATTCTATAGAGGATCTGCCCGATATAGAATTTCGGCGGCGGAATCGGTTTAACAAAGGGAGGATTCAACTTATTGTGGAATCGGCGAGGGCGGACCTCACCAAGGACCGGAGAGGCGCCAGCCTAACACCAGAGCTGCAAGTTCTTACTATGATAACATGTTGGCGGCGCAACGAGGTAAGCATATCTATACATTATTTACTACCTGCCATAAAACATTGTCTGCAGAGCTTTATGGGCTCTCGCAGCCGACGGTGAGCAGGGTGTGTGCAGCAGTGTGGCGCGAGCACTGGTGTATCACTCCGCTCACTGTATAAACATGCCCTCTAACGCGGACGAGAAAAGCAACAGTGTAGACATCACTTTTACTTTTAATTGCACTAACTAGTTTGCCCCCGTGAAATATTTAAATTGGGCTAGTTCCCTATCCCGTGGGAATTTCGAAAAATCCCTTCTTAGTGCACCTCTAGGATACTCAAGGTATATGTTTGCCAAATTTCAAGTGTAGACACTTCCAAGGTCCAGTGGTTTAGGCTGTGCGCTGCCTGTCAATCAGTCAGTCACAGTACTGTGTTATAGGTATAAAGAATATGAAGAAACAAGTGCGAGTCAGACTCGCGCACGAAGAGTTCCGTATCATTATCTATAAAAACGGCAAAAAAAAATCATGTCTGTTGTATGGGAGCCTCACTTAAATATTTTTTTCTGTTTTAGTATTTCTTGTTATAGTGGCAACCTACATCATCTGTGAAAATGTCAACTGTCTAACTATCACGGTTAATTAGATACAGCCTAGTGACAGACGGACGGACAGTAATAGGGTCCTATTTTACCTTTTGGATGCGGAACCCTACAAAGTCTGTACCTACCTACATACCCGTAACCATAACTTTTTAGTCATAATCTCTGCAAGCCAAACATGTTTCTTTTATTTATTTTTACCTGCAATTTTGCTTACCTATAACTTGTCAAACTACATTATTAATTGGAGATGAATAATGTTTATTACTGATGAGTGGTGACCTGATGACAAACAATTGCTCAAGTTGACAGAGAAAATAACATATAAAATTATAAAAAAAACTTCATGACATTAAAAAATAAATTTGTTTTGTAAAATTTACAAAATCCATCAAATCCAAAAAGAAAAAAAAGAATTCTGGGGTCAAAACAATTACTTTTGACAAAATTGAACCAATGTTTCATTTTACTTTTAAAATATTCAATATTGGTAAAAAGCAATTGATCTTTTAACTCCATAATTATTGTTTTCCTCAACCTTTCTTCCTTCTTCGTTTTCTATTAGATTTTGTGCAGTTCCTTGTGACACTTGATTTCATTAGCTGCAATGTCTGTTAACTGTCCAGAAGGCGGAGAGATCTGAAAAAGAAAAACTCATTAAATATAAATTGCTCATTAAATCTATGTCTATAGGCCTACCATATCATAATTAAAGTTAAAGGAATTTATTTTACTTTTCTCTGTTCCTAGGCTTGATGGCACCGTTGATGACCTCGCTGATATGCCGGAACTTTGTGAGTAGGCAGACTGTGTGGGTGGAGCCGGTGAAGCTCCCAGGGCAGGTGGTGTGGCTACTTGGACCAGTGGCAGTGGCAATAGCTGCATATTTACCAACTATGAGTACCTGAAAAAAAACAACATGTTTAATTAAAATATTTTATGAACCGACATACCTACTTTTATTTTGAACCTGTTTTTAACTTGCATCCATATTAGTTATGTTTACTATCTATGTCTCATGTCTATTATGGCAACCATAATATACTTTTTGGGTTGGGGACATTCTAACACATAGGTACTCTGTTCATTATTTTCCATACAGCTTTATAAATAAAATAAGCTTATCTAATTCTCCGTATAACATCTTATTCCCTAGATGTAAATGTGTAAGAACTAATGGAATTAGCAGGTACCCAATACTCATTGAATACTCAATAGATGGTTGAAGCCTTTTATAGTTAAGATGATTTATCCGATTTACTGATTGACATTGACTTTACAGATATGTATGAAATACAAAGTAGGATAGATATTCTTTTGGGGCATAATCTAATCAATGTAACAGAGCAAACTAAAATACATAATATTTTTTTTGTTCAGTGCTTGTATAGTTTTCCCTACAGGAAATTTTTGGCACTTTGAACAAGAAAACGGGTATTAAAATGATGATTAAGTAATATACCTTTTAGACAGGTAATCAACCTCGGACAGGTATGTTTACAATATATGCACTTTATATCTAATCATTATTCACATTATTTTAAATAGTAACCTACCAACACTGTGTTCATGTACAGCCTTTCGTCATTAGAATTTAGGTAGCAGAACGGCTGTTTAAGAAGATTATGACCGTGTTGTATATGACTTAAAGGATAAAACCTGATACTTAACTACAAATCTTTTTAGAAGGCACGTCCACGCAGCAACCTTGCGGCTGCTGTTTCTATTCGTATCGTGTACCTTCGAGTGGCGGAAACCGTCTCACGGTTCCATTTAGTTCGCCATTTTTAGGACCTGCCACTTGATTTCCATTTTTTCTTTTACTGGCTCTTGAACCAACATCTGAAAAGGACGTTCAGTGATTAGATTCTGCAAAAAAAACTGATCCGAATTTTAGCAAATATTAAGCAGACAGACAGTTGCAAATCTCACTTTAAAGAACACAACATACTCACCCTTCCGTGTATATATATTCTGGAAATGTGTAAGTTCGTTCGGAGATATCCCGAATACTATACCAAACGAGAGAAGGTACTAAACAAATATGCCATACGATTTAAGAATAGACTAATGCTACCGTCTTCAAAGCTAAAAATGCATTCGACTGGCGCTTTAGTAATGTCCATAAAAATATATAATAAATTACCTGAAAAAATTAAAGACGAGGAAAAAGATACAGTATTTATAAATAATTTAAAACATCTTCTAAATAAAAAAACGTATTACAGTGTTCAAGAATATTTAGAGGATAAATTGTAGTATGCATGTGTACCTACTAATCAATGTAATGTAAGCAATGCATGTTATATACATTATGCATCTACTAACTACTAAGTAACCAATCCAAAGCATATAAATTAATAATAAATAATAATTTAATAACCAAATAATTAGTGTTAATAGTAATTAGTAATCAATTAATAATTAAATGAATAATAAAAAATGTAATATAGTCTTAATTGCTGCGCCCAACAGGGTACATAATGTGATCTAGATTAAATCATACCATCTGTAAAACCATTATGTGCAATAAAGTATTGAGTATTGAGTATTCAATAGAAACACTTTACATTTTTGATACCAAACGAAGGTAAATTAATTGTTGTTCTTACTTTATCCTCCGCTGTTCAATTATCACTCCTTTTTTGGGTGGTATCAATTTTTTTTAAGATTAGAAACATCCCGACGAATTGAGAACCTCCTCCTTTTCTTTGAAGTCGGTTAAAAATGGGAAACTAAACTCGTATGTAACTTTAATTAAGTAAAGTTTGCGATTTTATTTTCCTCGAACCTCGAATTTGCTGTAACTGCTGTCAATTTTCTTTTTTTTTATTCACGAGGAGGCCATGTTTTGTCTATGATTTGACAAGATTGCCAACATAACCCGTCTAATCAAGCAATCAAGAGCTCATTAGCTAACAGACTGCTAGCAAGCGTTTATGAATCATGCCTCATAACAAACGTCAAACAAGCCTAATCAGTCTGTTAACTAATAGACCGATCAAGCCTCTATTAGCGTTTTTTTATGAATAAGGCTGTAAGTGTGGGGACGATTTATATTTATAGTTTTGTTATTGGTATGATCAAGTATCTCAAGTTTAGTTATAACTTCACCATGAGTATAAAGAGTTTATAATGGGGATTATGAGTATCTGCTATGCTGCTTAATGACGCCGCCACAGTATGAATGCCAGGGTTCAGGTCAAAGGCCTATTAGAAGCATTATATGTATCTATATCAATATCAATACCGATGGCAATTGCAATAGTAATATTGTGATCTCATACCTTAATATAACTCCTGTGATGTCCGCACTCATCAGCTATTAACATCTCACCCAGGTACTGGCCTGGTGCTCACACAGGTGATATGTGCTACCCCAAATGTCCACCTCCTGTTGTAAACATAAACAGTATGACTTCAACTGTAGTTGAAGCCACGCACAAGAATGCCATTGATCATCATTAAAGTATTAAATGCTAAGCTTCCTAGCATGGTTGGCGAAGCCATCCAACCATATACACCATTGGGCTGCCTTAAACATCCCATGCAAGCTATTCTTGCACGTATGAGCAGAGTTTCAAACATATAAACCAATGTACTGCCTTAAACATCCCATGCCACCAATGTTGCATGTATGAGCAGAGTTTGAACATATAAACCAATGTACTGCCTTAAAACATCCCATGCAACCAGTGTTGCACGTATGAGCAGAGTTTGAACATATAAACCAATGTACTGCCTTAAAACATCCCATGCAACCAGTGTTGCACGTATGAGCAGAGTTTGAACATATAATCCAATGTACTGCCTTAAAACATCCCATGCAACCAGTGATGCACGTATGAGCAGAGTTTGAACATATAAACCAATGTACTGCCTTAAAACATCCCATGCAACCAGTGTTGCACATATGAGCAGAGTTTGAACATATAAACCAATGTACTGCCTTAAAACATCCCATGCAACCAGTGTTGCACGTATGAGCAGAGTTTGAACATATAAACCAATGTGCTGGCTTAAAACATCCCATGCAGGATTCCTACATGTATGAGCAGTTTCAAACGTATAAACCAAGGTATGGCCTTAAGACATCACATGCAGGACTCCTGCACGTATGAGCAGAGTATACCACGAAACTTAGCTTCAACACAAAACTGTAATACACATGAATGATACTTAGACCCAAGGGGCGATAGTTAGGCTTTAATTGTGTAATGATAATGTAGTATACGTTTAGGCAATACTTGTGCAGAACCATTTAGAACCAATTAGGATCACTTAGCTTTTAGATCAGCTCAGGAGTCTGGACACCACACACTTGTTAACAGTTTAACTTTATATTGAAAACATTCTAAACTTAAACTATGCAAAGAATGTGACAATAAATGACAGCTTACCATAGTCAATGATAGAAATGGCGGGAACTTGAGACTTCAGATAATGTTGCTATATACAATTATTAACAGTTCGCGATTCTTCGCGACACACCCGCCGGGCAAGCTAAAGTAATGTAGTCATCAGGTGGCGCGTCCATACTCTGATCTTGTCCAGAGCTCGGACCGCAGCAGCTCGTTTTTGGTTATCTTCCATAGACTGTTCTGATACTGATTCATTGACTCCCATAATAGAATAATTATCCATTTCATTTTCATTTGTCTTATCTGTGCTCATATTTGTCTCATTCGTGGTCTGTGTCATCTCAGTGTTCATTTCTGTTGCATCCATTCTATCAGCTGTTCCATTTCTAACTATCTTCGGCTGGAATTCTGTCACTTCTTCTATCACCGCTACTGGTGCATCTAGGTTCTCTTCAACGTCCATTTCATTAAATCTTGTATTTGTCGGTTCTTTATTATTACTAGATAAATTCTCAGGCGTTTCAGTTTCATCTACTTCCAAGGGATACAGATGTCCGATGGATCTTATAAACGTATTATTACCAATCTTCACTTTCGCAACTCTGCATAGTCCGTCTGCACTCTTAACTAGCTCAACAATCCGTCCCACTTTCCAGTTTTCCCTGTTTTTAGAATCATCCTTTATCTGTACAATATCACCTATACTGGGATTATCATGGGCCTTGACTCTGGGTTGTTTTGGTGAGTGTCTATAACGTTCTCTTAGGCTTAATAAGTAGTGATTCATAAACATCTCTTTGTATTCATTCATTATTATCTCGCCACGTTTCCATCCTTCAATAAGTTGTTGTTTAGTAGCAGTAGCAGTTGAAGGTAAGACTTGATCTGTTGACATGTGAATGGCTAGACATTTTCCCGGCGACAAAAAGTCTGCAGGCTTCAGTACATGCTCTAAGTCAGTTCCAACGTAAGTAAGTGGTCTTGTGTTGACTACGGATTCAACTTCCTTAATGATAGTCAGTAGTTGATTATCACTAAGTAGATGCTTCTGTAAAGTGCGTTTCAGACAGTGTTTAATAACGGCCACCAATCGCTCATAAACACCACCCTGCCAGGGAGCCAGTTTTGGTATGAACTTCCATCTTATTCTCTGTGTACACAAACCTTCACCAGCTATTACTTCAGATAATAGCTTGAACTGTAGAGCATTGTCAGTCACTATTAGCGTTGGTGCTCCTCTGCACGCTATGAATCGTCGAAACGCGAGTAGACATTCGTCAGTAGTCAAATCCTTTACTATTTCAAGGTGGATGGCTCGTACAACAAGGCAGGTAAATAAGCAAACCCATCTCTTCTTTTTGCCATCATCGAAAGTTACAAGCATTGGGCCAAAGTAGTCTACACCTACATACGCAAACGATGATGTATACTTCACTCTTTCTGCTGGAAGAGCAGGAGTATCAGGCAATGTGTACGGTCCACCACCATGTTTTACGCATTGTGAGCATTTACCTATCACCTTCTGAACTTGTGCTCTTCCCTGAGGTATCCAGTATTGTTGTCGAACGATGTTTAAAGTGTGTGTTACACCAACATGATAATGTTTTTCATGAGCTTCCTTTATTATATTTGCTGTAAATTTGCAATCTTTCGGTAACAGAATCGGATGTTTTGCATCGTACGATAATTCTGAGTGAGTCAGTCGACCACCACACCTAAGTAATCCATCAACGTCAATAAATAACCCAAGATTTCTGGTTAGATGAGTCTTCTTACACTGGACTTCGCCTGGAAATGATTGCAATTGCAAATTTCTTATTTCTTCAACAGTCGAGTTCATGTTCGTATGGTCCGTGCTTTTTGATGCAACAGGATTCATGATCACGTCCTTGTCAGTAAAACTGTTTGTCATATCCAGTCTTGCTTTGTCTAGCCCTGTAGTTTGATTTGAAAGTTCCTTTTGAGGTTTGTTCGTTAGACCCTCCCCCGTCGAAAAGGAATGAGTCTCTTCATTGTGAAGTTTAGTCGGCCATGTATCATGGCTTTCACAAAGAAACTGTGGGCCTTCAAGCCATTTTGTCTTATCCTCCTTCGAGGAGGTAGGCCTTGTTCCAAGATCCGCTGGATTAAGCTCTGATGGTACATATCTTATGTCCAACTTCTGGTTCTTCTTGATTTCTTCGATTCTTCTTGCTATAAAGGGCGGGAGCAACTTGTCAGACTTACACCAGTCTATTACGATTTGACTATCGGTCTATAATGTTTGCTTTTTTATATCTAGTTGAAGAAATCTGAGAACAAACTTCATAAGTCTGCTGCCTATAAGGACACCCAACAGTTCTAGTCGAGGTATTTTCAGATTGTCTTTGTCTTTTATTGGTACTAATCGTGATTTACCTATTATGAAACATCTGTTTGATCCGTTTACCAAGAAGATAGAAGCTGCAAATGCTTTAAGTGACGAATCCGTAAAACAATGTAATTTGTAGTGGTCTTTATTTTCATTTTTCATGTAGCACCTGTTAACTGATCCACTTGTCAGTCAGTTCCTTTGGTAAGGGCGTATCCCATTTGATCTTATTTTCCCAGAGCTCTTGTAGGAAGAGTTTAGCTGCCAGAATATGTGGTACAGCATAACCACAAGGGTCGTATACTGACGCAATTACTTTTAAGACGCCTCTTTTGGTGTTTAAATCTAAGCCTTCATTCGTGAACCTTAAACGAAGAGTGTCTCTTTTAATATTCCAATCCAATCCAAGAACTTTTACAACGTCGTTATTACAAGCGTCTGGAATAGCCTGCATAAATTCTCTCGAGTTGGAACTCCATTCGCGTAAGTTCATAGAGATCTCTTGAAACGCTGCTTTGTTTTCTCTATACAAGTCCATAGCTTCCTGAACAGTACTTGAGCCTGTAAGAACATTGTCCACATATATGTCATTCATTAGTTTTCTTACATTTTCGCTCCCAGATTTTTGCAGATGGTGTTTAATGGTAGCATTTAATAAAAATGGGCTAGAAATGATCCCGAAGGGTACACGTGTGAACCTTAAATGTAAAAGGTTATCCTCAGCAGCCGGTTTAGTTGTATCTTTTAGCCATAAAAATCGGGTGACATCCCTATCCTTCTCGTTAAGTCCTATCTGTAAGAAAGCCTTTTCCACGTCGGCTGTTAATCCCACCGTATGACATCTAAATTTGATTAAAAGTCCTGTTAAATCTTCCAGCATAATGGGTCCGCGATATAAGCATTCATTTAGGCTTTTTGAATTCTTTGTTTTTGCCGAAGCATCATATACTATTCGGAGTGCCTTTCCAGGTGTTGAAACGCCATGGTGGGGTAAGTAATGAATAGGGTGATTAACTTTATCTTCAGGTACCTTTTCGATTACACCCTTATTTAGTTGGTCATTTATTGTTTGACTGTAAGCTGATAAATCTTTAGGACAGTTCGAATCCAATCTTTTCAGTAAATTGATTAGCCGCCCATAAGCTAACCCAAAGTTAGTTTGTAGGTGATGTGGTGGGTATTCATGCCATGGCCAGCTTACGTTGTACCTGTTTTGTATGAATTTCGTATTTTCGTTAAAATGTTTGATCGCTTCTTCATCTCGGTTAATCTTAGGAGAATCATTAATCCCAATAGATTCAAGGTCCCATAAACGCTTCACGTTGCCGTTATCTAAAGGTGGGTCTGGTTCGTTCAATTTGGATTCACAAGATGATTGAAAATATGTCAGAACTGACAATTCATCGTTGGATTTGTTTTCAATCTTGCCGGAAAGAATCCACCCTAACTCTGAGTCTACTAGGTATAAGTTTTCTTGGATCTGTATCTTTTCTGTAGACATGAAAGAATAGTAATAATCGTTTCCAACTAAAATGTCGACACAGTCTGATAATGAGCCATCATCGGCAAGTATGTACCTCTCCTTATCATTCCACTCCACAAGTTCTTGTTTTGGATAAGAAATTCCGTGAGTTATTGAAGGCACAACATTGGCAAACAATGTTTTAATCTTGTTGGTCTTTGTTCCAATATTCAATTTTACCAGTGGACTATCCAGTTCCTGTGGCTTCTTGGATCCAAATGTGAAAACAAATAGGTGATTTTCTTCTTCAATTCTTAAATCCAACTCCTTTGCAATCTTCTGGGTGACATAGCTACGTTGGCTTCCAGAATCTAATAGAAGACGACACTTCTTGGAGGTTCCATCTTGTCCTGTCACTTTAACGACTGCAGTCTGTAAAACTGTGGAACTCTTACTGCTGACATGTAGTGCTTTTGTAGATCCCTCACTATTATGGAAATTTCTCGGGCACAGTGCCCTATTGTGGTGGCCATGTTTACCACAGCGTGGGCAAATTACTTTCCTTTTGCAAAATTTTGCTCGGTGACCCAATAGAAAACAATTGTAGCATCGGTCTTGCAACTTAGATTTCCTTTCAGCCATAGTCTTGAAATTTGTACATTTATCATTATAGTGAGCTTCATTACAGAATACACAAGACAACTTCATTCTCTTGTTATAAGTTCTATGAGTAGTCTCCATTTTCGGCTGGTGTTGCCTCTTTTTTGGTATAGATGTGTTGTTAAATGTAGAGGTGCTAGGCCTGTATTTCTGTGGTCCTTTATTTCCATTTCTGTTGAATCTGGAGCTTTTGATGAATTTCTTTGAGCTATAGTCTCTTATATGTAATGTTTCAGCTGTGTAATTAATTTCCTCACTTGTTGTTTTAAATGCTCTTTTTGCATCCTCTCTCGCTGAAATAATTACATTAAGCTGCTTTCTCATCTCTTCTATAGTGTCCGTAGTCATCTTCATTTTCATTTCATAAATTATGTCCTCAGGAAACTTCTCCATTATCAAAAATCGCAGATGATTGTGATCCGTGTTTTCTCCCAGTGACCGCAGTACTCTGAGATGTCTCTCGATCTCATCTAATGTCTTCCTGGAATCTTCCGATTTTTCAGCCCTCTTCAATTTGTATAGCGTGGAGTAATGAGCATCAATGATTTGAACTCCCTTTCCAAACCTTTCCTTTAAAGTTGTCACAGCAATCTTATAATTCTCATTTGTTGTCTCCAAACCGTCGATCACCATCTTTGCTTCTCCCTTAAGAGAAGCTTTCAGGTATAAAACCTTGTCAACATCGCGAAGGTTTCGTTGATCAATGTTCGAACTGAACTGATCCCAAAATTGGTACCATTCCAAAACGTCTCCTTTAAATGAGGGTAAATGTAATTCCGGTAGTTTGCCTCTAGTGCTGCTAAAGTTCGAAGCTGATGGTTGAAGATCCTTGCTGGCTTGTACTCGAGCGTTGAGTTCAGCTAATGCTTCTTCTCCTTCTAATTGTTTGGAAGTCAGAGTTGACACTTCATCGGCATTTGGACAGACAGACTTATTAAAGTATTGATATAGTTCGGTGTTAAATCTATGAAGTATGGATGTTAATTTCGAAATTGTAATTCTAGCTTGTTCTAGCTGATTGTCATTCCATGAACTGAATGAGCACAAACTGAGAGCATTAACAGATAAGTCTTTAATATTATTTGCAAATATAGACAGTCTATTCAGAAATATTTCCTCCATGATGATTCCGTGGAATGATATTTATCTGTAAGTCAGTCGAACAGAAATATCACAATGTGACCATATTTATCTCAATATACATCCAGAATAATAATAGCAATTTGTTCATAACTGGCTGTCCACAAAATAGAACTGTGTTCGGCTCTAATCTGTTAAAATGCTAAATAAATGTCATACTATCAAAGCATAGTTGCTATGCATATACCTATCCAACCTAATGTAGTATTGTAGTAGACATTAGCATATAATATTGGACATTTATAAACATCAAAACATGGCATACAGAAATTCATAAATAAGCAAAAGTAAATATACCTATGTTAGGTATTTTCTAAATCAAAAGAATAAAACAATAAAGAGTTATTACTTATTTAAAAATAACAAATGACCTTATCTACTTTGTTATTTTATTGACCACATAGCAAGTCTCTTACGGATGCATTTTTATTTGTTTTATTGTTTTGAAAACAAAATTACTTTAAATATCCATGTTCTAATCTTTAAGCAATAATGAGGCACATAAATGAATTCATGTTCATTAATTGCACTAAATAAATATGTGCAAATATCTAAATCCATTATTTTTAGTCAAAAGTAAAGTAATTTAATTTTTAAAAGTTTAAATTATGATGACATTCTTTCTCATTGTACTGGTAGCGCCATCTATTACAAGTTGACGTAATCACGAAAATATGGATAGACCTACTATAAGTATCGTTTACGTTCCATCAAATTCTTTTCGCTGTATTTAATTAAGTTTTCCACATACCTTAATAAATCGTATATAATTCTGTCGTAAGAGTCGTAACAACAGCACCTGTGCTGTAGGCGCGAGTCAGTACGGTTGCTCCTTTTATATCACGACTCCGACCGCTTTTAGTCGTCTTTACTGTCGTTGTTGTTGCCTCCTAAGATATGAACACATATTACATTACAAATGGGTTACAACAAATTCCTTTCAGTACGTTTTTTGCGCGCTGAAAATTACGTAAATACAAGTATAACCTTGTACTGTGTCGCTGACCGCCATGTGCCGGCACGAGAGCCTTCACGGTACCTACTTAATGTAAATACATAGTATTTCGGTTTCCGTATTATGCAGGGTCAAGAGCTCATTTATACTGATCGTTTATAACTTATTTCATACCCGTTTTTGTTATATTTGTAACGATTGAAACATGGTAAAACAGTATCGAGTATACGAAATTGTATTTACTTTTTCTGGTATTTTAACACTGAAAATTACGTAATCCATATAACGTCATGCTCACCTTATATTTTAGTACACTTTCCAAACTGTTTCAGAACTTTTCACTATTTATTTTCACCAAACAACTTTTTTCAGTGGAACGACGTGCGAACTCTATGAAGAAAAAATCGGCCATCTTAGAAAAGAATATAAAGCGTCCGTCCCGCTCATTTTCGAACTGCGAGTCAACAACTAATTGTATTACGTGAAATAATACTCCAGATTTTTTAAATTAGAGAAATAATTACTTACATAATAATAATTTCACTTATTTAATATTTTGAGGTATTATTAGTTCCACCAAATAAATCTAATAATATTTTCTTATTAGAAATAATGTGCCGTGCCACCATCTTTGTTTTGCTGCACTTCCGGTTTCACTATTACGAACTAAACAATTGCCAATTTCTTAAACCAAAATTGTGCAATTTGCTTATAACTAATTAGTGTATTTTACGCCTTTTATTATAATAACATGAAAATATTTCTAAAACTACGAGATTCCACTAAGATCAACTCGTAATTTTCGGATTATGGGTACAATAATGAAAATAGCAACTTTTAGTTCCGCTAGTTGGTCATAGATGTCGCTATGAGTCACAAAATTACAAATTGCCCATCGATTTTGTAAGAAAATTATTTTCTAATGCTTTCTAATGAGGTTAACGATCACAGCAGAACTGCACCAATCTGTGGGGACGATTTATATTTATAGTTTTGTTATTGGTATGATCAAGTATCTCAAGTTTAGTTATAACTTCACCATGAGTATAAAGAGTTTATAATGGGGATTATGAGTATCTGCTATGCTGCTTAATGACGCCGCCACAGTATGAATGCCAGGGTTCAGGTCAAAGGCCTATTAGAAGCATTATATGTATCTATATCAATATCAATACCGATGGCAATTGCAATAGTAATATTGTGATCTCATACCTTAATATAACTCCTGTGATGTCCGCACTCATCAGCTATTAACATCTCACCCAGGTACTGGCCTGGTGCTCACACAGGTGATATGTGCTACCCCAAATGTCCACCTCCTGTTGTAAACATAAACAGTATGACTTCAACTGTAGTTGAAGCCACGCACAAGAATGCCATTGATCATCATTAAAGTATTAAATGCTAAGCTTCCTAGCATGGTTGGCGAAGCCATCCAACCATATACACCATTGGGCTGCCTTAAACATCCCATGCAAGCTATTCTTGCACGTATGAGCAGAGTTTCAAACATATAAACCAATGTACTGCCTTAAACATCCCATGCCACCAATGTTGCATGTATGAGCAGAGTTTGAACATATAAACCAATGTACTGCCTTAAAACATCCCATGCAACCAGTGTTGCACGTATGAGCAGAGTTTGAACATATAAACCAATGTACTGCCTTAAAACATCCCATGCAACCAGTGTTGCACGTATGAGCAGAGTTTGAACATATAATCCAATGTACTGCCTTAAAACATCCCATGCAACCAGTGATGCACGTATGAGCAGAGTTTGAACATATAAACCAATGTACTGCCTTAAAACATCCCATGCAACCAGTGTTGCACATATGAGCAGAGTTTGAACATATAAACCAATGTACTGCCTTAAAACATCCCATGCAACCAGTGTTGCACGTATGAGCAGAGTTTGAACATATAAACCAATGTGCTGGCTTAAAACATCCCATGCAGGATTCCTACATGTATGAGCAGTTTCAAACGTATAAACCAAGGTATGGCCTTAAGACATCACATGCAGGACTCCTGCACGTATGAGCAGAGTATACCACGAAACTTAGCTTCAACACAAAACTGTAATACACATGAATGATACTTAGACCCAAGGGGCGATAGTTAGGCTTTAATTGTGTAATGATAATGTAGTATACGTTTAGGCAATACTTGTGCAGAACCATTTAGAACCAATTAGGATCACTTAGCTTTTAGATCAGCTCAGGAGTCTGGACACCACACACTTGTTAACAGTTTAACTTTATATTGAAAACATTCTAAACTTAAACTATGCAAAGAATGTGACAATAAATGACAGCTTACCATAGTCAATGATAGAAATGGCGGGAACTTGAGACTTCAGATAATGTTGCTATATACAATTATTAACAGTTCGCGATTCTTCGCGACAGTAAGGCATTAGCGACAACGTGCCATTAATATGTTCCTTGTGTACCCAGGTTTGCTTATTTAAGCACTATTATTATCATAGGCTACTTGCGTCTTAGACTCCATAATAGTATTTTCCTACGACTTTATCTACTCCAAAGGCTTTAAGTTACAGTTACAAAGAGTAATGACTAAGGAAATAGAGTTAGCCTCCGAGAAAAGTCTTTGTGGCTCAGTACAGTACTACAAATTTAGACTGAGAGACTGCTATCAAATAACGGTAGGAACCTTAGGTATTACGAAAATGTACTTTGATGATTTGTTGAGGTGAATAGGTAAGTTGGCTTTGCGATAGGCGGTATTAAGCATGCATGAAATTTTTTACTCAATATTTTAGTCGCAGAAAGAAAAGTTCATTGATTTTCTGATAAAGAGCGTTTGCTTTAGTTACTGAATAAGGAAGAAAACAGTGTAATTTTGTATTCAAAATATTTTGATGTTTGCTAACACAGAAGGCAAGACTGCCTTTTGATGATACAGCGTCAATAACAACAAAGAAATGCCTTTGAGATAGCAAACCTTCTTGCTTAATGACATACCTACCTACTTGCGTCGCATATACGTATATAGCTGTCATGCACGTATGGTCGTGAAGTAGCAAAGTTTTAGTTAATAATAATGTTTAATGACCCCTTTTACTTATTATTGATTTAAACTAAACTAAACTTAGTTTATAACTAAAAATACAAAGAAATATTTCAGGTAGACATTTCGGATAGTTAAGTTCTGAGCATCATAAATCTATCTCGCAACTCACACAAGTGACATTTTATTTAACTTTAAATATTTCCAGCGAAGTTCCAGGTTGAGAAAGTGTCCCGAAACGTCTCAAAGTTAGGTACAAAATTCTCAAAGGTCTCACATCCTCTTGCTTTAATGTGGTTACATAAAATAATTTATCGGGCGGTAGGACCTTGTGCGAGGTCCGTCCGGATTGCTACCATTACATTGCTCGTTTATCCTGCCGCTAAGCAACAGTGCAAGCACTGTTGTCTTCCGTTGTGGAGAGTAAGACAGCTGGTGTAATTACGGGCACAAAAGGCATTTCATCTTAGCTCTCTAGTTTGGCAGCGCATCTGCGAACCCCTCGGGCTTGCGGGTGTCTATAGGTAGTGGTAATCACTCACCATCAGGTGAGCCACTTGCTCGTTTGCCTTAACTGTCGTTATTTATGAGAGTTATTTTCGATAAAAAAAAATCCATGAAAAATGGTGGTTTTTTCGATTAGATTTTAATTAAATTATTTATCATAGAGCGTAAGTTTAAATGTTTCTATTCCATCATTTTGGCTTTTCTTGTAGATAATGTAGATATTTGTATGTTTATCCGTTGTCTAATGTATGTACAAATTTGACCTAGTTTAGGTCTAGGTTAATATTGGTGTCAATTCTCCCGTAATGGTGTTATTTATTTCGAAAAAGTGTGCGTTTTCTGAAAAAGTTCGTTTTTCCGCGGATTCGACGACGGAGGGTTATATAGAGCATATATGGGGAGCTAATGAAAATATTCACTTCCTGCGTTTACTATCTACGAGATTTGAAGGATATTGAATCAGTAGGCACTTACGGAGGGGAAAAAGCTAAAGGAATCGCAAATAAAATAACTTTTTTTCGCTAAAAGATACAACAAGTCCCGCTGATGAGCAAAGCTTCCTCTCTTGCTCTTTCAATTCTCCCGCACTCAATTATACAATAAAATACAATACAAGAACACTTTACAGAATAACCCATAACAAATAATAGAGAAAACAGGTACAACGAAAATACAAAGTAGCAGTGGGTGGCCTTTTAATTATCAGAATATGCTAGATTTTTTTTAATGCTACTTATTCAGATCATTCTCCTATTTCACCAACTTTACAATTGTCGGTTTAAAATTTTACATTTCTTTGCGAATATGAAGCGCGCTAAAACAGAAGCTCTTCAAGTCAGCATTTGACATCGAATTATCATTGAAAACTGACATTTTGTCGGGTGACATGCGAAAGTCACTATAACTTCGTTCACTAATTAAAGTCGATAATCAACCTTATTACGCTTTGAACATCGTTAATTTTCCTTAAAATATTTTTTTGCATTTCGTAACTTTTGCTTGTCACCCGACGGCTTGTAAAATTGGCGGTCGGCTGAAAAATGATGGGTGATACTGACATATTAAAGTGATATTTGTTGATTCGTGTAAGAGTGGAGCCGGAGGTGTTGCATGGAAACATAGACGTACGAGGGGCGGCTGATAAGTAATCTCCTTGGTCAGAAATATATACAAAAATAATGCTGGCTGGTATGGATTTATATTCGTTTGTTATTCTATTTTCAAAATGTATTACATTCATTTGTTTATTGCATCACGTTTATTTGTCTCCTACAATTGTTTCAAACATGTCAGTAGAAAAAGTGAAAATGGATAAAATCGAGCAGCGTGCGGTGATTAAGTTTTTGACTAAAGATGGGAATACGCCTTCGGAGATCAGACAGCGTATGTTACGTGTGTTTGGCAGTTCGTGTTCTTCCGAATTTGTTATAAAGTTTTGGTCACAGCAGTTTAAGTTAGGTCGTGAGAGCCTGGAAGATGATCCTCGTAGCGGAAGACCAGTTTCGGCCATCATCGATGAAAATGTAGCCAGGGTGAAAAAAAATATATTAGAGGACCGACGAGTGAAGCAGTGGGAGATAGCTAGAGATGTGGGCGTCAGTAAAGAGCGAGTCAATTAAATAATTCATGAGCATTTGAACATGTCCAAGGTTAGTGCACGTTGGGTCCCCAGAATGTTGACTGCATTTGACATGGAGAGGCGTGTCAAATGTTGCGAAGAGTTTTTGGACACGAGTCGAGGGAAAGAGAAAGAAATAATTTCTAGAATTGTAACATGTGATGAGACTTGGGTTCGACAATGGGACCCGGAAAGTAAGCAAGAGTCTTTACAGTGGAAATTTAAGGATGAGAGGCCGCCTCGGAAATTCAAGGTCTGTCCATCGGCAGGTAAACTTATGGCTACAATCTTTTGGGACACAGAAGGGATTTTGCTCATAGATTATTTACCGAAGAAAACTACAATGAATGCTGATTATTACTCAAACTTACTATATCAACTAAGAGAGACAATAAAAGAAAAACGGCGAGGTAAACTAAGCAAAGGAATTCTGATTTTGCACGATAACGCACCAGTGCATACCGCCCGCACAACGAAGCTAGCAATTAAAGACAATGGCTTCGAAACCATTGACCACCCCCCTTATAGTCCAGATTTAGCCCCCTGTGACTATTTTCTGTTTAGACTTCTCAAGAAAGACCTCAGGGGACTGAGGTTTATGACCGATGACGAAATGAAGGCTGCGGTTACTGACTTTTTTGACGACAAACCGAAAGTTTTTTTTTTAATTGTTTAAATTCAATCTTTGAAAAGTTTAATAAGTGCATTTAACTAGCAGGGGACTATATAGAAAAATAAAAAAAAATTAGCCACGACAGCCTTTTGTTTCATTGATAGGTAGATTACTTTTCAGCCGCCGCTCGTAGCTATGTATTTTATACGTATTTTACAAGTGTGGTCGCGGGTGAGCAAATTATAATTGTTCTTGGACAAAGTAACAAACTTAGCAATTATTACATATATCCATTTTATTTGAGTTAAACATGAAATCAAATCTTATATTAACTATTGTTTCTTATTTACTTATCAGAGTGCCTTGAAACTGTTTCCAACTTTCGCTCAAAGTATCGCGGCAACAAAAAATGTGGGGACTCAAACTATAACAAAAGGAGGCAAAGTTTTTTGAACGCAAAGATACAACTTTGCCGAAGAAAACTTGCGACTTTCTTTGTGACACATGGTCGGAATGTTAGAGGTTTTGCTTCGAAACTCTACCGTTTTTAATAATATAGGTAATATTTATTTTTACCTACAAGGACTAAACTATAAGGTTAAGTTGCTCAGAGGTGCCATAGTTAATAATTTCTTCGATTCCTGCTTAAATCACTAAGAATGTATAAAAGTATATGTTTTTGGAAACATAAGTAGAAGTCCTTTAGGACAAGACTGCTTTTGTAGTTGAATTTCATTGTTTGTACCTTGTTTTTATTTTCTGAACCATTCTGTATAATAAAGTGTTTACTTACAAAATGGATTGACTTACAAAATGACATTGAAATTAATCGGAAAAATGAAAAATATCGACATTTAACAGTTGTTATATAAAAATAGTTAAGTATAGTTATAGTTACATAAATATTGTTTAACTAGGTACCTGCCCAATTGAGCACTCCTACTTTCTCGCAGTATTCTTAAAAAGAGATCCAAAGTTTTTGGTTACATTAATACCTCTACAGGTAACCAGGTTTAAAGCAACCGTCAATCAAGAGTTCAGTCAGGGGTTGAGCACGTGTAAATGAATACCCCTGCAAAGTACGTTTAAGTTTTAACTAAAAATGTGCAAGTTTTTACTTTAATAAAAAAAAATCCCATACATCCATTGTCTCTGCTGGTTGACAGTATACCTAATATGGGAGAATAATTTTTCAATTTTTATTTTTCGACAAAAATAAGTTCACTTAGACTTATGCAACCCCGTGGCTGAAGTCTTGACGGTGCATTAAAACGAACCCTGTATAAATAAAGTATCTCAATTTAATATTACGTTCTGGCGTGTTTACGGTAACATTCGTTAAATATACAAAAGTAAACAGAACTTAGTTGAAAATACAATAAAATAATGGTCCAATTACGAATTGAGTTCAAAGAGGAAATAGGTAGCGAATTCTTGTTTGGGGCTGAATATTTTGACGGAAACTTGGGCAACAAAACAAAATAATTATTCTAAAAGCGTTCACTTGTCAACTAAATCCGCCGGGGCAGGAGTTAACAGTGTAAATTTGCATTAAAAATGACCTTTCTGATAAGTTGTAATCTAATTGAAAAATAACTTAGTTAATATTCGAAATTTTATCGAAATTCATTTTTACAAAACAGAGTTATGGCTCTATGAGTTTCTTTGTTCGATTTTAAGGCACAAGAATTAGGAGTTGCTTTTATTTTTTTGTATTATTGATAGGACTGTAAAAACATTTAAGACATTAACAACATGTTATTTTAACAGACTTAAAAAAAGAGCTTTTTAATTCGACTGTATTGTCTATGTTTGTAACGCGATTACTCCGCCGGATATAAATTGATTTTGATGTTAATAATACTTCAGGGGTGGTCTCATATAAAATCGGTTTGTTAATTGTATCAAAATCGATTTAGGAATTTTAAAAAACATTTTAACAATAAACTAAAACGGCCTTAAAAAACGAAATAATCCTTTAAAACCATTTTTTTAAGGCGGTTTTACTATTTTGTTAAAATAATTTTTCAAATGTGTTTTCCGTTTTCTGTTTTCAACCCGGGAGATATCTATTGTTGAACACGCCTACTGCATTTTTAACGAGCTGTCGTGCGCTTTCCACATCCCTAAGTAACAGGCGACATCACATTAAGGCCCTACCGATGGGCTTTTCTATCGATACGTATTTGAATTAAGAATTAAATATTTCAGTTCACAAATAAAGACTGTTTATAATTATAAATGGCTTAAGTAGCAATGATATTACATATAGAAAGAGGTAGATATGTCATCAGCGCGCCTAAAATGAAACACAGAAAAGGCTCCAATTGTAGCTTCTTTGGCCTCAGTTGCTCTCAAATAAGGTCCAAACTTGCGCGCGAATGTCAAATTTTTTAGGAACATGTTCTCGATTGTTTTGTCAGCATATGACGTATCTTTACTTATATCATTGTTTACTACCCCAAAGATGAAAACATTAATGCGAACAAAATCTTCGATAGAAATAATTTTAAAGCTAGGCCTCGGCTTTTTTATCGTTTGGAAAAAGAAAAGAAACTAATCATCGCAAATTTTTATTTAGTTGAGGAAAAAACTTTTTCACTTAGGCTATGCGGTTTGAGCGCATTTTCACTAGCCCTCCATTGACACGCGCGGTACTGAACAGCGTTGCCCTCCTTAATAAACTCCGCTCTCGAAAGCATTGCTTTAATCTTCTGTCCTTCTTGTTTATGGCTATGACCACTACACATTTAAGAACTATAGATTTTGATAAAAGATAGGTTACATTATGTTTATATTAAACTAGATTTCGAATAAAAAAATCGGTGTACTTGCCTACAGATAAGGTGCCACAGCCATCACACAGATGAACAAAAACACGGAAACAAACTAATAAAAACTAAAATAAACAAACAAAAACACTTCGACGCTTGAAAGGAGACATTGACTAAGCGACATTTTGGCCAAAATGAGTTATATACATAGTTGGAACCGCCTGATTTTTCTGCGTCGTTTGGTCCAACTCACGTCTTCCTACGATGACTTTTGATGTCACTTCTGCATTTTGGATTTCACGAATTTTCACTTTTTTTTGTCGACTAAGCGACAAAATTGTTTATATTTTTTGAAAAAATGGTTGTTGTCATAATTTTAGTATGCAACTTTTCTCTTGGACAATTTTTACCTTACGTCGACACAGTAATTTCTCCACTTAGCTTAGATTGTTTGTACGTTACAATATATTTTTATGCGTATGGTATGTTTTTTCTTTACAAATAACGTTTTTAGTTATCATTATTTTAAGTCATTTTAAGTAATTGTATTTTTTTTCCGAATGGCGCTTGGATAAAAATGCTTCTTTGTTTTCTAAGAAATATTACCGGTTCAGGTTAGATTACCGACCAATAAAACACCACTCTTTGTCGGTTAGTAAATTATTACCTGCCATTTTAAAGTGTTGTTTTACGGTTTAGGTAAGTTATACTTGAATTTATGGGATTGCATATGTTGCTTATACCCTGAAGTCGCCCCATGCAAAGGTGTTTAGGCAATATTAAATTGAAGTAATACGTTTACAAAATGTTGGTGGCACCTATGAGTGTCACGTGCACGGTCGTTTGCGCAAGCAGTAAAGTTAGCTTCGAAGTAACAATGGAACTACAGTGCTAGACTGTAAGTCGCTTCGATAGCATGCGCGCGCTCAACTAACGTCGTTATAAGAATAACGCCAGTCAAATGAGAGATAAGAAAACTGTTAATTGATCGCGTGAATCAAATTTATACTGCTTGTTGTACTTTTTGTTGTTTTTTTTTTATACGACATGATGTAAATATTTTGCAAAACAATGGATCGAAGAAAACGGGCACGTAATATTTTGGAAGAGGCTCTTAAAAATCCAGGAATTAAGACCAAGGAAGAGTTTACACCTACCTATACACATTTTTAGTTATTTTATAAAAACTAGCTAAGTTGCATTATGGTTAAGAAGGGAAACCTGTTGAATAACACTTGGCACCCATTTAGACTAGCTAATTCAGATCTTGAGATTTAGTTTATCCTAACTCATCTACTTGTGGTAAAAACGTCAACTGCTCAAATTCAAGAAGTAACAATTTCAAATAGCAAACATTGTAGCAGATAAAACAATTTAGTTTTAAATTTATTTTTAAATTTATTTTACAATGTAGTATGTATATAATTATTAATAAATTTCAGGATTATCTACACAACTTGGAACCCAATTTAGATCTAAATAAAGGGCGAAGTCGACAACCACACAATTCTTAATACTGAAAGAGCTCCCAATTACTTATCACATTTATTGTTTTTGATGTGATATAGCCCATTGCAGAAAAATATTTTTGTTTAGGATCGTTTGGTATCGTATGGGTATGCCAAATCTTAGTTTGCGTCCTGGAAAGTGGGAGTCCTGGAAACAACTTTTAAAGGCCTACATACCTCGATTTTTTTCAGATTTTGGCTATTTTAACCTATAGGACATTTTTTTTATAAATGATAAATAAATATCATGGGACAATTGACACCAATTGACCTAGTCCCAAACTAGGCAAAGCCTATGGGTACTAGACAATGGCTAAACATACATAAATAGATAAATATATTCCGTTGCCCCGCACGAGACGGTTTGCTTCATCCTTCGGCCTTCCTAATGCGAACTACTATGGAATGGAATTCGCTCCCATCTTCTGCATTTCCAGACGGGTAAAATCTAAGGATTTTCAAGGCTAGAGTGAATAGGCTGTTACTGAACCAGTGAGTTACACCTTAGGCCTCATCTGCACCTTCCATCAAGTGAGATACGGGTCAATCACTGGCCAGTTTATAGTAAAAAAAAAGACATTACATATTGAACATCCAAGACCTGAGAACAAACATTTGTATTCATCATACACACATGTGCCCCGACCGGGAATCGAACCCGGAACCTCAAGCTTCATAGTCAGGGTCTCTAACCAATAGGCTATTCGGTCGTCATATACCTAATATTAAATTTAATATTACGTTTCTTATGTAACTTTAATTTTCTACAATATGAGACAATAAATATTTTCCGAGATAAAACCTTTTACATCGTTTTTTAAGTCACTCGAGTTACGCTCGCGGGCTTTTCAGTAGATCCTGGAACTACACAAATTAAACCTCCGAGCTTCTTTGGCTTAAAGGAGAAGCAAAAAATTATGACCATGGTCAAAAAATCTAGACATTAAAAAGGACTGCATTGTTGTGTCCCGGTGTAGAGAGTAAGATAGCCGAAGAAATCACGGGCACAAGAGGCATTTCATCTCACCCCTCTAGGTTGATAACGCATCTGCTATTCTTTTACCACCAGGTGACCCACTTGCTCGTTTATTTGTCTTGTAAATAATGTTTTCTGAACCATTTTTTGGACCTGTTTACATTGGCTTAATACAGTTACTTTTTGTGAAGAAATTATTATTTATCATTCAAAATTAATCTGTCATCATGATCATATCAGCCGGAAGACGTCCACTGTTCAATGGCTTCCCATGATCCTTACCAAATCGTCCGTCCGCCTTGCGAGAGGCCTACCAACACTTCGCCTTCTGGTGGGCGGTCGCCACTCTAGAATCTTATGACCCTAACGGCTTCAACGGCCATCAGTTCTACGAGCATAGTGCTTCGACCACTAAGGTGAACAATCTGCTGAGCTATATCAATCAATATTATTTTTTACGGATCTCCTCCTTTCTGATTTGCCCTTGCAGGGATACTCCAAGCTTACCTCTTTCTCAAAATCGCTCCCTTTGAGTGATTTTGAGCCTTCTTATTAGGCCCACTGTAATTGACTACGTCTCTGTTCCATTCGTCATCACTCAGTCAGATTTTTGTCTTGAGACACTGGGGTATTTGTGTCGAAAAGACGTTGCCTAGCTTACCAAACACTGCCTAGAGGAGTTGGATTGGACTGTTGACTTCTTTCTCGAAGTCGGACCTACGTAACTGAATAACTTGTCCCAGGGATATGTAATTTTCGATTGTAGAGTTCCCAACTTTCAGAGGAGTGGTTATAACATAGTGGTTCGACATGACCTTAAATTTTTCTATGTTCATTTTGAGACCCACTTGTTGAAAAACTCTACTGAGGTCATCGAGGATTCTGTCTGGGTCTTTCATGGTTTTAACCAAGACCATGATATCATTGGCAAATCGAATATGAGTGAAGTACTCTTGTTAAAGTTGATACAATGTCCTTTTCAGTCCAGAATCTTGAAAACGTCTTCTAATGCAGCAGTGAAGAGTCTTGGAGATATGACGTCGCCCTGCTACACTCTTCGCTACAATCGGATGGGCTATGAGTTCTGGTCCAGCAGTCGCACTAACATTTAATGGCGTTTTCGTACAAAAACTTCAATGTACCGGTAATTTGGCACCGCTGAAGAGACTTTAGCACAGCTCAGGGTGCTATCAAATCAAATGCTTTTTCATAGATCACAAACGCTAAGTTAATGGCTGGTTATACTCCCCTGTCTACTGTATAACCTACCGCAGCGTGTGAATGTGATCTATGGTGCTACATCCTTTTCTGAAATTCACGATTTTTTTTCTGAAAAGTCAAACTTTAAACTCGTCTCCTGTAAAGTTACCCATATGTCGCTTAGTCAATGTCTCCTTTCAAGCGTCGACTTAAAAAAGTAGGTTAGGCTTGCGATAACCCCAAACTAGATTTATTCAGATAAATTTAACTGTGTGTATTACAAACTTTTTTTTTTGTACGACGAGGAAGGCAAACGAGCAAGTGGATTACCTGATGGTAAGTGATCACCACTGCCCATAGACACCCGCAATTCTTTGAATACATGTATCTGGGTCATTATTATAATACTATCTCTTTGAGCAGAATCGCTGTAATATCATACATCGGTTTACTTTGGCCCGCTGCCCTTGCAAACTGGAGTAGGTCGATAGCTAAAGTTAATATCAGAAACGTTAAGATATCTTTTCAGATAAATACGACGAAAACAATGGTTAATGGATCCTTTGTAATATAATCTTAGTGCTTATTGACCTTTCGCGTCATCTTTTATTTTATAATTAGGGCTATAGAGATTATTACCGAAATAATTACATACAATAGGGACCTACGCACACATTGTAGTAGGAGAACCCTATTGTAGCTATTTGCTGCCGTATACGAATGGGCCGGCTCGTCCGGGGAAGTACCAGCTTTTCGCTGAAAATTGACGTGAGACAACAGCACACCTGCAGTTGCACTTCGTTCGGTCAGTGAGAGTGCCAGAGGCTCCATCCCCCTCCCCCTTTCCTCTATCCTTTTTCCTCCTCAAAGGCCGGCAACGGACTAGTGACTATCTTGGGGTTACTGGTTCTCATGGGTGGCGGTGAGCGCTTACCGTCAGGAGACCCGCTTGTCTTTAAAAAAAAAACTAAAAAAAAAATGTTCAAAATTTACCTAATCTTCGTGAAATTGTGTGATCAGATTCGACAATTATATACTGATCTATTTGTAAATTCATTTTTATAAAATAAAAAAAAATACTAGTGTTTCTCACAATACGTTCTTCATGTAGAAATTTTGATCTGCCGGCTGTATCAGTATACAGTTAGTTGTACATTATAGATAGTGAAAACTCGACTGGACGATAAAGGTAGACTTTCGTAGCAAGCGTCTCGAACGCAGTGCCCATAGCTAGGCTAGCATTAGGAACACCTCGATAGAACGCAGGCTGTGTGTAAGTACTATGTCAAATACGTTCACAGAGGGTCGAGTACGACTTTACGAATGCTGCGTAACGTAAAATACGCTGTCGAGTTTGTATGACGTTTGGAACAGCGCCCGCCCGTGAGCGTATTTGGAACAAAAATTTAGTATGAGGTTTCTCCTCGATCTCGATACGATAACCGTAACGCTACGCAGCATTCGTAAAGCCGTGCTCGACCCTCTGCAAGCCAGGAAGTAGTATACTGTATACCAACATACGACATCTGGGTCGAGCACGACTTTACGAAAGCTGCGTAACGTTACGGTTATCATATCGAGATCGAGAAACCTCATACTAAATTTTAGTTCCAAATACGCTCACGGGCGGGCGCTGTTCCAAACGTCATACAAACTCGACAGCGTATTTTACGTTACGCAGCATTCGTTAAGTCGTGCTCGACCCTCTGCCGCTCTGACGCAGCGTCGCTTACGCCGCGTCAGTGATGCTTGGCTCGAAAGTCTACCTTGTCTGACCCACATTCATATCGCGTCCCTTTCGTTGTAAAAATTTTATATCCTTTTAAGTATTTGGCAGTGAAATCGAATACACTCTCCTCCATTACATTTTTACGCGGCGCCATTGAAAGTCCGAATATTTTTTATTGTAATTTTTACTGGCGTTCCATTTACACCAAATGCAAAATAAAAAGTAGAGAGTGTCCTTCGGTATAAAAGTAATGAAGTGTAGAATTGTAATAAAATATATTAACTCAAAGGGACTTAACTAAGTGTTCCCTAAAAGCTTTCGCGTTTCTACGTTTTATGTAAAAAAGTATGTACTAATTTTTATCTAAGACACGTTATCGTAGTCTTGCTCTTGAGTTTTAAGAAATATTAAGATATCGTAGCCCTAATAGCATAAAAAAATCAGTTCGCTAATTGAACGAGCGTACGAGTGCTCTCAGTGTCGAGAATGGGTGCGAATTGGCTTTCATATGTATGTATGCATGTACGTGTGGCCGTCAAAATCTTTGTTAGACGATAACTTGAGTATCGTTGAACTCCTTGAAATTTGGTAGGCGAGTAGTTGACATAAATACAATTTTTTGATTCAAACATGAGCAATCTTCATTTGGATAACTTATACTGTACGTATTTATCGTGTCGCGTATGTTTTGCCTGTGATCTTACTTACCTTATTACGAATAAATAAGTATGAGTAGTCTAACGGGCTGCGCGTGAATGTTGTGAATTAGCGAAATTAATGGCTCTATGAGTTGTAGATATCGCGAGTTCATTTTTGAACATTTTAAAACAAATCTACAAAAAAGTCTGTAAGTATAAATATTGGAGCTGACTCACAAAATTTAACCAGAATCAGTTGAGAAATGCGACCTTAGGGTCGAGCACGACTTTACGAATGCTGCGTAGCGTAACGGTTATCGTATCGGGATTGAGAAACCTCATACTAAATTTTAGTTCCCAATACGCTCACGGGCGGGCGCTATTCCAAACGTCATACAAACTCGACAACGTTTACTATTCGATTTTACGTTACGCAGCATTCGTAAAGTCGTGCTTGACCCCCTGCAGAGGAGAACAGCCAGTCAGAGGCCCGAGTATGAATATTCGAATCCTGCGTAAAATAATCGACTAGTAACTTTATCGAGAAATTTGTATGACGTTTGGAACAGCGACAGTCCGTGAGCGTATTTGGAACTAAAATGTAGTATGAGGTTTCTAGATTTCGATACGATAACGTAACGTTACGCAGGATTCGAAAACTCGTGCTCGGCCTACAGACATCCAGACATACGAGAGAATCTGCGTTTAAGATGAAAGCTCTTGCTCGGTCAGTTAGAGTGTAGCGTGAAAACACTAGACTAGCTAAAACGTCGATTCTGGTGTCATTGTAATGAACTTGGAAATCAGTAGGCCGGTCCTTTTCGAATCCTGCGTAGGTAACGTAGCGTTATCGTATCGAAATCGAGAAACCTCTTACTAAATTTTAGTTCCAAATACGCCTATGGGCCGGCGCTGTTTCAAACGTATTTGATATTAATTTTAGCATGCTATCTCCACTCCACGCGTTCCATAGAAAAAGGGTCTTGACAGTGATCCTATAAGGGTTCCGTTTTTTACTTTTCGGTTTAAATAATTTATTGTTCTCAATGTTGTTGTTTTGAGGTACGGAACCTTAAAAAAGAAAAACTTCGGTACATGGTAGTTGGTACCTAAAAAGTTCGGAGTAGCATGAGAATGCGTTTAGCTGGGATGTCCATTCGGTTGTCATTGTAAGCTACAAAAGAAAATAACTAGGTAAGTATTAGCATTTAAAGCAAAATAGTTAAAATATTCGCCAGAATAACGAAAAGTCCTTTTTAAATTGAAAATTTCAAAAACAAAAGATGTCGGCCGTCGGTGTTGGGAACTTCACCATTGAATCGCAGGAGCGTGCAAGTTTTCTCACAATATTTTTTTCCGAAAAGCTCATAATTTATGAGTCTTAAATTACGAATGTTTACCTGATTGCGCTGTAACAAATTACAAAAGCCAGGGTGGTACTTTCGCGATCATAGTGTACCATTACGCAAATTGATAATTAAATTACATACTGATACGAAATAAATTTATAATTTTATCCTGTTTTCACGGAAAATCTACAGTGCGGGCATTGAATACGCCTTAATTTTTTTTTTCATTGTCCCGTGCCTGATTTATGCAGCGTTTTATTATATTTTCCCTTCGTTCTTTGTTTTGTAATTGCGAAAATTGCGAGGCCCACGTACATTTCTGTTTTCACGTTTATTTAATTATATTTTTTTCTTTTTCAACCGGCCTTTTATGATTTCATTTGGACAGCGGTTAAAGGGTACATTCCTACGGTGGGCGACGAAAGTCTAGCTGCCGTTTGTTGGCATGGCGGTCAAGTGTCGGGCATTTTTGTCGCGGACTGTTTGCAAAGAGTTGTAAATTAGACGTTAACATTATGCCGACACAGAGATAGCGGGAAATGGCCTTTGTACAAACACGTGAATGTTGACAAAAGCCTGTATATGCAGCCATAACGTCCTCGTAAGCCTCTGGTACGTTTAGCACTTAAATATCTAACTCACGACGCAGTTATCTAGTAACTAAACCAATAACTAAACCAACGATAACCTAGTCGATGTACAGGCTGCAGCATGCGGGGATTGGACTTACCCCTTATTAATTTTATTACTAACTCTAGAAATAAGCCTGTCCACTAACACAATGAGTCATGTTACTTGAAAATAAATGATTTGAATTTGAATTTGAATAAACGCTTGTTAAGCTTAATTTTATGTTAGCACTAGAGAATCGCCACGAAATAAGAATTCACTTATCGTCGGGGATAGTGCAATACCGCGCGTAAGTAGCACTGGTAAATACTGCGTATCTACACATCACCCATAGCGCAAAACCACGTAACTAGCACTAGTAAATACTGCGTATCTACACAAAACCCAACTTTACAGGAGAAGCTTAAAACATTGTATCTTTATTGGGACTAGGTCAATTGGTGTCAATTGTCCCGTGATATTTATTATTTACGTTTGTGGGCGGGAAATCTTAATTTGGCTACATTTGTTAGATACGAGGTGTTAACCAGCATTAGCCAGTTAAGCGGATTTTCCCTATGGGTGTTGTGTAGATACGCAGTATTTAGCAGGGCTAGTTACGCGGTATTGCACTATACCCGACGTTATGGTTATTGACGACGCTGCGCTGCACGCATACTGATTTACACTGACAGTAACTGCTTAACCTTTGAACTGGAACAGACTATGAATAAGAACTAATTTAAAGTTACACTTATCTTGTTTCTCGTAGCTGGTGGCGCCGCCATAAATGCTCTTCATGTTTTGCATGTCCTAAACAGATTTGATACTGAAGTTATCGTCGGCTAAACATTTTGAGCGCCACATACATTATGTACACACAAATGTATGTCTGTACGTGGCCGTCAAAATGTTCGTACGTACGAATGCTGATTAGCCCACTTTATCAAACTGAGAACGGATTGGGTTATTACGTTAGACAGATAAATAAAAAACTTTATTCTACAAAATTGTATGTTACGTAAACGTTAAGTTGTTTGTCTTTTATCTGTCACTTTAATAAGCATAGAGTGGTTATACCGTAACTGCTCAATGTAAAGTAACTTAATCATAGAACGCGGTTATTTCCAGCATGCTGTAGGTACGTACACAAACTACTTTTGTTCTACTGTAAAATTTGACACAAGCTTTTTATGCCCGCGAACGAAATTTATTCCAAAACTTCACCGAAAGAACAGACGATCCCATATATCAATTACAATTTCCATCCAACGCAGAACGTGTTAAGATTGTAATAAAAAAAAGTAACAACCGCCCGCCATAATAGAGTTTCCAGAAAAATAAAACACACTGAACAGGGCAATATATCTCGGCGAATTCGCGCTACGGTGGAAATTCGACCGAAAAAGGAATATTTATTTTGTCCTCTCATAAGTTTTGTTTCCTCGGGCGTTGAATATACAAAGAAACATTTGAAATTAGTATCTGTCCGGAGTCACAATGGCCTCATTGTGTGAGTACAAAAGGGAGGACTATACCCCAACTATAATACAATTTCTACCATTTGTCCGCGACGCGGTAGTCACTCATATAGAAGAGAGAACTATTGTGGGCCTTCTCTTACAAATGAGTTGACACCCTGAAACTGAAAGTTGCGCTCAGGTCCATCCATTCGAGTTCAATACGAGGGAAGTGTCGTCGAACATCTCATTTTTGCGAGTGGAACGATATTGTATTTACCCTACTATTTTTCCGTTTTAGTGTTCCATACCCAAAGGACCTATTATAAAGACTTTGTTGTCCGTTTGTCTGTCTGCCACAGAGTTGTTGTACAATGAGCGGAACCATACCTTAAATACATAATATCAAAACATCCGGAACTCGAGAACAAACAATCGTACTCATCATACAGATATATCTGTTCAGACGGGGGATCGAACCCGGAAACTCAGCCTTGGTAGTCAGGTTCTCTAACCACTAGGTCATCCGGTCGTCAAACACACTGGTCAAAGATGTCTCCAAGTTCCATCCAATCGTCTTGGTTCTTACCTACATACCATTAACAGACGTGAACAAAACTTGCCTGGTCCGCATACCTCGATTCTTGCATGCTCTAAGGCATGCGAAAGAATTACCTACTAGTCCAAGTCATGTCATTACGAGAGGAGACCTATTTATAATTATTTAAGTTTACTTCTTGATAAAGTGGGCTGTGAGCAAGCACCTTTCTATCACGGCATAAAGTAGCCAGACTCCGGCTTCACAAAATAGATAACATCAACAACGAGCTGGGAATAAACAAAACCTTTATTTTTCATAAGGGATCATCCTTAGTTGCTTAATGTTATGAAGCTATTTGCTTATTACTTTGAGGAATAATAGCCAGACGTGCTTGCAAGCCAGCGGGCTCGCAATCTTTATGTCCATTTGTTATCCTGAAAATTTACTACTTAGTGATTTTTTTACAAGCTTTTATTTACAATCAGTAGTATGCCAGTGTGTTTGGAACAACGTGTTTGCAAGACGATTTTCTCCCACTTCCAGTGGTCAGAATTTGAGTATGCAGATTAGATGATAGGGCAAGTACGATCAGATCTGGACATTGATCCACTATAATAATAAATACGCAACATCGACCTCGCTCCGTTCCAAGAACAAAAGTAGCGCTGAAACAACTGAAAATCTTAAATTACTCGCTGAAAATTATTTGAGAGGAAATTATTCGAACTGTTTCTCAACATACCTATCACATTTACGAGATTCAAAATGAACCCCTCAAAGTTTACTACGTATTTGGCAGCTTTGCAACGCTCGCTGCAAAATCTTAAGTAAATTAATTTTGTGTTTGTTGTATTAACTTACGCGGTACATTTTGGCATCACAGTTTATCGCCCTTGTAACTGAGCCCAGGGCTGGGGACCCACATAATTTGACCCTACGCAGTGGGCGAAATGGTCACTCCAGCAGAAATGGCTGGGGCCACGGGGACGTTGTGGTAGAATGTCCACTATCCCACTGCGCCCCCATAACGGCTGAGCAGATAAGCATCGGTGGGTTTTAGTGGGTGTGTTCCTCTCCTACTTCTGATTAGCAGAGAGGGCGCATGGGGATAGAGTCCCACATAATCCTTCAATAATTACCTACTCCAGGTCAGGCTACACGCTCGTTTATGAATAAGGGGGTTAGTCTTTTGCTATAAAATTGCATCAAGGTTAAAGTGACTATTTAGCAAAACCGCAACCCAATACGTGACTACGCATCGACATTAAATTGTGTTAACATGCGACAGTTTACTTAATGGCGGTGTGAAACACAAGTCTTTCATTTATAACAGCAACAGTGAATTTCTGAATGTATCCAGCTGAAGTGCCACCACGGCGTACCAACAATTTTCATTGGTTTTTCCATATTATTCAAGCACAAAAAAACCAGCCAAGTGCGAGTCGGACTCGCGCACCAAATAACAAATCCGACAAACAATATTTATTTGATGCTTTGTGCTTGCATATAAGCGCTACGTTCATACCAAATTTCAAGATTCTAGGACAATTAGAAGTATCCTATAGGTTTTGATTCCGCGGCAATTTGTATGGAAACCTCTTTTTAATGACTGTATCTTTTGATTGTAATGAACTAGAAGTTTGATATTTTTACAGATTCAGGGGATTGCGGGCTTGAGTATTTATTATTAATTTAATTTCAGCTTTAACGCGTTCCAGAGATAAAGGGTCTTAACAGACAGACAGACGGACAACCATGTGAACCTATAAGAGTTCCGTGTTTACCTGTTAAGGAACGCCCAAAAATTAGAGATTTAATGTAATATGCACTCTCCAAAATACGTATCGAATCGTCAGTTTATATTCCAATAAAATGAAAGCATAATTCGTATACAAATATACTTAGGCGAATACCAGTAAGTACTTATACGAGGCAATGCTCTGCTGCACGGAGATTATAGAGACTGCAGATGGAGATAAGAAATAATCCTCAGACATCATGTGACGTCGCATAGACGTCATGAACACGACACATACTCTGGGGGAGGGAAGTACATACTATCTGCAAAATACGAAACCAAATATTTTTTAAGGATGCAATCCACTAATGATAAATATCCCAGATTGGTTACCTACTTTAAGGTTCTGTTAAAGATTGTATTTTCCCATACAATCGAAAGTCGTAATTGTACCATAAGGTACAATTACGGCTTAAAATGCTTAATCACTAGTCATAAAAAAACTTTTTTTTTCTGAAACTAATGACTGTTCAGGATTTATTTATAAAATAAAGCCTTACCAAACCTATAGAGTTTTAAGGGATAACCATTAACAAATTCCTGAATTTATTACGGTTTCAAAGGAAAAAAGAGTTATGAGTAGAGATAAATTATGCAAACATTACATAGTGACTCAAAAAAATCTGACAAAGGGACCCGTGGGTACTGTAATCGTAAAAAAAGTTTTTAAGCTTAATGAATCATTGTAAATAAACTAAATTTCAAATTGTACGGACCTTTGCACAGAAGACAGAAATAATTGCAAAACACATTTACGTAAGTATGAAATACATCGAGTTTATCGCACAAAACAACCGCGCGCCTTACACCCTCATTGTGATCGAAACTCTAAGAAAACACCTGCCGAATTAATTTAATCTTAACCACACTCACACTATTACAAATAATACACCAACAAAGAAGCTTATCTCGAATTCCACAGCATGCTTCGAAGTATCTCGATGCCACCGTTTCATTTTCTGGCAGAATTTCTCGTTCCTTCGCCGCTCCGTTGCAGATACGTTTTATCCAAATAGCTGTGCGCTTGTGTCGTACACAAATTGCAATATAATGCAGTGTACTGTGGCACTATTACGACTTACGAAAATATTGCTTTCAATATTCTTCCGTGTTCAGTTGATGCGGCAACAAGGAGTTTTGAGAATTTTTGATGCGACTTACCGGATTTGCTTGGCTGCAATGTATCATTTTTAAACGAGATTGGATATTGATTCTTAGCTCGTCGCGAATTTATGTTTACACGTTTAATATTTTAGTATTAGTTGGTAAATGTATTATATCAGTCGTTACTTTGCGGAGGTCATCATCAATATGATTATTGTTTAACGCGCGCTTGGTCGCTATTGTAATAACCATTTGTATATGTCAAACGGAATAAGACGGCGGTAGAAAAGATGGTGAATACCATTGTCATTGCGATCGCATTAGACGATAAGGCCTCTAGCTTGTTAATATAATATTATAGACCTACGCAAGGTAACGTCTGGTACAATAAACTTGCTAAGTTTAAGTTTAAACATGATAACAATTGAAACGAGATATTCACACGAGGAAATAAATTGATAATTGAGACTTAACTTTCTTATCATTATAGCCAGCCAACACATCTAAATTAACACCCTCATAAACCTCTGTATAGGTCTGTGTTGTTGCACCTCTACCTACGTCACTACGTGGTATTATGTTTGGAATTAAAGAGTCTTTGAATCGAAACACGTATTTTATTTTTACCCAAGTTGAACACAATTCGTTTAGGTAAGGGAACCTGACGCGGCGGCGCGTGGCGGGCAACTGCCCTATATATCGTTTAGTGCTGAGCACGCAAAGCCATACCTGTCGCCACATCATTCCCCCTTTTACAAAAAAAATTTATTACACTAACACACTGAAATGCAAAACATTTTTCGGACACTCTGTCACTATCACCTACTCTGTGCGTGTTACACGATAAAGTTGCACAAGACTTAGTCAGCAAGTTGCGACGTTCAAGGTGGGTATCGCCCGCCTGCGATAACATAACGGTGTCATGTTCGGTTATGCCCGCTGCATTCTTAGAAACTAATACACGAAAAAAAAAAACACTTAATGTTGTACGCTTAACACGATTCACTTATTCTTACACTTGTTGTACATAGCTCGTTCCGGGGGCTGGGTTTGCCACTTGCCCCACTGCGGTCCCACCGGGCGTGACACCCACGGACTTCCATATGTATTTTCTAAGCCTCTCCTTGAACGTTTTAAAAATGCACCAGAGTACGATGAATGATAATATAACCAACACTGCGACCAGCGACGTTCCATAATAAGAGACTTTTGATTCGATCTCTCCTTGTCTTGCGACAAACTGTGCAGTAACTTCACTTTCTTTCTCGTTCTTACTGTGATTAAAACCCATTATTTCTTCCAACTTCGCCTCCCAAGAAATGAAAATTTATTCGTAAATCTATGCGTTTTATTATGGAATTTCGCTGATTCGCGATACCTTAGTATTTACTTGACCTACGTACGCTGCTAATCTATTAAAAATCGCACCGGTCGGTTAATAACTCGGCCACTACGTGTGGTCTTGAGCATAGGCGGTAGCGGTTTATCCGTTACCTTACTCCCTTGCTCCCTGCAGTTATGTTTTGTATGTTGACCCTGAATCTGACTATCATCCTCGGGAATGAAATATGCTGGTTTTAATCTATCTATGGAAATATTTGATTGACGATCTGCTAACTTTATTAAAAATGCTTTCGGTGTTCTACTCAACACCTCATGCGGGCCGCTGTATGCTGGTGACAATGATTTTTGTACCATATCGTTCCTTACAAACACATGTGTACATGTGTTAAGGTCCCGGTGTATAAATATTTTTCGCGAATCGCTTCGCTCTCGTTCTTGAGGCCGCAGTTTGCTTATTGTGTGCTTTAAATTACTGATGTAGGAGCCATAGTTGCTAACCTGACCTTCATTGCAGTCAGGGTAAAAATCCCCGGGAAGTTTCAGGGTGCATCCGTACACCATTTCGGCTGAACTTGCCCCTAAATCCATTTTGTGGGCCGCCCGAAGTCCCAACATGACCGTTGGTAGTTCCTCGACCCACGAACTATTGTTTGTTAACCTGGCCTTGATTGCTACTTTCAAAGATCGGTGCAGCCTCTCAACAACCCCGTTACTCTGCGGATGGTAGGCAGTAGTACGCGTCTTTTTTATTCCAAAGACTCTTTAATTCCAAACATAATACCACGTAGTGACGTAGGTAGAGGTGCAACAACAAGTGGTGACCCCGACGAACCGCAGGCTTTGATTATCAGTTTTAACGGGCAACTCAAACCGCCGGACCTGTCGCGGCGATGGTAAACCCGCCGGGAAACGCGGGCGCGGCCGGAGCGCACGCCCCGGCCGGAGCAGGCGCAGCGGTTGGAGCCGCCGGAAGTGCTCACGGGAACGAAGGCAGCGCAGCAGGTGCATCAGAATTAGCGATGGTGACTGTGCAGATGCGCATACCGGAATTTTGGGCGGACATGCCAAAATTATGGTTTGCCCAATTTGAGGCGATTATGGCCCCACAAAAGCAAGGTGATACTACCAAATTTGACATGGCGATAGCAAAGTTAAGCCGAGAAGCGCTGAGACAGGTGAGCGACTTACTAGAAGCGCCGCCCGCCGAGAAGACCTACGCTAAGCTAAAAGAGCGGTTGCTAAAATTTTACGAGGAAGACACGGACGCGCAATTCCAGCGGTTGGTTGGGAACATGGATTTGGGGACGCAAAAACCGTCGCAGCTCCTACGGAAGATGAGTGAGTTGGCGCGAAATTCGGGAGTACCAGAAGGCCCATTGCGCAGGCTGTGGTTGGGCAGACTACCTCCTAACGTACGCGCAGTCCTTGTGGGAAGAGAGGACACCAAATTGGAGAGCCTGGCGGCAATCGCTGACAAAATCTTGGAAACGTTAGGGAGTAGCGACATAGCGACGGTATCGCACCCCTGCCCTACGGAGGAAACAGCATGCGCGCAGAACGAGCTGGTCTCACACATGAGTGTGATGGCATTAGAATTGAAGAGACTAAGGGGTGATATAGAGGAAATCAAGTCAAGGGGGCGCGCCAGCAGGTCAGGAAACCCCAGTTGGAGCAGGCAGCGATCCAGGTCAAGAGGAGCATCAGCAGCACGACGTTACCCTGGGGATCCGAATTGGCTGTGCCGGTACCACTACAGGTTCGGAGAACTGGCAAGATCGTGCGAACAACCATGCGGCTGGGCAACTCGGAACCATAAAGCGGAAAACTAGGAACAGTGCAGTCAGAGGCGGTGGATGATTGTACTGCGGGAAACCACCGGTTGTGCGTAAGAGACAAGAAAAGTGGCATTGTATACCTCATCGATACGGGAGCTAACGTATCAGTGATTCCGGTGAGTAGAGTTAAAACAACAGGCAGGCAGGAGTGTTCATATAAACTGTTCGCCGCAAACAACACGGAAATAAAAACATATGGGTTAGTAAATCTTGAACTGAATTTAGGGCTCCGCAGGGCATTTAGGTGGACATTCATAGTTTGTGATGTCAAGCAACCAATTATCGGAGCAGATTTTTTAAAAGAGAACAGAATAATTGTGGATATCTTTAACAAATGTTTGATTGACGATGAGACCAAATTAAAGAGTAGGGGCGCGATAATTTCGAACACTGAGCCAACGGTGTCAAGTGTACAAAACGATAACCCATATAAAGAGGTATTAAAAGATTTCTCAGAGATTACTAAACCGATTTCGTTTAAAGAACCAACCATACACAATACTTACCATTACATAGAAACCGCAGGCTCGCCGGTGTACGCTCGGGCCAGGCCTTTACAACCGGATCGTTACAGGAAAGTCAAGGAGGAGTTTAGTATAATGCAGGATTTAGGAATTTGCAGGCCATCAAAGAGTCCATGGGCGAGCCCGCTTCATGTCGTCCCCAAAAAAGACGGACAGGTTAGACCTTGCGGCGACTATCGTGCACTCAATGCGATCACGTCGGGGTCACCACTTGTTGTTGCACCTCTACCTACGTCACTACGTGGTATTATGTTTGGAATTAAAGAGTCTTTGAATCGAAACACGTATTTTATTTTTACCCAAGTTGAACACAATTCGTTTAGGTAAGGGAACCTGACGCGGCGGCGCGTGGCGGGCAACTGCCCTATATATCGTTTAGTGCTGAGCACGCAAAGCCATACCTGTCGCCACAGTCTGCATCTCAAGTGTTAAAACAGCTCACCCATTCCACTTTGTCGTAAATCGCCCAGCGTGCATCCCTAGATCTTTATGCGTAGTAAAATATACTAGATTATGACGTAGAGAGTATAGTTATGGCTGTGTAATAAAATCATGTAGGGTCCCGTTTCATTTGGAGGCTTGTTATGCTGAATGCGAGTTTATAAGGTCATGTAAAAAAAGCGGTTTTATTGCAGTACGACTCGGATTTCACGGCGTGTCAGCACTGCCACTGTTTTTGTGGTGCGGGCTGTTAGTTTCTATTTTGTTTTTCTTTTGGTTGCAAGGCCGCTTGCCTTTATCTTTAAGATGAAATGTCACAGGCCAGATATAAATAAAGAACACGTACAATGATTTTATTTGAAAACTGAATTGCATTGTTTCGAGTTAGTCAACATTATTTTTAAAAGAGCGTTAGTTTTTTTTTAAATGTTTTTTAGGTCGGTAAGAATTTGTTCTCATGAATGTCTATGTTTTTAATCTAAGCGGCTTTGTTAAAAAAATATGAGGAGGAAATAAGTAAAAGGAAAATAAAGGACAGGAATTTACAATATCTTAATTTCAATAAATCTTTTATACTATCCGAGGGTTCGAAATATTAAATTCAAAATTTTCCTAGGTTTACGACAACAATTGGCTTAAAAACAATAATAATTATGTCAACCAATTTTTCATGAGTGCATTCCTGTTTTATATTGCACTGTCTTTAATATTTTATGCAATGTTTATTAGGTACCATAGAAATACACGAGCTATAATCTTATTATGCGTTCAGTAAAATAATAAATACGAGAGCGCACGAACGTGGCTTAAGCCATGGAACTCATAAAATATGGACTCGGCTTATCGACTTATATCTATTAGGAAAATGCGATGCCGCATCCAGTTTATCTCCAAGCATTATTACGACATCATGTTTATGTGTAACAAGCACTAAATGGCGGCTGCACTAGTCCCTAGATTTTTACTAAAGTCATACAAATTTACTAAAATAGTGTTCTATGCGAAATGAATACCTAATTATGTTGATGGAGGTAAATACGTATAGTATAAGATAAACCTGACAAAATTGCTATAGAATCGCTTCTGAAATTTTGATTTACCTACCTCTCTTTAAATCAATGTTTCTCTTTCCAAATTATTCCCAGTTTATTCTTAATTAAAATTATTTTGATGTCAAATCTATATTGATTCAAAATTTCGGTCACGTATTTAATTACCTTATAAATCTTGTACCAAATGTAAAGCCTTAGCATAAGCATCTACGTACAGTCGAAAAAACTGTTTCGCGTATCACTGTAGAACCCTTTCGCTGCAAATGTCACATTGGCATAACCTCACGTCTGCTAAAATTCCTTAAAATTTATTGTGAGAAAGTTTCACAGAGGTACGCTACTTCATCTGTGTGATTATTGTATTTAGTAGACTTCGTAGTCTTTAGCCCCATACTGGGCGCCACAGCACCAAAACAAAAATGCTTTGCTACAGAGTGAGGTAGCTGCAGACTTAAACTGCGTATGTTTACAACCTTGGGTAAATGAATTAGGTGCACTGAGTGCAGCTTCCCAAAGTGCATGTTTATCTCAAATATTTACTTTAACCTTCCGGAAACTCTGGGAGTAATTGAAAATACGTTTAAAAGCTTTTTCGCAATTTATGACAACAGCGTTTGAACTAAATTGGTTTTATTTTCTCTTATTTGGTTTCATTTGTCGATAACTCGGTCGATATACAGCATGCGGTGACCCCCCGCAGGCGGTAGGGTATAACGACTAGTGAAACTCATAAGTCCATAACGTTACGATGCGTTATGGAAATCTCTCGCACCCCGCATGCGGGCCCTATCGACTAATGAAACTGAGCCTTAATCTTGCATTTTAATATGGAAAACGTGTTGTAATATTTTTAATTCTTGTTTAGCCTTGTTCAATATCGTTTACCATAGTTATTAACAGTTTTAAATGATTCGCGGTTAATTGCATTAGACATAATGAAAACGGGATATTGACCGCGATTACCTTATAGGTTTGATGAGCTCCCAATAGTTCGATGCAGTTATAAAAATAATAATTGAACTGGTTGAATTTATAAGGTAATCGCGGTCAATATCCCGTTTTCATTATGTTTAATACCATAGTTATTATATTCAACGTAGCTTTTGGTAGCTTCAAAATGTTTGAAATATTTCGATGCTTAAGTTTCGATCAATACGTGATCGAATGAGGCGTTAAGGTGCATTTACGCAGACAAATTAATTGCTCAATCCCAAGCAACATTTCTTACAATTATGACACCAAGACCGCAGCAAGCAATTTCAGAAAATTTTAACAAATATTGCCTGAAATTGACCAATCAAATTTTCCGTGTAAGTGTACCGTTACTCAATTTAAACTCCTAATTTTAATGTAAGATACCGGATCACTCACATTTTTATAAATCGTAAAATAGTCCTGGAAAAAAATAATAATATTTGCCTGTTGCCGACTCCTCAAGTACAGAAAACAAAATAATCCTTCACTTCACATTTCCCAAATTGCTCCGCACACAAGACCTTGCTTCAAATTTATAAAGGTGCAATACAAGCTGTATAGGGGTCATAAATCGCATCCAGTCGGGTGCATGTTACGTAGCTTTTATTACTACTAAACTCAGCGATAACCTGCGATTGTGAAAAATGAATTTGCTTGCTTTACAATGTTAGCGGCAACAATGTCTGCGGTCGTATTGTGCTCTTACAAGACCGTTTTAGAACGAGTATCATTCTTCTGGTACTGTAGTGCTTTGTTGCGTGCAATTTTGTATGGGTATTTTTCATTATGGTGCGGGTGAAATTTACTTCTAAGTGTAGTTCATGTGGCTTCATTTTGCGTTATTGGTTTTTCTTAATTACCTAACGTGGTCTACCTAAATTTTAAATCTTATGTATTTTCTATTCTATGGGACGTTCAAAGAACAATTGAGTCTGTACCCTTTGGAAAAGTTATTTGTGTACAGTGCTTAATTATAAAATCTAATGCTGGGGTTCAAATTTTGGTATTTTTTAAATTTCTTCCGACACTCTAATTGTTTGAAAATTTCATTACTTTTTTACATTTATTACTCCAGCATTTACGATGTTAGTGCGAAATTCTTCTTTATAACATATTTCGTATTCAATCAATAAATCCAACTGCTTAAACAATTGGTTTATATTAATGAAAATAATCGATTTATTGATTATTTTTGTTTTTTATTTTTATGAAACATTCATAGAATGAAATTCAACATACAATGACAATGCAAAGAAAAATTCGTTAAGCAGCTGGACTTGAACCTTGACTTGATAAATCGATTATTTTCATTGATTCAGAAAATAGCTCCATCTCTTGCCACTAATGCGTAACTGTAGAAGTTCCGTAGTGGGTGAGCTGCTTGATTAAGCTACTCATAGATGGCGCTGAGGAGAGATCTTCCAAAATAAAAATATGACACAAGGCATTGAAAAATTCGTTAGGTACACCAACGTTAAGTATAGCTTAATTGGTGGAGCGTGGTACGGATTACCGAGGTTGCTGGTTCAAGTCCAGCTGCTTAACGAATTTTTCTTTGCATTGTCATTGTATGTTGGTTTATATTATATTATAGTTAATTCTTTCCCGAGAAAAACACCGCGATTGAACCGCCACGACATCAAAGACAGTAATTATGGGTGCCACGGTTCCCCTGTGAACAGCCAAAGTGTCGTTCCCGGAAAAAATTACCCACAGGCAGTTCCTCAAAGCAGCTTGCCTAAACGCTGTACAAAAACGGCAAATGTATGTCATAATAACCGGATCGTAAACGGCGCCTGCGTCGTAAACGGTCGTAAACTGAGCGCCTTTATTGCATGTAAGCAAATCATGATTAAGTTGACGCACTATGTTGTTCGGACAACATAGTGGTGCTAAGTGAGTTATTGGTCGTGTGTGGTGTGGATGGAAATTTAAATAGTTGCACCATTTTTTTTTAAATTATTAATACCTTATCATCATTATGTCAGCCGAAAGACGTCCACTGCTGAACATAGGCCTCCCCCAAGGCTCTCCACTCAGACCGGTCTTAATAATACCTACGAGAAGTGAATCCAGAATCTCTTAAGTTTACTGTGAAGGAGAGTGAGATTCGGCAGAGTTTAGTTTGTATGGAGAATTGCTGAAAGCTGTTTTGCATATAATATGACTGTAGGTATTTATAAAGTATGATACTCGTTGATATTATACGTACAACCCTATAATAATTATGTTTGCATATATTATATTTTCTTGCATGTTTAGTTGCTTGTTTGCTTGCGTCCTACAAGTCATTATAATTCACGCGAGCCACGCCGCGGGCTTAACAGCTATAGTGTGTCTTTATAAAAACAGTTTCTTTGTATTGTATGTAACATAATTCTCTGCCAAAAACAGTAAAAATTGTATGCTTGTTCAGATAGGTACAGTTTGGATTAAAAAAAGAATTGTGGTTATTGAGAAAAATGCTCGTATTTTCCTTCACCCACCGTTCCGTTACCCAAATGTTACCTTACTATTATAGTTATTAATAATTAATACTTATATTGTGCTCAGTGTAAACCTCATCAATAAAATAGTTATGATTGGCAATATTATAATAACTCTACAAGATTATGATTTACCTACACCTAATGTTTAGAAATATATTTGAATAAATTGTTAAGAAGGTGGCCTGACCAATAAATAGGTTGGTAACCAGATTTATCTCATATTGACATACTCACTTGTCATTTCACCGAAATTTCATGCTGAACTTAACTCAAATTAAAAGTTACCAGAATGCCAGTAATAAACCGTAGCCCCATACAATTAAATCGTCCATTATTACAAACACAAAAACTCATCATTAATGTGGGGCAGGCGTTATCGTCTTGAAAAATTACTGACGCCCTAATGAAATTCGGTGCGGGCATGCTATGGTTACAGTGCAACCATAAATGCCACGGACTTCGTTGAAGACAATAGACAAAAGGTACGAATTTCTACGTTAATTGTTTTTTACACTTGTTTCTAAAATACTGTATTTTTTTTCTCTTTATTTCATAATGAGAGTGATGTTCTTTGTGTAATTTACCTGTGGTTTCGTGTTGTAAGAGCGAATGTAACTTGTTTCTAGAAAAAATAATTGTGCCAAGTTTCTTGCGGCGCATTCTTCTTGGCAATCATGTTCTTTCCGAAAGCGTTGGTAGACTAAAAAAAAAAAAATTACGTGTAAAGGAGCATTCAACTGCCTATTTGCTGAATAAAATTTTGAGTTTTGATATCATATGAGCCTAACTAACATAGTATATAAGTTATGATACTAACGCAATATGGATCAAAAGGTTGTCCGAAATAAATGTTTTTTTTTTTTTTTTAATACACCTAAGCTTAAAATAATGCTACGTAAGTATACATAGTGAGGCGTCTAATCAGTATTGTGTCGTATTTTTTTTATTCATAAAAACGTCAATTTTGATGCAGCTCAAATTATGGAGCCTATTTTGAAGTTCGGTATAGTCGATCGTTTGAGTATAATGAAAGACGGGGAGTGGACTTACAAAGTAACTACCACAGCTATATTTAAACAACTTTTATGCAAAATAATGGTCATAAACAGTCACAATTTAATTTGATTTCACATAATTTTTGCTACTTAGAACAGTTCGTTACAAGCCTTCCAAGCGAGATCGAAGATTAATTACCACTGCTTGAAACAAAATTGAAACCATAAAAAAACAGAAAATAGAATTAAGCAATGTAAGGTTGTTGCCAGTTTGAAAAAGAACGAACCTAATGTTTTAAAATAAAATATGGTTTCAGTACTTTACCATAATATTTTACGCCAAATATAAAACGTTTGAAAGTTTTTCGCCTTAAAATGATATCTGTAGGTTGCATATGTATTTACATAACATATTATAATACATATTTATATTTTTAACAAAATTTACTGCTTTTCATACCATTAATTTTGAACAGAATTAAATTGAATTTCCTTTAAATGTCAACAACATGAGCTTTATGTTATGCAATTGATTGGGCATTGCTCTTTATTGCATGTGGTCAACCACGCGTAACGGTTTGAGCCATTTGCTCTGGACATTAATACTTTTGATGGATTTTGTTTGGACTGCATTATGCACGATTAATCAGTTAAGTGATAAAAATGTGTTGTCATAAAATATGCCTTTTTGCTTTGGTTTTAATTTTTTTTTGTTTGGTACATTATGAACAATTTCATTTAGTTAACCAGTAAAATATGCAATGATAGATTATAGCCTTGGAATATTAGCAACCCTCTCTCTCATACGGATGATAAGTATTATTTAATATTATATATTTAGGAGCTGGGATTCGGAGCTAACTCGCAAGGTTTATTAATTTAAGGTTCTACCATCCTTCTACAACACCCATAAAATACCTAAACAAACTAAATTTGCTGTCCACAGGCACACCCTGTTAACAAATAAACACTCGCATATACCTGTACGTCTCTATGCCATCCTGCAACGTAACTGCGTAAACTGTGGCACTCGTCATCGGATTGAAATGCCAGTTTTTGTACGACTGTGAACTGTGACAGCCAGCTGTTTCCGATACCAATTGTCAGCCCATACAAAATGAACACGATGCAGATTGCCAGCGGGTTAGACAAATAACCTGACCAACTTAGAAAAGTTGAAAAACTCCCGACATTGTCATTTCAAAGTTCAATATTTCACAAACGAGTGAAGCGATTTTAATGAAACTTGACTAAGAACCATCTCGATTAAACTAGCTGTCGATTAAGGAAAAACCGCATCGAAATCGGTCAATCCATTTGGGAGCCATGATGCCACAGACAGATACACAGACATACACATACACAGATACACAGGTCAAACTTATAACACCCCTTTTTTCGTCGGGGGTTAAAAATTAGACAAAACTAAACCCTGTAGCACTGCAAGCTACCCAGCAGATGAAATGATCCGAATAATTTACCTAATTAGGGAAAATATGAGAGCGCTGTGCACTTTTGATAAACGCAAGGCATTTGTCCTCACCGTCAAATCTCCGACACCTAGATATTTCATTTGCTTTTATGAAAGCCTTTGTTCTAGCTTGATTGAGTTGGAGTCGGCGAGCTCCTGTGATTTTGTAGTAGGAAAGAAGAGGTATAACAAATTGAGCTAAGGTAGAAAAAGAAAGAAGATGAAGACTATCGCGAGTCGAAAATCCACTGGGATCGCTAGTGTCGAATGAGGTCTATCTGTCATTTCACTAATCATAAGTCAGCAGATTGTCTCTCATTGGTGGAACATGATAAACAAATCTCACTCGACACTTTTCTTAAGTCTACCTGTCATGATTACTGGAACTAATGTTGAGTGATTAAATAAATAAATAAATAAATGTCACGGGACAATTGACACCAATTGACCTAGTCCCAAACTAGGCAAAGCCTGTACTATGGGTACTAGACAACGGATAAACATACTTATACAGATAAATATATACTTATATACATATTAAACATCCAAGACCCGAGAACAAACGTTTGTATTCATCACACAAACATCTGCCCCGACTGGGGATCGAACCCGACTAATAACTTATGTTCGAGTTCAATTTGCAAGAATTCAGAATATTATTCGGCTTTAAAAAAAAATCGCCAGGTAATGGCGCTGTTATGTATAAAATAAGATGTTCAAACGAATACTTTAAATAATGTAAACAGTTTTAGCTGGTGTTCCATTCACCATAAATAGTGGTGAAAACTTGAAGTTGTTATCACAACAGCTAGGTATTTTGAGTATCCCGGGATAGCCGAATTCTAAGCAGACAAAGTCGCGAGCAACACCTAGTACTGTGTTAAGCCTTTTCACACCTCTTTCATGCTCACCCATGTCAAATGTTGCCATGTCAAGGATTTATACTTAGATGAAACATTTCTCTTCAAATTTACCTACCTAAAAATTGTCTGCTTTTCTGTTCTTACCTTTATTCCATCATGGTTGCCTGGTAAAGATCACTCTGTACCCTTTGTACCTTTTCCATTTTGTTTGTTCATAATCATCATCTCATTTAAGAGTATCACTCTAGTCAATACAGTTTGTGTCCAGTCCGTTCTTTCTTTTTCACCTCCTGATTCGACACAACGTCTATCTCCTTTTTTATTTGATCGAAATACTCTATCCTTGGCCTTCCCCTTCCTCTCTTTCCTTCTGTAATTTTCAGTACCAGATCGTCGTGTCGTATGAAAGGCCCACCATTTTCCCTCTCCTAGTCTCCACCATATTCAGTATACTGCTTCCCTCCCCAACTCTTTCCAAGACCCTTTCGTTGGTGACTCTCTTGATCCAACTAATCCCCTCCAACCTTCGCCAGCACCACATCTCGAATACCTCCAGTCTCTCCCTGTCTCTTTGCGTCATGGTCCACGTCTCGGAGCCATACAGGGCAATACTCCACTATGTCTGTTTTGATTGTTATGTGGTGTTTGATAAAGAGTTTTTGTATTGTACCGTATTGTGATTTCAGTTAAAAGCATGAGCCAGTACGTTGCTTAAGTTACTAACTTTCAATAAACTACTTTCAGCCTTGCCCTCTAAAAGTTGCTTCTCCATTTATTTCAGGCACCTTCAGTTACGTAATCAAGTACAAACAGACACCTATTTATATGTTCAAGTTCAATGAACTGAAAGATACACTACCCTCCAAACTAAACGATATAAGCGTGACGTGACGTGACGAAGACGTGAGTGTCCTATGGAGATACGCTCTTTTGCGTTAGCAGGGCCCATAGGTACAGGTGCCAAAATAAGGGCCGATGTTTCATCGTATATTATGTACTGCCCTGTCGGCCACTTGAAAAGGGTCGCGAATATTACCTATTGACATCAGATGCTTAAGTATTTGAAGAGAAGGTCCAGCGCAAAGAAAATAAAGGCAGTGGTTGTATGAATCTAAATATACCTTGGAATGATTCACGAATTTTTTTTAATGATTTGTCCATCGAGTGAATTCGTATTGACATCTTTTTTTTTAAGTTATTGCTAAAACCCAAACCATGTTCTAAGTAAATGACATTTTGCGTATATAGGTAGGTACGTAGGTATTTACTCAGGGATTTATGAAACACGTATATAATTTGAGCTTATCCCGAAATGTTTCCCAGCCCTGGGAGCGCACGCCTTGGCACCAGCGAAACGAACGCATATGCCTCTGAAGCGTGCGCTCCGAGAGGAAGGACTACAAATTAGTCCGCAAAATATCGGACTAAACTCGACATCTGTATAAAGTGATCCGCTTTTTTCCCTAGTTAAGTCTCACGGTAGTTTTACGTCAAGAGTTTACTGGATAGAGGGATTATCATTTTATTTCAACTACCTACTTAATTTTTCATCATACCTATACATCACATAAATTTTTCATCTCCGATATCAGAATACAAATCCATACCATACATCACAAAAACTTTATACCGACGCCTAACGTATCAATTTTCCCACCGATCGCTTATAAGATGTGAAATGGAAGTAGCAAATGAAAAAATATTTTTTTTATTCATGACGCGCCGCCTACTTTCTTCCCGTGCAAAAATCGAACCCTACCGTACGTGTGTGGAAAGCGAATATTAACAAAAAAAAAACTTCGAAAGATTCTACAAAGTTTCAATTGTGTTTTAGGGATTTAATTCGAGTGGAACTTTTAGTGTATTATGCCTATGTATGGCCCTGAGATATGCATTTAATACCTATTTTTTTTCAGGGCCCACTTTCTTTAGCCACTCGATTCGGTTGAGCGTATGTTATTGTACAAAGTCACTGCAGATGATTAATTTAATCTTACTACTGCCACAGGCGCGTCACCGCCCTGTCTGTGTAACTAGCGCACCGGTGACCTTGTAATGGCACGTGTACGCATAGGGTTGGCAGTTTAGTTTTCTTTGTGGTTTTTGGTATTATTGCCGCAACCGCAGGTACATTTAGCTTTAGGTATAGTAGCGATTTTTTATTTAGCCAAATTATTATGAATAAAGTTGCGCGGCCGCCGCTGGGCGATAGAGAGCTCTGCTGAACGAGAGCGGGTCTAAGCGTCGCTATATATTGATTCGATCTGAGGCCCTGCACGACGTCGTTTACTGCACACATGCGTCAATGTCGTTTCTTTTTACGTTAGTATACTAATTATTTTTGCTACTGCAGCATATTGCTATGTCTCGAGTGTAAAATACCTTGAAATACAACAGTGCAAATCTTACCTGACAATCGGCGCATTCCATCTGACATTCGATTTCGGCCTACTAGGTTTGCAACTCGTGTATCATTTCTGTTATTGTAAGTGTCTATTGCCAGCAGTGATATTGACATCTTACCTGAGTTTAATTGCCGAACTCCGCTTTAATTAACCTGTTCTTCATCTTCTTCTCATCATAATTATTATGTGTCTACTGTTGGATGTACACCTCTTGATGGACTCTCCAACAATGCCGACTAGTTGGTTTCTTGGTTTAGGTCGTGGGCCAGAATTGAATGCTAATGGACTCGAACTTTTTAGCATTTAAAAAAGGCTGTAACTTTTCCATTGAACTTCTTGGACCGTCTGCGCGTGTATCATCTGTAGCAAGTTCGTAAAGCTCAAAGACTTAAGAAGCATCAACTCGACTCCGTACCGACAAAGGGATCCATATGAAAACACGCCCTGAAATGCCATGAATAATTCAGGCAGATCGTCTAAATAAAGTTCGATGGGAGTGATAAAAATGTTTCAGGGACTGACGTATTGCAATTGTGTATGACTAGTTAAAATATAGGTACTTAGGTAGTACTTAATGTACTAGTAAAGGCAGACCACCCACCGTGAGTACCAGTAGCCTAACCTAATCTGTAGTTTCGATCAGACGAGGTGACAATCGCTGGTAAGTTTTTCTTAAAACAAATATCAAGACAGTAAGAATGACATTGTAGGTATAGATAGACATTGGCAGTCCTCTTGGTTTTATCGTCCTTGCTTTCTTTCACATGAAACACGAAATAAGATTTTTCGTACACCAATCGTCAATCTTGACGCTGAAAATTGATAAATGGCAAACACGAGTCAAACGTAAAAGGAATCGAACACCGAAATGCGTGACTGATTTGGTTATACTCGTAATATTCGATGTTCGAAATATGAGAATGCCTTGGTTTTATAGTGATAGAATAGCATAAGTTTTATGAATGTCTACATACAAAAAATCTGTAAATTTTATGAGATTGACGACCGGATAACCTAATGGTCAGAGTACCTACCTGACTATGAATTTTGAGATCTCAAGTAGGTCAGACGGATAATTTTGAGATCCCAAATCGGTCAGACGGATAATTTTGAGATGCCAAGTCGGTCAGACGGATAGTTTTGAGATCCCAAGTCGGTCAGACTGATAATTTTGTCGGAACAGCTATATTGATATTAGACATGGTGCTATCTGATAAATTCATTATCAGATGAATCTGGCATTACTTTGCGCAGTTTCCTATTTTTTGAAGCTAAAAGCAATTAATTTATTCTCCACCCTATACAACGCCAAATACAACAAAATATTACGATTACTAATTACGAATCAGTACTGTGTTATCGTTACTAAACTTAACGTAACGTTTTGAATTTAGATCTTAATCTAGTTAGTTTGTAGCGTATTTGCTACAAGATGCTAAATTTAGAAATAGAAATAGAAAAATATTTATTTAACGTACACAATAATTGACAAGTATAATAAAAAACAATTAAAAGAAGTGAACAAAGACGTTGAACAGGATCCCTCTCAGCATTGTGCGGCAGCTTAGTAATAAAAATAATGAAAGTAGTAAATTAGTAAGTAGTTTATTCCAATCCTGATTAGGTAAAGTAAAAATAAAGTTTGTTATGACTGCTAAGTATTCTAAGATAATACACTTTTATAAGTAATAGTTATGTAGTGACAAAAACAAATAATTGCATTCAGTGTTAATTTCATCCCTGGATTCATCTATTATGTGAAAACAAAAGCATAAATGTTATAAGGAAATGGATTACTGACATGCGGAAAATCTTTTGATAGAATCGTTAAAAGAAAATACCGCGCGTCGATTCGTCGAAGAGGTGACGAAAACAGTATTTATGGCGTATAATATTGACTTCAGAGTTTCTGTTATTAATGCTGATATCAATATTAATTTCCAATTTTACGCTTCGTTTGTCAAATCAAGTTTCAAATTCTGTGTTTGTTGAATTTCGTTGTTTTTGAGTTATTAATAAAAAAACCGACATAACTAGGTCAAGGCGACGGCGTTCGGAATGAATATAAATTGCGTTATTGAAAAGGAAAATAAATATTTCTTCAAACAAATTTAATAATGCAATCCTTGCAAGACAACATTTCCTGCCATTAATCATCCGTTTACGGCGCATAGCCAGTCATTCGTCATCTATACCGTTACACCTAAAAGCACTTTGAAAAATGACTCCCCACTTAGGAAGGTGCGACGGAAAAATATTGTCATTATGCTAACAAACAATTTTTCATTGTTTCAGATAGAACGGGCTGAGCCATAATGACGTCACTAAGTGAAGGTAAAAGATAACAATTCCGAAAATGGACATAGATCACATAGTACTGGATAAAGAAGCAATCAGCCGGTTCGAACAATACACGTTGGCAAAGCCTTCGCTAAATGGAGGCATCCCTTTGGACAGATGCCAAGATGCCGACTCGATGGCATCTAATAGCAGAAAGAGAGCACAAACTTCCAGACAAAAAGTGGTTTGCTGTTTTTGTTTCAAGACGACAAAGTATAGAAGAAAACAGTTTTTCATAGGATCCCTGACGAATTTCGTAATATTTTCAGTTCTATTAGCATACATATTTCTGGGCTCGTTCATATTTCTAGCTATAGAGGGCGGTGCTGAAGTGCCGGCTAGACCTCGAATACTGCCAGATAGACAGAAACTTAGTCATAAGGAATACAATAATACCAATAAGAGGGATTTGGAAGAAGACAATTACAATTTCACCGTGTCCTCAAATTATTTCTGGGAAGCTAGAAGTAAAGCTGTTGAAAATATCTGGGAGATCACTGTATCCCTTAACATTTTATATAGAGAAAACTGGACTCGCCTGGCGGCGCAGGAGATTTTAAAATTTCAAAATGAGCTAGTGCAAAGGGTGACCACAGAAATGGCATCGCAGTATGGCGTCAGTTACAGAGAGATGGCGTTAGGAGAATTTGGTGGCTCCGAGCTCGCCAACCATTATGAAGAACATGACTGGAATTTGGCGCTAGCTTTTTTCTACTCCTTGACCGTTCTTACAACTATTGGTGAGTGTTTATAGTCTCTCTCGGTTGATTAATTGTAAATTTCACTCCAAATTTTTCGCACAAATTACAAATTTCTTTTGGTAATAAGGTTTGGGGTTACTTTTGTAACGGATCATGAGCATTTTTTTAATGAAAATTGGGGTAGAACCAGCAGTCTTTAATTTTATATTGGTAGGTAGGTAAACAATTATAATTATAGATAGCTATGGTAGAAAAAAATCTCTAAAATAAAATATCTCAGAGTTTACGTGGAAAAATTAAATAATACAAATGTCTGTTTTAGCCCTCTTCATCGGTTTTGTTTTTTATAATTAATGTTTTATCGTAGATACATTCTTGAATTGTGATTTTCGTTTAAAAGAGCGATACGGTTAGCAGAGGAAATGTTATGATATATTTTGGATGTTTAATGAAAAAGTTTTCAGTTCTGTTGGTTCTAGTTACACTAATTGTGCCCATGATCCTTTGTTACTACTTAAAATTTATGATTAATTTATGTGCAGAAAAATATTACGCAAAGGAAAGAAAAATACAATTTCACGCTAGGGAAACCACCAGATATTGTATAAAAAAACTTTCTTTTTTCAGGGTATGGCAATATCGCACCAAAGACTATTTTGGGGAAAGGCGTCACAGTCATTTACGCGTTGATTGGCATCCCACTCACACTTGTCTACTTATCCAACGTCGGCTCTCTGCTGTCAAAAATGGCACGCAGCGTCTTCAGCAGAGCTCTTTGTTGCTGCCTCTGCTCAAACTGCGGCTATTGCTGCTACGATGAAAGAAGAATGGCAGAAAAAGAAAGAAGAATGAAACTGAAAAGACAACAGGAGGAAATGCTTAACAGTCAGAACACAAGTAAAACTCCTACTGAAGAGTGCTATGTCTTAAAGGCAGACAGTCAGAAAGACTCTTCTGTCTCCGAAAGACCAACGACGAGTACTGTCAAAGATGACATTATAAGTTGGCCTGATACTGATTCAAAACTGTCTATGCACGGTTTAAGTATACTAGCTCCAGTATTGCTGTGTCTTACGGCGATTTTTATTTACATTGCCTTTGGAGCTATAGTCCTGTTTAAGTTAGATCACATGGGGATTGTAGACGGATTTTATTTCTGCTTCATGGCTCTGAGTACTATTGGCTTCGGAAATATTTTCCCAGGCATGAATTACACCACAATCCACGGTGTAAGGTACTACACTATTAACACTACTACTTTGTGGTTTTGTTCAGCCTACACTCTCACTGGTCTTGCTTTAACAGCAATGTGCTTTGGTGTAATACACGATGAAATAATATACAGGATAAAGCATCAACAGAAACAGTGGTCTCAAAAAAGTAATACCGTGAATGATGAGGTTAATTTAAACGATCCGTTTTACATGAATTCCTGACATATGTACACTAAGGGTAAATCAGAGAATCTGTATAGTATAATGGAGGATAATTCTGTAGTAGAGCGTAATAGGATCGAAATTGACAATAGGGAAGTAGTACTTAGCGTAGATGATATACCAGCAGTATTGGAAGAGCATGTTGAACGGCCACCACCGCCTCCGGAGGAAGAGATTATAGCTATTGTAACAAAAAAAGAACCCAAAGGTGGTTTCGGCAACATGGTAGCATATAATGTGCTACCAGAAATGCTAGATCATGTGAATGATACATAATCGTAAATTATAAACTTAATCTGTAATTTTGAAATATTTAGTAGGTAGTCCAGGTTTTTAAGGTTTTGGTTTATTTAGACTGGCTGTGATTTCTATTTGAGTTAATAGATTTTTAGTTATTACAACCTGTGTTTTTTAATCATGTTAATATTATGGGAATGTATGTAATATAATGTAAATTATTGTAAATAATGTAACTATTGATGGAAATTAAACGATGTCTAACATCTTTTATCTCTAAACCCTTGTCAAATATGAATATCAAGATTATATCTGTATCGATTTTCATGTGAATAATTTCTTTGTAAAAATGACGATTTAATAAAAAAAACTGTAACATTTGCTTGTTTTATTTTAACTTAAAAACATAGTTAAGAAAACTGACAGTTCTAAAGTTAAAGTTGGTTCATTGGGACAATGGTTTTCTTAGGAAATAAGAATAAGAGTTCAATTTTAATCGTCTTTTAACTATGTGTTAATTTTGCACGTAGTCGTTTCGCTACTAGGAGTTTTGTTTCGATACAATGATTCTGTTACAATTGTAGGAACTGTCATAAATTCATAATAAACATTATTCTAACCTCGAAGCAATTAAATAGTGTGTGAAGTTCCGTGTCGACTCTGGGCCAGCGTGAGAACAATAGACCAAGCCCTCCCAATATTGAGAGGAGGCTTAATGTCCAGCAGTAACACGTCAGGGGGGCTAGCACGCGCGCCATTTTGTCGCTTGTCGCTCAGTGCGTCCTTCACTGATTCCATCACTATGAAAGGGACGCACTGCGCGACAAGCGACAAAATGGCGCGCCGTGCTACATGTGCAGGTATTTAAGCTGGAAAAGAAGATAATGATGATAGTGACGATGATGTCACAGTAACGCCATCTACCATTATAGCTTTATTACTTATTCGAGGTAAGCGAGAGTAATTTGATTCGATATCTGGACAGAGCGTGTAAGTTCAACGAGACTATTATAGATGGCGGTCCCAGCGACACGAGAGACCAGAACAGATGGTGCAGCATCATTCAACGGTAACATGACAGGTTACTGTAAAAGAAGCAAAACACTAGTTATTATTTTGTCACGTTAGGTATACAATACGTGATTTTAGTCTAACAAAATAATCAAATTACCCCAATTTCATTTTCCCTATTGACCTGACCTGATTCTTTTCCGCAGAAAGCGTTCTCAAAATTCGTCGCCAAAATGACTGACGACGCACTATGTAAGGAAAACTGATGAATGCCGTTCCCATTTATCTGACGGGAGATCTTCATCATTTGGACGCATCCCTAACACCGCTTTTGTAACTGTTCAAGGGAAAAATGCTCCTAATGATTAACGTATTACGAAGCTATTTTAAACAGTCAAGGCAAATGTCTTAGTGCCCGACAATGGCCCAATAGTTGACACCTTCAACCTTAATTCTTATCAAATAAGTCTTGTATTATACTTTAATTACGTTCTGAATACAAGCTTTTTTGCAGAGTGTACTTTTTGCTGTGTGTACTTGTCTTGTATTGTCATCCAACTTACAACTTACTCTGTACCTACTTATATTGCCAAATTTCAAGCCGATGCACATTTAACCGTTGAAGAGTTTCCCTCCTGAGGATACGATCCTGGCCGGATCACAAAAATAGCACTACCAAATCATTGTATTGTCGCCGGACTTACATAAGTATGCCAAATTTTATCTTAATCGGTTGAGGATATCAACTGCTTTAAAGTTCAGTTGCAAGATTTGACCCGAACATTACCACACTTATCTACCATAGACAGTTAAAAAAGCTTATAAAAACAATAGAGTCTCTTTCTCTGGGTAGTCGGGTTTTACAGGCCATAAAGCAGACAGACGGAAGGGGCATTTGTCTTATCTATGCACTACAATTTTTCTGCCACTTTTTGAGGGGGACGAGGACCACACACGTAGGTACAGCAGCACACGTCTGCGCTCATGAAAAAATTTGTTATGTTTCTACAAACTTACATTAATACAAAACACCACTCCAGACCGCAAACCTAAAGAGGTTATTCCAATTTTCGTCAAAGTTTATATACGAGGTGGAGTCAGAGTACCGTCGATATAATTATTATAATCATGTCACTTCACGTCAAAAAGAAGCGACAAGACATTTGTCAAATACGGCCGAGTGAAGTGCCAGCATAACAGCACAAAGGCTACAAAATCTTTAGCATTTCGAACGTGCAATGTTCACAGGTGACCTTTGTCTGTTAAAATGGGTAAAAGGAAAAAGTTTCATAGTTAAAAAACTTTTTTAATACCTACAAACTTTATAGCTAACTTTCTTTTTCGTGAACTTTACTTACCTTGTCATCCAATCTAAAATTACCTATTAAGTACTGGAAGTAGGTCAGATTTAACTTGCAAGATTTTATTACAGACAGGCAACGGGACAGGTGAAACGAAAAACAGTGTTTGTACTTAGGTACCTAATAGTAAGAAAGGTGTCAAAATAAAAAAAAAGTTTTTTGGCTCTGTGAAAAAAGGAAGTATTGTTTTTCTACCTAACCAGCCAATAAATAAAATATATTAATAAGAAGCCGTGATAGCCTAGTGGTTTGATCTATGGCCTCTCAAGCAGAGAAATCATCATCATCATCATCATCATGTCAGCCGAAAGACGTCCACTGCTGGACATAGGCCTCCCCCAAGCAGAGAAATTACATTTGTCATTTATCACAAGCTTCTCGGTGAAGGTAAAACTTGTGAGGAAACTTGCATACCCTTGCGAAGCAATTCAAATGCTGTGTGAGAAGTTGCCAATCCGCACTGGGCCCCCGTGGGAACTATAGCCCAAACCCTCTCCTTCTGAGAGGAGGCCTGTGCCCAGTAGTAGGACATAATTAAAGACTGGTGATGTTGATTATAAAATAAAAAAATATCGAAACTCAATAAACATTAAACGTTGTTTCTAAAAAATACAAACTCTGAAATCCATTTGTACCTACTGTGTCAAACAAATTTGAAATCAAAAACAAATTGAAACAATAAATATGAGGCGGGAAAATCACAACGTTTACGAATAAATTTTCAATCAAGAGTAAATATTGAATATTTCACTCTCTACTACGAATTTCAATATGACAAACGAGATTAGGAATAATTCATAGAAACGTGTGGCCTGCCTCTTCTGACAGATATGTTATCTTATCAGTTTTCGATGATTCGCGCCTAATTATAAAAAATAAATAAATAAAAATAAATAAAGTAGGTACATTAGACATGTTAAATACGGGATATTACCCGCATTTCGGCAGTCTAACCGTGACCATGATGCATGTAACTGCGTCGAAATATCGAGAGCTCATCAAATCCAGTAAGGTAATCACGGCATTGAACCCCGTTATTAATATGTGACAGATGTGCTTTCATTCCTACATACATACCTGAACTCTGATCAGCTACAACGCTGCGCAAGTGCGAACTACCTACCAAATTTGATGATGTAACCCTAGACCACTCCGACGTGAATGAGATCTGAAGGAGATCATCAACGATTATGGAATTCTACGACCCCAACTCCTGCTGTTAAAAAAACATGTAATCCTCTACCTCTACAAAAAGAAGTTGAAATTGTACTAGAAAAATAACTTAACCAACTTGAAAAAGTTGAAAAACCCCCGACATTGTCATTTCAAGGTTCAATATTTCAAAAACGGGTAAACCGATTTTAATGAAACTTAGCTAAGAACCATCTCGATTAAAATAGCTTTCGACTGAAAAAAACCGCATCGAAATCGGTAAACCCGTTTGGGAGCTATGATGCCACAGACAGATACACAGATACACAGACACACAGATACACAGACACACAGATACACATGTCAAACTTATAACACCCCTCTTTTTTGTGGGGGGTTAATAAACAATTAGTAACACATCCTCATTTTTATACTTTGGGGAAGACTCTAAATAGTGAGATCTCTCTCCAGGCAGGTATTTATGCCTGGGGACCGAAGTCCGAAGGAAGAGAATCAGAAGTTGTGTTTATGCATCTGACTTGAGAAACTTCGTTAGCGCGATGTAGAAAAGTGATGACCTCATCCGCGCTTGCACTACAAAGACCTGTCGTTAAAAAACATAACCATAAACTTTACCAGTGGCAACTGGATAAAACAGAAGTTTGTAGGTATGTAATGTAGAAAAGTGTAATAAAATTTTGAAAATTGCCAAAATAAAACTATCAGAAACCGCATTAACCGCTGCTATTTCGACCTCGGTATCTACTTTGTAATTGACATAAAAATCATCACCGCGAACATTTACGGTAAAAATAGCATTTTTTTATAAATCCATGAGACTTTATTAGGCTTTGTTTGCACGATTGAACGCTCATGCCAATTGCTACCTTGTATTTTCTTTGTGAAATAAAACGGATCACTCACGCCCATAAGTCCAGTTTAGCCCGATATAAATATTTCGGACTAATTCGTTGTCCTTCCTCTCGGCAGCGAGACATACTACGAGCCGCGGCTCTACTCGCGCGACTACTAGGCGTAGCTGACAGCGGCACACAACTCAAAGACCAGAATTTAAAAATAGGCTACAATAAAAGAAAAATAGTCGATACGAAACGTAAACTCGATATGTTTGTCTATGATTAAAAAAAACCAGGCAAATCCGTGATGTCTGTAGATAAAGTAATGTATGCAACTCTGCATTGTTGGAGGTAAGGGTCTATAAATGAGAAATAAACGATATACAATAAATTCTTTTATTTAATTATATTTGTACTAGGAGGCAATGACACGTCCGTTCTCTTTCCTATCTGAACAGCGTGTGAGGATACCCTCATTATACAAACTTAATAGTGACAGTTGTTTTATTTATTATTTATTTATTTATTTATTTATTATCAAAACAATTTTACAGCATTACAGCAAAGCCAATGCGCTATAAAATGTGCTGTGTGTGTGTGTAAAATGTGTGTGTGTGTGTTTGTGTGTAAATGTGCTGTTTTAATATGAATAGGTAGGTACTTCGATTTACCAACATTATTTAATGATTAATTTTTGTACCATAGATAGGTAAGTAGAATAAATCAACATTCATAAGAAGGCCTTAAAACACTATAATCTAACAGTTGCATAAACTACTTGACTATTCAAGCGATTGCAACATCGTTCAATTTTGTCGCGACGCGCCGCGCTTCGTCGCCCGCTCTTCTGCCCTAAGCCTATCTTCTTGCCCGCTGTATACCGGTGGCAGAAATAACAGGGAGTCGGTGCGTTACATCGACAATTTACGACTCAACTTGTACTTAAACAAAGGTCGTTTGGTTTTCATTATTTACCAGGTCTGTGTTCGGTTTACTAAACATCCCCATTGTTGTAATAGATATCTTTTGTAATAAACGACTGTTTGGACAGAGGCTTAGTTTCGATTGGCTGCGCTAGGTAATCGCGTTATGGGGTGGATTATTATCCGTAAAATGTATTATACTATAGTAGATTTTGAATTGAAGGTGGAAAAGTTGTTATTGGGTGGGAATTAAGACGAAGTGGCCATATTGTGTGCTTGTAATTCTCTAAAGACATCAGTTTTATGGCCTACCACAAATATGAAGTCGGTGCGGTGCGAGCGCAGAACCTATTCTTTGAATGAAGCACCGACTTCATATTTGCGGTAGGCCTTAAAACTGATGGCTTTTATAAAAAGAGGAGGTTCTCACTTTGTCGGATTTTTTTTTAAGATTTTTTATTTCACAATTTTAAGTTACGTTAATATTTAAAAATTATCCTCCAACTCCTAGCCGTTAAGGAGTTAGTACCTTCCATCATCACCCCATCAACAGTCATCAAAGATGATGACTACAAGACTCCAATATACTTGAAAATCTTTAGAAAATTGTATGAAACATGGGATACGTGCCTATAAAATTTGAGGGTTGCTCTCGATTTCTCTGGGATCCCATTTTCAGATCCTGACATGACAATGGACCAACTAGAAAGTATACCTAACCTTCAAAAAAAAAGAATTTTCGAAATCGGTAATCGCGGAAAATACAAATAAAATAACCTCGTCCTTTTTTAAAGTCGGTTAAAAATGTAGAAGAAGAAAAACGACAAATCAGTGAAAGGAAAAACTACGTCAAAACGGTATCCTATAATATGTAATACAAATGAGTAGGTGTAGCCTAAGAAATGTGTTCTCAGTGTGCGACCTCCTTAACAAGTTGGTATATTCTAAGGCTACAGCAAATTAGTTTTCTGCTCGAGTCTTGGCTTGTGTACAGAACCATAATCGCCGCACAAGTGTTTTTGATTACTTACCTTAGGACAACTAACACAAACTGACTTCTTGTATCATACGTGTGTTCCTCTAACTAAAGTAACAAATAACACAGCACTCACAGGACTTCACAACGACTAATTTATCTTTTTACAAGATCCGTCTACACGCTCAAATTCATTTGCGCAATTGCAAGCAATCATGATTGAGACAGCATACACATAAGGTCGGACTTGACTAAGGCAAATACTTACCTATAAAATGTTTGTGCATGCAAGATTGAGCTTGTAAGGATTGATTGAATTGATTGAGATTGAGAAGAGTTACTTTGGTAAGCAATTCCAGTATAGTGCCATTTGAATTATTGGGATTATACCTACTAACTAATAACCGAATAATTTCAAATGGCACTATACTGTTAAGTGTTGCTTCACCAAAGTAAGTCTTCTCAATTTGGCTTGTACCGGTTGAGGGAGTGAAGTTTTTGTGCTAAGATAGCTGGCGTAGGGTATAGGTGGAGCTACAGGGGTCCGATTCGACTGAGTTGCTACGATCCTGGTCACGGGTTGACTGTTATGAACAAGCTGTCGCTGCGTCTTCGTAGATTAAGGAAACCTAGCTATCCCACAATATTACATGTAGTAAGTAAGTAAACGCTTTATTGTACAGAAAATTTAGAAATAAATACAGGTTACCAACAGTAAGATACAGTACAAAGGCGGACTTATCCATATTAGGGATCGCTACCAGTCAACCTTTGAGCGGTAGAGAGGAGAAGTTAATTTAAGGGACCGACAAAGAGTGCGTTTATAATCACAAATAGTGAAGGCGAATAAATAATAATACAATACATAAACTCATACAAAAGCCAACCACATTATAACATACTACTACATAATATATATACATGCATACAATACATATACTTAATACAAACACAGTTGATAAAAAATAATTCGTAAATATTTAAGGACATGGTGTCAGCCACATCTTCTTCAAGTTTTCCCTAAACGAATACAGAGACGGAGATTGCCTGATTCCACAGCCTAGCAGCGTGCACAGAGAAGGATTTGGAGTAAGTCTTGGAAGAGGTAGAATAAGAGGCTAGAAGGAGATTGGTACTTGACCGCAAACGATGCTGGCTGCCGACAGCTAAGTAGCTGAAGCGCTCAGAGAGGTATAGAGGAGCAGAAGGATTGAAAAGAATGTTAAAAACCAATGACAAAATATGGACGTTCCTACGATCCCTGATAGGCAACCACTTCAACTGCGCGCGAAAGTGTGACAGTGTGAGTAGTTTACTTATTGTCAAGTGAAGAAAACTACGTTGTTAACTAACCTAACTCAGAAAAGTTGAAAAGCCCCCGACATTGCCATTTCAAAGTACAATATTTCAAAAACAAGTGAACCGATTTTGACGAAACTTAGCCAGGAACCATCTCGAATAAACTAGTTTTCGATTAAAAAACTCGCATCCAAATCGGTTTATCGGTCTGAGAGCTATAATGCCACAGACAGATACACAGGTCAAACTTTCGACACCCCTCTTTTTCGTCGGGCGTTAAAAATGATTGTTTACATCGGTAAAGAAAATACAATAAAACGGATCAGTCACATGAAAAAAAAAGATTACAAACGAGCAACGTTCTTATAAAAGTCGTTACGTACTTAGACTTGTTAGTTCAGTATTAAACAAAGAGATCTAGACAACTTCCCAGCGCGCCGTATTTTCCCGATCTTAATACACTAGTCGGTTTTCATTTTCCCTACACCTCGGAGTTACGGGCTCTAACGAGTTATCCCGTGGGAAATTACTGGAAGACTGCTACGTTACGCACTTTAGCCTCCGATGCCAATTCATTTCGCATCACTGTTTTTATTATAGTATTGATTGGGGTATTGTATTTCTGCATATCCATTCTTGGCGGGTGTGTAAGGCGTGTTTGCTTTTACGGTATCGCGATTTGGTTTGAAAGATGGTATTACTGCAAGAGCAAATAATTTGAATAGGTAATTAATAGAATTAGGCGTTACTTTGCGAGAGAACATAATTTACGTACTAATGCATTGATATCAATTCAACCACACGCCCAAAGCTGCTAAATTCATACGTTTATAGTTAGCAAACTAATTTCAAATTAAGATGGACTCACCAATTCAATAATAGTAATACACCTAAAACATCGCATCATACAAAGCATCGTTATACAAAGAGATGTTGACAATAAGATAAACTTATATATTGCTTGACGCTGGCACTGTGCTATCAATTACTGTAGTACCTATTGTAGTATATTCGTGGCAATAGCCTTTATAGTATCCCGCCGCTATTATGTCAGTCCTGACACAATGCACAGCTAGGAAGGTCCTGATTATTGTCAATGGTAACCATAGAAGAAAAATCCCAGATTTGCTTGTTGCGTGTAGCAAGTAATCAAGTCTAACATTTTTCTCTTATGGTTACTGGTTTGACCTATGGCCTCTCAAGCAGAGGGTCGTGGGTTCAAATCCCGGCTCGCACATCTGAGTTTTTCGGAATTTATGTGCGAAATTACATTTGCTTTTCAGTAAAAAAAAAAAACATAGCGAGAAAACCTGCACATTCCTGCGAAGCAATTCAATGATGTGTGTGAAGTGCCCACGTGGGAACTATAGAACAAGCCTTCTCATTCTGTGAGGATGCTTTCTTAAGCTTTTATTTAATTGGAAGATGAGAATTTTCGAAGAACTCAGCTATGCGACCCTGGGCTTCAACCCACGACCCTCTGCTTGAGAGACTATAAGGTCAAACCACTAAGCCACTATGTCTTTATCCGTGTCCTCATCCAAGTGACCCTAATATAGTAACAGGTGATTGTGACCCATGGTGCAACCCTGTCGCAGGGAGCCTTGGCTGTGCATATCGAGAAATTCACCAAGGGATTTACTTCGAAAGAGTACTACTGCGGGTTGTAGGAAGAATTGTTAGATGCTGGCTTTGGATCACAATAAAACGAATAAAGACGTCAATAAGCCCTTTTAAGGTTGCAGCGGAAAACCCTATTAGCAAGTGTCGGTGTCCGTCTATTCCCCTTCGGCTTAATTTTATTTATTACTTACCCTTGAAGATCACGACTTTTCTTTTCAAGGCAAGTGAAAGTGGTACCACTGGAAGGTGTCACGTAGAGTCGTCATTGTGACAAAGTTGTAATGGGGGTAATTGATGGTGAAATACGGAACTATTTATTTTATAGTAGAAAGTTAAAGGATATTTTGTTAAACATAGTTTAACTTCTATTTCGACCAATCTAAAACCCAAACACGAATATTCGGATATTACGATTAGACGACCCGGCGCTTTGTTTGCCATTTGACATTTGGTTGACTAATTGAAAAAGCGCATACGCTAGAAAATGGAAAAAATATGATTTATCTCTCTTACTCATGGTTTGAGCCACATAAGGCCATCTCGTTCTGGCGTTTCTATAATCTACTAGCCTCTGGATCTCACTTTAAGTACACTAGCGCCTCTAGCGGCAAATTAATACACGATAATTGTCAGACCGTCACTGACTTTTGCATAATTCCTTCATTTCGGCCTTCTATTTATAATTTAGCCGTGATAGCCTAGTGGTTTGACCTATGGCCTCTCAAGCAGAGTGACGTGGGTTCAAATTCCGGCTCGCACCTCTGAGTGTTTCGCAATTTATGTGCGGAATTACATTTGTAATTTATCATGAGCTTTTCGGTGAAGGAAAACATCGTGAGGAAACCTGCACACACCTGCGAAGCAATTCAATGATGTGTGTGAAGTTCCCAATCCGCACTGGGCCCGCGTGGGAACTATCGCCCAAGGCCTCTCATTCTGAGAGGAGGCCTGTGCCCAGCAGTGGGACGTAAAAAAGGCTGGTGATGATGATGATGATTTATAATTTAGCTACCAGGCAACATAGTAAGGTTAACTGGTAGAAATTCCTAGTACATTAACTTTTGTTCTGTTATCTGTTATTTTATGATTTACATACATACATACATAGGTTTACGTATAACCAGTGCGTGGGCTAGCCACCTGTCACATAGTTTTCACCGAACAGAATACCTAGACTTAATGGAATTCCCGAGCATCCTTAGGACGGTCTGCGCGGCAGGTAAGTTACTCGGTTTTAGGGTTCCGTATCTCAAAAGGACCAAACTGAATAGGATAACTTCGTTGTCCGTCTATAAATGCCTGTCAATCTCAATCAATTTATTCAATCAGGCGTTACTTTTTTTTTTATACAACGAGGAAGGCAAGCGAGCAAGTGGGTCACCTGATAGTAAGTGATCACCACTGCCCATAGACACCCGCAACTCCGGAGGGTTTGCAGATGCGTTGCCAACCTAGAGGGCTAAGATGAAATGCCTCTTGTGCCCGTAATTACACCGGCTGTCTTACTCTCCACACCGGAAAACAACAGTGCAAGCACTGCTGCTTAGCGGCAGGATTAACGAGTAAGATGGTGGTAGCGATTCGGACGGACCTCGCACAAGGTCCTACCACCCGCAGACTTTACTTTGCGGAGGTCCATATTTATGAACTACACTCAAGAGCAAAACTAACGGGTCACTATGTATGAAATTGTTACAAAGTGACCCGTTTTTATTGCTCTTGAATACAAAACAATTGCTTTGCGCACCCGCAACCATAGTTGAAAATAGCAGTAGCAAAAAAACAACGAATAAATTTAAAAAAATTATGTATGTTTTCATGTAGTGAAAAATAGTGTAGCAGTGGAGGCGGAGGTGTTCTGCACAGATTTAACTATTTCTGATTTGTGGTCGCGGGTGAGCAAAGTTATTGTTTTTAATTCATAATCTCAATTAAATCAAAACCTATAGGGTACTTTCCATTGAATGAAATTTGGCACGAAGCAAGGTCTTAGAACACAAGTCAAGGAAAACGAAACCCTCGGTGCGTGCGTATAGTTCCCACTTGGCCGGTTTATTTCTGGGTGTGACTCAGCGAAAAACTGCTGACTTCAATATTGTGTACCTACAAATAATTGATCGTCTCAAGCAGAGGGTCGTGGGTTCAAGTTCGTTTATAAAAAATATGATAAATTTTGAGTTTTATCTTGGTAGTAATAAGTTAAAAAGGGTGAACTTATAGAAAATGTAGCCTAGAACGGAAAAATCTTTTGCCTTACCATAATAAATTACAGGGCGTCGTCTTTTATTAAAACGATCCCATGAAATTGATGTCCCCATTAATTTCTTGAAGAGATTTATTGAATGAGACGTTTTGGTGAATAAATACCCGATTCCTATAATTACTCGAGTAAAAAAAGTGGGTTAAGTTGAACAAGTAGACATTTCAAATTTATTGTTATTGCCAACTTGACAGATGTTTTACAACAAGGTACTTCATCTGTGCCTGTTATTGAATATAATTTTTATAGTACCTAAGTATTTTACAACGTAATTGCTTAACTGCCTACCTATTATAGGTATAGTACGAATCTTAATCAAAATAAAACATGGTTCTTAAGCCAGTATTCATAAATTTTATTTTATGCTCAATTTAGGGAAAAAAATAGCACGAAACTACCGCGAGACTCAATCATAGTGAAATAAACGGATCACTCACGTATATAAGTCGAGTTTAGCCCGACATGCTTAACTCGACTTATTTACGTGAATTTATATTTATTATTATTATTAAACTACAGAAAATAGCCTTGGGCATTGACGTGTTTTTTTTTTATTTCCACTGCACGCATTTTTATTTATTATTAGCATGAAATCGTTAGCTCTCCACGAAACCTCCACCAATTTTGTCCAAACAGTTTTAAGAAAGCGAAAAAACTTTCAATAAAGAGCGAGTTCTCCCATAAAAAGATCCGAAGCCGTAGCTGCGTAAAATTGTTGATAACACATGCAATACTGAAAACAGACCCTAATAGTACACAGTGGAATGTGTCAGCATAACCCTTAGATAACAGACCTTGCCTCCACAAGAAACTAAACTTTTGCCACGAAGATACAAGAGCCAATGTTGTAAGTAAAATACTAACAATATTGAGGCAAACTAAGCTTATTGGGCTCAGTGACAATACAAGAATTTCGATCACACACACTGAAAGAACGACGTAAGATTTTTTCATCTGAAAGAACACCGAGCATGGTGCGGCGATAAAATGAAATGGCGATAGTTTGAGTAAATTATCTGTAACATTTAGAAGAACAGGCGATGTTTAGCGGGTTGCAAAGTTTCCTTCTAGGTGACAGTGCAAAAACAAGTTTGTAAAAAAAGTCAATTTTAACACGAACTTTTTAGCTGAACGTGCATTTATCATGAAGCCGTATAAAATTAAATACACGTAGGTACAAAATTTGGAATCAATCCGACCACTAAAATGGGTCAAAATTGGAATCGGACAATTTACTTACGTAAATTTTTAGTAGTTAGTACTTTGTGATACAAGTGAGGGAAGTATGTAATGTTGCATGAGTCCCGTGGTGTGAGGGGAGGGTCGAGATTTGGGACGAGTAAAAATGAAACTACCGCACAGTTACTTTTTTTGATAGGTACATTAGCGAAAAAATTATAATGAAACGAAAGGCGGTGAGCCAGGAGCGCGTGGCACTATCATCACCCGCCGGCGCCTGCGGTGAGGCTAGGCGCGCTGCCTTAGAAAAGTAAAAAAGCACTGTGCGAAAAATGCAACTTTCCGCACAATACATAGCTCCAAAAGGTATCATGTTTTGAGTGACTGTATTAAAAAAACGTACATAAATTTATTTAATAAATAAAAGTTTGAAGTAGGGTATAGGGTCCAGCAGTGGGACTTAAATAGGCTGATGATGATGATGATGATGATACTTACTTACTCCAAACTTATATATTTTTATTAAATAAATTTAATGCATATTTAATTTTTATACTTGTATACCTACTTAAGTGGATGTGAAAGGTCGGCACAAACTAGAACTTAGAATTATGTAGGTACTTACACCTTTATTTTATTATGTGAAAAAAAAAACAAAAGGAACAAAATAACAAAGTTCTTAGTTGTTTTGTCGGAAACTAAAATAAATGGTAACGTTAACAAACTCGATAACTTACAGGAAACTTAAATTGATTCAAGGCCTTAGGGGAAAACGATGAACTACTCCAAGTTTTTATGTCCGTTTTAACATCTACATTTGTTACACTTTTTTGACACAACAATGCGAGGTAAGTATTATGTGTGCGTGCCAAATAAAATAAATAACATCAGTATTGGATTTGCATTTTGCTACCAACTTCACTTACCTGCTGCCTGTAAATTTTAGAATCGGCAAAAAATATTTAAAAAAAAAAACTTTAATTTTCCCATATTTTTTTATTTTGAATTCGTAAAATAAATATTCAGAAAATAATCCTTCTATCTGCCCCTGGTCTTGGCTATCAGTCAGTCTTTTAAAATATTTCACAGAACTGTTTTATTTTCTTCCAAAGCTGCGAGAGAACACAATCCCATCAAAAACATTTCGTGTAAAATTTGTTGCTCATAATGCTTTCACTGTTTAAAAGTTATGAGAGAGAAGTAGAGCCAAGCCCTTAAGCACTGAGTCTCCAATTTATTTGCGACGTGGCCAAAGAGTATGGTTGGGCCCTGATTATAATTGAAAAGCATCCTTATGGTATATTGTAAACTTCAACTGCGGAAAAGCATACAGATTTGGGCTGTAAGAAAATATTGTGTTATATTTCCATCAGCTAAAATTCAAGAAATTCTTTTGAAAATAAGCAGAAACCGATGAATGACCACGTCTTGGCATAATTCCAAAATGCACCCAAAACAATTTTCCCAACTTTATTCCGTCCATTTATTAGGTTGCTCCTTAGCATAATAAAGGTGGAGATACACCACCCAAAACGTGATGTCTCTTTTGACCCCAATTTCAACTAAGACCAAGATGACGAAGCACCTTAAATTCTGCGATAGGATGGATTTTGCGTCCAGCTTAAGAAGATCCCTGTTTCTCTGAGAGCATCCTATAATCTGGGGGTAGGGTTGCATTAATGTTGTGTCTACGGGGTCTTGGTTAATTGGTAGTCGGTCACAAAGTTAGGCTCGTTTCTCGCAAACTCTGGGTGCATTTAACGAGATAACTTCCTCAGTTGGTAAGATGCTGCAAAAAGTCAACGTTTGTCCGTGTATTTAGGAAACTTGCTGCAAATAAGGCAAGTGTTTTGTGTGTTGTATTATAACTTTGCTTTTCCAGCGCTTTATATTTATTACAGCGTATTAAATTTTGATAGAGACTTGCTTTTGTTTCAAAGTGGGCTACCTTCAAGTTTTGAGCTATATTGTAGCTTCTGAGAAAGTCAATTATTGTGTTAATTTAGTGAATTAGGACTTTGAACAAAAATTTAAACGGTTATTTTTGTGTTCCTTGTTTTATTATCTTAGTGGTTCTTAACTTGTAGTCCAACATAGTTCTAATACTTGCTGGTAAAAGTAGGGCTACTAATGTATTCCTTCACTGAAAAGCTCGTGATAAATTATAAGTGTAATTTTGCACATAAATTCCGAAAAATTCAGAGGCGCAATCCGAAGCTCGAACTCACGACCTTCCGCTTGAGAAGCCATAGGCCCAAAACACTAGGCTATCACGACTTCGCAATTTGTTTCGTAACATTCGATATTCTTAGAGGCCATTGCCTTCAACTCCAGGTGTAGTGTAAACAAATTTTCCACCATTATTATTATTTTTCCAATGAAGCAAACTTGACTCCCAGAGCAATAACTTCCAGTGGTCACAAGGGTACACCATCGGGTATAGCCGATTCGTTTCTGACCAAAAGGGCTATTTTCCGCCTCTTTTGAAGGGTTAATCCCGGGGGTAGAGGTAGGAACAATATTTTTGGTAGGGAAAATTGAACATCGGAAGGGTCAATATTATGAAGGCAGATTCTAGATTCAAGGTAATTGTTGTGTCCGTTTTGTAGGGTTTTGTTATGAAAATGTTATAATATTAATAGCGTTTGAATATCATTAGTCAGGTAGAGCCCTCAACGTTTCAACCGTCGTTAATCCAAGGGTTACTAACATTAGTGCTGGTGCATTTCTTGCTTAACGCATTGGCATCGCAATGACGGCCATCGCGAGTCAAAAATCGAGTAAGGTCTATCTGTCAATTTCCATCAATCTACTAATACTAATCTAAGGTCTACAGCTCACAGAGCCACTACTCGTAGTTACGATTTTTAGTGGTCTGGGTTTTTTTCTCATTTATATCGCGTACCTTTGTAGCGACCCATTTTTCATCCAGTAGGAGTACCAACTTAGACTTTCTAACGACTCCCAGCGCCATCTAGTCATTGAACGTACTTCGCAGTTTTCTGTTCCAAATCACGCAGATGTAGTTTCTAAAGTCGGTTGCATAAATACAGTTGTATTCCTCAAGTAAGTCCGAAGAAAGAGAGTTGGAAGTTTCTCTCTTCCTTCTTTCTTCCTTCCTGCCTGGAGAGAGATCTCTCTATTGTGGTCCTCCCACACCTTAAGCATTGAAGCATAAGGTGTAATGCGCGTTTGGCCTTAGCGTACTATAGTCATCCCACGATAACTCTGCAACGAACTGACAACAGTAGAAATCTAAAGTTTGTTTATGGTAACACTGATTATTTTATAGTCAAACAACACGTTTTGAACTTTTGATTAGATTAAACATTAAACAGGTCATCGTTCATTCACCATCCACCATTAAGATACCTCTCATATTTCGTTTTCTATATTATTTTTACCGTACAACGGCAAAACCTACTAAACACTGGCAAAATTGTCCTCCAATGGACAGAGCCATATTTAAAAAAAACAGCAACTTTTGATTGCTACTATCATTATTATTTTTAATTAATGTCTGAGTGACACGAAAAAAGTATCAATTACCACAGCGTGATTTTTCTGGGTTGCCAATTAATATCTCATACAGAGTTATCGTGGGACGATTATATGTCGGTGTTGGTAGCGGTTCTAACGGGCCTTGTATAAGGTTCTACCATCAGTAGCAGCTACACATAGCCTTGTATAGCTAGTGGACGCCGGCCTTTACGTTCATCACACCGACAGTTTGACAGGGGTCTTTTCTCTTTCGCTATTGAAACGACAACTATCAAGTATTGAATTTGTGAAGGTTTGACACATTAAGGTTACAGAAACGTTAGTGTGAATCATCCAAGGCCCGAGCACGAATGTTAGAATCCTGCGTAACGTAACGTTATCGTATCGCTATCGAGACAATTCTTAGTTTTAGTACCAAATACACTCACGGCGGGTGCTGTTCCAAACGTCGTACAAATTGTCTCGATAACGGCACTACTCGATTACGATACGCAGGATTGGAATGTTCGTGCTCGGGTTTAAAAGTATAAATATGAGACAAGCTCGGATTGTCTCTGTCTATTTGTCGATATTTAATGACAAAACCTTTTTCCTTTATACAAATGCTTTAACTTTTGTCATTATTTGTGCTGTATAAACACACATTTTCATTGAAATAAACCAGCTCAATAAATCAGCAAGTGCGATTACCTGAAGCCATTGAAATGTGGTGGCTCAATCGGAGACTTCATACCAGGCCCTCTAATTGTGTGCCTTTGAACAGCAGTGAGAAAACTGCCGATGTGAGTGGATATGAGACATAACCTAACCAACTTGGAAAAGTTGAAAAACCTGCGACGTTTTTATTTCAAAGTTCAATATCTCAAAAACGGCTGAACCCATTTTTATGAGACTTAAGAACCATCTCGATCAACTTAACTAGCAGAGGTTAACTCGTCCAAATTCGTTCATCCGTTTAGGAGCGACGATGCCATAAACAGGTACACAGATACACCTATACAGAGGTTTAAATTATAACGTCCCTCTTTTTGAGTCAGGGAAAAATGACGAAATCCTTTAACACCATGTTGTTCAAAGGATAAAACATACCTATTATTTTTCACTAGACTATAAGTTTTAATACATAATTGAGTTCGTATACACTTGTAAATCAAGTTACGAAGTTGTAACACCGCTCTTAGCAAGATTACGGGTTGGTGCTAATGTAAGTGTGGGATTAAGGTGTTTACAGCACGCGGTTACACGCGAAGTGTTTGGATCGATGACATTGAGTGACGCAGCCGGTCGCAACAACTATTCTTACTCGTTGAATATAACTAATGAATCATTGTGCAATGCAGTGCGTCGACAATGTTCGCGGAGGCGCACGTGGACTGCTTTTTTACCATCATGAGGAATCGCATCTCTCCTCAGTCGCAGTCGTGGCAGCTCGAATAGTATCCTGGGCATGCTAGCCCACCGCTGGGACTCGCCGCTGCTGCAGCGCTATGTGCAACTGCTTGCGCCTGTAGCATCGGTGCCAAGGCGCCTTTAATTTATTTAATTAAGTAGACATTAAAATACTAACCATAGCTTTAAGTTTGTAACTTCTAACACTCCATAGTGTTAGAAGTTACAAGAATTTTAAGTCTGAAATAAATGATTTGTATTGGTATTGTGTAAAGATGAATCCACGACATTAGACAATGATGAGAAAAGAAAGAAAAATAAAGAAAACAGAATTGCCGGTCTCCGAATAGCAGTGGTTAGAGACCCTGACTATGAAGCTTGAGGTCCAGGGTTCGAATCCCGGTCGGGTCAGATGTTTGTATGATGAATACGACTATTCGTTCTCGGGTCTTGGATGTTTAATATGTATATAAGTACGTTTATCCGTTGTCTAGTACCCATAGTAAAGGCTTTGCCTAGTTTGGGACTAGGTCAAATGGTGCCAATTTGTCCCATGATATTTATTTATTATTATTATTATTTATTACTTTAAAAATGGAGAAAGGATTCGCGAGTCCACTTTCTCGGGGCTAGTTGGCCAAAAGACTTGTGATGTAACGTTGCCTCTCTCTACACCAGCAATACCAATACGTTAGCCAACGCGCCTGCCCCTTAATTTCGATTACATGATACAGTGTTTTTCATAGTGTGGGTCGCGACTCCCAGGGGGGTCGCGGCACTTATACTCGTGACTACGGGGAATGAAGATTTTACAAGGTCATTTTAGTAAAACAGCAATCATTCTTGACATGTACATTAATTTAGTTATATTTTCTAGTTTTTATAGTTTTTGTCATATTTTCTATTTTTTTTAGGCCCATTTTCAGTAGTTAATCTAGACGTTGAAGGTATCGATGATCTTTTTAGAAACTTTTCCATTTTGTCGCTAAATAATAGTCCAAAACAACAGTCGCACAGCTTAAAACAGATTTGTCTCCTTTCAATATATTTTTTTTTTATTTACATAATAAAAGCAATTTACAATGACATTAAATCTAAGCTTAAACTAAATAAACTACAACTTAAAACTAAATTAAATCTAAATAAGGCCCCCGTGGCATGGTGCCCAAAAGGCTGGCAGCATTGCCTCGCTGAATAGCGATGTTGATTCTTTGAGAGAGAAAACTGCCAGCCCTTTGGTCACAAGTTGCATCAACTAAGCGCTTTTGTAACTCAGATATTTAAAATTGGGGGGTCGCGAAGGAATTTTGATGGTCATTAAGAGCCGTGACCCAAATAAGTTTGAAAAACACTGACATAATTATAAGTAAAAAAAATCTGGTTTGAAACCTTCGGTCCATGGGGTCTCGGCGCTTACAAGCTTATTTTCAGAGTTGCAAAAGCGCTTGCTCGATGCAACTTGTGACCAAAGGGCTGACAGTTTTCTCTCTCAAAGAATCAGCATCGCTATTCAGCGAGGAAACGCTGCCAGCCCTTTGGGCACCATGCCACAGGGGCGTTATTTAGATTTACTTTAGTTTTAAGTTTTAGTTTAATTAGTTTTAGCTTGGATTTAATGTCAGTGTAACTTGTTTTCATCATGTTTTTTTTGGTATAAGAGGGGGCAAACGAGCAGGCGGGTCAACTGATGTAAAGCAACCACCATGTCCCACGGACACCCGCAACACGAGGGGAATCACGGGTGCGTTGCCAGCCCTTTAAGGAATAGGTAGGCTCGTTTTTAGGGTTCCGTACCTCAAAAGGGAAAACGGAACCCTTATAGGATCACTTTGTTGTCCGTCTGTCTGTCTGTCGAGACCCTTTTTCTGTGGAACGCGTGGAGGTAGCATGCTGAAATTAATATCGAATACTCAAGCCTGCGGTCCCTTGAAGCTGTGAAAAAATCAACCTTCTAAGTCAACACAATCAAAATATACAGACATTAAAAAGGCTATTTCCATACAATTTGCCGAAATCCTAAAACCTAAAGGGTAGGTACTTCCAGTGGTCCTAGAAACTTGAAATTTTGTATGAAGGTAGCTCTTATAGCACAACCACTCAGAAAAGTCTCAAAATCATAAATTTTTATGTCTGTCTGTAGATTTATGTAGATGTAGATAGTTGACCTCACACTGCGTACATTTTGCTTAGGAGCAGGGCTCTGCTAACACTGGACTTCCTAAAACATTAGGGAAAAGCGTTAAAATCTTTCACGGAAAGTTTTTTTTAAAGTTTCCTAAGTTTAAAAGTTTAGTTTAGTTTTTAAATAAATACATTACAAAGATAAAATTCAGTCAATTGGCTGTAGCTTGTCGTACTTGCCTTTTCGGGCGAGCTTTTCTGAGGCTTTATGAGCTCGGTGGTAAGACTCCCCTGTGCCGTAGGTTACGGCAATCTTAACCACTGCTCGCGCAAAAAAGACAAACTCTACCGTCGTTCACGCCCTTCACGAGCGTTCATTAATTTGTCCATTATACTCGTAACTAGATGCATTCTGTGTTAGCCGACCAATATGCCGACATAGTTGTTTAGTTCCTGGCGTCTTATTAATTTCACACTCCGTAACTTACCCGTGTCTCCGGACACGCTGCTACAGCGAAGTTTTCGTTACAAGTTAGTGAGGTCAAATATTGATGGGGAGAGACTGCACTTAACTTTAAAGGGAAGTTACTTGCTGCAACCAAATTGGTTTCGTTGTGCTTGTAAAATTATTGCGCCTTGTGAAAAAGCTTGGCTTAAATTGTGCTTTGTCATAGATCTTATAGCTATCTACTTAATTTCCTTCTGCGACCCGCGGCAAATTTCAATTGTGTGAAATTTTAAACTTGATGTTCATGTTTGATGTTTTGAACGAAAAATTCAAATTCACTTTTGTTGGTCATATTAAAGGAAGCAACAGTGCTTGCACTGTTGTGTTTCGGTGTGGAGAGTAAGACAGCTGTTGTAATTACGGGCACAAGAGTCATTTCATCTTATAGCTCTCCAGGTTGGCAACGTATCCGAAAACCCCTTGGGGTGACAACTCAACCAGTGGTGATCACTTTTACCTTCAAGTGACCCACTTGCTCGTTTGCATTCCTTGTAGTATAAAAAAAACTTTAGCTAGCAGGGTGAATAAGAGGTAAATATCGTTTATTTGTGCGTTTCTTCGCGTGTCTTTTTGCTTATTGACCGAGCGAGCGAAGTATCTCAGTTTAAGCTTGGACAAAAAGGCTTTTGTATTATTTGTATATCCTTTCTATTATTATATTTATATTCTCCTTTATAGGTCGCATTTCTCGACCAATTCTTGTGAAATTTTGTAAGCAGGTTCTATAACGATAATTTTTTTGTTTACTTTTTTTGAAAATTAAAGTAAAAACAGAAAAATATTCAAAAATTTACTTGCGAGGTCTACTGCTCGATGAGCCACTGGTAATAAGTAGTAATCAAACTCAAACACAGGAGTGAATAGCCTTGAACAAAGTAATACTCGCTAAATGCTTATTTTTTATGACTCTCCTAATTATCAAACGTATCAAGACAAACTGCCGAACTAAGTCATGTCACGAAAACATCGTTAGGTCACGCCCTTAGCTCGTCAGTATAATTAATGCCAATGTTTATTAGGAAATATAATTTGTTCCAAGCTCCCGGGACATTCTGAGCACGTAATACAATTATGTTACAATAGACTTTAAATTACTTTGAGCTTCGTACAGCGAAGATGTGTTTCGCAGTATGAATATTAAAAAAGTACAAATTTCAAGACGTTTTGGAGCCTAAGATGAGCGGCTTAGAGTTACGTTTTGAGTGCATAAAGAAGGGCTCGTTTCTTCCATGCGAGCAAGATTTGTTGCTTGCGGTAGGTTGTGAGTGATTGGTGGTAGGCGTTTTTGATTTTATGTATTACTTAACACTTTTCTAAGTTCTGTTTTAAACAAAAGTTAGTTCTGATTGATTTAATCAAGCGTATTCATGGACTAAAAACAATTAATTTGCTCACCCGCGACTGCAATACGTGTAAGTTCATTTAGAACGATTATTTTAACGGCTATTTTAACAGTTTTAAATAATAGTAGTTCATGCAGTCTCAATGACTTAATCAGAGTCTTTAAACCACGAGCGTGATTTCATGAAACAAGGGGAACCCGAGTTTCATAATAAGATCATACTAGTGTTTTAAGGAATAATTATGTAGAGTTGCATACATTACTTTATCTACAAGTAGGTACAGTCGAGGAAATTAATTCCTGACCCACCTTAGAACATTTTCATAGTAAACGTCATTATGATTTTCCCTGTCAAGCTATCTTTTTTTTTATCGTTTTCTTATCGTAGGCCTATTAAAAATAATTATACATTCGTTTTTGATTATTTTCCAAAGAAACTATTATTGAATTCGATATCGTAACGACATATTTTAGAGGACTTATGATTAGGTATGTCTGTAGATAAAGTACCTAGTAAATATGCCTGACATAAAAAAATTATCAATGAAAACATCAATTGAAACAAAAAAAACAACAACCCCGCAATTTTATTAAAATTGCATATTATTCTCTTGTTACTTAGTGCATGAAAAAGAAAAGTTTCCTGAAGCTCGCAGGTAACCTACTCCGAATGCGAACCATATCATATCTTCAACATCATTCCATCACCATCCTATACAGGGTTCGTTTTTATGAACCGTCAAGACTTCAGGCGGGTCGAGTGTCTAAGTGAACACCCCGTAAAGTTTATATTTTAAAAATACTATTACTAAAAGACTTGTCTCTGTTTTTGTTTGTTTTCGCTGGCAAATCCACTGCTTTCTGATTTTTATGCTTCTTTTAGGTTAAGTTATGTTTGTGTTGTGTTGTTTAGTGGATCCACTGAAAAACAGCGTCGTTGCACCCTGTGCTCCGACACATGCTGAGTCGGCCTCCTTTTTTTGAGACTTTCAACGCCGTATCTGTTTTTTTCTGTTTGTTTTGGATGTATTATAAGATACAATGTTGTTTTGTTGAAAAAAAATCATTCTTTCTTTCTTACTTAGACATGTTCTTTCCGTGTACCCTTCATTTATCCTATACAAGTATTTTTATCTGTTGTCTAGTAAGTGCAGTACCTAAAGTACAACTTTGCCTAGTTTGGGACTACGATAATTGGTGTAAGTACAGATATTTAGGCATTCATTTATTTGTCCGCCTGTAACAACATTTACCTGGCTCTGTAAACATTTGCATATCTTAAGACCACTAAGTACTATTGTTACACCGGTAGAAAAATACGAAAAAACCCTCCAAACAGCCGCCCATGAATGCGTAATACTAACGACCGAAACTAAGAAAGAAGGGGATATAAACAAAAACGGGTTTTTTTCCGCTCGAGCCTAACAGTAAATTCCCTTTTTATCCCTTCATAACGTTCATAACAGCAATTAGCATAAAAAGCGTTTATTCTTTATTAAGCAAACGCCTCAAAAACACCTGACTTCTTCGTATTGGCTGGATAATTTTATGCTTAAAAATGTAAAAAGTTTCATTCGGCAAATAATAACAAGGGAGCGGCGGACTAATTATCTTTTCCGATGTTACTGCTTAATTTTTTTTTTTTGAGTTAGCGGATGTTTTGGGTACCTACTTAAGTATTTAGAACTTTTGTTTATGGTTAGGATTAGGAACTTGACCAAAGCGAATGAGACTGTGCGAAACTTTGAATGGACTTAAGATTGTATGAAAAATATTTTTTGCTGACAAAACTCCATTATTTCAGTGTCGGCGGTGGTTCCCCATCCCATTGATTTACACCTTAATTTCAATAATTGCCACCACGCTTGTCACGCTTAATGCTATGAAATCAAGATCTTAAAAGTGGGAATTGGTTTAGGGAGCAGACTATACTTAATTAATTACATACATAAGACTATAAATATTTGTAGTTGTGGGTCGGTATCCTTTTTTTTTCGAAAAAAGAAAAAAAAATAGAAGGTTCCAATTACTGGGGCAGTATCGGATACTGGGATACCTACCTATTTGACTTAGCTTTCTATTTATTCATAATATTTCAAATAAATCAGTGGTTCCTATCGTGTGTCCGAAAAAACGTTTCACCATTTTCTCATTTTACATTATTTTGTTTGTCCGAATACATTTTTACGTGAAACTGTAAGCATTTCAGGATTTTTATAAAACAAACCTAACCTAACCTAAAGGATTCAATAGGATGGTCCTGAAATAAATAATAAATAAATATCATGGGACGAATTGACACCAATTGACCTAGTCCCAAACTAGGCAAAGCCTGTACTATGGGTACTAGACAACGGATAAACATGCTTATATAGATAAATACATTCTTATTATATACCTACATATTATATTAAATAACTTACAGTTTCAGAAAAAATGCGTTCAAACAAACGGAAAAAAGTGAAACGAAGCGAAGGTGAAACGTTTTGTCTCAGTTGTGATAAATTACGCAATCAGTCCTTTGGAAAAAAGTTAAAATCGACTAACAAGATTTGCTTACATGTTAGTTAGTCAAAAACATTACAAAACATTATTTCAACTTCAAATTTCCATTACCTAGCCTGGCCACTTCCAAGCAATATCTACGCAGAATTATGTTAATTGCGACAAAACGTAACATTAATCCGATAAATTGCTGTCTTTACAATCCGGCCTTTGGTCTCACCTGGTGTCGACGACGCCAACTTCAATTAAAACTAATTGATTTTCTAAACAACGTTCAACTTTAAGGCCCTGTGCTTAAGTACTAAATTTCAAATGGAAATTTAATGTAAATAAGTCCTTTCGACAAGTTAATGTAATAGTCAGTGTTGTTTGTATTATTTTGTTTAACTCACTGAAACAAGTAAGTACACCCAGAAAACCAGAAAAATATGGCTAACCCCGGGAATCGAACCCGAATCCTTGAACCAAAGTTAGTACCTACCGATAGGCCCGTTGAATTTTTTCCATGGAGAAAAAAAAAACAAAATTAAACTCTCCTTTGAGATCATAATTAATTTTATCTACACACATATCATTATGTCCTCTATAATGCGTTCAGAAACCGTAGAAAATGTTGCATTAACTACACTCAAAAGCAAAAAAAAACGGGTCACTTTGTATCGAATCTTTCATACAAAGTGACCCGTTTTATTGCACTTAAGTATAGGTACTATTACTACACTCTATTCTTTTTACGGGAATTTTCGCAAAATGTTTACAAAAACAAAATAATTACTATACATAATTTATTGAATCAGGCGTTACTTTGCGGAGGTCCATATTTATGAACTAAAAAACAATTATTTTGCTCACCCGCGACCACTAATGACAAATAGTTATATCTGTGTGGCAAATGTATGTTACCATGCAACACCTCCGCCTCCACTGCTACACGAATCAACACATGCCACACAGACCCAACTATCACCACCACCACTATACTAAACGCTGACGCGTTTCGGCACTCTCCACGAGGCCATTTACGAAGCACAACAACAACCGCTCAACATGCCACTACTTCCACTACTGACATATGTAAACCATGTACTCAACTTAGTTAATGACAAAACCAACGTACCCACTAATATTTTATAAATTCCAAACTACCCTTTTATGTAAGTCCTAAACTACCCTTTTTTAACTTTTACTAACTGTACCTCTTTCGAAAGAGCATTATGATTCTGAGTTACATACTATATATCAGATGGCAACAACAAATGGTTATAGTACAGCAATGGTTAATAGTCTGGTTCAAAAGAAGCAGGGACGGATAGTGAATAGCATGCTTTACTCTGCGTTGCCATCTCAGCCTACTAACAAATTTAGATCTAGTATTACTTATGTTGGCCGGTTGTCTGACAAGATTTATAATATTTTAAAATCAAATAACATCAATGTTGCCTTTAAGACTACTAATTCTTTACGTTCTAGACTTTGTAATAAACCGGTCGAAGCTTTGATACTAGATTTAAAGAGCATGTCTCGTCATATAGGCATGATCATCCAGAGAAATCAAACTTTGACAAGCATTTATTAGAAACGAATCATTCGTTGTTAGACTCAGATACGTACGAAATTTTACATTATTGTGATAAGGGTTTGCGGCTATCGGTTTTAGAACAATTGGAAATAATTAGGTACAACAACATGGGGTCTATTATTAATGAACAAGTTAATTTGGTTTCTTCGCCTTTGTTACGACTTGGTTCTAATTTTAATAATGTGTCATAGTAATAATGAGAACATGACTTCTCTTTTTACCGTACTCGGTTAAAAATAACGGGGTACCTGGCGTAAATTAAAGATAAAAATAAAAAGGGTAGTTTGGAATTCATTTCTTAAAAAAGGGTAGTTTAGGACTTACATAAAAGGGTAGTTTGGAATTTATAAAATATTAGTGGGTACGTTGGTTTTGTCATTAACTAAGTTGAGTACATGGTTTACATATGTCAGTAGTGGAAGTAGTGGCATGTTGAGCGGTTGTTGTTGTGCTTCGTAAATGGCCTCGTGGAGAGTGCCGAAACGCGTCAGCGTTTAGTATAGTGGTGGTGGTGCTAGTTGGGTCTGTGTGGCATGTGTTGATTCGTGTAGCAGTGGAGGCGGAGGTGTTGCATGGAAACATACATTTGCCGCACAGATATAACTATTTGTCATTAGTGGTCGCGGGTGAGCAAAGTAATTGTTTTTTAGTTCATAATTATTATACGGCAATTTTTTTCCGGAATTTAGTAACACTTAATAAACTCTGGAATTTTGCTAAATGTTTTTATTTTACTAGTAAATTATCAGTTACGGATATCATTAACCAAAGTTGAAGCCATAAAAATCAGTTGACAGAAAAAAAACTAGTTTCACAGTCATGTTGACAACATTCTTTTACGTCGGAGGGCATGGGTTTTTCGACACCTGCCAATCAATTACTTAGAAATATTCTAACATACCTACCTAACAAGATAATTATGTATCTCAATCATACACAATGTATATCGCACCTTAGGAAAGACACACTACAAACACAGAGAGGTTATAAACTAGTAACTGTCAGGTAGACAACTTAACATAGTCCTTTCCCGCTCAAGGCACAGAATTAACAGTAGTTTTAAATTACAGAAGGCTCAGCCTCGAACAAAAGTCAAGTTCATGCATCAAATTTTGCCTTCTCTTTTGACCGTTAACTGCTCGCAGGCGAAATTGAAACTTAAAATGTTACACGAGCGTTCAAATTCCGTTGGGTACAGCTGACTCGAAACCGGTTTGGCGGCAAGAGGACAGGGTTCTCACTCGTCGATGTAGATCGCAGTCTATTTTTTTTCTGGAAGAGGGAGCAAACGAGCAAGCGGGTCACCTGGTGGTAAGCGATCACCGCCACACATGAGAACCAGCAACCCCAAGAGAGTCACCAATCCGTTGCCGGCCTTTAAGGGCGAAAAGGGTTAGAAGAAAGGGGGGATCGAACCTCCGGTACTCTTATATTTTTAATAAACTCACCGAATGAAACATGAATACACAAAAAAAAACCAGAAAAATACCAACCCCGGGAATCGAACCCGGAACCTTGACACTCCGGGTCGCGTGCCCACCCTTACACCAGAATTGGTATAAATTGGAATTGGTATTGGTATTGTTATACCAATTCTGGTGTAAGGGTGGGCACGCGACCCGGAGTGTCGAGGTTCCGGGTTCGATTCCCGGGGTTGGCATTTTTCTGGTTTTTTTCTGTGTATTCATGTTTCGGTGAGTTTATTAAAAATATAATTGATACTCACGGGAAGACCGTAAAAATAAAAAATAATTGGAAAAATAATAAAAAATACAAAAAGATTTTCCAATTGAGATCATGTCTCCGGTACTCTCACTGACCGAACGAAACGCAACAGGGCTGCTGTTAGATTTTATGCGAGTTTAACACGCACTGTACAGTTAGCAGTAGAAGTAGCTACGCAACCGAAGCGGTCACAATGATCTGCACGAGCTCTTATGTCTATAACAATAGAGCCTAGCTTAGATCATTGTGAACACGTCGGTTGCTTAGCTATATTTTGCTGCTGACTGTATCTCGCTGGTGAGGACTGAGTTAAGTTGTTTATCACAGTCTACAAACAACTGTCACTATTAGGTAGGTATTTCTTTTTTTGTTAAATATTTAAGGGTCATAGGTACTTGCTCACGTGTTTAAATAGTTGTGCAATAATTTTTATGTTGTTTTTTTTTTTTACCTTGAAGGCTGTTTTACTTCTTTGTTAGGTATGTTTTAATTTTTTGTGGTTTTATTACTACTGGCTCGTGTCTAAAGATTCGCGGTCAGGGTAAAGCTATTTAATTTAATGGTCATTTTAATGACGAATACTTACGTCAGTTTAACTTGGGTGACCTTAGATTAGATATGAAAATCATTAATTAAGTCTTAAATTGCATTTTGCGATTTACGTAATCAAATCACTTCGACCTAGTTTGCATATCAATCATTTGACACTATCACAAGGAAACCAAGCGTTTTTTTGGAAAGCATAAGTAGGTAAATAATTATCCAGTAGGTAACCCTATCAGTATCGTTTATTTGACAAATGCGTACATTAGTCCTAACAAAATATACATGGACCCTGGTAGAGTAAAACCACAGTTATCCTTTTCGAGACACAGCAGTCTATCTATGTGCAAAATACTTTGTAAAACTAACTTTAAAATACTTTATAAAAAAAACAGGTACTTACAATATTTAACAATAAACAAAAACACCTTTATGGAACTGAAATAAATTATTAACTTAACTAACTTAGAAAAGATGAAAAACCCCCGACATTGTCATTTCAAAGTTCAGTATTTCAAAAACGGGTAAACCGATTTTGATGAAATTTAGCTAAGAACCATCTCGATTAAACTAGCTTTCGATAAAAAAAATAGTTTGGGAGCTATGATGCCACAGACAGATACACAGATACACAGGTCAAACTTATAAATAATAACAGCTCTCTTTTTCGCCGGGGGTTATAAATAGCTGAGTATGTGCAAAATTTCACCCAAACCTGTGAAGCCGTTTATACGTGATTGAGCCACAGGTAAACTAACTATCAGAGTGTCTAGTGTAATCGATTACCAACAAAATACAACTCGATCGCGTTCGCGCAGTGTCAAATACTATGAGAATATTACAATTCCAATACGTGCCACTAGAGGCGCTGCCAATTTGCCCATAGAAAATAAGCTGTTAACACGAACGCGATCGAGACGTTTTCTTGTGTCAAAAATTACAGCAGAGGCTCAGATCAGAGCGCCTAGTATAATCGCCGACCAGGCCAAGAATTACGTCTCGATCGCGTTCGCGTTTAACAATTGTCATACTATTTGACACTTTAACGCAAACGCGATCGAGACGTACTTTGTGCTTTTTAATTACGCTAAGGGCACAGAGCGTCTAGTGTAATCAACGAGCAACAAAAACGTCTTGATCGCGTTTGCGTTTACGTCCGTATTACGATGGGCATATTAGGAACGCCACTAGTGGCTTGTATAGACAACAAATAATTCTCACACTATTTGACACCCATAACGCAAACGCGACTGAGACGTAATTATTGACCGTTGATTACACTAGACGCTGAGACTAATAGAAATGACAACTAGTTAGTTTTTTTAACACGAAACTAGGTACCTAGGAACCTTGAGCTTGAGACTCCATTATTGTGAAATAAACGGATGACAGAGGCCCGAGTACGAACATTCGAAACCTGCGTAACGTAATCGAGTAGTAAACGTTATCGAGAAATTTGATTGACGTATGGTACAGCGCCCGCTCGTGACCATGTTAGGAACTAAAATTTAGTATGAGGTGTCTCGATTTCGATACGATAACATAACGTTACGCAGGATTCGTAAACTTCTTGCTCGCCCTACTGACGTACTCGTAGGTGGACATGTTTGAACTGATTCGTACCTAGTCTTTGCCATTCGACTTTTGCTTATAAACTTATAATTATACACATTCGTCATTCGTAACTTTGAGAATTAGCAACTAGCAGTCTAACCAATATTTTCGGCTAGTTGAAATTTGAGCTCGTATTATTTAGAGTTTACATCACTGTCATCATTGTCATTATTTCCAGATTTTTAATGCAAGCCCGCAGCGGGCCTCTGGCCAGTGTCGTATTTCGCGTGTCAATAAAACCGTTCCTTTACCTATCCACACTTGCTAGACGCATAGGTACCTGATTAGACAAGGACAGCACTATAGAACAGCACCAGACAGCTTTTTTTTTTTGCAAAATTTCGTGCCACTTGGCGTTGGCAGCGGGTTTTTGCCACCTAAAGGGATAACAATTTTTTATGTAATTCTGCTATTCTCTGGACCACCTCTTATTAATCTACACTTAAGGTCCTAAAGGATCCTGGCATGCCGATGTAGGTCTCATTAAATTTATCTTTCGATCTTCTGGATTCGTCCGTCGACGCGCTGTGAGTGGTCTTCATGTATTCAATATGTTCATCTGTGCTTAGTTCTTTTAGGAGGTCATCTGAAAATGAGATGTCGTATTACATTTATACAATTTTTAACCGAATTCAAAACAGGAGGAGGTTCTGCTTTCCACTGTATGTATGTTTTTTTGTCGTTTACACTTCGTTTATTTTAATATTTAAAAAAATAACGTTAAAACTCTAATACAGAACAAACCAGAAGTCGCGAGCGCCCCTAAAAGTGAGGCAACTAAAACTACCCTTAAATAGAGTAGTTTGGCATAATAGTTATTCGTCATCCCCGATCCGAGCACGCAGCGTATCGTGACGTGTTGTACGAATGACAATACTAATTAATCCCTTCTCGTGACGTTCTTACATACAGAAATGCCGTTGGGCTTACATAAAACAGAAAATATGATTAAATTACAAGTATATAAACGGTTAGCGATATCGATGAAAAACATTCCGACGAATTGAGAACCTCCTCCTTTTTTTGAAGTCGGTTAAAAATGGACTCACTCCGCGGCGTGCGATTATGATTGAACGCGGCATGTGGTTTATTCTGTATTCTGAACGGTAAAATCAGGACATGTTTTTAATTAAAATGGCGGCAATATTTTAAATTGTGCTAACTTGCATAGGTATGATAGGTAATAAATAAATACCGCTAATACCTAATAATTAGTACCTTCATTACCTATTTCTCCAATTGTCTTCAAATTGCTGTAAAACGTGTGTGATAGTTTGAATGTTAAATTCAATTTTGAAAATAAATGGACTATGTAACAATGATATTTTTTTACAGTTATACCTAATAACTGATTCAAGAAGGTATTACAAAAAATTTGGTGTAAGTACCTACCTGTGTAAAGGTTAAGCACTTGTTGATATGCCTACCATCGTTCGATGCCTTGAACACTGTTTTTCCTGTCTCATATTTTACAAAAACGTGAGCATTTTTTTAACAATATAAACTTTTGGAGAAACCCTTTAAGTAACGAATTTGTCTTTACCCAAGTAAATAATTACTAAGCGATGCTTTGTTAAGTAGTTAAAACAACCTCATGCCAAAGATCAATGAGTTATTAAACTTTAAATTTTATTTAAGTAAAATTCTAACAAAAACAAAACAATACCTATGGTTAGCGTTCAGCTTGACGCACGTTTTCTTTGTTTTTAAGTTTTTTTTTCTTTTCCGTAACCTTATCGAGCAACACAATCAGCATTTTTATCTTTCATCGTCATGAACCTAAATACTAACCTAACCTAACCTAACCTAACCTAACCTAACCTTATCGAGCAACACAATCAGCATTTTTATCTTTCATCGTCATGAACCTAAAAACCTTTTTTTTTCTTTCACAGAACATATGTTATTAAGTTTTTTTTTATTATTATACTAGCTGTTGCCCGCGACTTCGTCTGCGTAGATTTCGGCTATCGCTGTCCCGCGGGAACAGTATAATTTTCCCGAATAAAGAGTAGCCTATGTTATTCCTCAATATTCAAACTATCTTCTTACCAAATTTCATCTAGATTGGTTCAGCGGTTTTCCCGTGAAGAGGTAGCAAACAGACAGAGTTACTTTCGCATTTATAATATTAGTATAAGGATGCCAATCTGGGTGTGCAGTCACGCGACACGGAGTGTCGAGGATCCGAGTTCGATTCCTTGGGTTGGCATTTTTCTGTTTTTTTTTCTATATATTCATGTTTCGGTAAGTATTTTAAAAGTACAATTTAGAACTCAAAACATTTTTTTGCAAGATGTTTAAAAAATGCTGCCAATTGCACCATGATGCACTCAGCCAATCAACACGTGTATTTTCGTGTTGAGCACATTCAACCATGCAGTCCAAGAGACGCAGAACCAAACCCCGGCCAGCACACCAACTAAAACCCTTTAATTTTGCACTTTAAAAAAAATCCAAGCAATTAATTATAAAACTGTTAATAATAAAACACTTACCATGTAATTCGTCCAACGGAGCGGCACTACCTCCATATTCAGAAGGCAAAATCTTCTTGGGCACATATTCGTGAAGAGACTCCACTTTCATATGAACATGTATACGACTTCCCACCTTCTTGCTTAGCACTTGCTTCAGAACGGATACTAAGGCATCTGACATCTTCGAAGTAGTCAGGATATGGATGCCTTTTATACGCATACCGTAACCCTCCTGTAAAAACGGGTCTTTAAAATAACTGTCGTGAAGTTTCGAATGTACCTATCAAGCCAGGGATTCACTATGGGACAAAAGTATAATAAAAAATATACGAAGAAACACATAGGATTTATGTGCAAATCAAGATTTGCACGGCTTAGTAGCAAAGGTCAGTATGATAATCTTTTATGTCCAGTTCAAAAGGTCACCCGGTATAATTATGCAAACAGGACTTCTTTTTAGGGTTCCGTACCTCAAAAGGAAAAAATCTGAACCCTCATAGGATCACTTTGTTGTCCGTCTGTCTGTCTGTCTGTCAAGACCCTTTTTCTCTGGAACGCGTGGAGGTAGCATGCTGAAATTAATACCAAATACTCAAGCCTGCGGTCCCTTGAAGCTGTGAACAATCAACCTTCTAAGTCAACGCAATCAAAAGATACAGTAATTAAAAAGGCTATTTCCATAAAAATTGCCGATTTCCAAAAACCTAAAGGGTACTTCCAGATGTCCTAGAAACTTGAAATTTGGTATGAAGGTAGCTCTTAGCACAACCACTCCGAAAAGTCTCAAAATCTTAAATTTTTATGTCTGTCTGTAGATTTCGCAGACCAATATAAGTTGACCCCACACTGCCTACATTTTGCTTAAGAGCAGGCCTCTGCTAACACTGGACTTCTTAAAACACTGGGGAAAAGCGTTAAAATCTTTCTACGGAACTCTCGTGCGCGAGTCCAACTCGCAGTTGGCCGGTTTTTATTTACTTAAATTGAGCAGCGACGGTGACCTAGGGGGATTTTTTACTTGTAAGTTAAGTTAGGCTCGGGTACTTTAATTTTGTAATGAAAAAGGTTTTAGTTTTATCGTATTTGTATAATGCTGTTAGAATAACACACATGGGTACATGAAAGTATTTAGTAAAAATGACAGAAAATAATGACAAATGAAATGCTGGTGATTTGCTGCTCTGATGGATGTAACTGGGCTACTTTCTCTTGTTATTTTTAAAGTTAAAGTTAAAGAACCTTTAATTTTCCTATCCATGTCAATTTCAATTCATTCATCGATTCATAATAATACCTGCTGTGCGGAAATTACGTAAAACATCTGTTTTTCACCAAAAAGGAAGTGAAATATCTTCGGTGCCATGGAACAAACTGCAAGTATTTATCAGCTTTGCACACTGAAATAGCACAAGGACGGAACTGACAGTTGCACTTTGTGAATTTTGGCACTCACACATGCGCATAAACCGAATTTTGGACGTTTTTACGGCACACAAACGTGCGGTGCAGTTGCACGTCACCGGGCGCGGCGCGGACTAGTTGACAGCTGACGGCCGTCATCACCTGTTTCGAGGCGGTAGTTGCAGCAAGTACGGTACGACCTACCCTTCTTCTTTTTGGTGAAGCCAAGCGGTTGAATATAGTGGAGGCAACTTATTACTTATTAGTGATGCGATGGTTACAAACTTTATAAATACCCAATCGGAATGAAATAATAATTATTTGGTTTTCAACTTATTGTTAAATATTGTTAGATTATCATATTTTATATGAATGGAATTATATTGAGTTTTAGAGTTTTAATTATTGGATGTGTTTTCAATTGAGAGCGGGGCTTTTTTTTTTAAACTGGCTGACTACACGTATTTTTTTTTTTCTTATGGGTGTTTGAAATACAATTTTGTTTATTTTATTTATTTTAATTTAAGATTATGTTAATCTTAATGCAATCATAAAATTGTAATAGGTTAAGGTTAATTTTTTTTTGTATGCAGTTTTTGAATGAATCTTTTATTTTACGACCTAGGAACCTCTGTTTAACAATTTCTGTAGTGTTTATTTTTATTTTTTATTGCATTTGTAGTCTTGTTTATATTTGTTAATGAGCTTGTTTTCACCGGGTTGCCGGCCGGGTGTGTTATTTATTTATGTTGTGTTTGCGTTTCTTTTTTACATTTTAGCTAGAAAATTATGAGCAGCCCCTCAAGGGCTGCGTGTCCTCATTGTCAGGGGTCGCCTAGGTTGTATGTGGTACCTCGCGGTCTCAGTGTTCACATCAGCCGCGTTCACAAGGACGTTGTGCAAGGCCAGAGTAGCCTGACACCTTCTGGGGCGGGGGTTGCATCGCGGGCGGTTCCAGGCACTGCACCGGATGCGCCGCAAAGTCAGGCTGCTAGACTTGATGACTTATCCACCTTAAAAGCAAATGTACGTGTCCTTAGGCATATACCGAAGGGTGCGAGAAGTCTTGCCGCGGGTAAATTGTGTGAAGTAATAGATAGTTGTTTACGTACAAATACTGTTGAAGACTGGTTTGCCTTACTCTCGTTTTCATTTTCGGCTTTGAGAGTACCTGAGAGCGGCGTGAATGGATCACTGACTTCCAAAGTTAAGGTTAATATCGAGAATGCAACTTTGTGCTTTCTCGATGATGGGACTCGCAAACCTGGTTCGATGTATCGGAACATAGAGGCGAAAGTTCACGATGGTGACTTGAGAGGTGCTGTCCGCCTTCTTTTGTCGGACTCTTCACTGGCACCTTCGAACGGCGACACGTTGAAGGGGTTGGTTGACAAGCACCCGTCTCCGTCTAGACCACTTCTGTTTCCACCGGAGCCAGATCAAAATAATGCGCATCTTTCTGTGACTCCTGCGGAAGTTGCAAGTGCAATAAGTTCATTTTATAACGGCTCGGCGTCAGGTCTGGATGGGTTGCGCCCTCAACATCTTAAGGAGCTCACATCTTTTTCTGCGGGTAGCAATGGGCTTCGTTTGTTGGAGTCAGTCACTAGACTGTGTAATTTCCTTTTGAAGGGTTTGCTCAACGTGCAAGTGAGGCCTTATTTATACGGGGCTTCTTTATGTGCGCTTTCTAAAAAGGATGGTGGGATCAGACCAATTGCTGTCGGCAGTACCATTCGGCGTCTTACCGCCAAGCTCGGTTGCTACTCGGCCAGGGAAGTTATGTCGAACCACCTTCAACCACAACAGATTGGCTTTGGTACGACCAGGGGGTGTGAGGCGGCCATTCATGCCACGCGTTCTTTTGCTACGGCGCGTAAAGACACAGATTCGGTCGTAGTAAAGATTGATATTAAAAATGCGTTTAATAGTGTCGACAGGGATGTCGTGTTAAAGGAAGTCTTTGACCTTGTGCCGTCTCTCTATCCCTTTTTGTACCAGTGCTATTCTGCTCCTACTAACCTTTACTTTGGAAGTCATTCGATTTCTTCTCAGGTCGGGGCTCAACAGGGCGATCCTTTGGGGCCTCTAATTTTTTGCTTAGCTATCCAAAAGATTATAGTCACGGTGAATAGCCCTCTTAATGTGTGGTATCTTGATGATGGTACTATTGGGGGGAGCGTGGATAGCGTTATCGAGGATTTGGGAAGGCTCATACCGGCTTTGAAGGAAGTCGGGTTGGAGATCAACCCAAGTAAATGTGAGCTCTTTTCTTGTGGTTCTGCAAGGGGGCCGTCTGTGACAGCTCTTAGGTCCTTGTTGCCTGGTATCGAATCGGTGGATAAGTCATCATTTGCCTTATTGGGAGCTCCCATTTTCCCGGAAGGGATTAGCGCGGCCCTTTACGTTAAAAGGGATGCACTTTTATCAGCGCGCGACCATTTGCTCCAACTGTCGTCCCACGTCTCTTTGACGCTATTGCGACACTGTTTTGCCATGCCTCGGATGACGTACTTGCTTAGAACGTCTCCTACTTGGTTATTTGCTAATGAGTGCGAAGAGGTGGACGACGTGTTAAAGGGAACGTTGGAGTTCGTTCTTAACGTTGAGTTAAACGAGACTCAGTGGGTTCAGGCAGCTCTTCCTGTCCGTTTCAGTGGATTAGGAATACGCCGGGTTCAGGATGTTGGGGTTGTCGCTTTCCTTGCATCATCTCATGGAACGGCCGATCTTGTCACTCGCATTTTTCCAGTTGATGGTGGCAATATCTCTGTTCCATTTGTGTCGGAGGCGCTTGCGAGGTGGTCAACTCTGTTCCCGGGCAACGAGCGACCTGGAAATCCTTTTGCGCAGAGACAGTGGGACGACCTATGGTGCAGAAAAGCGTTCGCTTCATTGTTGGAGGGTGCCGCGGGGGCTGATCTGGCGCGCTTAAAGGCCCTGGCACAGCCGGAGTCGGGTGCTTGGTTGCACGCATTGCCATCGCCTCAGCTGGGTACGTTGCTGGATAACGACTCTCTGAGGATAGCGGCTGCGCTTAGGCTGGGTGCGAAGGTGTGCGAGGTGCACCGTTGTGTGTGTGGAGCTATGGTGGAGGAGAATGGGCACCACGGGCTCAGTTGCCAGAGATGTGCTGGGCGGTTTCCGAGACATCATTCTATCAATGAGATTGTTCGTCGAGCAATGGTATCGGTTCATGTGCCGTGCGTTTTGGAGCCCCCGGGTTTGAGCCGTACAGACGGTAAAAGGCCGGACGGTCTTACGCTGATTCCATGGCGGAGGGGCCGTTGTCTCTTGTGGGATGCGACTTGTGTCAGCACGTTTGCTGCGTCCCACTTGGGTCAGACCGTCAGGCGTGCGGGTTCCGCGGCGGAGAATGCCGCGAAATTGAAGCACACTAAATACTCCGCTCTGGAATCGGCGTATGATTTTGTGCCGGTCGCGGTCGAGACGGCTGGGTCCTGGGGCACTGAGGCTCGCGAGTTGTTCAGGGAGCTAGGCCGTCGATTGCGAGACAAGGGCTGTGACCCTCGCTCTGGGTCGTATTTGGTGCAACAGGTCTCCATTGCCATTCAGCGGGGTAATGCTGCTGGTATTATGGGGACCTTTGAGCCGGGTACGATGCGGGGTGGGGGGTTTTAGGTTAGGGTTTTTTGACGCAGCATGTTGCTGATGATTTTCTGTAATTTAGGTTAAGCTAGTTGACGAGGCCTGTTGCTGATGTATTTCCATGTAAATGCCCGTTACTTGATTTTAGTTAATTGTATTAAGTACTTTATGTTTTAGCTTAGATTTAATGATATTTGACGAATAAACATACTTATTTTCCTCTTTTACACTTCTAGAGTGCATAATGCCACCACAATTAAATGCAAGTTATTCTCAATCTAAGAGTATGAATGTATTTATATTGAAGGTTTTTTTAATAAAAACTCGAAGTTTTTAAGCCATGCATTTATTTTCATGCAAAATTATTAGTCACATTGTATAATTCCGATTCCACATGTGTGCGTTAAGTATACCTTGATTAGGTATAGTTATTAGCGAAGTGATAAGGATTGTGCTTGTGCACGAGTAGGTGTCTTACTATTAGTTTTTTTATTCTGTTAGTAGAGATTTCGCCAAACGAACCTCTAAATCAGAGCGTCTAGTGTAATCAAAGGCCAAAAGAAAAGTCTTGATCGCGTTTGCGTTCGGGCGTCAAATAGTATGAGAATTGTTTGTTGTCGATACGTGCCACTAGTGGCGCTGCTAATGATCCCGTAGTAATTCAACAGTAAATGCGATAGACACGTATTTTTTGGCCGTCCATTACACTAGAGACTGGAGAGTCAGTAGTAAGTATTTGGTGTATGGGTAAGCGAATGTCAAAGATCCGGGTTAGTAATATTCTCCTGGTTTCTATGTACCCTATTTTAGTGAGTACCTATTTAAAATGTTTCATGATAATTTTATTAGTATAGATTAAAACGATACTTACTATAAACAAATTCATCATGTGACTTATTTGAGTAGGACTAGCGATTGTGACTAAATCGATAAAATTGACATCTCTGAAGTCCAGGATAATTAGAAATCCGCTTACGTAGTCTTGTTTCTTGATGTATTCGCTCAACTAAAAAAAATATATTCATAATTATAATGGTGATTTGTAAGGGCAGGCTGTGGACGCGAAAGGTACGTTGATGATATTATGAATTTTTGAAGACCTTAAGGTTACCTAATTGCTGAGAGAGGTGACGTTGGGAGTAACCACAAGGTATAAAAGTAAGAGTGACGACCCATAGACTTATTGTCTTTTTTTTTATTGAAAGAGAAAGGCAAACGATTAAGCGGGTCACCTGAAGGTAAGTGGTCACCGCCACCCACGAGAACCAGCAACCCCAAGAGAGTCAGTAGTCCGTTGCCCTCCCGTAAAAGTACTGTTAGCAAAAAAACTAGCATAAATAAAACAAACCAAAAAAAAACTTACAATTATTGAATATTTGATGTAATCAGTTATGAGATTTGAAGTAAGAGGTACTTTGGGGTTTATCTTAAAAAAATTCACCCTGTAGTAGTCATCTGTCGATTCCGGTAGTACCAGACTATTGCTGAAAGCAGAAAATGAGATATCAGTTTTTGTTGCTACTTAATTCATGTTATTGGTAAAATAACTCCTCATTTATGATGTGAACTTAGTAGGAGCACGCTTGGCTAGAATAGTACTTTTTTTTATAAGTGCAGAAAGTAATGTCATTTTGCACGAGTCCGGAGGTGTGTTGGCCCGAGCCGTTAGCTGAGGGTCGCGAATCGGGGCGAGTGAAAATGACACTTCCGCACGTGCACCAAACAACGTTTTTTTAATACATTTGCGATAAAATGACAATGAAACCAAAGGTGGTTAACCCGGCACTAGCTTGCCTATCACCCAGCTGGGGCCGACTCCACTGCCTTCCTCCACCAGCGCCTAGGAAAAGAAAAAAGCACTAGTACGAAAACTCCAACTTTCCGCACTTTACGTAGCCACAAAAAGTACCAACTGTTGAGCAACTGTTTTAAAAAATGTATACCTATTCACTTTTGGCTGAAATAACACCAGATTATGAAATACAGGTTTCTAGTTAATTGTACAATAATAAAAAAAATAAGCAGTGCAATTAGAATTTCAAGATGATTATACAATTAAGATGGTCTAATCGGGTGCTGCAATTTAATAATTACACCTAAGTACCTACTTTTAAACCATTACATTGCGCTACTGACACAGAAAAAAATTAGGTGGATTTCTTTAAGCCGACATCTCAACATTTTAGTTTATTTATCTTTTAACATTGATCAAGCCCTTGAAAATATTCGGAAAGGTAGTTTGAAATTGTCATTAATTGGAATATTTTATTCAGATTCCTCATACATATTCATTATGTTTATTGTAATAATATACATAATGATGAGTGTTATATTGACGTAAACAATAATGTAAAAAAACGTTTTCTGAGAATAAAATATTCCAAAAAACACCGACATGCTTTTAAGAGAAAAGGTGGATTAATAGGTAACTGCAACCTTATTCAAAATACACACGCTAAATAGATGCTAAATATAATATGAGCAAGCGCTAAAAAAAAAACCGCGCACCGAGGGCTCCGTACAAAGACCTTTCCGCTTTTCCCCAATATTTTAAGTTGTCCAGTGTTAGCAGAGCCAAATATATGCAATGTGTGTAGTCATTTTATATTAATTATAATAAGGACAGGCATAAAAAAAAAAGATTTTGAGACTTTTCTGAGTGGTTGTGCTATAAGAGCTCTACTTTCATACCAAAATTTCAAGTTTTTAGGACAACTGGAAGTACCCTTTAGGTTTTCACAGTACGGCAATTTGTATGGAAACCACCTTTTTAATGACTACCTTTTGATTGCGTTGACTTGGAAGTTTGATTTTTTATCACTGCTTCAAGGGACTGCATACTTGAGTGTCTGATATTAATTTCAGCATGCTACTTCCACGCGTTCCAGAGAAAAAGGGTCTTGGTAGACAGACAGATATACACACAGTCGGACAGACGGACAATAAAGTAATCCTATTAGGGGTCTGTTTTTCCTTTAGAGGTGCAAAACCCTAAAAACACCAATAGGAAAGCTGCGCTGACAAAGGATAAGAGAATTTAATAATCCCATTGATGATTTTGTCTCAAGCATAATTAACAGTTGTTAGCTTTCGTTATATACTTACAATACATTAAATTGCTTAGTAAAGTAGTATACGTCTGTCACGGAAAACAGTTCTGGCCAGAGTGTTCTAAAGGTACATAGTTTATCCAGGCGGTTCTTGGCTCTCTCCAAGGATCCTTTAGTTGTTATAATTAATATTTCCAGATATTCTCGCGCTGAAACAAAAAAATGTGTTAACTGGATTGATCTAAACATGCATGGTAGGACCTTGCGAGAGGTCCGTCCGGATCGGTACCACCAACTTAGGTACTCTAATTACTTACGCTAATCCTGCAGCTAAGCAGCAGTGCTTGCACTGTTGTGTTTCAATGTTGAGAGTAAGACAGCCGGTGTAATTACGGGCACAAGAGGCAATTCATCTTAGCTCTCAAGGTTGTCAACGCATCTGCAGACCCCCCGAGGTTGCGGGTGTCTATGGGCAGTGGTAATCACTTAGCTTCAGGCCAGGGTCAGTTGTCAATGACAAATCATTGTCAATTGCTGGCTTGAAGAGCATTTCTTTTAGCGCGCTTCATAATGACAAAGAAATGTACTTCGAATTGTCATTGTAAACAGACAATTGTAAAGTTGGTGAAAAAGGGTCAGGTAATCCACTTGCTGTTTTACCTTCCTTGTCGTATAAAAAAAAACATCAGGATAATTACATGTCCTTTGGAACATTTTGAAGTAGGAACGGTGTCGCTAGTCCGCCGGCGGGGAGCGGCGCGCCTGGTGGCAATGCGGACGTGCGCACGCTCATATATACATAATCAAAGACCATAAAACCAAGAGGACTGCCAGTGTCTATACGATGTAGCGTTCCTTTGAAATAATAAGCCTGCTGTAGCTAGTTTTACTATGGAGGGGTCTCTGTACCATTCACTTGGTATGACATTTAGACCTCTGGCTAACGCAATAGCGCCATCTAAATTCGTTTTATTCTTTCAGTTCATAGATGGCGCTATTTTGTTAGCCAGAGATCTAAGTGTCATACAAAATTAATGGTACAGAGACCTCTCTATAGTGAAACTAGCTACAGCTGTCTCATTATTTTACAGGAACGCGACATTGTATAGCCATTGGCAGTTCTCTTGGTTTTATCGTCCTTGATACATATATACAAATTTTAGATCAACCAAATGGGCATTGTTAATTTTTTTTAAAAAGCTTTATTTCGAAAACTATTTCGAGATATATATTTAACAGACATTTTCCACATTTTACTTTTATAAAATAGTCAACGATTACGGATATTTTAACAAAAATACGTATGACCTTTGTTTGACCTTAGTCCCAGTCTGTATACGTTGAAAGCTTTTGCATCATTTCATTTAAAAAATACCAATCGAATCTATTCTGTGGTATTTAGATAGTTTTGTCACTGTCAAATGTCACTTTCAGCATAAAATAAACAATGCTCGTTTTTGAACTTTCCTTTGATATTTAAAAGCTTTGGTGAAATCGGTCATATTTAATAACTCTAACTGTAATAACTTCTGCTTTCTGATTATTGAAATAATTCAACAACTATGTTCAACAACCAGAAAAATCTGCACCAGGGGGTCTATTTTTGAATCTCATTTGGTGACTAAATTCTCACTCAGCCATGACATTGATATCACTATTTGCCAAAATCCTTATTTTTTAATGTCGTACCCGTCTACTAACATGCAGCTAATTTGCGTTTATGTCATAGACAAGCATGTTAACATAGTAGATTGAGGTTAGCTGTCACTGCCCGTGGTCAAGAAGTCATTCAGGTGATCTCGTTTACGACTGGGTGGGAGCATTCATATTTGATATCATGGGCATGAGAATTTTAGTCACCGGTGAGATTAAAAAATACGAACTTTTTTGAAATTACTGAATTTTGTCACCAGGTGAGATTCAAAAATCGACCCCCTATATTGTGACTGACAGCAGTGACAGGGGTTGACAGTAACAGTGACAACCATTGACTTTTTTATCAAGTAAAAAGCTTGGCTCTTTCCTTGGATGCAGCCAGCATATGTAATTTACGAAAAGTTGTATCTGATATTTTTAATATATCATTAAAATTTAACTACGCTATTATATACCAAGATATTCAAATCGGTTTCTTAAAATGTTCTATGTTTTAAGAAAAAAATATAAAAAGAAGTGTTTAAAAAAAGTGAACAATGCCCATTGGTAGCCAATACGGAGTACTGAAGGGCCCGTCCATACGCTAGTGTAGTAATATTTAGGTCTATGGCTATCTGTCGCCCTCATTAGTTCGTAAAAGTTTTAAAAAGTACCTATCAAATAAATTGCAACGCGTGTTTTAGATAAGTTTAAGCCTGGACTTGCAGTAATTATAGGTAACTAGCTGTTGCCCGCGACTTCGTGCGCGTAGATTTCGGTTATCGCTATCCCGCGGTAATTACGCAATTTTCCAAATTTCAATAAAAAGTAGCCTATGTTATTTCTCAATATTAAAACTGTCTTCTTACCAAATTTCATTTAGATTGGTGCAGCGGTTTTTCCGTGGAGAGGTAACAAACAGACAGACAGAGAGACAGAGTTACTTTCGCATTTATAATATTTGTTAGGATAGGATTAGGATTAGTTAGGATTCTATTATAAATAACACAAGTACCTAAATATACGAGAGCACTAAATCACAAGTTGCGAATAATATTTGGCAGAATACACATAATTTTGTGAAAGTAGTTAACCTTCAGGGGCACTAACCAAATACAAAAAAAAAATCGAAACACTTGGATAACACAAGTCGAGTCACTTCACACAAAAAACTATAGTCAAACCTTGATAATGGAGCAGAAGCAGACCGAGAGGAGTAGGCCCGTGCCCACCATTGGGACACCATACAGGCGATAAAAAAAACTTGATTACAAAAGAATACTCACTAAAATCCTTTTTCCTGAAATGATCCTGTTTTTTAATCCAGTCAATCAAAAGATCCACGGCTTCGTCGATCCTTCCAGGTTTGTCCAAATCATACAATTGTCTTACAGCTTGAAGCTGGTTCGGTTTGAATTTAAGATAGTTTCCTTTTGGTAGTTGTTCCATAGTTTTAATGATTTTGTATTTATTTATTGGAGTTTTTGCTTTAGACTCTCCGATCCAGATGCCGGCAGGAGACTGACAGAGCGGCGCTGACGCTCCAAAATATCAATGTTACGCGGGCGATTTTTTTCGCTAGTGTTCTTGAATATGGGTTCCGTGAAACGATGAATTTAATTTATGGGTACCTACTTCGTTTATATTAGCGTTAAAAAGAAGGACACAATCTTGACATGCTTTTTTATTATAATACGCTTTTTGAAAATAAGCAACTTACGTATAAAATCGTATTAAATCTAATTGTTACTTGCAGTTATTTATTTTTAAAAGGCGTTTTGTGATAAAAAGGCAATACAGGTCAAGATTGTCATCTTCTTTTTAATGTTAAAATAAACAAAGTATACATAATATATCTAATATGAGATACGATATTTTATTTTGCTGCTTGAAATTGACTGAGACTATCAATTCGTCTTTTTCATGGATTTATTTTATTACTTAAAATAACATTTAATGCTAAAATAAAATAAGTGTTTTAGCGAAAGAAGTGAGCGAAGCGTCTGTTCAGCTTGGAATAAACTTATCGTGTGTCTGACGCACGGACAAACCACCCTCTTGACACCATAATTGAATGTCAGGGCGAACGTTTCCGAAACGCATATGCTCATTTGCACCTATAAAATGTCTCCAGCCTCGAATTGCGGCTCACTTTCGACCAGATGACAAGGACCAATCACGACTCATTCCCTTGGCCCGCTCACCGCGGCTTTTTTCGTAATGACTTTCCAAGTAAATTATAGAAAATGCGGTGTCCACAGGTGGTTGGTCCGTGGTCTGGCGTCAGGCTGTTTTATTACAGGTCGCATTTCTCAACCGATTCCCGTGAAACTTTGTGAGCAGGTTCGATACGTACTTAATTAAATAGTTTCTTTTGTCGATTCGTTTTTTGGAAATTAAAAATAAACACGAAAAATGTTCAAAGAATGAACTCGCGAAGTCTACAGCTCACAGAGCCACTAGTTGTGTACTTAAGATTAGATAGTCTACCTAAAAAAAACCGGCCAAGTGCGAATCGGACTCGCGCACGAGGGTTCCGTGGAAAGATTTTAACGCTTTTCCCGTGTTTTAAGATGTCCAGTGTAAGCAGAGCCCTGTTCCTAAGCAAAATGTACGCAATGCTGGGTCAATTTATATTGGTCTGCGAAATATACAGATAGACTTAAAATTTTGAGACTTATCAGTGGTTGTGCTATAAGAGCTACCTTCATAACAAATTTCAAGTTTCTAGGATAACTGGAAGTACCCTTTAGGTTTTCAAAGTACGGCAATTTGTATGGAAACCCCCATTTTCAATGACTGTGTCTTTTGATTGGGTTGACTTAGAAGGTTGATTTTTTCACAGCTTTAAGGGACCGTAGGCTTGATTATTTGATATTAATTTCAGCGTGCTACCTCCACGCGTTCCAGAGAAAAAGGATCTTGACAGACAGACCGACAGACAGACGGACAACAAAGTGATCCTATAAGGGTTTCCTTTTTTTCCTTTTGAGATACGGAGCCCTAAAAAGCACAATAAGCGACTCCTCTTGCCCATACAATGGGAAGGAGTAGACGAGCAATCATATCCTAGCCGAGTGCTTCATGTATGCGGCTGCAGGACGTGAGGCATTCGGGAGTGATGAGCTGCAAGAAGATGAACTACCTAAAAGATGTCCTTGTGTTCAGCAGGAGAACGAGGAGACTCGAGGAGAGATGCTGCGTGGGAACGCCGCTGGGACAGTAACCATCGGCTCCAAACCACGGGGAACGGGGCTGAATGAACGCACAAGACGATCGACAGCCCGCCTGATCCTATACTACGAAGTGCAAAATTCGAACTTCGTATCGTGCCGTCCCGCTCACGCTAATATCATTTAATACGAGAGTGAGCGGGACGATACGATACGAACTTCGATTTTCGAAATTCGTAGTAGTCCCTCTGATCCAGCCGGGCGTCCCCACACAAATCATCATCATCATAGTCTACCTATGTCGATAAACCTATGATAAACCTACGTAGATAGATAGATAAATTTGTTTACTCAGGTTCTGAGGGTCGAGCACGACTTTACGAATGCCGCGTAACGTAAAATTGAACAGTAAACGGTGTCGAGTTTGTATGACGTTTGGAACAGCGCCCACCCGTGAGCGTATTCGGAACTAAAATTTAGTATGAGGTTTCTCGATCTCGATACGATAACCGTAACGTTACGCAGCATTCGTAAAGTCGTGCTTGACCCTCTGGGTGTACGAACGGACGGATATTAGAAGACGTAAATACTTAGGTTATTAATAATTAATTTCAATGTGTTATGCATCTGAACTACGTAAGTAATTTGTCAACATCTTTGATTATAGAAATAAACGGATCAATCACCTCTGTTTTTGTTTGAGTAGGACATAGGTACTCGAAATTAAAAACTGAAAGCCAGAAGATAACGTTTAATTTAAATGGCTGTGTCTGTGTCACATTATAGATCCTTAAAATGTTGTTTTCTGTTTTATTGATATGCTAAGGTGCTACGGTATTATTTTGTATCGTCGCTATACTTTCTCAACCTCGTATCTTACCGATATATTTAGTTCCAAAGACAACTCTATGTTGATCTAAACAGTGTTGTGTTTGGAACTTAAATATATCGGTAAGATACGAGGTTGAAAAATTATAGCGACGATACACTATTTTATATTTCGCAACGCAAGGACGTCCCTGATGACGCATATAATTTTTGAATAAATGATGTTACCTTGAAAAATTCAACCTGTTTTTTAGACTGTAAAAAGCAAAAGGACAGTTTTGTTATTTTTAAACAAAACTTGTGTACGTCACGTGTTTTTGCAGGGGAGCGTCATTTTATTGGTAACTAATAGATGTTGACAGCAGAACTTAGTCTTACCAACAACGTTTTTTAGGGTTCCGCAGCCGGGAACCCTTATAGTTTCGTCATGTCCGTCTGGCTGTCTGTTTGCTTGCGGCTTAGCTCAAGAGATTATCGGTACTGGAAAGCTGTTATTTTGCATGTATGTAATGTACATATTAATTAGGCCAACAGAGTGGTAGAAAAAAATCGAAAAAAGTTGTTTTTGGAATCATCCCCTCTTTACGTGTAGGGTCTACACGTAAAGTGAGGATTGTTTTGTTTCTCATCTACCCCATAGTGTGGGGTATCGTTGCATATGTATCTTGTAGATTTTCCGATTGAGGAATTTGTTTGCGTAATATTTAAGTTTGAAGTGCTCATTTTTTGGTAGAGTCAAGTGTCCGTTCTACCAGAGAAACCGTTGTTATTGGAAAGGTGAAAAATATTAGAGCAATAGTGCATAACATAGAGAATTTAAAGATTTAAAACTATCAGAGATACTTATCCCTGATAGTTTTAAAACCTACTCAGGCTTTACAGGTTAACGAGTAAGTGGTTGACCAACTTATTTATGTTTATCTATGTCAGTAACCTATATAAAATGACATTGACTGCGTACAGTTTGCTTAGGAGTAGGGATCTGCTGACACTGGACAATTGAAAGGAGTCGGGAGAAGAGGGAAAACTTTTCTAGACTCGATTCCCGTGATGAACGAACTATTTACTTACCTACAAATTTGTACGGAACCCTCTGTGCGCGAGTCCGACTCTCACTTGTCCGGTTTTTTAATGTTAAAATCGTAGGTACTGTGAACTTTGCCCCGATCGGTTTATATTCTCGTGTTTATAGTTGTAAGCCCGGTAGCCCGCTGTTATACCGTGGCTATTAAACTGACATCGACGGTATAATATGATTAAGACATTGTGCACAAATTAATTATTATTTCAACACAGCTTTTTTGACCTTGATCTGTCCGTTAAGAGACACTTTTTTCGAAATCGTTAATTTGTATGCGAGACGCGTTTAAAACACAAATGACTGTAAAATGATTGAATGATGGAAATAAATAAGTAGAGTGGGGCAAACAAAATCGTAAATATCTATGCAGATAGATCAGAAAAATACATTTTTGAACTGGGGTTCGAACCCAGACCTCTACCTTACCGTGGTGACACGTGGTGGTGGTATAGTGGAGGTCTGGATTATTTTTTCTAGACTTTCTGTATTTTACGTTTCAGTTCGAAATTTTAAAAATAATTTCGAACGAGATGACCGTAAAAATAAAAATACAGAAAATTTTATTAAAATTTTGGCTTTTGTCTTATAAAGGGATTAAATCAGATTTCTAAAACTCCAATCTACACATGACTACTCCTAATGACTTAAAAACGCTTGAACCATTAAAGTGTAGTAACATTTATATATATTATGTAAAAAACAAGTCACACAAGTAGTGGTAGATTTAATTGTTCCTGTTGCCAAGAATGTATTTATTTTTACGTAATTGAATAAACGGTTGTTTTTCAAGTAATTAATACTAATTAATACTGTGCTGGGGATATTAAAACGTTGAATATAATATAATAGCTTACCATACAATTCCTCAAAAGACGTTTAAAAAACAATGATGCTTTTGAACTTTTTTCTTGAGTCCACGCTTTTAAGATTTCGTAACATTTGATGTTATAATTTTTTTTAACAAAAAACCGCCTTCAAAAAAACCTTAGAAAAAAAATCTTTAAATGATTTTTATTTCACAATTTTATGTTTATTTAACATTTTCAGAATTATCCTCCAACTCCTAACCGTTAAGGAGTTGTACCTTCCATCATCAGCTCACCATGAGATGATGACTTCCAGACGCAAATACTTGAATACCGTTAGAAATAAATATGTACCTATAAAATTTGAGGGTTGCCCTCACCGACTTTTATACATGAAGACTGGCCTGTTTAGCGCTGACAAAATGCAGCCTTCACTCATTAGCTGTCATTACACTGACATGTCAAACTTCAAGGAATCATAGATTCAAGGAATATACCACAGACAGATATACCATCTGTATAATGTACGACTACCGTACCGACCTGCTAATTCATGTCCACAAAATAACAAGTAGTCGCATGATAACAATGTCCTGCTAATTTACGAACATAAAATAACAGGTCGTTCTTTATTGACCGAGCGAGCAAATCTTGAACGGTTCAAATGGGACAAAAATGCTTTCTTAATGTCTGTCCAGCGGTTCTCCTCTGCAGTGTAAAATTTTGTAAGCAGGCTCGATAATTATAGTTTTTTTGGAAAAAAAAATAGTTCACGAGGTCTACAGCTCTCAGAGCCACTATTGATAATATTTTAAGTATAAAAGACGAAAAAGCTCACAGAGTGGCAAGTGGAATGGAAGGCAAGTCTTTCGTAACTGTTTCAAAGGTAAAAATATAAAATAATGGAAAAAAAATACATAAAAGGCACCTATTTCAGTGTCATCATTGGACAAATAATGGACAGTCTAAATCGGTAGATCTAAAAACTGGAAAATCAGTAGAAATAGATAAAATAGTCAGTTTCTGTAATAGTTTTATTTAGTTTACTAGGAATTACAAAATGGCCATACTATTAGAGGTTGGGATTTATCAGGCGGGGAAATAATTTTTCGGCCCTGCATTATTTGGCTATAATGTTATAATTAAGTGCGTGGTTTTCTTTACAAATAATGAGTATATTATTTACTTACGTATGGAATGTGATTCCATGTGCTTTGTTTTTCTTTTTTGTGTTATTTGTATAGTTCATAAATGTGCACGACGTCATTTTGAGCGGTTGAACTGGGCGAATCAACGAGATGTCACCTGCGCGGCGGCTGTTGGCGACTAAGTCACCGAGTAACCTAATCACCTATATTGCTTGTCCGCGCGCGGTGAAAGGGTGGCGAATCTGTCACTATTTGGTAGGTACATCAATGGTTGCCCTCGATTTCCCTGGGATCCCACCATCAGATCATGACTTGGTGACAATGGAATTTTGAAAATCGGTCTACAATTGATGGAGTAATCGATATACATACATTAAAAAAATACATACAGTGGAATGTAGAACCTCCTCTTTTTTTGAAGTCGGTTAAAAACGAATATGAAACAGGAGTTAGTTTGTTGCTGTCGGGTTTGAAACTTTGGATCCATGGGGTTCCGGCGCTTACAAGCTTGTTTCAGAGTTGCAAAAGCGCTTGGTCGATGCAACTTGTGACCAAAAGGCTGGCAGTTTTCTCTCTCAAAGAATCAGCATCGCTATTTAGCGAGGCAACGCTGCCAGCCTTTTGGGCACCATGCCACGAGGGCCTTATTTAGATTTAAATTAGTTTCAAGTTTTAGTTTAATTAGTTTTAGCTTGGATGGATGGATTTTCAAACTATAGACCCCTATTGTAATTTGTGTGGCACTTATTTCAATAGAAAAATACGGCCACGCAAATTACACCAGGGGTCTCCAGTTTAAAAGTCCACCCACTTATGTCATTGTAAATTGCTTTTATTTAGTATGTAAATAAATACCATCATGAAGCTGTTTAGGTAAGCACATTGTTTATTACCTTGAACTTTGTTACAAAACACGTAGGTACCTACTTATAATATGTATTGTACGAAATGAAACAAACACGTCTTATTATTAGTTTTATTCAAACACTTGTCACCAATACCTTTCTTGTGCATTAACAAATCTCACCAAAATGCGTGCTTGTTTTTTATACAACTTAATGTTAAATAATTTGACAGTTTACTTTGACCCTTTACTATAGTAAATAAATATCCAGGCCCAAATTCAGACAACCTCACATTTTTGCATTGATTGCATTTAAAATTGTATTTAATTTAGAGCATTCTATATTAAAATGCACGGTACGAGAAGCTCAATTTAATTATCTAGGAGTTATAAAGATTTTTTTTTTAATTTCGAAGGTTACCTTAAACATGACTTCTAGTCTGAACCTTGAAAACCACTTTATGTTGTCACTTCTTGCTCATGCCAGACAAGTATGGCGAAATCTAAACAGATGACAAACACTGATCACATAAATTTATTTATACCAGTCTGTTTCATTAATTCTAGGAATCCGCTACCTAAACTAAATCTAAGCTACCTACAACATTAACATAGTCACTTTTCTAAATAAAAACTTACAGTATTTTCTTTAATCTCGATGTTAGTAGAACCATTGAAAGCATCAATTTAACCATACGGTCAAAAATTTCATTGAACAGATTTGTAAGTTTTATGTAGGTAAGCGACCACCTTAAACCTATGTTTATTCAAAATTTCAGTCTACGTCCAGTTTTCTGAAGGAGCCAGGCATACCCATGTATTCCTCGTTAAACTTGGAACTCGTTCTTCTTGTTTCGTCTGACACTAATTTGTCTAAATCTTTGATCTTCTTCTGCGTTTCATCAGCGCTGAAATGGTCACTCCAAGCAGCTGGAAAAAGAAAGCAAATATGACAAAATTTGTATCGGATGCAGTGTAAGAAGTTGAATTCGTTAGGTCGTTCTTGTTCTCTGTAGGGGCAAGTGTTGTACCTGTGGACGTATTTACCTGTGGACACCATCGGTAATAAAAAAAACTACAAACCATAGACTGATATCATGAACGCACCCGAATAGCATTTTTCTCATATGACAACATTAATTAGCCGCCATTTTCTTATCTGTCAGAATAAGTGTTGTTTGTGGCTGCGGAAAGTTTTCATTACCAAAACTTAATTTTTATTCGTACTTTCAGTGTGTTTTTCTCAAGTTTTGTGCATGGTGTGAATATCATTGTGATCATTTCATCGCTTTCATGATGTGGTTGTTATTTGATCAAGTTTTTGCAGTTCTCCGCCAACTATTAACGGACTGACATCATTTTGAATTTTGAAGTGTCGAATTTGTCCCTGTGGACTACTTCATTTCCGTACCTGTGGACTGTCCATAGGTACAATATCACTGATTTTACCTGTGGACAGCTAAATTATGTTTATTTTTGTATTTGATTTTAGTGCCTCATAGTAAAACCGGCCAAAAGCAAGAAAAAAAAAATGCCCCGAAACTCTAACTGTGGCCGTCAAGAAAGTCAATAACGAATCTTTAGTAGCAAAAGCTGCAGAGAAATTCAATATACCTTAAGTCAACTATTGTTAAGTATCAGAAATTACGTCGAAATGAAAAACTCGAATAACTACTTAGAACTTTAAAAAAAGTGACATTAAGAGGGTATTTGATGAAATAGAAGGACCACACATAAGTTCAACGTGGATTCCGATGATGAATCTAGTTTTATTTGTCAAAAATGCTATGTGTTAAGTGATGACTCAGATGGTTCTAGTGAACACGCACAAGCTTATAACTCCGATGCTTTTGCTGAAAATTTGTATCGAGAATATTGCAATGCTTAAAATGAAAAAATATTTTAGAAGATGCTGACTGTATACCGAAAATTTTGGCATTATTCTTTAGTACGTTTATTAAGATTTTCATTTTGAAATATTTTTTTAATTTGTATCATTTATTTTTGTCCAGAGGTACGTCGCCATCCACAGGTACATTTTTGCCGTCCACAGGTACAAACTGTAGTTATACCTATGGACAAAATGAGCATTTTTTTTAATATGCCTATATCTTTAATTTTAAGGTAGCTAACTGAAAAAAAAGCGATGATTATTAAAGACTGTTTATTATACATCTTATAAAAAAAAACAGTTTAAATGTAATACCGATAGTTTTTTTTTTATATTTAAATTAGTCAAAAAATTGGAAAGTGTCCACAGGTTGAGCACTAGTAGTATATTATTGGGCATTCTGGACCACCATTCATTCGATCGGGCGAAAAATTTCGCCCTCACTCATTCGTGGTGATCCAGAAGCCCAATAATACAATGAATTGCACACAACCTACAATCAACCCAAACCCAACGGTAACCAACCTAACAGTAACCTATCAGCATTTGCGTTCAACATAACGCTCAACCTACACCTGAAATCGCATTGGACATTCTGTTTCACCTCGCGTTCAACGCAACAGCAACTCAAACCCAACGGAACCCAACCTAACAGTGACCTATCAGCATTTGCGTTCAACATAACGCTCAACCTACACCTGAAATCGCATTGGGCATTCTGTTTCACCTCTCGTTCAACGCAACGAATACATCAGCCCAACAGCAACTCAAACCTAACGGAACCCAACCTAACAGTAACCTATCAGAATTCACGTTCATCATAACGCTCAACCTACACCTGAAATCGCATTGGGCATCCACCTCTCGTTCGAATGAGCGAAGTTTTGACTCGAGGTTCAACGACAAGCCAACCCGACGGGAATTTATTCAATGTATTTAAATTTCAGTCCAACTCAAGTCTCAACTAATTGACAACCTAACATAGATATGTTTAATAATGTTTGAGCTTAGATAAAGTAAAAGCAAAAGTACACCATGCACACCGGGTTGATCAAGTCCGATATGCACGAGGCCGAAGCCACTGAGCGCTCCTCGGTCTCAAGCCGCAGCCTTTGACTCAGGTTAACTCAGGTGTTTGCACAACTTGTCTGCGAAGCTGATCAGACTCCACAGACAAGATCGGGTCACCCAGGACGCGTCTAGTTCCCGGCATCCACCTACGGATGTATCGCTATGACCGCTTTTTGTGTGCGTGGTGGTTTTGGATGCCTCCCACCGAGGCTTGTATACAACTCATCCGCAAAGCTGATCAGACTCCACAGACAAGGTCGGGTCACCCAGGACGCGTTAGTTCCCGGCATCCGTTTTCGGATGTATCGCTATGACCGCGTTTTATGTACACGGCAAATTGTATGTCGGATTTATTTATATCAACGAATCTCAAAACCATCGTTAGCGCGAGTTAGGTTTAAACTAATTTACGCTGGAATAAAGCACTAAGTAAACATTATTTAAATTACGAAAACATAAAAATGTGTAACTCACTACACTAGTGAAAACCGAAATATGATTTTAAATTGGTATCGCTAAAACTAAGTCAAATAGTGTGATTTAATTGATGTTAATGTAGAACAACTCCATCTGTGAGACCGCGATACTTTATCACACTTTCTAAATAACTTATATCACTTTATCATGTTGACGTAAAAATTGTCTTGCTGACTAGAATATAAAGTTTGATCAGAAACGAGTTGTAAAGTGATATACATGATTATGTACTTAAGTCATTTCAACTCGAAGACATTGTAGTGTAAGTTAGGTACTCGATCAAATTACGTAGCGAGCGCGCTCGCTAAGGTTTATTGTTCTTAACATGCAAATGGACATACGAGTAGGCGGTGATGACATCTATCGAAATTATTCGAAACCATTTGTATTCTATACGAAACCAGTACATCAAAGGTACTTACTTAAATCATTACTTACACCTACTTAGTTCAGTGCTTAACCCACAGACAGCGCTTATGTTAAACTTTGACATCGTGCGCTAGAATTTGTACCTAGATTTTTGTGTGTCTGTCTGTGGTACCATAGCTCCTAAATGAATGAGCCGATTTAAATGCGGTTTTTCATTTAACAGGTTTTCTAACAATGGTTCTTAGACTTGTTTTATCAAAATCGGTTCAACCGTTTCTAAGATATTGACCTTTGAAGCGAAAATGTCTATTGTTTTTCGACTTTTCTAAGTTGGTTAGGTTATCTTATCATAAATGTTAATAATATAGGAATTGTTTATTTTTGTGTTCAAATTGAAAAAGGTTTATACCTGTTTGTACCTGTAACAAGACAATGTTTGTTTTCGTATTAGGAAATAACAATTGTATGTGTATTTATAATTACGATGTAAAGTAGCAAACATTACAGTTAGAACACGTTTTTACCTAAGTTTAAATCTTCGTCTTAGTAGGTGAGGTAAGATGATATTTGGTTGTGTGAGCTAACCAATTACTAACCTTACCCATTAACTTAGTAATTAAGTCGGTTAATACTGAGGCTATTTGAACGATCTGAGGAGGTTTTTTTCCAGTTTCCGTTATAATTTTAACGTACAGAACTGAGCATGAAAATGTTACCAATTAGGTATTAGCCAATTTTATTGCGCAACGTTATCAAGTTGTAATGTGACACACAGTGCGATCGGCGTCTTTTTGCTGACATACAAATGCGGTGCATGTATGAAGCGTGGTTGCGAAATAATATTCATATTATAAAGGTGTAGGGTTGACAATGATCAATGGATAAATTTACAATTAATGGGTACCTCTATTAAATGCGAATATAAATGTTCTTAAAAGAAATAATGATTACTACAATTACTGAAATACTAATATTTAGGTAATTCCTTAATTTAGCTGGTGAGAAATAAATAAATAAAAAATAAATAAGTAAATTAAAAATTAAAAAAGTAAATTAAAAAAAGCTTACAACTCACTCTCGATTAGTTTTTTGGTATCTTGAATACATGCATATGTGGAATACGAAGTAGGCAGATTTACCAACAGACAGATAGACAAATTCATAACGTTCCTCTTTCCATCGCGTCGAGAATTAAATAATGTAAAATAAAGAACTGTTATGTGCACATAAGCATAATACACAATTGTGATTTGGAATGCGACAGCCCTAGTTCATTTAGTAAAATCAGCAAATAATTTCGTTTAAAACTTTTGCGCGGGGCTAATTTGTTCCTTTCCAATTTCGAACGTGACGTGCACAGTGCATCAAGTCTTCTACATCTTCAGCTCAGAGGTTAAGCTGTGCAGAGTTTCTACGTTAGTAAAGTTTATTTGCTTTATACATCGATTAAAATGTAAGTATGTATTTCAACGTACCTAACGCTTTACTTTCCTAACGAAATTAAAACATTTGGTTCATATTGTTTGTAGGGTTCCAACAGGCATTAATATTTTTAATTTCCTTTCAGGTCTGATTCCGAGTTTGAACCCATCACTGTTGCAAACAGCGGAACCGTTCGGTCAAAAGTGGGAAGGTCGGCTGAAAAACGAAAAGCTTCAGCTCCAAACAGGTAGCCATTTTATATTTATTTTCATATTTCATGTTTTTTATTTTGTCAGCTGGGTACATATTTACTTAAATATTGTTTGTCTACTTTTTTCATTTAAAAAAGGTATTTTTTTTTCTTTTTTTATCGATGTATATGGTTATTTTAAATGTCGAGTAATAAAAACATATTTTTTATTTCAGATCTGATTCAGAGGAGAGCGTTGCCGCTGCAGATGTCAGTATCCCAAAAATAAAAAAACCTGCTCAAAAAAGAAAGCCGTCAACCCCAAGGTATTTTTCTTGTAATTTGTTTAATGAATTTCGACGAACTAAGTACAACTGTCTTATTCATTGTTTAATGTCTGTTATGTTTCAGATCTGCTGCACCCAAGAAAAAAGAAACTAAAAACCCGTTTGACGTGTTCGGAATATTTCCTGAAGACGTTGCTGTTAACCATAAGCCTGCTGAGACTGATCCGCTTGATTCATCCATTATAAGCCGGGTACCGAACGGGTCAACAAAACGAGCTTGCACCCTCAACGGAGACTTTTTCTTGGAGCTGCGGGTGTACAACACTGCTGATATTCGCGGTGAGTTACGTCAGGAGCGTTGGAAAAAGGCTCTCGTTACTCTAAAGGCGCAAATCGATGATGAAACTGTTGAATGGGAGGCATTGCAAAAATTTATTAAAAAGATAAATGTACTTTTCAAGGACGCTAACGTCAAATTTTATTCTAACGATACTAAGTACTAATTTAGTAGGTACTTTTTTGATTTTAACAGATACTGCAGGTTGTCTCTTTTTATTACTTATTTGAATAAAATTTAAACTGCATCAAATTGTGTATCAAGTAATTTTTAATAAATGTTTTTAATAAATGTTAACGATTTATTATGAAACCATAATTTAAACGCTTTTAACGATATTACTTTAAGGGCGCAAATCGATGATAAAACTGTTGAATGGAGGGCATAGCAAAAATTTGTTAAAAAGATAAATGTACTTTTCAAGGACGCTAACGTCAAATTTATTGTAACGATACTAAGTAAGTACTAATTTAGTACTTTTTATTTTTGCTTTTAACGGATACTGCAGGTTGTCTCTTTTTATTATTTGATTAAAATTGAAACTATCAAATTGTGTATTTAACATATAAAACCAGGATTACAGCTTAAGCAAAGTCGCTACATAAAACATGCCCTTTTGCACTCAGTGTTCAATTACAGTAGAAAGCAGGAAGTGGGTAGGGCACCTTAGAAGTAATAAGCATAGAAAAAATTCGGGTGTAAATTTAAACGATGAGGTTGTTGAAATTTCGTCTGCTTTTAAAGGTCGCATAGCATCTTATAGAATAATGGCAACTGATGAGCTGAAGTCTTGTTTACCTGAATCATTTTTGATTACAGTAAAACCTAAAATGCAAAAAATTTTGGAAAATTCGCTTAAAAAACATGTGTCCCTCAAAGTAAATTTCGAATATTTTGGCGATTTTCTTTTGTTTAAAGATGACAAGCAGGAAATGAAATCTTTTGCAACGAAAAATTTTCCTATACATCAAAATTATCAATTCGAAGAGCTTTTAAACACAATAATTATTAGTATACAGAAAAAAATCGAAGAATTTCAGGAGCGCGATTCTGGTTGGACTTTCTTATCTAATTTGTATTTAGAAGTTAACATAAATAAGTATGAACCATTGAAAGCGTCATCTTACATAGACTTACCTAAGATAATAAAAAATAAAAAAGCTTGCATTAATATTCAAAATCATGATAATTATTGTTTTCTCTGGTGTGTTGTTGCTGCTCTTTACCCATGTCAAAACCATCGCGAGCGTCTATCATCTTATCCTCATTTTAAAGACGTATTAAAACTTGATAATATGTGTTTCCCTGTCACTTTAGCCGATATCATTACGTTTGAGCATCACAATATTGATATCAGTATTAACGTATATTCTTTAAAAAACAACCGAACTCTTGTAGGACCTCTATACAGATCGCAATATAAAAGGAAACATCGAATCAATTTACTTTTAATCGAACGCGGTAATAAGTCGCATTATGTTTTGATTACTAATTTACCGCGTCTTGCTCGCGGTCAGATTACCAAACATCATGCTAAGCTTTATTTCTGCGAAGACTGTCTGATATTTTTTCAAACTGAACACGGTTTCAATAGTCACGTTTGTAGTGGGGTTGCTACGGTACTTCCGGAGAAAGGCACCTATCTCGAATTTAAGCATTTTGAACGAAAACAAGACGTTCCATTTGTCGTGTATGCTGACTTTGAGACAATCCTTAAACCCTATCAGAACTGTGAACCTAACACTGACAGTAGTTTTACTACAAATAAACAAATACATTTACCAGCCGCTTTCGCGTACCATATAATTTGCTCTTATGATGAGCAACTTAATCGTTTTGTTCAATACCGAGGGCCAGATTGTGCTCAGAAATTCGTAGATTATTTATATAGACATATTAAAGACATCCATAACGTTTTAGAAAAAGAAATTCCCATGATATTTACTGTAGAAGATTCTTTAGCTCATGAACGTGCCAAAAATTGTCATATGTGTAAAGGTTTATTGTTTGCAGACAAAGTAAGAGATCACTGTCATCTAACGGGCCGTTATCGCGGTGCCGCGCACCAGTACTGCAATCTGCGCTTTCGCGTTCCTAAATTGGTCCCTGTTTTCTTTCATAACTTAGCAGGTTACGATTGTCATTTGTTTATACAGGAACTTAGTAAATGTTCAGGGCCTGTGAAAGTAATCCCAAAAAATAAAGAAAATTATATTTCGTTCACTAAGTTTTTGTGGATTTCAGATCAAAAGTATGCACAAATTCGATTTGTAGACTCTTTTAAATTTTTAGGAACAAGCTTGGAAAAATTAGCGAATGGTTTACATAAAGATGATTTTATTCACTTGAACAAGTTTTATCCTGAAACTAAAAAAAATAAATTATTAACTCGCAAAGGTATTTATCCTTACGATTATATGTCGAGCTGGGATAAGTTTACAGAGACCGAGCTTCCATCACAGAACTTGTTTTTTAATTCTCTTTCCAACGAACAAATAAGCGATTCAGATTACGCACATGCGCAATCTGTATGGTCCGAATTTAAAATCAAAGATATGGGAGAATATACTGATCTTTACCTAAAAACTGATGTGTTGCTTTTATCAGATATTTTTGAGAACTTTCGGTTCATTTGCAAGTTAAATTATCATTTAGATCCGGCATTCTATTTAACTGCTCCAAGCTTATCGTTTGATGCTATGTTATTAAAAACCGGAGTTAAGCTTGAATTGATATCCGAATTAGAAATAATTCGACTCATACAAAAAGGAATAAGAGGTGGTATTTGCATGTGTTCGACCAGATATGCTCAGGCTAATAATAAGTACATGGAAACTTATGACATGAATAAACCAGACTCGTTTTTAGTATATATCGATTGCAATAACTTATATGGTTACAGTATGTGTCAATCGTTGCCCATGTCTAATTTTAGTTTTCTAGATCATCATGAAATTGCCCAACTAGATATTTTGTCTGTCGAAGATGATGCTCCATTTGGATTTATTCTGGAAGTTGACTTGCTATATCCGGAAAATTTACACCATAACCATAACGACTATCCATTTTGCGCACAAAAATTTATTCCTCCAGGAGGAAAAACGACCAAATTGATCCCAAATTTATATAACAAATACGAATACGTCATTCATTACGTCCATCTGAAAACATGTTTACGCAACGGCTTAACTCTTGATAAAATCCATCGCGTTATAAGGTTTCGTCAAAGTCCATTCTTAAAACAGTATATTCATTTAAATACAGAACTGAGAAAAAAAGCTACTACTCCTTTCCAACAAGACCTTTTTAAATTAATGAATAACTCAGTTTTTGGGAAAACTCTTGAAGACAGTGAGCGGCGAGTTGACGTCAAATTAGTAAATAAGTGGCACGACCGTCAAAACAAAACAAAAAAGTTTACTTGTGCTAACAAATTAATTGCCAAACCGAATTTCCATAGTGCAACAGTGTTGTCTGAAAATTTGGTTGTCGTACAAATGAAGCCTGAAAAAGTAATTTTAGATAAACCAATCTACGTAGGATTCTCTGTATTAGAACTTTCTAAAAGTCATATGTACCAATTTCACTACACGGTAATAAAAAAACACTACCAAGATCAAGTTACTCTGTGCTACACTGATACCGACAGTTTTATTTACAAAATCGAAACTGCAGACTTTTACAGCGATTTAAAAAATATTTTTTTAAACTTTTTTGACACAAGCAATTATAACCCTGTAAATGATTTGCAAATACCTTTACGTAACAAGAAGATTCCTGGGTTATTCAAAGATGAGTTAGGAGGAGAACTTATTACCGAGTTTATAGGGTTACGTTCTAAACTATACTGTATCAAAAGTGATAAATCTCTTATCAAAAAGGCTAAAGGAATAAAAAAACCAGCAGTTCAAGAGTTAACATTAAATGATTATCGGGATGTGTTATTCAATGATAAAATAGTTCGGAAAAAACACATATTATTTAAATCGATTAGGCACGAGATCTTCACTCAATCTGTCAATAAAGTTGCTTTATCTAACAAAGACGATAAACGACATATATTATCAGACAAAATTTCAACCAAATCTTGGGGACATGAGTCTATTTTCTAGTACAGTAGTTATCTAAGCGACCTTTCCTCGAGCTGTAATTTTATTTCGTAGGCACCCAATGGGTAATAAAAAATTAGAATGTGTTTAATAAAATAAAATACGTTGAGTACTTACGTTATTGTAAAATTATAATTATGTATGTTGTAGGGTCAGCGTCAAAAGCCGCTCATCACTTTTGTACCTTTTCGCTCTACGACCAGATGAGCGACTTTTGACGCTGACTATACCAAATAAGTAGATTATCATTAAGTACTTTATTTTTTATAATTACACATTGATTTGTAAATTGTATGGTTTGTTCTTTTTTTTTAATAAATAAATATGAAGTGTTATTAACATTTGTTTTCTTTTTTTCTTTCACCCACCTAAGTATATATAGACTGCGAGGATACCGACTGAAAACACATTTTACTTGAGTTGAAATTGAGTTTTCTCGCTTCGGAGGTTTCCTGACGATGTTTTCCGTCATCAAAAAGCTCAGGGCTCAGGCTTAATTTTAAATGTAATATTTTGATAATGGTAAGTAAAATCATGTTCTGTTGAACAGGCAAATAATACCTATCCTCGTTTATTGCATTGGGTATCAATTAAAACATGTCCTTACGTGTCTTAAGCAGCGCGGCGGCATGCAGCCCGTGCTAAGGTAATTTGCTGACACGTGAAATATACCTATTCACATTTATTGCATTTGGTACCAATTATAACAAGTCCTTACGTGTCGTTGTAATTTGATCGGCATTAAGCAGCGCGGCGGTATGCACCGCATGCTCCGAAGCGCGTGTTAATTTAATTTGCTGACGCATGAAATTACTGTAATTATAAATAGCGGCTGTTATAGTAAGTTATCATTCTGCACTCTACATTCATAACTGAGTAAAGTCGTTCCAAAGTTTTGAAAATTAAGACGAGCTGATCCATTCCCGATTCGGTAAGTAAAATTGGCATTATTTAATATTTATTCGTATTATTTTGTTGCTATTATTGTTTTGTAAGCGTATGAAAATGCTCATATGTGTTGCCAGATGCGTTTATTTATTTGATTTCTTTTGTTTCAGAATATGGAAGGAACGCAAGACACTCAAATCATGTTTTCGCAATATGCACAGGGTCCATTAGGATTCCGAGAAGATGAAGAAGAAGAAGAAGTCAGTGAATTTGTAAAAAAAATTGCAAGTGCCAAAACGAAAACCAAGTCTAGTAAACCAAAACTAAGGCTAAACAAAGTGGTAAAGAGAAGTGTACGAGGTCACCCGCCGTCGTTCGTTATAAACAATGAAGCAACTAAGGGGAACAGACTTGTCAAAATCCAAATAATTAACATAAGTGACTCCGCGCCGGATCAAAACGACGAAACCGGTGAAAACGTTATGCTCAGTGCGCAGTATGTGGCAAGTGACGGATACGATGAGATAATAGACAGTACAGAAAGTGTAATAAATAAGATATCCAAGAAGTTGTGCGGATATAGTGTTAGTTATTAATGTTTTTACTGTTTTTGTATATAATTTTGAAAATAAATATGGTCAACAATTTTCTTGTTTTATTCCTTTGATTAAGCGATACGTCAACAGGAAAGATTTTTTTTGTAAGTATGTCAATAAAGCAATAATTCAAACGAAAATAAAATTATCATGATTAAATGCACAAGAAAAATCTTTTCAGTAAATATCGCTTAAATAGATTAACACTATTATTAGCCACAGGTATGAATCGTTATCATTTATTTCATATTTTTAAACAAACAAATTCAATTATTTAAAAATGGGTTAATATAAAAAGTCTTCGTTCAAAATAAATGATAACTAATTTTGACTGGGTTAAAAAATAAAAAAATGATTAAACGTAAATATTTATTTTTGAAAATTAGGTATAATTTATTACAATGTTAAATATGCATAATATCGAAATAATATTTTTTAAGACATATAACGTTTTTTAAGGCACAAGCTTTTTTATGATGTAGACTTTTTATACATTAATTGAAAATTAGAACAACCTTTCTCTCCCAAGTCTATTACAGTACAATCAGCACATAAATCATTAATCCACTTAATTTTTTCAAAACCTTTTACATATATTTTTTTGCCTTCCAAGAAATTATGAATCATTCTCTTAAATTCTCTGTGGTCGATATACCCCTCACGCCACATAATGCCAAGGTTTCTCTCTATCCATTTCACATGCCTTTTTTCGTTTTCTGATAACGTAGAAAATGAATATGGAGGTTTTATTAAATACGCCTGCGTGTGTTCATAGGTACTGTATGCAAATTCTTTAATAATAAATTCATTTTTAGATGATTTAAACCCCTGAACATCTACGAATAGATGGTCTAGTTTCATGATATCTTCTTTGTTATATTGGTCAACGGCTTATATTCTATAATACTATCATTCAAAATAAGACAATAAGCCGCGGTATTGTCAGGGATATCTGTGTCACACTCTAATTCAATCCGCACATCGACTGAACCCGTTTTTAAGGTTTCATTTTGACGAGAACAGTCGATAACAAACAGAGGTGCTTTATTTATAAAGTCTTGTGGATTCAACAACGGTGCTTGGCTGCGGTTATAATAAGACTGTTGGAATTTAGCGTACTGTTCATATAATATAGCAAATTTTTGAGCCGAGAAACTGACATTCAAGTTTTCATAAGGAAAATAATTTGAATTTAAAAAAACTTTAACGTCACGCAAATTACAATGATCAAAACGCGATATATCTTTATCAGCAACATTTTTCCTGTTTGTTTTTAATCCAATTATAACATATCGAGGTTTTTCAACTTGAGACGAAGTTTTGACGGCCCAAGAATGTTTTGATGTTTTAGGTAAAAGCGGGTATTCGTACAGATCCCAGTTCCTAAATGCTACCTGAATAGCTCGATCTCTTTCCAAATATTTAAGCAAACTTAATCTTTCACGATCAGAAACCTTAATGTGCGGCATGCGCCATACTATTTTAGATATAGTTATGTTACCTATATACTCATTTGTGTTCAGTTTTACGCTATTTAAATTAGTATTGGATCGTAAAAGAATAAGTTCATGCTTACAGTTAATAATAATTTTGTTATAATCCTCTGCGAAGCCAAGAATCTTATTTAAAGGAATTGACACAGAAAATGATCCATGCGTAATTTTTGTGCCATCAACATCCCAGCCCCATAACTTTGACATCGATGATTCAAGTTCATTCATCGACACAAGAGATTTTATTGTTGTTGTGACCCCAGCGTTTTTAATTTTATCTATTTCAATCCCATTCAGCTCATATCGAATATCTTGAAATAAATGAAGTATAGGGTTATTTGTAAAATGAACACTGGACACCTTCGCTTTTGTTTCTCTGTTGAATACTTCTATAGTACCCTCTATGTATAAAGTACTCGCTGATGGTAATACGTATAGATCTTGCTGGTTGATAGGTATACGGATTTCATCATTTAAATTGAAACTTGTTACGTACGGTTTATACGAATGATATTCGAAACTTTCAATCGTGCTATCAAAGCTAAAGGAGTCTGATAAGTTTAGTATACTCATTTTAATAATCCTATGTTTTTTAAAAACTGTTTGTTTTCCTTCGTTAGTTGTCCTTTAGGTCTTCTTTTCTTGATAGCACAATGAGCACTAACGGCTTTGCTGTTTGAGACCGTACATTTATTAAAGTCTATCATTTTTTTCTGAGATGTAAATATATCTGAATCTCTTCGCCACGTAAATTCACTAAATTATCGTTTATATCCAGTATTCTTATTATAAGAGCGTTTAAGCTGTTTTGAGTAACAGGAAAATATATAACATTTTTAGGTGTTTCTATAATCCGGTAACCAGGCGGTACATTTGGCACAAATTCATGAATTATATGACTAGGTTTTCCGTTTATAAATGACCCGCTCACGATGTCACATTCAACTCGTACTATAGTTGTAGACAGAATGGACACGGGAAAAGGGGACTCAGTTAATATATTCGCCTGAACTGTTTCTTCTCCAAAACCAAGTAACTTACCAATCGAATTTGGTTTTTTAAAATAGACGTTTTTGGAACACAATATAGATGTTTTTAGCGTATTATTATTGCATGTCAGTGTAAAGGTGCAACCTTGGAGATGTCTTTTAAGATAATCATCAAGATCTTGAAGTTCATATGACCCTTCAGGAATTTCTACTACTTCGTTATCACCATAATAAAACTTATTATTTCGGTTGTCAATATTAGGTATCGAGTTAAATGTCGACAAGTATAGCAACCCGCATTCATATTCACCATCTAGTTGAAGAGCTGGCGAGTGATTCGTAATCAGGGTAGAGGAGGATCCCGTTATGGACAAAGTGAAAGACATCGTGAGAATGAGAAGCTATTTATTGTTCAGAGATATTTAAACGGTTATTCCAATATTTTTTTAAATATTTTAAACATAAATGTCCGCAATTAACAGTATCGAATTTTTGATAAATATTATAATTGTATGAAATATTATAATTTTTCAAATATTTTATTAATTCTAGCGGCGGTTGAAGATCACCATAACTATTAAAATATTCACAATGATTATTATCTTTGACATAGGCTACCCAGTGAGTCCCTTGGTTTTTAGAACTATCTAAATTTACGATTGCACATTCTACTCTTTTTGGACGGTTTGGCAATTTGTCTCTCATGTAAACACCACGAAAATAAGGAATATCTGTTGAATGTTTTAAAATATCAACATTTGTAAGAGCACGTCTGGGTAGCCTTTTATTTAGTTTTTTAATCGTTTTAAACACAAACCCTTTCCATTTCTATACTGTTTAATGTACAACCCTTTACCTAATGCAATAGATTCCATCATTTTATTATGACGTTCTGATTCGGATAAGCTCTTTTTTGCAGCTTTGTAGTCACCAACAGCTTTAGCGATCCCAGCAGCTCCTCCTGCCAATGACCCTAACGCAGAAAGTCCCGCGAAAATAGGTATTAGTGGCAATATACCTCCAGTTTTAGGAATCGGTATTAATCGAGGAACTCTCATTTTACTCGTATTGTTATTAAGAAATACTTTACTCGCTGCAGCAAAAGCTCGACTGACTGCAGTGCCTTCTTTTTTAGATTTGTTTTTTTTCAATTCGGTACGTATCTTAGAAACAAAATGCTTAAATGATTTTATCCCTGCACCAGCTTTCATTTTAGATTTCATCACTTTGCTAACTATCCAAGACGCAAGTTTTTCTCCTTTTCCAACACCTTTTGACTTCAATCTTTGTTTAGCCATTTTATAGAGTTCAAAATCTGCACGATGTCGGTCTGTTAGGTCAGAATATTTATCGTATGCTATATCGTGTTGCATACACGCGTTGTCCAATTCATTAACTCCTTTATCACCTCTTTGCAATCGCTTATGCAATTTTGTGCCTGGTCCGCAATAATTGTAGCCAGGTAAGTGCAGTTCAAACGGTAAGTGATTAATAATACTGTTTAGAAGTCCTCTTCCTTTCATATCCCAAAAGTTAATGACTTAGCGCGAGAAAGTTTTTAAATATATTTATACAATGGCATTTCTGTCGATCCAGCTGTTTTCGCTATCGTTAAGTCCTAACCACTTAACATACAATTTTTTCCCTCTTTTTTTGATTACCTTTTCGATGAGGTAAACGTCTGGATACTTAGTTTTTTGCAGTTCTTGTTCATAAAATGTACCGAGTATTGAGTTTTTTCGTTGGTCTTCAATATGGTAAGTAACAGGACGAGTGTGATTCACCTTTTTAATAGTAAATAGCTCAGTTGACCAATTAGGCGTATAACCTTTATGAAAGACGCTTTTGTACTTGCTTATACGCACATGATCTCCTACATTAAAAATATTTAATTTAAAACGCCGATTGGATTGTGATTTATCTATGTTTTTCTTTACTTCGGCTTCATTATTAAAATTCACCTCATTTGGGCTAAATTTTGTTGTGCTATGCACAGTTTGATTATAAGATTGAACTATCTCATCGAAAGGTTTTCCAAGCCATTTGTAGTTCCCGATGAAACTGAAATATTTGTAAAGTTTGTTCTTGAGCGTTTTTATTACCCTTTCAACAATAGACGCCTTTTTAACTGAATACGTGGAATAATGATTTATTTTTAAGGATTTCACATAACAATCGAATTGATCATTGTAAAATTCTTTTCCAAAGTCTGTCTGTAAGTTTCTAGGTATTCGTTTGGTCGACTTGATAATTAGTTCAAATGCATTTTTTACTTCTGTTTTAGTTTTAGATTTCGTAGGAATACACCACGTGTACTTTGAAAATGTATCAATAACAACTAAAATGTATTTATATCCCTTATTTACAGTATGTAAATTCTGTAAGTCAATTAAATCTGCTTGCCACAAATCATCAATTCCTTTTAATATAACTGCGCGACGCTTGAAATTTTTTCGGGCCGATCTATGGATTTCATTCACGACTTGTTCTTTTGTCATCTTTGAAATTACTTAAAATATTGTCTATGTCCCTTTTTGTATAAAAGTTTATTTTCAACTGATTTGCAAGCTGATGAATTTGAGAATTTATAGTTTTAAATAAAGAATCTAGATGCTTCTTCTCGTAAGTGTCCTGGACGAGCTGATCGACATATTGCTTATTAGCTGCATCATTGGGTGTCAAAGGATCCGCTACCCCCTTTAATCGCGATGATTGTAGATCGAAATCGCCATCATCAGAACGCAGCAAAGTTTTATTGTTAAGTTCAAAAACTTCACATACACGCAAACGTTTATGAACATGATGACCGAATTTGTCTATGTTCATTTTCACTTCTTATTTTTATGCACTTATGTATCATCAAATTTCCGGCTTCGACTGATGGTAAAAGTAAAATACCAGTTTTATATATCATTGATTAACCAAGCCCGCTTCACGAAGTTCTTCTACAATTGATATTATTTCATTGTCTAATCCTGTGTTACCGGCATCACGGGAAGCAATGAGTAATTTCAATCTTTCAACTAATTCGTTTGGATTATCCCAATAGACATATGAAACATCTCTTTTAACTTTTTTCATTGTTGGTAGTCCTTTGCCGTAAGTACATAAATCTTCGCTTATTGAACGTTGTTTCGATAATTTGAAAAGCGGTTTTATAATGTATAAATATTTCTGACCTTTGTTACTTTTTATTGGTTTATTGGGATCAAAATCTCGTCTATGGACATTCGTTTCTAGTAGCAACATTTTATAATAACGTTTATCGTCTTCAGTTATGATACCTAAATCAGGCAACTTCTTAAATAACAAATCATATAAACCTGGTGTTAAATTGTAAGTACGTCCATTTACTTTGAGTTTTTCGCCACTAACGGAAACTAAACAAGATCCTAACATAAGCTTATCGCGTTCTGTTCGTATGCCAAAAGGAATGTCCAAGTCGGTGTTGTATTGTTTTTGCCATGCAGGGTCTTCGCGAGGAGATGCATATGAACCGGTAGTCTTAAATGAAGTATCATTTGTTGATTCCAAGACATCATTGTTGTCACTTTCACATAACATGTCATCATCACCATCTTGTCTGTTTTCGTCTCTATTTGATACCTCATCATCATTATTTGAAGTCGTTTCGGAAAAATTTCGTACGATTGTTTGATTATTAATACTACTTCTCTTCCCTTCATTAGGACTAAATTTTAATGTTTTTGGCGCCTTTTGCCACTTAAATATGTCTTCATCAAAATCGGTTTCATTAGTGTTATAGTATTTATTGTCGTTACTTTTAACCATTTCATTAAGCGGGTCTGTTATTGGTTTAAAGACTGATTCCAAAATCATATTGTTGTTATTTTTCATATCACGAAGTAGTTTAACCTTCTTTTTGACAGCATCGGCAGACTGAAGTACTTTTTCTTTTAAAGTTTTCTCGGTGTTTATTTTATGATTCATGTCTGATCTCGATGGATTCCCATGATGCAATAAAAGTTTCTTGAAAATGAAACTGGTTAAGTAACACGGTTAATCCAAAACGATAAATGTATCAAATCCCATTCTATAACATCCTGAATTTCTAGCACAGTCCTTGTTTACAACCAAGTAGCTAAAAGGTACGCTCCATATTTTTGCACACATTTCCCGAAACTGTGACCAAGACATATCAGTTCCAACGTGCTCGTCATAAACATGACGTAAATTAACTTCATCTTGTTTAAAAAGGATGATTAAGTTAGCATTGTCCCTTATTAATTGTTTAGGTATTTTACTGTAAGTTTGATTTAAGTAGAAGCTGTCAATATTTTTATGCCTTCCCATTGCAAAGTAATCCCTTATATTATTTTGATTTTCGCATGCAACATCATCAAATATGATAATTGAATTGTTCTCAGCTTCATGCGGGCTTAGTATTTCATCATTTTCGCGATATTTTTGAAATTTAACTGATGGAACCAACATCAATATTTTTTCTAAAAACTGGTACATCGGTTGGAAAAGTGTTTTTGAATATACGTAAATATTTTGAAAGCGTAGTCCTTGTTCATGTAGTAGAAGAGAGACAATTAAATTAGTTTTACCGCAATTAGAAGGACCGCAAATTATACAGCGAATTGTGTCGGGTAAAAGTTCACCGTGACGAAAACTACGATTGTTGCGATCTGAACAAACAACCTCCAACTGCAAGCTCTGAGCTTGTTTTACAAACTTCATATCTGTTCAAGATCAATTCAACCAATGCGCGCGTGTTGCAAGCATGGAATGCTTATTCAAAATGAGCAGAAGAGCAGATGGTTAACGTTAAACCTCGAGTGTGAGCAAATTCTGTTAGGTTGGGTTCCGTTGGGTTTGAGTTGCTGTTGGGCTGATGTATTCGTTGCGTTGATCGAGAGGTGAAACAGAATGCCCAATGCGATTTCAGGTGTAGGTTGAGCGTTATGTTGAACGCAAATGCTGATAGGTTACTGTTAGGTTGGTTACCGTTGGGTTTGGGTTGATTGTAGGTTGTGTGCAATTCATTGTATTATTGGGCTTCTGGATCACCACGAATGAGTGAGGGCGAAATTTTTCGCCCGATCGAATGAATGGTGGTCCAGAATGCCCAATAATATACTACTAGCACTTGCCCCTACCATTCATTTGGTATGACATTTAGACCTCTGGCTAACACAATAGCGCCATCTAAATTAGTTTTTTCTTTCAGTTCATAGATGGCGCTATGGTGTTAGCCAGAGGTCTAAGTGTCATACAAAATAAATGGTACAGAGACCTCTCTATAGTGAAACTAGCTACAACAGGCTCATTATTTTACAGGAACGCGACATTGTATAGCCATTGGCAGTTCTCTTGGTGCTTGATGTTTACTTACCGATCCGAGAAGAAGAAAAACTAAAAATTCACCTTGCAATTTCTCGATAGATGGTGCATCGCCACCGTAGTCTTTAGGCAATATCTCTTTAGGAATGTGCTCGTGAAAGTCTTCATAGGTAGGGTGCACATGGATCCTATCAGCTACTTTTTGCTTCATACTTTGCTTTAATATGAACACGAATTTGTCCACGAAGGAAGTTGCGTTCAGTATATGAATGCCCTTTATTTTGGTGCCATAGCCTTCCTGAAAATTTGAGAAAAAGATTTTAAACTTATTAGATACTTTGTAGAAAATTAAACAAGGCTTAAGATGATAAAACAACCGGCGCTTACAAGCTTATTTCTGAATTGCAAAAGCTCTTGGTCGATGCAACTTGTAACCAAAAGGCTGGCAGTTTTCTGTCTCAAAGAATCAGCGTCGCTATTCAACGAGGAACCGCTGCCAGCCTTTTGGGCACTATACCACGGAGGCCTTATTTAGATTTAATTTAGTTTTAGTTTAATTAGTTTTAGATTGGATTTATTGTCATTGTAAATTGCTTTTATTGTAAATAATTACCTACTACATAAAATAAAATAAAGTTAAATAATTATTACTACCAATTAATTAATTATTGTTACTAGTGGCAACCCTAGTAAAAAAAACTAATAATAAAGACCAAGTGCGGGTAGTTCGAGGAACCCGTGCAGCTAGGAGATGTTGATACCCGCCTCTCCAGTCCCTTCGAGACCATGGACGCAACATCGCGTCCGAAACGTCGAGGTATTTAAATTCAAACTTAAATATATGTTTTTTACGCGATTAAGTCCCGAGTATCATGATAATGTGTGAGGATCGCGAAAGTTTAAATCAATACAAGATATTCAATTTCATAAAATAAGATGTTTCTTGCGATAGTTAGTTAGTTAGAATTGAAAAATCGGCAATGCGCAAACTTAAGTAAAGTAAACATTTAAGCACTGTAGGTAAGTATAAAAATAACTCACTGTTGTCAAAATTTCCGCTTTCTTCATTATTATGGGGTTGATCTTCGCAACTATTCCGAAGGTTATGTTTTTCATGTCAACGACATATCTTTCTGCTACGGTAAAATCGTCATATGCCCTATATTCTCCAAGCTAAACAAAGGTAGGTAGGTATTAAAAACAATTAATAGGTGTATTGCAGTTGCGAAAATTCACTTGGGAAACTTGTGAATTTTAATATCCTTCCAGTTTTTGCATTTTGTTGAAATTTGGTAGCTAACGCCACTGACATTTTTTTCAAAACTATATAGGTACCTTCATAATGGTGTAGGTTAATGAATCATTTATATTTTACTATATTATAAACCAGCAAGGTATATAGTTTGCAGTTTAAGTACAAGTTATGCTATAAACTAAAATGTTAATATCTAAAACTAACTTAAAAATTATAGATCTAAAAATAAACCACTTCCAGTGGGCAACGTTCCCAAAATGCTGGCGGCATTGCCACGTTGAATGGCAATGCTAAGCCTTTGAGCCAAATACAGGCCAGCATTTTGGGTACGTGTTTCGCTGACCAGGTGCCCAGAAAGATCTTTAAAGATCTTTCGTAGGCCCAGTAATCTGGCGGTTCGTTGTATGAAGACCCCCGCATAAAATCCTCAGTCGATGAAACTTTGCAGGGATGTAATATAACATGAGATAAAATTATAATAAAAATATCCAAAAAAAAAAAAAACATGCCGAAGATAGGTATTTATACCTAAAAGTACAAATAGCTTGATATATTGGACTGAGTAATTCCTCAGTTCAAAATTATTTTATTAAATGAATCATTTTCATTGTTAGGTGTAAATTTATAAAAATCCAAAAATTGGACCAAAAAAAACTGTTACTTTTTAAAGATAATAACTTTTTTGTCCGTAATTTCGGTGGCAAAATTTCTCAGTCAAATTTTTCTTGTTTTAGATCTTTAGAATGACGTTTGGCGTAACCGGTAAGAAAATCCAAAAAAAAAGTGCTTACCAAAATCAAGCTATCTCACTTCAATTTAAAAATACCAAAAACTCAGCATGGAAAATTTCTCAGTCCGATGTTTTTCTTTAATAATACCAAATGGTCTCATTACCGCTTAAAACCAAAATATCCAAAATAATAATCATTCTCCGTTGAACACAATTTAAGTACTCCTACAAATTTATTCGTTTTTAATGCGCTTGATATTTTTTTGGATATTTTTGTAGTTGAAAGAAAATAAATTAACATAGTTGTATCAGTAAATAAAACGGACGGAGCAATTTTCTACAGCGACTGAAAAGGTAATTTTTGAAAAAAAAAATGGTTTAATGATAAATATTTGGGTTTTTATGTCGTAAGTATAAAACGGAAAAAAATTCGCATTGCACTGAAAAAAACTGACTGAGCAAAAACATACTTTTGAAGAAAAAAGTGGTTTTGGTAAGGAGATTTTTTTGGATATTTCACATACAGTTTTCGTATTTGTAGTGAATGTTTGTAGTGAAGAAAATTTTAACTGACCATTTTTCCGAACAAAGGTATCAACGAAATAGGAATTTTGGCCAAAATACCTAACTTGTGGTATTTTTTTTTATTTTTTATTATATACCTTTAAACCATGATACTCTATCATACTATAAAGTTTTCTTTTCCTGAGGATTTACAGTTGGGGTCCCTTGCTTCGTTTCCTGGCCTATCGGGCTCCCGGTCCCCACGGTCCCAATGCAGTTTTGGCAAAAAAGTTGGGTATTTTTTTAAGTAGTATTTTTAGGTAAGCATTTTAATAAATACGTTTATACTTACATAAAAAGCGTATCTTAAGTATCGAAAAATGGTGAAATCTTCCGTATTTTCCTTAAAACTACAAATGAGTACCCTTGAACAGTCGACAGGGTGTAATTTGGGAAGACCAACATAATTTCTGCAAAAATAACATGTTAAGTATGTAAGGGAGTAAACACTTTCATTGCTCATCTCTACCGAACCACTAGGCTATTATGGCTACTATAAAAAGTGTTCTACTTACGTACAACCAAGGATGTGCTTGAATTCTTCAGGGTCCCGGTTTAAGGTCAGATCGCTTATCAAGCCCCTTGCAGTTAGGATGTGGTCAATACGCTTCTTGTACATCTCTACTGAATCACTAGACTATCATGGCTACACCGTAAAAAGTGTTCAACTTACATACTACTAAGGATGGGCTTGAATTCTTCAAACTCCCGGTTCAAGGTCAGATCGCCCATCAAGCCCCTTGCAGTTAGGATGTAGTCAATACGCTTCTTGCATAGCTCTACCGAACCTTTGCATATTAGCACCGTTCTCTCCACCAACGTCGTCTTAGCTGAAATTGATAAGAAAGTAAATTTTAAACCTGTTTACTTACTTACATACTTACTTACTGTTTGCGAAAGAAAATGTAAGAAATGAAAATGAAGTTAAATTTGAAATGAAAATATTTATTATTAACAAATACTAGAGAAAAATACATTTAGCAGTGTCCGGCGGACCCCAAACTAGGCTGAGCCTATATCTTGGGACCCTGCGAGTCGGTTTACATTCTGAGAGATTTCCTAAAATTTTATATTATCAGATACGTAACTAAAAAGAAACAAGAAAAATAAAAAAATAAAAAAAAGATGTACAATGGTTATAAGCTTAACATTCTTTAGAAGAAGGCATGCATGTGTGTGTGTGTGTGTGTGTGTATGTGTGTGTGTTAAGGGAGATTATGCGATGCAATCTTACGAGCATATGTTTAGTAAATTCTCCGTTTCAGCGTATGTTAGCGATGTAAGCCACTCCGTAACGATTTTTTTTACAATAGTAGTCCTACAGTTTATTATATTCACAAATCTGCAAACTTTGTTGTATATAAAAGGATGGGCAAATAATGGCAACCTCCTTGCGAAAACAGATCTGGCCCTAGGCACGGGAAGCCTATAGATTCGTCTATACAAGAGCTGTTCATGTCGCACGGAGTCAGCAAGAGACGCCGTAGTCGCCCTGTGAGTGCGCACAACTGTTCTCAAGACAAACAACTGCCTGACTCTAAGTAAACCAGTTTCCCTATACAGAGCATCCGTAGGGAAACGGTAAGGTTTTCGGAGCATAACTTTAAGGACAGCACGTTGCGCTCGTTCGAGGACTATCAAGAACGTCTTACACGCACTACCCCACACCGAGACGCAATATTGTGTGACCAACTGGCACAATGCTTAGTAGACCGTGAAGAGCTAGTTCGACGGAGCGCAATCACGCAACCGCTTCACCACATAAATCAATTTTCTAACTCTCTTTGTAAGAGTACTAATATGCTCTTTAAAGGGAAGAAGTTCGTCAACCAGAAGTTCTAAGTACTTGACAGAAGCACGTCTGAGAACCGCACTACAGGAACAGGAATCATGTGAATTTCCACATTTGTGAAGTACCAGAGACACTGATGCAGGAGGCGCAGAAACTACAGTTTTAGAGATGGGTATATAGAATGTCTTTTCAATATTAAGTGTTAGCAAATTTACATCCAGGGTTGCGGCCTGGCTGGATGTAAATTTGCTAACACTTAATATTGAAAAGACATTCTATATACCCATCTCTAAAACTGTAGTTTTTGCGCCTCCTGCATCCTGCAAATAAAAAAGGTCATGCATATTGTTTTATGTCATATTGAAAAACAGCGTCGTTGCACCCTGTGCTCCGACACATGCTGAGTCGGACTCCATTTTTTTGAGACAACCTATCAACGCTGTATCTGTTTTTTTTTTTGTTTTGGATGTATTATAAGATACTATACTTCGGTACAAAGTTGTTGCTGTTGAAAAAAATAAATCATTCTTTCTTTTTTTCTTTCTTTATTGGCCAAATAAATGGATGCCGTTCTTATTAATAATAAACTTTATGGTAACGGTAATTAATTACAGTGAATTATCTATGTACTTGTAACTATGCGTCCGGTTAAGGTTCTCGTAACATTGAAAAAAAAAACGGTACGTCAACGTCAACACGATTTCAAATAAAGCTCCCAAATATTTTAATAATTAAATACTAATAATAATGTTTGTTTCATGTGCATCCCGGCCACCTCGACCTCTTTCCACGCCGGCCTGAGTCCCCGCGACTCCCGCACGCGCCGCTCTTGGCGGAGCCCCGTCAGTGCAGTTTTGTCGCGGCTGTCAGACTATTTTTCTATTTAGTTTTCCGTTGTGTTGTGTTTTTATGCCCTTAGATCATATGCAGAATGCAACGCAACCCGTAGATGGTACGTCACATGTATGCCCAATATGCAGTAGAACATTTAGTAGTAGTAGAGGTTTGAATATTCACAAATCCAAATTGCACAAATGTTTAAGTCAGAATGCCCCCCCCTTGTACATAAATCCTGTCTCCCCAAATACAAACCGTACTCCTACTAATCCACCCACTATTCCCTTCCATCTGCATTTGAGCCACTTAAAAAACAATGTTAAGGTGGTAAAAAGAATTCCCCGTGGCGCCCGGATCTCCGTCGCTACTCATTTGGCTCAACTTATAACGAAATGTTTGGACAATAATAGCTATGCGGACTGGCAGAATTTGTTACTTTTCCCATTTAATACACTTCACGTTAAAGACGATAAATCGTCTAAGATTTCTCTTACCCAAAAAATAAAAAACAATTGTTCCAATTATTCACCGCCTTGCCTTACAGTTTTTAGTACAGGCAAAAATAGCAATCAAAATTATTTTAAAAACAAAGTGGAATCTAAAGTTAGCGACGGAGACCTGAAGGGGGCCGCGCGGTTACTTTTTTCCAGTGACGTACTATCTCCAGATAATAGCGACACACTCTCGGCCTTACAAACTAAACACCCTCGAGCTCCTACAAACGCATACTTTTTGGACCCGCCTACGTCGCCCGATGTTTGTTTAAACATTCACGAGAAAGACACAGTGAATGCAATCTATTCATTTAAAACCGGTTCTGCAGCAGGTCTTGACGGACTTGCTCCCCAACACCTAAAAGACCTTACCTCTCACTGTGTGGGCGACGCAGGCAAACATTTAATCCTCGCTTTAACAAAATTAATAAACCTCATGCTGTCTGGCAATGTTAATCCCGAAATAGTTCCCGTTCTTTATGGAGCCAACCTAATTGCGCTCACTAAAAAAGACGGAGGTGTCAGACCCATTGCGGTCGGCTCTACATTTCGGCGATTAACTTCTAAAATTTCAGTTCGTCACATAGTTTCAAAATTGCAACCTCAGTTTGAACCAATTCAATTAGGTTTCGGTACTAAAGGTGGGTGCGAAGCGGCAGTCCATGCCCTGCGCACCTACCTTAATAACGATCAGTGTGAGGTTTTACTCAAAATTGACGTCAAAAATGCATTTAATTCGGTAAACAGGGACACCTTGCTCACAGAAATTAGGAATAATATTCCGGAAATTTATAATTACCTACTTAACTGTTATCATGAACCTTCTAAATTAATGTACAAAAGCAACGAATTATCTTCTGAAGTCGGCTGTCAGCAGGGTGATCCCCTCGGACCAGCCATTTTCAGTTTAGCCATTAACCCCATCATTCAAAATTTAAAGTCCAAATTTAACGTATGGTATCTTGATGATGGTTCCCTAGGAGGTGATGCAGTTACGGTACTTTCAGATCTCTCAGAAATTATAAATAAATTTAAGGCCATTGGTTTAGATCTAAACTTTAATAAATGCGAACTGTTCATAAACAACGCGATCCGATCCGATCTCTTCCAACATTTTAATTTACTTTGTCCAAATATCAAAATTGTCGATAAGCAAAACTTAAGCCTCCTAGGGTCACCAATCTTCGACGATGCCATTCCAGATTTAATCGCAAAAACTGTTTCAAAATTTCAAAATTCTGCAGACCGGCTGCTGGAAATCAGTGCTCACACTGCTATCACTATTCTAAAATTTTGCCTTTTTGTGCCAAAATTTACTTATTTGCTTCGTTGTTGTCCCTTTTGGAAACATCAAAATTCTCTGACCTTAATTGATTCCCTTATGAAAACTTCTTTGGAATCTATACTTAACTTACAATTCAATGGGCAATCTTGGACCCAGGCTTCCCTTCCTATCAGATATGGTGGGCTAGGTATCCGCAAAATTTCTAGTGTTGCTTTACCAGCGTTCCTATCATCTGTCCACAGCACGTCCACCCTCGTAGGTAAAATCCTAAAGGATTGTCCTTCAAACTACGAGACGACGGGTTTGTTCGATGCTAGGAATGCTTGGCTAATGGCTTGTCCGGGTGAAAATCCTCCCGCTTATCCAAATTTCCAACGGAGCTGGGATGACACACTATCCAAATTAACTTATTCTAATATTCTCAGTTCCAGTTCAGGCTCAGACCGCGCAAGGCTTTTGGCTGTGGCAAGAAAGGAATCCGGTGACTGGCTTCATGCTTATCCTTCCGTTAACACCGGAACCTTTCTTGAGCCTGAAACACTGAGAATTGCAGTCGGGCTAAGACTGGGTGTTGCGCTGTGTTCACCACACCGTTGCCTCTGTGGCACCAATGTGGACGAAACGGGACACCATGGTCTTTCCTGTCAAAAGAGCGCCGGCCGTTTCTCCCGTCATGCCTCGCTCAATGACATAATCCGCCGGGCTCTTGCCTCTGCGAACGTGCCGGCCATTTTGGAGCCAAGCGGCATTGCCCGCGACGATGGCAAAAGGCCGGACGGTATGTCTCTGATTCCCTGGAGAATGGGTAGGGTTCTGGTTTGGGATGCGACCTGTGTCGATACAGTAGCACCCTCACATCTCCAGGGAACCACACAAAAAGCTGGTGCGGCGGCAGAAACGGCTGAAAATAGAAAAAATTCTAAGTATCAATCTCTCGGTCCGAATTATAATTTTGTTCCTGTCGGGTTTGAAACTTTGGGTCCATGGGGTCCCAGCGCTTACAAGCTTATTTCTGAGTTACAAAAGCGCTTAGTTGATGCAACTTGTGACCAAAGGGCTGGCAGTTTTCTCTCTCAAAGAATCAGCATCGCTATTCAGCGAGGCAACGCTGCCAGCCTTTTGGGCACTATGCCACGGGGGCCTTATTTAGATTTAATTTAGTTTTAAGTTGTAGTTTATTTAGTTTAAGCTTAGATTTAATGTCATTGTAAATTGCTTTTATTACATTGAATTAGATTCAATGTAGAATATTATCCAGTTGACCTAGAATGGCACACTTTGACCAGTCCCTTGCAAACTTGCCTTCCGGTAACTTCAGCCGCGTCATATCTCACAGCACGCGGAATCTATTCACAGACAAATCATACTATAAATTAACTAGCGTCTGCTAAAATGATCCCGTGACACTTGCAATGACAGCTCATCACCATCATCATGTCAGCCGAAAGACGTCTACTGCTGGTCACATAGGCCTCCCCCAAGGCTCTCGACTCAGACCGGCCTTGTGCTTTCCGCATCCACCGCGATCCCGCAATCCTCACCAGGTCGTCACTCCATCTTATTGGACAGCTCTTCCAACTTTATTCACATCTCTTATTTACACTCATAATTATGATAAGTCCTATGGATATAGTCCTATGGTGGATGCGGAAAGCACAAGACCGGTCTGAGTCGAGAGCCTTGGGGGAGGCCTATGTGACCAGCAGTAGACGTCTTTCGGCTGACACGATGATGGTGATGATTTGATGATGAATGATTTTTTCAACAACAACAACTTTGTACCGAAGTATAGTATCTTATAATACATCCAAAACAAACAAAAAAAAAAAACAGATACAGCGTTGATAGGTTGTCTCAAAAAAATGGAGTCCGACTCAGCATGTGTCGGAGCACATGGTGTAACGACGCTGTTTTTCAGTGGATCCATTAAACTACACAACACATATAACTTTTGCCAATTTCCCAAACACATTTCCCGAAATGCATTTTTTTTTCAGGAACTGCAAATATTTCAGGTTTTATTTCAGGGCCATCTCGTAGAACTCTTACATTATATTTGGTTTGATTTACAAAAATCCTAAAAATTTACAGTTACGGAAAAAAGGCATTTTGGGAAATTAATCAGTTTGGCAAAACTTTTTGGCATTATTTAGTAAACCTAGTAAGAAGTACTGATTAACCATTGATATACAACAATAGATAGATCCGCCACCGCTTCACCGCGCGCGCACAAGCGATTATAGTTGATTAGGTGACTTAATATCCTTTGATGTTGTCACAATACGCAAGCTATTGGACATTAAAAGTTCCGCCATAATCCGCTAGATGGCGCTTTTCCGCACTTAGGCGAATAATATTAATTTAAATCTAATTAAAAATTGCATCGGTTGTAAATTAATTAATTAACAACCGCTACTTGCACTTAGCCAACATAAAACACATAAAAAACTACATTACACACTACACAGTAATAATACATTGGTATTCAAAATGAGAAGCACTGACACGCCCATGGGCGTCGCCCAATTCAAAATCTTTTGGTTATCCGTATCCGGTTCCACTCAACCATAAAACCGCCTGTACGGCCGGGACACCGTACATTTCTCTACACCTCCTGAGTGGAACCAGCCAGCCCAGAACTTGATAAGAATACTGATCGTTTCTGTACTTTATCATTGTGTTACACTACTTGTGCCTTTTATTGTAACTTATTTTAATTCTATAGGGTTTCCACTCTGTTACTCTGTCCGAAGCATTACTGTACCTTAATAGCGCTCCGGACAGTTAATTATAATTTAATCCTTCCCTATTTCACTGCTCTACGGTTATAGACGTAGCGCTTATTTTAAAACCTAACGGCTTCCTAGAACGGTTGGAATTTAAAGTTCCAACGGTCACTTTGTGTAAATCTGTTATCCACTCTCACTAGAAACTTGTAAAAGCTTACTCTCTGGCTCTAGCTAAATTGTAAATCCGTATGACCCTCCGTATTGCCATGCACTGCTAATCTGGTTCCCACTCCCTCGGGAATGGTCGGACTGGAGAGCGGAATATAGCAGTGCGAGCATACCATGGACGTTTGGCTCACACCAGGCTATTTAAAGAGCAACTACGCTACCCGTGGGAAATCTCTACACCCACTACTGGTTCCTAACAGACCCCTGCCGACCTCTCGCAGCCTACTCAGAGGCTAGCCGTTGGCACGCTACGGTCCCCTTCACACCATCTCTACACCACGACATCACACGAGCCCCCTGGTCACTCCTGGTTGCTCTACGACGCCTGCACCCTATTTTCGCCGTCGTCGGAGGATCCAGACACCCGAGGGAAGTGTAGGCCACATTAGCGTGTAATCGAACCCAGTAACTTCAAAAGTGTCTTCGAACTCAATCCCCTGAGATTCTCTATTTTACTTGTCAAATTAGCCTATCGGTTTTGTATAAATAAATGTATTAAACTTGCAATTTGTTTCCTTCACAAAAACCCTAGGTAGGCCTAGGTGACAATGTTTGAGTCTAATGACAGCTGTAGCAGGTGCGTGACTTATATTTAATGTTTTAGATATCGATTTGATTAACGTATTTTAACTCCCCGACTGCAGCGGAAGTCAAACGGAGGGTTTTGCTTTTAAACTTAACCCCCCACGCTAATAGAGGGAGTGAAGGGAAGTTTGATGTGTGTCTATCTGTCTGTGGCGTCGTATCTCCCAAATGGATAGACCGTTTAGAATGACATGTTTTATACAGAAATCAACTTTCATCGCAGTAATTCTTACCTAAGTTTATTCACTAGCGATTCTGCCGTTTTATTGATACTAGAGAGCACCCGCGGCTCCGCCCGCGTGGAATATTATATTATACAGGTACGGTATATTATTTACGTAAGGAATCTCAATAGCAATAGGAATGTGTCCTCTGGGTAAAAAAAGTAATATTTCTAATTAGTCCGTCAGACTATTAGTCCGACACGTATTTTTTGTTTTATTTTATCAATAAAAATTTACATAGATAAAATTTTAAATTTCCGTAGACTGCAATGCAGGATAATGAATGGCTTTCTTTATCCCTGAACGGCAACACTGGCATAAATAATAGATCACTCGCCTTTGGCTCGAAATTCGAATTCGCGATTTTATTTTGCTTAATATACAAAACTTACACACCCAATATCACATTTTCTCAAGTTTTTCGCGATTCCCGAGATCAAAGAATCGAATTGCTTCAAAAATCCGGAGAAATAATGCGTTGTTTGGGAGAAACGTGTCAAAATGGTGTTGTAGAGCGCCATCTCGCTCTGTCTCGTTTCTTTTATCCCGTTCTGGTTTTTCGACTTTATAATATTAGATTGGAGTTTGAAACCAAAATCTGAATGAATACTTACATATTTTTCAACTTTACCTACTACGATATTGTTCGTGATACAATACCTAAGGTAATTTTGTTAGTTAAATTTGACCCACTTCCTGTAGTCGGATTGACTTGAAACTTGGCATGGATATGTGGGTTGGATGACGGTGCAAGTTTAGTCGACAAAAGTACAGTCGGCAAATATATATTTTTTATAAAAAAACGCATTAATTAAAAATTATCTTACCCAAATATGGCACGGCAGCCTGCAGATGCTCTTCCTTGGACGCCCAGTCTCGGACGATTTGTGCTGCCTCCTTCAGTCGTTCCACATCCACCCCGGCAGCTTCGCGGATTGCCACTAATTGATTTTCCGTCACCAGTAGTAACGGATTGTCGAATTTCATGTCAGCCATCTTCGAATACTGCAAATGTATAAATAGCCATTGTTAAAGAAGTTATAGATACAGTTTTGGTACAAAGAGAACATTAGGATTTAATTTAATTAGTCTTTGGGACTAATCTTTGTAACTTTATTTTAATTTTATTTACTACTTTTACTTTCTTAATAGATACATTAGTTCAAGGTTTTTATTTATTGTAATTTACTTGTTTCTTTTAAATAGTCAAATTATTTAATTAAATTCAAATTTTCTTTTAAAAAACATTTTTTAGCGCACTATATAGCTCTACAGAAGACTATGCCATAGCGGGTACGCTTGATTGCCTTGTAGTTCTGGGATTATGCATAATTGTTTTTTGTTTTATCATTGATGTTTCTTTTGCATTGCATTAATGTGTGCTTGTTGTTCTGATGATCCTATTTTATTTATTTCCCGTATAGCAGATAATTTTATATTAGATTAAGTTCAGTTTTAGTAGCCCTTAAAGCCAAGGTTCTGGCAGAACATCAGCGTTGCGAAGTAATTCGGAACATTGTGCTGAGCCAGCTTCCCTTTTTGTGTCCATTTTGCTCCATCCTTATATTCTTTTGTGTTGTACTGTATAATGTGACCAAATAAACATATTTTATTTATTTCTTTGTTTCTTTCTTTCAAAATTATTAAATTTTCATTTAATTTGATTTAATCCTAAAAGTTTGACGTCATTGGCATAGTTAACGCGTAAGTACCTATAAGGCATCTGTCTCACCGCCAGCGATGGCCGTGAAACAGGTAGAGCTGGTGTACTCAGTAGGTATTTATCGTACGTGTTTTGAGAGAGAAATTTTACCACATCCTAGTCACCTACTTGCGATAGTAATTTGTCTGTTTTTTACTGGTATCTTGCAAAGTAACGTTATTTTGGTAACGATACCATAAATACCGATACCTTGGTAACGATAAACTACATCAACACAAAGCGATGTTGCCAGCTTGCTCTACCCTTCTAGCAATAATACCAATCTCCATAAAAAACTTCCTGTACGAAAGAGACAGAAAGAACGTAATGATAAGAGTAACTGGTTAAACATTCTGTTTTACCAATCTCGCCTCCTTTCACTAAACACCGTTACCTCAAAACTTTACCGGTACTTATATTTTTTGTAATGATGTATTTTTTACCGGTATTTCAGGCACTGTGTCGTAGTTGATGGATCAGTATAAGTATGGACTCGGCTTAAGAGCGGAACAGACATATGCAAACACCTGCTCTAACGATTTCGCAATATCTGTCTGACTGGACACATAATCCTTGTTTATTTATAAAAAAGAGAGGATGAAATGAAATTTTTATAAAATGTTGCATAGTACGTGTTTGACGTTGTAGTTTACAATAAGTATGACCTTCGTGTGATCTCTGAACATGTTTGCAATAACGTAAGCAGTTAAAACATCCATTATTTGCTTGTTAAAGTTGACAGTGTAGTCAATTGTTACCTACGTAGGTACTTACCTACTAAAATATTTATTTACTGGACAAAAGTCTTAGTCAATAGAATCGATAGTACGCAAAGATTTACATATATTATATTACTATTTAGATGCATGCTTATTTAGCGTTCTTAGGCAGCATTGGAGCGCATTATTATCACTATTACTGTGATCCTAGTACAACAATAATAATTATCATGATATTTCAAAGCCTTCGGATATATAAAATATTATGTTACCACGATACTGCGATACACATCAATAATTTTGTGATACGAATCACGTAATAATATTGATACTGTAATCCGCCTCAATGAGGAATACAAACTTTATCTACAGACATATCGTAAGTCCTCGATTATGCGTTCAGAAGCCGTAGGTAATGACCATCATTGCGACAGTCAATTTACGTCTTCAAAAAGCAATACAACATAAAAATAGGCCTCAATTAAATAAAAATCGATACGAAACGTCAGCTCGATATGTCTATGCATTAAAAAAAAAACGGCCAAGTGCGAGTCGGACTCGCGCACGAGGGTTCCGTAGAAAGATTTTAACGCTTTTCCCCAGTGTTTTAAAAAGTCCAGTGTTAGCAGAGCCCTGCTCCTAAGCAAAATGTACGCAGTGTGGGGTCAACTTATATTGGTCTTGAAATCTACAGACAGACATAAAAATTTAAGATTTTGAGACTTTTCGGAGTGGTTGTGCTATAAGAGCTACCTTCATACCAAATTTCAAGTTTCTAGGACAGCTGGAAGTACCCTTATCGTTATCGATTTCGGCAATTTGTATGGAAATATATTTTTTAATGACTGTATCTTTTGATTGCGTTGACTTAGAAGGTTGATTTTTTCACGGCTTCAAGGTACCGCAGGCTTGAGTATTTGATATTAATTTCAGCATGCTACCTCCACGCGTTTCAGAGAAAAAGGGTCTTGACAGACAGACAGACAGACAGACAGACAGACAGACGGACAACAAAGTGATCCTATAAGGGTTCCGTTTTTTTCCTTTTGAGGTATGGAACCCTAAAAACAGCCAAATTCGAGACAGGCCTTAAAACAATCACACACAAGGACCGTCACTATGTAGCAGTTGCATAAACTACTATTCTAGCGGCTTGGAGCCTAGATATGCTGCAGTATATATGTAGAATAGTTACGAGTAAATAGTACAAAGTACTTACTTATTATGCGCACCCCGTAATTTTTACGCGCATACGACGCAGTGTAGAGCTACAATCTACGCCTTTCTAGAATGATTTTATTTTATAAATGTAGCTCTATGCCAATAAATAATAAATTCATCGCTTTGCTTAGTCTGCGCGTAAAAAATACATTCGAGTAAATTAACTCCTGAGGGTCGAGCACGACTTTACGAATGCTGCGTAAAAATGTAGCTGTCTAGTAAGAAAATTGCAGGAAAAATTTAATTCGTAGTGAATCTTAAATCCTAATTTGCTAGCACATGCCCTTGCGGAAGAATTAAAATAGAATAGTCAACGTCAACAGTGCCCTGTTACTGTGTGATTCTGCGGCCATGTGTAAAACATTACGTCTAACAAGTCTGTTAAAAAACATTTTTAATACGAGCTTCTTGCCGACTGTACTTGGGTTGTTATTTAACTTGATGCACCAAATTTCAAGTCGATGCCGGGGGTCCAAAACTTCATTAGCTACCACATGCTATACCTACCTATTGTCATCGGACTTAATGAATGCAATAAATAATCCCAATCCGTTGAGAATAGCTGCTTCAAAATTCAGTTGCAAGAATTGAATAGTAAACCTACATAAACATAACTTACTTACAAAGACTGCAAGTCGTTTAACTTGCAATCTTTGTAAAAAAGCTAGTACAAATTGTGCAGTTCATGTCAAACAAATGCGCCTTGAGTGAAACGAGACGCACAGTAAGCCGAGCACGAAGTTTTCGAATCCTGCGTAACGTAATGTTATCGTATCGAAATCGAGAAACCTCATACTAAATTTCAGTTCCAAATAGGCTCACGGGCGGGCGCTGTTCCAAACATCATACAAATTTCTCGATAAAGTTTACTACTGAATTACGTTACGCAGGTTTCGAATATTCATACTCGGGCCTCTGTAACTTAAGGAAATGTGGAAGCTGGACTGACCAGAACAACGTCAGAAAGAGGCGCATTTAAAATTGAAGCGTACCGAGCGTACCGAATTGCGAATCTTAAGTGGCAGTTGCTCGCAGGATTGATGGCCAATGGGGCCAGAAGGTTCTCGAATGGCGTCAGCGGACCGGGAGACGAGCTGTAGATAGGCCTCCAACAAGATAAAGCGACGACCTGGTGAGTATCGCGGGATTGTGGTGGACGCGGAAAGCACAAGACCGGTCTGAGTGGAGAGCCGCGGGGGAGGCCTATGTCCAACAGTGGACGTCTTTCGGCTGACATGATGATGATGACGATGATGAGCGTACCTACAGATAATGTGCTGATATCGCACCGTCAAGTAAGGCAAATCAACTCAATAAAACAGGTATTATTTCAACATTAAAATACCGCGAGCAACCATGTCTTTAAATTACAGTTACTTTATCTATGCCAAGTTCAAACTAAACTGGATCCTTACGAAAGCAGCGACCTTAAGTTAAAAGTAGTTAAGGTTACAAGGTCTTACGGATAGACATTAACAATGTTATAACCTAATAAACTTGGAAAAGTAAAAAAAAACCCCAACATTGTCATTTCAAAATTCAATATTTCAAGAACGGGTTTTAATGAAACTTAGATAAGAACCATTTCGATTAAACAGCTTTTGATTAAAAAACACCGCATCGAAATCAGTCCATCCCTTTGGTAATACGGACAGATATACAAACACACGGGTCAAACACATAACAACCCTCTTTTTCGTCAGGGGCATAAGAATAAATAATAACATAGTAGAACGGAATCTCTTTTGACAGAGTCCAAAACGCCGCCATTTATATACCTACTTCCCCCTTCACGTCGTTACACCCCTCTGTCATCCAGGCGTGTTGCTAGGGTTGCTTGCTGTTAAATATTAGGTACTTACGTCTAAAGATAATATCACTGAGACATAAGTTTTTTTTTTGCTTTGAATTCATTATTTTATTCCAGTTTTGTTTATAAGAAGTAAATAAGAAGTGCCATACCAAATGAAGCCATTTAAGGTGATTTAAGTAAGTATTACTTACCTACAAATATAAAATAAAATACGTACAAGCTTACGTAAAACTATTACAACCAAATTATAAACAACCAAACGCGCGTGCGGCGACTCCGGCCGTGACAGCCTGACTGAGTAGTCTGTTTAACGAATACTCTAATATCGTTACCTTGAGCCCGTCCGGAGCGGGAGTTTCCGTATTACTATGTTATTATTTATTCTTATATCAGTGGTTAAAAATCGATGACATGGTTTCTTAAAATGCCCCATAGTTTCAGAGTTCACTATACTGGCCCATCTAAGAAACGGTCCTGTGTTGATGCCTATTTGACTGTTGAGTTAGAAAGTTAGGGAAATACTTTGAGATCCTGCTCTATATTGCGACGACCGAATAGCCTAGTGGTTAGAGACCCTGACTATGAAGCTTGAGGTCCCGGGTTTGAATCCCGGTCGGGGCAGATGTTTGTATGTTGAATACGAATGTTTCTTCTCTGGTCTTGGATATTCAATAATGTATTTAAGTGTGTATTTATCTATATAACTATGTTTATCCGTAGTCTAGAATCCATAGTAAAGGCTTCGCCTAGTTTGAGACTAGGTCAGTTGGTGTCAATTTGTCCCATGATATTTATTATTTATTATATTTAAACGTTGTATGTTCGCAGCAATCTACTCTACGAAACATGACACACATAGTGGTAAGGATATCCGCATTAATTTCCGGAATTAAAATAATCGTCAAGGAAAATCCATGAAAGGACAATTAAAGGTACGTAGTACTTGGCAAGTTACACGGGTTTCCTATACGTCAGTAATTGCTCTGCGACTGCGCATTGAACATAAATACTACACTATTAAGTTAGCATTTGTTTATTTGACAAACGCTAGGGAGCCTGGCTATGATGCTTGAGGTCCTGGCTTTGATCCCCAATCGGGTCAAATAATACAATGAACACGAGTGTTTGTCCTTGAGTTTTGGATGTTAAATATAAATAATAAATAAATATATCAAGCAGAGCTCGTGTTATGGGTTACTAGGCAACGGATGAACATTCTTAACATTACATAAATACACATTTAACATCCAAGAGGCGAGAACAAACATTCGTATTCATCTTACAGACATCTGCTCCGACCGGGTATCGAACCCGGGACCTCAAGCTTCGGAGTCAGGTTCTCTAACCACTAGGCCATCCGGTTGTCAAAAGTACATAAGTACGTATTTATAAAATGTTTATCGGTTGTCTAGTAACAATCATAGTACTGGTTATGCCTAGTTTGGGACTACTAAGCAATTGTACAGAAAATAAAGAAACCTACATGTGTCTACCTAGATTTATCCCTTTAAGGGATCTCTACCAGTTAACCTTTGAGTGGTAAAGAGAAGTAGTTAATTAAGGGACCGACAAATTCGTATGTACGTTGGTAATCTCTGAAAGTACAAACCATTTTTTTTTTATTACTTGTGTTTCTATCCTGTTTTTTCTACAATAAAGTGTTTACTTACTTACTTATTTTACTATAAGAAATGTACAATATTATTAAGTAACGTAATGCTACTTTTTGTCATGTTAAAGTGCAAAGTTCCTTTAGGATGCAGAGGAACTACAGTAAACTATGTTGTTATTCCACGCAATTTATCTATAATAATTTAATAAAATAAAATCACTTTATTTCAGGCCAAATTCGATTCATAATTTTGTTAGTTATAATAATAATGCTTATACCTAATGTTAGTTCAATTGAATAATTATTGTTAAATTTAAATTTAATTTTAAAATTTAAATTTAAATGAATTAATCAAGTTATTAGAGCAAAAAGGACTACGTTGAAAACCTGATCACAGCGCAGGCTTTGTCATTATTTAATGCTAATGCGTTATAAGCAGAGTAATTAAGGCATTATAATACAATCAATTGTATAAAAACGTTAATTATAACGCAACCATTGTTCCATGTCCTATTTGCTAATTTAATCTGCATTACATTAGATATTATTATTTTTAATTGCACGTTCTTCTTATTTTCTTATAAGCTTTTCAAAGCAAATTACCTATAGTCAGTTTAGTAGTATGCATGGGACAAATTTGGAAGTCGAATTTCATCCACTTCCAATGGTCGGATTGGTGTATGCAGATTGGTTTGACGCTAGTAAAATTTGCAAAAAAGAATGTTTAAGCGGAAACAAGAATAAGTACGGTTCAAACTTAAATACATCTCTTACCATATTCCCGGTCTCTGTACGTCTCACTCCAAACGCACTTAAGTTTGCCACAAACTGTACCTAAACAATTTAATAGGAGCAGTTACAATAATTAATCCTTAAATTTCTATGTTAGGTATAATTATTCATTTTAAATTAAAAAAAACTCATAATACCTACCCCTTTTAAATTAAAAAAAAACGCATAATACCTGCCTTTTAAAATCCTCTCGATTTATTTTGAACACTTAACAGTACTTTGAAAAAGGACACTAGAAATTTATTCTAAAGAAAGAATACCTTCACTCTCGTCAAGTTGTGGTGGGTGACTGGCGACTTAGCCGAACGCCTCTGGACATAAGCTTCTGGTGATCGAGCGAACACGATTGCTATGTTTCCACAGTATGACATGGTAAGTATAATGTCCTCGTGATTGCACAGTCACCTTATAGCTGCGCATCCACTAGCTATCGCGAAGTAGCTGAGCGGTAAGCGAACAAATTCAACCAATTGGATCACTTCATTTTCCGAGCCTCGCAGCGCTCATACGCACCGCTTAGCTTAGCAAAGTTGTATTGGATGGCAGTCTTAGCCTTGAGAAGGCATTTTCAAAAAAAAAAGAACGTGCGCACCTCTTCTTGTTTTTGTCAATTGGAAAATGTCATATTTTTTCCACTCGAAAACATGAGTGATACGACAGATAAAAAAAAGTGTGCTTTGTGACTTTTTCATATACCTACCTATTTCCTATTCAGTACCATAACTACCATTATCAAAACTAACATTATACAAAACGGAATCAAAATAACTGTTATTTTTTTTTCAATTTCAATTTCAATTTTTGTATCGATATCGATGATTCTGAGTAGAAAAAAAACCTGACAAGTGCGAGTCGAACTCTCGCACGAGGGTTCCCTACAAAGATTTTAACGCTTTTTCCCAGTGTTTTAAGTTATCCATTGTTAGCAGAGCGCTGCTCCTAAGCAAAGTGTAGGTACGCAGTGTGGGGTCAACTTATATTGGTCTGTGCAATCTGCAGACAGAGATAAAAATTTAAGAATTCAAGAATTTTCTGACTGGACACGAACACAGACAGACAGACAGACAGACGGGCAACAAAGTGATCCTATAAGAGTTTTTTTATTATTATTATTACTATTTTTTACCAAATTTTGAGAAAAAGGAAATGGTACATACCTAATTATTTTGGAAAATGGCCTAGAACAAGATGGTATAATTATTTCGTCGTCACTCACCAATAGGTATAATGTGCCACACGTTTGACGTTGATGTTTGTACGAAATGCCCCACAAATATTTATGTGTTGTTTATTTAACTCCAAACTAAGTAGCAGCTTCTACGAGATAAAAATAAAATGCCTGTGGCATACGGACGGACATGACGAAACGACAAGGGTTCCGTTTTTGCCATATACGCTACGGAACCCTAAAAATGGTCAAATTACCTTTTTTTTTTTTTCTTGTTGTACTTGTAAATACAAGTACAATACTTGTAAGTACAAGTACAAGATAATTAGTTTGCGAAAAAAAAACTTTGGTTGAAGTTTCTTTTTTTTAATCTGTGACACAGACTGTGATTCTGAGACCAGGCACAGGCCTGGTCTCAGAATGCCCAACAGTGGGACAAAAAAAGGTTGGTGACGATGACGATGATTGACTTTAATATTTCGTTAAAATCATATTTCCTTGCACATTAGTCATTATACCAAATGAAGGTTGTGGTTTTCGTGGTTAAAACCCATACTGATATTTTTAAATGAATACTTATTTACCGACCGTTTTATTTAACCATACCAATACCTACCAATATTTTTAAACCTTATTTTCAAAATGTATAGCTATCTAATTATTATTATTATTATGCGTGTATATAATTTTGAACTATCTTTTTGTTTCATCATGTCCGTCAGTCTGTCTGTCTGTCCGCGGCATAGCTCAGAGACTATTGGTACTAGAAAGCTATAATAATTATTATTATTTACGTATTTTTTGTATTTACTATAATTTATTATTAGCTATATATTTTTTGGGACACGTAAAGTGGGGATGATTTTTTTATTTCTCGTCCACCCCATAGTGTGGGGTATCGTTGAATAGGTCTTTTAAAAATATTAGGGTGCTCGAAGATTATTTTTCGATGAAGTTATTTGTTTGCGAAATATTTGAAGTGCTCATTATTGTTGGACTCCTCTACCATAGAAACTGTTATATTTGCTAATGTGAAAAAAACCAGAGCAGTAGTGCATATAGTGAATCTAAAAGGAAACTATCAGAGATAAGCAGGCTTTACAGGTTCGGGAGTAATAGTTAATTATGTGTGTCTATGTCACTAACCGATATAAATTGACCCCACACTGCGTACAGTTTGCTTTGGAGTAGGGCTCTGCTAACACTGGTTTCGAATAGGTGTGATGAAAATACCTTTAAATTAAGTATCTACGCCAGGGCTTTTTTGTAATGGCTTAAGAACCCTGTCCTAGGCGTGTCCGACACACTCTTGGCCGATTTTGTTCTTCTTCAAGTGTCTCTCCAACTAGTGAAGGTCGGCTACCAACTTCTGGAATTCTTGTATGTCCTATTTGCTATTTATTAATTAAATCAAAGTCGTCAACGGTTTTAAATCTGTGGAGGCTCGAATTCGGTATTTTTTTACTTTCTGTTACATTTAGGGTTAACCAAGGTGATTTTTTTTTTTTAATAAAACATGGTTTTAAATAATACACAAATGTTAATTATATCAAAATTATTTTTACTCAAATTTTTGTTACAGTTTTCCAATGTCTTATTAGGCTTTTGAATTAAACAAGTAGCAGTAGAATTTTAAATTAGTTTCAGTACTACTAATTAGACGAGCAATAAGTTAATCGCTTTGTGGTTAAAATTCTACTCTAATCCGTATTTTTTTTTAATTTCTTTTTTTTCACGTTTTCTGCATTTCTTAATATAATCTCAATGCGCTCAGTACTTATTTATCAAGCTGTTATTAACTTTCAATTTACTTAGGTACCTATATATTTCGTAAACAAGTATGTCGTATTATGTAAGTAAGTAAGGATAAAAAAACAGGAGACAAACCGGTTTAAAAACAAAACGAATTCAAGTACAAATGCGGGCTTATCCCTATAAGGGATCTCTACCAGCCAACATTAGAGTGGTGGAGAGGAATAGCTTACTAGGGACCGACAATAAGTGTCTGTAGTGTGTGTGTATGTAATGTTCGGGTCAAATCTTGCAAGTTAAATTTGACCCATTTCCAGTAGCCGGATTGGTATGTAAGTTGGAAGACAATACAAATAGGCACAGACAACGAAAGTACAGTCAGCGAAAAAGCTTCTATTAAAAATGTCTTTTTACCAGTAAACTTATTAATATGAAATGGGATCCAAAGTTTCGGCTTCATGTATCAACTATAAAACATTCAAGTAAATACAGCAATAGCAATATTATATTATTGCATAAATATGATAGGTAGAATACTTCAACCAAGATGATTCTTAAACTTGTTAGATAATATTTCTGAAAGACCAGTATTTAAAATTTACAGCATTTTAAAATAACCAAGTTACACCACTGACGCCAAAAGAAAAACCAGTGCAAAATAAGCTCTCCATTACCAGTACCTTAGAATTATTGAGAGTTTCACTGTAATTGGTCATACGCATTTCTTTACATGTTAGCAGAAAAAATTACGATGTTACGAATACATAAGGCTTTATGACGTACCCAAGATCGTAAGACAAAACAATGTTAAATGATATTGTGTGAAGGTCAAAATCGAAACACAAAGCATTTTAAGCATGTGTAATATAATAATAATAACATCATTATAATAATAGAATAGTTACATCCCACTGCTGTGCGCAGGCATCCTCTCAGTGTGAGAAGACTCCAGTTTCCACGCAGACCTAGTGTGCAACTTCGTAGGAGTGTTCAGGTTTTCCTTCATCGAGGAACTCATGATAAAATACGAATATAATCTCACACATAAATTCCAAAAACTCAGAAGTGCAAGCCGGGGCGAGAACCCGCGACCTGCTGTTCGAGAAGCCATTAGGTCAAATTACGTAAAACATGATAGCCTGCACGTCTCTAGAAGAAATACTAGTATTTTTTCCTAAAAAAAATTCTTTAATCGAAAACTAAATCTATTTGAGACTGGATTTAGATTTAGATTTTTTAGATTTGGCGATTTATAATAAATTAAAACAACACACATCAATTGTACAAGACGGTGGACGGAAGAAGAAGTTTATTTTTTAATTCACAGATACAAACATAATTATACAGATAGGAAATGTCAAACTTAAAGGTGAGACTAATGTCTAATGCTAAGGACTTTAACTTTAACATTATAGTCTCAAACAAAATCCAATCGAAGTAATTCAGTTCAGCTGTTTTTGAAATATTGAACTTTAAAATGAATGAAGTAAAGACTCTACCCACTACTTAGTAAACTACAAACAACAAAGTGCGTCACTATACCCTAACTACATATATATACCAGAGGGTCGAGCACGACTTTACGAATGCTGCGTCACGTAAAATCGAATAGTAAACGTTGTCGAGTTTGTATGACGTCTGGAACAGCGCCCGCCCGTGAGCGTATTCGGAACTAAAATTTAGTATGAGGTTTCTCGATCTCGATTCAATAACCGTAACGTTACGCAGGATTCGACAAGTCGTGCTTTACCCATTGGAAGCATGGACAACTAAAGTATATTATAAAGTTGCAATGAGTAAAAGTCAACATTGACAAGGTTTTACATTTAGCGAGTTGGTAACGTATCGCGCGAGTTACTGCTAAAAACTAATATAAACATTAGAGTATTATGGGTACCTTTGCGCCGGGAACAACTCGCGGGGGCCTATTTGACTGAACTTAGGTTGTCTTAAGTTTTATTTATTTTTTATTGTAATTACTAGTATTTAGGTTTTGACATGAATATGAGAAATGTATGATGATTTTATTTAATGAATAAATGACAGATTTTTATATAAACAGTATCAACTATTACTACTTATTATTGGTACGGTACGTGAAGAACTCAGAAAACCAGAACCCGCGAGCGCGCCTAAATCTCAAGCAACTAAAACTAGATACAATTAAATAGGTAGTGTAGTTTCACGTAGTCCTTTTCTAATCCCTTCTCGTGTCGTTTTACATAAGGACTTATAAAAAGCAGATAAGGATTATATATTTTAAGTGTAAACAAGTAAAACATTGCTCGCAGAACTGACGGCCGATGGGGTCAGAAGGTTCTCGAATGGCATCCACGGACCGGGAGACGAGCTGTCGGTAGGCCTCCAACAAGATGGAGCGACGACCTAGTAAGGATTGCGGGACCGCGGTGGATGCGGAAAGCACGAGACCGGTCTGAGTGGTGAGCCTTGGGGGAGGCCTATGTCCAGCAGTGGACGTCTTTCGGCTGACACGATGAAACAAGTAAAAAAAAAACGGCCTGCGGTTATAACTGAATGCGGCTTCTTGTTTGTTCTGTATTCTGAGTTGAAGAATAACTTAAAACTGTCCTATGACTATGGACGATGTCAATAGGCCGGTTAGCCTAGTGGTTAGAGGCCCTGACTATGAAGCTTGAGGTCCCGGGTTCGATCTCCGGTCGGGGCAGATGTTTGTGTGATGAATACGAATGTTCGTTATCGGGTCTGGATGTTTAATGTGTATATAAGTATATATATCTATATAAGTATGTTTATCCGTCATTATTATTGTCTAGTCCACATAGTACAGGCTTAGTCTTGTTTGGGACTACGTCAATTGATGTCAATCGTGTCATTTATTTATTTATTTATTTATTTATTATCAAAACAATTTCACAGCATTACAGCAAAGCCAATGCGCTATAAAATTTAAATATAAGAAATACACAATACAAAACAAAAGTACATATAAAAATTAAAAAAAAACATTACAACTATTTAGGGAGTTTTAAATGTCAGTTTCGCTTCCCTAAAGCGACGGAACACCACACCCTCCGGCGAAAAGTCGGAGCGCAGGAACCTCTGCTGGTGCTTGGCAGGCACTTGGAGTCTAAAGGAGCTAAAATTGTTAGCCCTAGTAGACTCGAGCGGATGGATGAACACCCGGGAACCCTGTAACCGGTCCCGTGCTGCCTCGCGGATGTGCTCGAAGACCTTGTCCGATGTTGTCTTCTTATCCAAACGAGACAGATAGATGTCCACCAACGGTTCTGCAGCTTGGATACAAGACGCCGCTGCAGGAATGGTCCCGCGCTGATTGCGATTACGCTTAAGACGGCGTTTCCGGCTCACCACAGGAGTATAGCCATCTCCGTCCATAACCACTTTCGGCGCTGGTTGATCGGCGGCCACAGGTCGCTCTTGCGTCCCTCTTGCAGCAGCGGCAGAGTTAAAGGGGCGCGGGCGGCGCATGATGTCACGATATTTATTTATTATTTATTTATATTTTGTTCATATTTCGTATTTTCGTAGTTCAACAAGCTGTGTACCCCGGACATCAAAAACTGTCTTTCACACTAGTCGACAGCTAAATGTGAGCACGCGCATGAGCACCTAATTTACTTGACCTGACCTGTCAGCTCACAGGGCCAATCGATCATCGGTATTTACGGTAGTAACGAACTTCAGGTCATTATGGTCAAAGTTTACTCTCAAAATGCCAGATTTTCTGGTTTCCCGTGAACTTTACACAAAAGCACAAGTACAATTATTATTAATTTCATTTCTGGGGTCACCGTACCTTTAGTAAACCTGTCTTATTGGTAGATCATTTGTGGAACAATACAATACAATAACACCTATAAATGATATTATCCCGATATTGATTGATTAACTAGTCGCAGTCAATATCCCGTTCTCATTATGTCTAATCTAAACATATAAAACAGAAACGATAGACTGACTGATCTATCAACGCACAGCCTAAACCACTAAAGCTAGAGACCTTAAATTTGGTACACATTATTATATCTTGAGTATCCTAGAGGTGTACTAAGAAGGGATTTTTCTAAATTCCAACGGGATAGGAAACTAGCCCATTTTGAAATATTTCACGGGGGCAATGCCGCGGGGCATAAGCTATTACAGTATATATTACAAGAACCCTTTATTGAACACCACATAACGAACAAAACAGAAATAACCTAACCTACTTAAAATTAAAAACAGAAAAAAATGTACCCTACGTCACTCCCACAACTGCATGGGACGAATCTAATGACACCTCATTGTTGAAATCCGTCAAACGGTTCAGGCCACAGAGCGTGCCAAAGAATTAGACATCATACACACATAATTACATATTATACGTACGCTAGAAAAACATAAACCCTGCTTCGGCAGTCGGGTAAAAATAAGGTAAGTACAGTCACCAGCAATAATATATGATTATGGATAGCACTGCAAAAATATCTGACCATGGTAGAAAACAAAAATATATGACGACATTCGACGGCAATAAGATCTGATATGTTGCGACCGGCATAAATATCGTTCTTGGGTAACGGCATAAGTATCGGACACAGAGTCGCTTAAAAATATCTGATACTTGACGAAATCAAAAATATGTGATCAATCAGCAAACATGAACTTAATTCAGTAGTATCTAATTTGAATGCAGCGATCTGACGCTTCTCGAAAACAGTGCGTACTTGTCACTGTATATGTCTGTCTCATGTTTTGTTTTATCTAAATCCAACAAATTTAGTTCTTCGTTTCTAATATGACATACCCTGTTGACGTATTATTTTTTCCATATACTTTACCAAGAAGTTTAACCGCTAATAAAAAAAACTTCAAGCACAAAAATACTGTTCTTATTTTAAAAGCTAAGAAACGTGAGATAGATATACGTAGTGATAAGTATGCACTGACAGATCGCTGCATTCAAATTAGATTCGTAATACTAGTGAATTAAGTTCATGTTTGGTGATTGATCACGTATTTTTGATTTTGTAACATGTGAGATATTTAGGCGGTCCGTGTGATTTGATGTTTTTGCTTCCAAAGTGAATACATATTTATGCTGGTGACGAGTCACTTAATTTTGATTTTGTAAAGTATCAGATATTTTTAAGCGACTCAGTGTCCGATATTTATGCCCTAAACCAAGAACGATATATATGCCGGCCGCAACCCATTAGATCTTTATGCCGTCGAGTGTAGTCATATACTTTTGCCTTCTACCGTGATCAGATATTTTTGTAGCGCTGTCCATAATCATATATTATTGCTGGTGACTGTACCAAGAATTTACAAGGTAGCAATGTAGAACCATTTCTTGCTAAACTTGACATAAATACGTACGCGATCCGGTTATTTTACTATTACAATAACCCTACTAAAACTGATTGACTTTATTAATAACCTGTGAATGGAAACTTACATACAATTAATAATAATAATAATTATTTTATAACTGTGGTGTTACAACGGTAAAGGTTGAGGTAGATACCTTGCACTGCTATCAGATCCGGTGGACACAGATCAGATTTTATTAAGATAATATGACCAACTATGACTTACTGTTACCCTATCAATCGATAATAATTAAAGTCGAAAACTTAAGGCAGTTCCAGTTCTACAAAAGGCGCTTATTAAGTAAAAGATTACTTGTCTAACAAGGTCTTCATCATTCCTAATAAATAAAATAAAAAATAAATTCCTAAAATCGGATTCGCTCCCATCGTCTACATAATATTATGTTTCTGGACAGATACAATCTAGGTATCTTCAAAACTAGAGTAAATAAATAGGCTGTTACTGAATAAGTGAATTGCACTGTTGGCCTTATCTGCACTGTGATGGGACATAGGGGTCAAAGTTTAAAAAAAAAAGTAAGACACCGTCTTGCTGACAGTGAGCAGTGAAGGTTAGCCAGAAAGCCGCATCATCCCAAATAATCGTATGAGATCCTGAAATAAGATTCTAAAAAATACGTATCTGCGCCGTGTTTTATAAAGCTACAAGTTACTATTTACAAGTGGAAGTCTCTTTCTAATAAAAGGTGATAGAATGAGACTTCCGCTTGTAAATTGTAACTTGTAGCTTTATAAAACACGGCCCTGGGGGCACTGTAATCGAGCAAAATAAAGAGGCACGGCAATCCTTTTCTCAAAGCCATTCAGGCCATTTTCAACATTCTGCTTTCCCAAAATACTAGATTTGACAATCAATAGTTAAGAATAGAATTTGGTATAAATTTTATTGTCTTGAGCTGGCACAAATGGATTCATTATCATTATCACCAGTCTGCCCGTCTGTCTGTCCACGGCTTAGCTCAGATACTATTGGTACTAGAAAGTTGTAATTTTGCATGAATATATATTTTTATACTACTTTATTTACATAATAAAAGCAATTTACAATGACATTAAATCTAAGCTTAAATTAAATAAACTACAACTTAAAACTAAATTAAATCTAAATAAGGCCCCCGTGGCATAGTGCCCAAAAGGCTGGCAGCGTTGCCTCGCTGAATAGCGATGCTGATTCTTTGAGAGAGAAAACTGCCAGCCCTTTGGTCACAAGTTGCATCAACTAAGCGCTTTTGTAACTCAGAAATAAGCTTGTAAGCGCTGGGACCCCATGGACCCAAAGTTTCAAACCCGACAGGAACAAAATTATAATTCGGACCGAGAGATTGATACTTAGAATTTTTTCTATTTTCAGCCGTTTCTGCCGCCGCACCAGCTTTTTGTGTGGTTCCCTGGAGATGTGAGGGTGCTACTGTATCGACACAGGTCGCATCCCAAACCAGAACCCTACCCATTCTCCAGGGAATCAGAGACATACCGTCCGGCCTTTTGCCATCGTCGCGGGCAATGCCGCTTGGCTCCAAAATGGCCGGCACGTTCGCAGAGGCAAGAGCCCGGCGGATTATGTCATTGAGCGCGGCATGACGGGAGAAACGGCCGGCGCTCTTTTGACAGGAAAGACCATGGTGTCCCGTTTCGTCCACATTGGTGCCACAGAGGCAACGGTGTGGTGAACACAGCGCAACACCCAGTCTTAGCCCGACTGCAATTCTCAGTGTTTCAGGCTCAAGAAAGGTTCCGGTGTTAACGGAAGGATAAGCATGAAGCCAGTCACCGGATTCCTTTCTTGCCACAGCCAAAAGCCTTGCGCGGTCTGGGCCTGAACTGGAACTGAGAATATTAGAATAAGTTAATTTGGATAGTGTGTCATCCCAGCTCCGTTGGAAATTTGGATAAGCGGGAGGATTTTCACCCGGACAAGCCATTAGCCAAGCATTCCTAGCATCGACCAAACCCGTCGTCTCGTAGTTTGAAGGACAATCCTTTAGGATTTTACCTACGAGGGTGGACGTGCTGTGGACAGATGATAGGAACGCTGGTAAAGCAACACTAGAAATTTTGCGGATACCTAGCCCACCATATCTGATAGGAAGGGAAGCCTGGGTCCAAGATTGCCCATTGAATTGTAAGTTAAGTATAGATTCCAAAGAAGTTTTCATAAGGGAATCAATTAAGGTCAGAGAATTTTGATGTTTCCAAAAGGGACAACAACGAAGCAAATAAGTAAATTTTGGCACAAAAAGGCAAAATTTTAGAATAGTGATAGCAGTGTGAGCACTGATTTCCAGCAGCCGGTCTGCAGAATTTTGAAATTTTGAAACAGTTGTTGCGATTAAATCTGGAATGGCATCGTCGAAGATTGGTGACCCTAGGAGGCTTAAGTTTTGCTTATCGACAATTTTGATATTTGGACAAAGTAAATTAAAATGTTGGAAGAGATCGGATCGGATCGCGTTGTTTATGAACAGTTCGCATTTATTAAAGTTTAGATCTAAACCAATGGCCTTAAATTTATTTATAATTTCTGAGAGATCTGAAAGTACCGTAACTGCATCACCTCCTAGGGAACCATCATCAAGATACCATACGTTAAATTTGGACTTTAAATTTTGAATGATGGGGTTAATGGCTAAACTGAAAATGGCTGGTCCGAGGGGATCACCCTGCTGACAGCCGACTTCAGAAGATAATTCGTTGCTTTTGTACATTAATTTAGAAGGTTCATGATAACAATTAAGTAGGTAATTATAAATTTCCGGAATATTATTCCTAATTTCTGTGAGCAAGGTGTCCCTGTTTACCGAATTAAATGCATTTTTGACGTCAATTTTGAGTAAAACCTCACACTGATCGTTATTAAGGTAGGTGCGCAGGGCATGGACTGCCGCTTCGCACCCACCTTTAGTACCGAAACCTAATTGAATTGGTTCAAACTGAGGTTGCAATTTTGAAACTATGTGACGAACTGAAATTTTAGGAGTTAATCGCCGAAATGTAGAGCCGACCGCAATGGGTCTGACACCTCCGTCTTTTTATTATATTAATTAAGCCAACAAGGTTCTGGAAGAAAATTTAAAAAAAAATTTTTTTCGCACAAATGCGACCCTGGGCTCGAACCTTCGACTCTCCACTTGAGAGGATGTAACTCAAGCAACTGGGCTATCACGGCTTCTTTTGTCAAGAATGGATTGAACGCTTAGTTGATGCAACTTGTGACCAAAGGGCTGGTAGTTTTCTCTCTCAAAGGATCAGCATCGCTATTCAGCGAGGCAACGCTGTCAGCCTTTTGGGCACCATGCCACGGGGGCCTTATTTAGATTTAATTTAGTTTTAAGTTTTAGTTTATTTAGTTTTAGCTTAGATTTAATGTCATTGTAAATTGCTTTTATTATGTAAATAAAGTTTGTATACGGAAATTACATTAAATGAAATGAAACCATTTAATTTATTGATTTGCACATAAACGTCTCGTTTTTCACTAACCCTCCGCATAATATTATTAGGCTACGTAAATCTTCGTTACCTGACGATTTTAATATTTGAGTGACTACAGCAATTCCGCTGACACGCTGACATTTTGTTTTGTATTGCGGTAATCGATTAAGAGAAGATACTAAACTCGTTGGGTGCGTGAATTGTATTCAAATAGGCGAGGCATAGATACTTTCATTTACTAATTCGATCCTTTCGTGTTAGTTATAGTAAACCAACCTAAACCTACCTTAAACATCTGTCTTACAGGTACCTTTTCCCAACCCCATTCGGCGCCAGCCAAAATTTAATAAAATATATTTTCCCAAACTTCCCAAAAAGGATTTGTTAAAAACTTTGCTCTTTAAATTCTTTAAAAATCTAATTTCATGTAAAAGTAAGTGAAAATGAAGTCAGCAACTGAATTAGGATCTTGCTTATCCTTATACACTTTGTTAACTTCCTAACTCGTTTTTATGTTACATTTTATGTTGTTTAGCAAAGTTTCTCTTAATGACTTTATATTTTGCTTTCCCGTTGAATACTTTTCAGTTTTTATTTCTTATTCTGCGCATGCTTACGATAATGTGGTTAGCAACAGCAGTATTTGTAATACCTATAGCTATAATGTCTCTGAATGCTTAAGCCAATTAAGATCATAATGAAATCACACTTTCGTCAAAATTAGTTTGTTTGTTAGCTACTAAATTTAATTGAAAATTCTATAAACCTATCTATCAATGAAATAGAATTTGACCTTTAAAAACCCTACATAACATTTTTCTTCCGCTATTTGCAACGGAAATTTATTATTTAAAATACTTACTTACTTTTTGGTAAATATTTTTTTATGCCAGCCCTGTTTCACATTGACGAATAACAATAAATATAATTGCTAAAAGACTACCATCTTTCGATTGTGTTATTTGAAAGTATACTCAAGGCTATCTGCTAAATGAATCAGGTTCTTGCTCAAAACTGAAGGCTTTATGTATGTAGCTGCCCTATATGTCTTTTTTAGACTTTTTTAGTCCCGGACTATGTACCTATAATGTATGTGTAATCAAGTAGGTACTGCAAAATTGAACCGACTTTCCAGTGTATAATCGTGCTAAAATTTTGCATGCAAATCTAAATCGGATGGCAGTGCAATATTATTTGACACTTTAACGCAAACGCGATCGAGACGAGAAAAGTGAGTTATGTGTGTCTTTTGATAAAAATTACAAGTGACATTTCAAACATTTTGAATACCAGTCAAGTAAGACATCCATCAAAATACAGACATTAATTTTATGCTAACCTCGAGTACTTAGGTTTGAAAATACATACGAGGGCTGTTTGATAAGTACCCGTTTATGGAAAAAAAAAAAAAACTTTTTTTTTGTATGTATGCATTTATTTTTCTACCTAGTCACCTTTTAACTCTATACATTTGTTCCACCTATACTCAAGCTTCAATAAACCATCCAAAAAGTATGATTTTGGAAAGTCATTAAAATAGGCCTCTGTGGCGGCAATGACTTTATCATTTGATCCAATTCGCTTGCCACCGAGCCATTTTTTTAGGTTGGGAAACAAAAAGAAATCGCATGGGGCCAAATCTGGAGAATACGGGGGGTGAGACAATAGTTCGTAGCGTAACTGTGCTAATTTAGCCGTCGCAACTCTAGACGAATGAGCAGGGGCGTTGTCGTGATGAAACAGTACTTTTTTCTTTTTTAAATGGGGTCGTTTGTCCTTCAACACGGCGTCAAATTCATCCAATAAATTGGCATAGTACTGCCCTGTTATTGTTTTTCCCTTTTCTAAATAGTCAATATGTATAATACCCTGCGAATCCCAAAAAACGGTCGCAATGACCTCTCCAGCCGATGGGACGGTTTTTGCTTTCTTTGGAGCAGGTTCACCCGGTAAAATCCACTGCTTCGACTGCTCTTTCATTTCCGGGGTGTAGTGGTGAACCCACGTTTTGCCCACGGTCACGAAACGACGCAGAAACTCCTTCGGGTTACGTTTGAACACGGCCAAACACTGCTCCGAAGTAGTCAGTCGGTTCCGTTTTTGCTCCTCCGTGAGTAAACGCGGCACCCACCTCGCCGATACTTTCTTCATACCCAATTTTTCTTCTAATATGTGTTGTACCCTCTCGATTGAAACGTTTACAGCATCAACGATTTCTCGAAGTTTAATTCGGCGGTCGGCTAAAACGATATTTTCAATTTTCTTAACCATATCGTCTGTAGTCACCTCAACTGGCCGGCCTGGGCGATCCTCATCAAAGACGGTTGTTCTCCCCCGCTTAAACTCGTTAAACCAATATCTGACGGTTGTCATAGAAGGAGCACATTCGTGGTAAACCGCTTGCATTCTTACTTTTATTTCATCACATGTTTTTCCTTCCAAAAATAAGAATTTAATTACAGACCGATACTGTTCTTTCTCCATTTTAACAATTTTAAGTTCACGCCTTCACTGAATCGTTGTCAAATGAGAAAAAAAAACAAAAGAATGCCATTTTTTTTTTTAATTTTCCCGCCTTTGTAAAATGGTTTGAAAAGGTGGTATACTTATTTGCGGCCAGTGATATTAATATATTTAGAAAACGGGTACTTATCAAACAGCCCTCGTACACCACTTCATCATATATCTTCATTAGTGATAGTGAAATAAACAAATCATTCACGAATGTCAGTCGGGTACCTATAGCCCGCCATATTTCGGACTAATACGTAGTCCTTCCTCTAGGAGCAAAGCACACGCTTTGCCGGTAGAGAAACACAAACTGCGCGCTGCGGCTTCAAACAAATATACCTACCTCATTAATAGTTTTTAACCCCCGACGAAAAAGAGGGGTATTCTAAGTTTGACCTGTATATCTGTGTATCTGTCTGTGGCATCACAGCTCCCAAACGGATGGACCGATTTCGATGCGGTGTTTTTTATTCGAAAGCTAGTTTAATCGAAATGGTCCTTAGTTAAATTTCATTAAAATCTGTTCACCCGTTTTTTAAATTTTGAACTTTGATATCAAAATGTCGGGGTTTTTCAACTTTTCTAAGTTGGTTAGGTTATGTATTTAGTGTTCCACTCAGTTTCGCAGTGAGGTTAAACCTAAAGATGTGCTTACCAAAAGCCATAATAAAATTATAACGAATTCAATGTCGTTATGACTTTTAAATTTGGATCACCTTCAAAACCCAACACAATTTCCGAAAAAAATTAAGTCGTTACGAAACGTCAGCTTGGTATGTTTGTCTACATAATAAATATAATAACGAAAACAAAACAGTAAAATTCGTAACAGGTATGATACTTCGGCTTCTGAACACATCTTGCTAGGTACTTATAATAAATGTGTAGATAATAGTAGTTTATGCAACTGCTACATAATGAGGGTCCTTAAAACACGAGCGTGTTTTTATGAAACGAGACGAAGCTGAGTTTCATAATAGGATCACACGAGTGTTTTAAGGCCTAACTATGTGGAGTTGCATACATTACTTTATCTACACACATATTACTACTACATAGTACTCTAAGATGGGTTCAGAAGCCGAAGGTATATATCATACCCATACCTGTCACGAATTTGACTGTTTTTTTTTAATCATAGATAAACATACCGAGCGGACGTTTCGTAAACTGTTTTTTTTTATTGTAAAATAATAAAATATCACATTATTATTTATACATGTCGGACTGAACTTGACTTATATACGTGAGTGATCCGTTTTATTTCACTATGATTGTAAATTACGTTGGTTTTCAAATTCGAAACATCGAATTCGATATCGAAAAGTCATTACGATATCGAATTCGATGTCGTAATGAATATTACTTTACTGGAGGTGGTGGGTGGTGCTGGGGCTGGCGCTGTCGGCGAGAAGGCGACGGCGTACTGAAATGCTAGTCTTTTTCTACGGTTTCTGAACGCATTATAGAGGACTTATGATATGTGTGTAGATAAAGTACTTAATGTATGCAACTATACTAATTAGGCCTTAAAACAATCATTACGTAACAGGTGCATAAACTACTATAACTTGAAATCAAAAATTAGTGCATCGAAAATGTCCTTTAGTGTAGGTAAATATTTTTACAAGGTGATGTGACTTGTTCGGGTACCCCTGACCTGACTCTGAACTGAGAAACGCCATTCGCCAAGAACAATTCGATTTCAAAATACACGATTACAAAAGCAATACACAGTTAAAAACAACACAGTAATAATAAAAAACAATAAGAGGTTACGGGCAGCGGAGCCCCCTGCCTTTTATTTCCCGGGGAAAATCTGCTCTCAGATGCCCCATCACCCCGGGGAGGCGATGGGGTTATGTAGGGATCTTACCCACTAAAACCCCCGGAATGTCCCTTTCTCGCCACCTTGCTGGAACCCAAAAGACCCCATGACGCTACAGGATAGCCACGGAGAGCCTCTGGAACAGAAAAGAACCTGGGGGTCACGATCTCTGTCCCTCAATCTACACCCCACCTCCATGACAAAATCCCTAGCCTCACCGTACCAGAGCTCCGCCGTTACCACGGCAACCTGCACATTAAATCCAGATTTTAACGGATTTTCAACCTATTTATCTTGCTATTAAGAGTGAAGATGGCATGCATAGTGGGCCAACACTAGATCAGTTCTTATTTCATCCCAAACATTAATAAACAAAGACATCTTGGACTACAGTGACAATAGAGTCTAATTGAATTTTTAATTATTTGATTCCTATTCGTGATAAAATTGTTCTACTGGTAACTATGTTAAAAAGTTATACACTTTTGGGCCTTCACTCAAGCCTCTATTAGCTAAAATAGGTTTTGTCTTCTTCTTACATCTGTTCTCACTAATGAAAATGTCAGTGTGACTAATAAGGACAAACGAACTTTAACGCGATTTTAGTTAAAATAGGTTTATGAATAACAGGGTTTTTCTTTGGGCAGTCGTGTAATAAGATATCCATAGCAACAAAGGGATGTTCATAGGGACAAAGAAAGCAGCAAAACTCTTCTGCAATATTTAGATAATACAATCGTCTTAAACAACCACCATTTTCCATTCGCCTGATAGGTTTACAAGCCGAGATACAATTGTGCCATCCCGGCTATATCCATAATGTTTAACACTTTAACTTTTTCCAAACAACCCTCCCCTAATTTACACCTTTTGCTAATTAAGATAATGTTTGTAACAAAAGGTTCTCGTAACAATTCTTGCGAAATAAAAGGGTAGAAAGTTGTATTTTGTTTATTTTATCGGCCCTATCTGAACTTCGGACAAAGGATGCCAAGCGTTTACGATGTTTTAGGATGTTTACGATTCTTAGGACGTGCTGCGATTTTAATAATTTAAGCCATTGATGTACCAAATAGTGACGGATACGCCACCCCTTCACAGCGCGACAAGCAATATAGGTGATTAGGTTACTCGGTGACTTAGTCGCCAACAGCCGCCGCGCAGGTGACATCTCGTTGACTTGTCCAATTGCAACAGTTTCAACCGCTCAATATGACGTCGTGCACATTTTTGAACTGTTTTGAAGTGTTTCATACGTAAGTAAATAATACACTCATTATCCAGGTGGTATATTCCCTTGAAGTTTGACATGTCAGTCTAATGACAGCTAATGAGTGAAGGCCGCATTTTGTCAGCGCTAAAGAAGTGCGTGGCCTGTCTTTGATGTTTAAAGTCGATGACTTAAGCTCATGATATGAAACTAATTGTGACCCAACGTGAACCACGAGTCTGAGTGGATTCCTTGTTTCGCAACTTGTATTATTATTGTTACTACATGCATACATACAGTCACGCCTGTTTCCCGGAGGGGTAGGCAGAGACCACGGACTTCCACTTGCTACGATCCTGACATACAACCTTTGCTTCCCTTAATCTCATAACATTCTTCATACATGCTCTTCGATTTTGGGTACTCCTGATCTGTCCTTTTTCCAAAATATCACCGATTTGATCGGAGTACATTCACCGAGGTCTTCCCTTTCCCACTTTTCCATTATTGTTACTGTTGCGAAATAAAGAGTTCCTGATTATTCTTATTTTTTATTGTTGATTCTTGTGTGATTTCAACATACTAGTGGCTCTGTGAGCTATCTCGTGACCTCGTTTTTGAACATTTTTAGTTTTATTTTTATTTAAATATAACGAATCGACGATAAAAATTCTACATAAGAATTATCAAACCCGATTGCAAAGATTCGGCTCATTTAGGAACATTTGTAGTTTTTTTTTCTTTAAAATATTCAATTATAAAAGAAAATTTTAAACCAGATTCGGTGCCAGTCAGAAATCCGAACATATAATACGAAAGGATTTTCGTTATCTTGGTCAAATATCTTAAATTAAAAGAACAACGATCCTTTTACACATCGTCGATGTATCTATTCATAGACTAAAAATTACAGTTTAGCTATTTCTTCTTCTGTTTTTAATAATTTATAAAAAAAACGATTCCGAAATAGTCAGGAGGCTTTCTATTTTCCCTGGATTTTATTAGTTTAGTTTAGACACTAGGGTGTCGTATGTATAAGATAATTATAATTACCTTATCACCCATGTCAAAACTTAGATTTATGTAAGTTTTTGTCAATTAACATTTATTATTATTATTATTTTTATTATTATTTATATTTATTTTAACGTCTTAGGGTAGGTTTTTACAATATTCATATAAAAAGTAATAAAACAATATTAACACAAAATATAAAAACCTAACCTAGAGTGCCGCCGGTAGCGAGGTGGGGCCTAAGCTACCGGTGGTCAGGGCGACAGAGAGAGGAACCTCCTGACTATCCGAGCCGTGTCCAGGAGTACCGCCTTCTGTATCTGACCCTTGACCCAACCACCTAGCGAGAGCCTTTTAAGGTGATGGTCTAGGCTCTTCGCTATTAGACCGTTCGCCGTTCGTGATCGTCGAATCAACAAGCCACATGGCGGTAACTTCGTGAGCCAAGTCAAGGTACTTGCTGACTTTGTCCTTCTCGGCCTTCACGAGGTTCACGTCATGGGGGATCGTGATGTCGACGAGCACTGCCTGGTGCTTCGATCGATCTATCAGCACGATATCAAGTTTAATGGCGACAATAGTCCTGTCCGTGATGATACGTATATAAATCAAATGATATTACTACCGCCTAGCAACGCTTGCAATACCATAAAGGTTCTTAATTAATTTACCCGTTTTGAAGACACCCAGCTGTATCTCGTTTAGTTAGAAAGCAGCAAAAACACAGGAAAAATCTCTTGCCAGCCATTACAGTTTCTAATGAAGCGTTGAGGAAGTAATCAAGCAATTATACCTAAGTACTCTATAAATAGTGTACTTAGTTCATCTATTCTCAGTTTTCATTCAGCGCTAACACGTTAAGAAAAATGGACCATTTACCATTGAATCCCATTTTAAAATTTAATCCAAACCAATTACATGATGTTCGAAAGTTATTTGGCCAAGAAGATCAGGAAAGATTGAATCAAGCCATATATCAGTTCGAAGATTGGATTAAACAGCAAAATCATTTCGCTGTCACGGACTTTGGTAAAGTTTTTTCTAATGCTTCGTATCTCATTTCTAAAGATTATTTCAACAAATTTCAATAACAACAAATTCGATATTCAGTGTGGTTGAACTCAAATTTCACATGTTTATTAAATTTAAATCAAAGTTCTGTCTCATTTGAAATTGGCTTATTTTTAACCCCCAACGAAAAAGAGGGGTATTATAAGTTTGACATGTGTATCTGTGTTTGTGGATTTGGACACGGCTTTTTTTAATCGAAAGCTAGATTAATCGAGATGGTTCTTAGCTAAGTTTCATAAAAATCGGTTAGGCCGTTTTTGAGATATTAAGCTTTTAAATGTCTCAAGTTCAGATCAGATGTGAGAGCCCGTTGATATCTTCAGTATGGCTAAGTTCGCAAATTCGTAATCCGGGAGCTCGTTGATGTCTTGGATTTTTTGTTGGTTTAAGTCAATTAATAAAATATTGTGAAGTCAATGTAAAAAACACAAATTAAAAAACTTGAATTAAAAATTTTAAAAACCCCTGACAGCAAAAATGCTGACCAAAAAAATCCTAATATAAAATAAAAAACAGACAAAAAAAAAGCCGACAAAAAGAAAACTAAAAAAAGTAAAAAAAATATATATTTTGTTAGTATGGATTAGTATGGATGGAACTATGGATTGGCCCTTTCAGTTCAATATACCTAGCAAAATTTTTATCTAAGCGTTGTCGATGTCGGGGGATCGCTAAAGTCAACAGCAAACTAAAGTATGTTGTTTTATAGAAATAATAGCTGTGGTTGACTTTAGCGATCCCCCGACACCGACGACGCTTAGATAAAAAAATTGCTAGGTATATTGAACTGAAAGGGCCAATCCATACTTCCATCCATACTAATCCATACTAACAAAATATATTAGGCATTATTTTTTACTTTTTTTAGTTTTCTTTTGGTCGGCTTTTTTTTGTCTATGTTTTTTACTTTATATTAGGATTTTTTTGGTCAACATTTTTTTTTATGAGAGAGGTCACTCACAATATATTTATGTAATAATATGTAATAGCGATATGTTTTTTGTCAGTAAACCTTAATTTTGTGAAGCGCTCTTACAATAATTCTGTCAATATTTTGATCATCAGACAGGGGTTTCCTAGAACGCCTTATAATATTCTCAAAAGGATCTCTTGAACGGGCAAAGCAACGTTTGGACAAAATATGCACGCTACGAAAACTGTTGCCGGAATTCATGGACAATATTGACGTCAAAAATGAGTTCCACGATTTTCTTGATATGTCGTAAGTTTACAATTTTGATAAAAATTTGAAAAGCGACATTTAACAGTGTCCGTGTGTCTGTGGGCCCAGAATTCCGGTTCTGCGGAATTCGTTCGTATTTTTTTTTCTTTGGCATAAGAAGCTCTATCAGCCGAAGTATTTCTAAAACCCGAATCCAATTCTGGGTGCTCACAAACTGTACAAACTTACCTGAACTAGAACCATACCATTGTCAATTTAAGCGCAAACAGAGAGTTTACTTACAGCAAATCCGTCACGGGATTATATAAGTTTTCATCACACTTGCTCGTAAAGCGTCGTATTGTACTCAGGCATACTGAAGGACAACGGCCTAAATTATTCCTACGGGAGTAATAGGTAATTTGTAATTTTCCCAAGGGAGTAATGAGTTTAGTTTTAAAAAATATGGCTTTCACTCGTAGGTAAGTAGGTATAATATGTCATTCCACACTAAGGAGGTTTTAAATCAAACGTGGTTTTTTATGTTTTCTACAAATAAGTATTACTTAATTTAAACGTTATTATTGTGTTTTAAAACTATTTGAGTTTACTTTGCAATTATTTCAGTGAATTTTATTTTGGAACGATAAAAACTGGCTGTATGGATGGGCTTTCGTCTTTCCAGTTTCTAAACACGTTTTTTATCATTATCTGTGGAAGTACTGGAAGTCTGAAGTCTCCATTGAAAGAAGTTGACAATCTCAAAACTATTATTTGTTGCCGACTGCTGAGTTTATATTTATAATCGTATATACTTAATCTAATATTTACGGAGGTACTGCCTGTACTTAGTAAAATATGTCTCCTGTATGTGAAGACCAAACTTTTAATAAATAGATTATATAGATTAAATAGATTATTAGATAGATAGATTTTTTGCCTTTTGTTGTATGTATTTATTTCCTCGCAAATGTGATGAAAAACATTGTGTGTATCACGGGCAGTAAGGGTATTACAAACTCAAGTCATTAAAAGCCCTCCGCCTTCGGCGTCGGCCTTCTAATAGACTTTCGTTAGTAATACCCTTCTTACGGCGCTTCATGCACAATGTACTATTGTGGCACTGTAACTAGGTACCTAGTATTTGAAGTTAAATAATTTTTGTTAATGTTAATTGTTGTTAACGTTAATTTTTGTTAACGTTATGTGATTACGATGAGATTGATAGCTTAACTTTTTAGCTTACCTGGTCAAATCTGAATCCTTTCGTTTTAGTATTAGCCATCAATGTAGGATACTCATTTTTGTGGACGCCTTAAGCAGCATCCTAACCATTCTATGTCATTTAATTTCCTGGTCCAAACCTATTTTTAAAATAATATAATATTACAAATTGCAATTTTCCTCTTCTACTGCCTATTTTTTTTTTCAGATACACATTTCTCTTACCGAAGCCTACTAAGGATAACTATAGAGTCCTCTACTGCTCTTTGAACGTCAAAAATCACCCTGCGTTTGAAGTTATAAATTTCTACAGATACTTCGTAGCGGTAAATAGATGATGAAATAGTTTTGATTTTAATACATTAACGGCCGATTTTTCAATTCTCAGATAAGCTCGTATTCCATAGATACCTCTGTGATAACGTAACTAACAATTTATTTTACGTAAGTACTTAACTTAATTACAAATTATGAAATTCCAGAAGATCTTTTATTTTGCACCGTGAGACCTTGCTTCTTGTAAAACTTAATGATTGTACAAGAAGCCATAATATTAAAATCTAACATTTTTTTTCTTTTTTCTAGATCTCACAGTACTGCCTGAACCACGACTATACCGCTAGTACGGTGTTAATATCAAATATAAGGGATCTTTCCTTCACCGCCCTAAGCAAGCTGAATCCAATGGTCATCCATAAGGGGTACAATATTATGACAGTAAGCATATAAAAATAGTACTTTTTGATATAAGTGCGGAAAACATGTCATTTTGCACGAGTTCCGAGGTGCCCGAGCCGTGAGGTATCTAGGTTGAGACTCGGGACGAGTGAAAATGACATTTCCGCACGTGTACCAAACGAGGTTTTTTTTAATATTATATCTGTGACATAATGACAGTAAAACCATGAAATGAAAGCCGAGGCCCGCGTCCGTCGTCCTCCTGGAGGTAGTCGTTGTGGAGGATCACCGCCTCATTGGAAAAATAAAAAGCACTAGTGCGAAAAATCCAACTTTCCGGATGATAGGTACGTTGCTACAAAAAGTACCACTTTTTGAGCAACTGTACTAAAATAAAATTCAGAAACGATTGAACATAAGTTTGTTTTGTCCTCTTTAACCGGAGAAAAAGTATCTATCCGTGCTCACCAGCTCTGCTATGCTCAATGTCAAATTCATGCCTTTGAAAATTCGTTACAGCAGAATCATAGTTATGCTCATTGTTATAGCTTTCTGCACTTACTCTCCATGTAAACTTTACTGTTCTCGTCACGTAAACCGGCAGTAAAAAATCAATCGATATATAATTATCAATATATATCGATTTAGTGATTATTTTTGTTTTTATTTTCATGAAACATTCATAGTATGAAATTCAACATATAATGACAATGCAAAGAAAAATCCGTTAAGCAGCTAGACGAATAAAATAAACCCACAGGCATTTGTCTTAAATACCTTTTTTTTCAGGATGCATTCGCCTACAGAATGGCGGCCTTCCACGTAATAAGTTCCTCGAAGTTCGTAGACGCCGTGGTCATGTTTTACAAACAACTTTTCAGCGCGAAGCTGGCCAATAGAATACATGTGCACACTTCCTACGAGTCACTGAGTAAACACTTGGACAAGTCCATTTTGCCGGTTGATATTGGCGGCGAGTATGACAAAACTTGCAAGGAGCTTACCGGTAAGTAAGTAAATATCCCACGCTACGTTTGTCTGTCTGTCTGATCACGACAAACTCATAAATTACCGAAGAGATGTAATCATAGTGAAAAAGGCTGATCACTCGCGTATGTCAGGTAGTGTCACGTACTCACTGACATAACTATGTAAATGTTCATTGTATTGCGGAGGTGAGCGCTCCCATATGGACTACGGATTTATCCGAAACAAGTCGACCTAAGTTGAAAATGTTCACAATTTTATTGTGCATTTGGCTTAGTGTTGTGCCATGTTGTAGACACTGGGTGAGAATTATTATCCTCATCATTGCACGCCTATTTAGGGTAGAACATACTTAAGAACATCCGTACTACTAAGACCTATTGTATTTACTATGTTCTGGCAATAAACCTCTTTTTCTACTCCTATATTATAATCTGTCAATTGAATGCTAAAAACATATTTATACAATAATAACTAATGTTATAAGTCTGTTTTAAATTCTATGCTCTATGGTCAAAATTCAGTAACATAATAACCCATACTAATTTCATTAAATTACTCTTATTATAGAAAAAAAAAAACATTTGAAAAAAGAATACCAAGTTCGATTTTGATATCATGTTTTTTTTAAACATGCATGCGCCTCGTGATTGGTTGCTTAAACATGAGTAAGAACAGCTGTAAGCCAATCATAATTAAGGAGTATTTTTTAAGGAAAATTCCATAACTGAGAACACGCTAATATCCTAGCTACGGATGCAATGCAATAGTACGGATGCAAATAAAAAAAAAACGAGTCAGCTGGCGAGTTTTACTGTTAATGCAAAATTTTAAATTAGCCATAAAATGAGGTACAGAACCCTAAAAAGAACGCACAAACAGTTCACCTCAATGCTCTGGGCATAACAATTCAGAAAACATCTGACTATTTATCATTCTCGAAATTTGAAAAGTATTTTTCTCTCTTTTTTTCAGACGACCTCTTCAAGGAGCTGTGTTCTGATTCGAACACTAACAACATGAAATTCATGGAGAAAGCAGTCACTAATGAATGTCGGAGGACCACCAGCACCTTCAACGAACAATATTCTGGAATGCCTGGATCTTTCAGGACATTGTGTGTTGACTAAAGTTACACAGTGCCGTCAATTGGATTTAGTTTGCGTCTTTTTCTCAATATATTAGAAGCTCGAGTTTAATCGAAATCATCTGATGGAAAGCGAAGCCTATAAGGTGTTTAATAAATCTGAAAAAGGGCTTGGTCGACGTAACTGGTTACCAAAGGGCTGGCAGCTGTTTCTCCCAGCGAATCAGCATCGCTGTTCAACGAGGAACGCTGTCAGTCTTTTTGGCACCATGCCAAGGAGACCATAATAATTTTGGACAGTTATAAGTAATTATAGCTAGTTTTTTAATCTGAATTGTTGTTTCTGTGTTTTAGTAAATAAATATTGCTGTACTTACAATAAGTTAGTGTCTTTTAGTTCTATTTGAAGCAGTCAAGAATGAAAAAAAATGAAAAACAAACAAATGCATATGCCATTGAAACATGAAGTTTCATTTTCTATCTGTTTTCCTTTATTGCAGTTTATTCTGCATCAATCAATTGAAAAAAGAGTCGTCTTAAAATTTTGGCAGCGGTCAATATAAATTATCATTATACCTAGCATAATAACACCAAATCGTAGGAAATCCGGTTTGTTATACAATAATTATTCATCGTTTATAGTTGACCTACGTATGCTGTCGTCGTCTATAATACCAACGTCACTCTAACATGATCCTTAGAACACTTACAATTCTGCGGGTGGTAGGACCTTGTGCAAGGTCCGTCCGGATCGCTACCACCATCTTACTTGCTAATCCTGCCGCTAAGCAGCAGTGCTTGCACTGTTGTGTTCCGGTGTGGAGAGTAAGACAGCCGGTGTAATTACGGGCTCACGAGACGTTTCATCTTAGCTCTCTAGGTTGGCAACACATCTGCAAACCCTCCGGGGTTGCGGGTGTCTATGGGCAATAGTGATCAATTACCATCAGGTGACTCACTTGCTCGTTTGCCTTCCTCGTCGTATATAAAAAAAATACAGCTCTTATGGAGTTGTAAATAATTCAAATAATTCAAAATTTTATTCAGCAAATAGGCAGTTGAATGCTCTTTTACACGTCATTTTTTTGAGTCTACCAGCGCTTTCGGAAAGACCATGATTGCCAAGAAGAATGCGCCGCAAGAAACTTGGCACAAAGTCATTTTTTCTAAAAACAAGTTACATCAGATCTTACAATACGTAACCACAGATAAATTACACAGAGAAAGCTCACTCTATCATTAAAAAAAAAAGAGAAAAAAAAATACCGTGTTTAAGAAAAAAGTGTAAAAATTTTTTATTAGAACAGCAAAACCACAGCAAAAACACTTTAATTCATTGGCACGTTTTAATTGAGCAGGAGATGTGTAGGGTCTCCAGGTCAAATATCTTTAGAATTAGGAGGGGATGTATAGGGTCCCAGAACTAATACTATAATATGATACTTAATCTAAATGGCTTAGAGATGTATAGTCTCTAGGGTCAATTTAAACTAAATTTAAAATCAGCAGAGGTGTAAAACTCCTCCTCCAAAAAACAAGGTCACAAAAAAACACAAATCCTAAGAATAAAATGACGACTTTATTTACAGCACGACACTGCAATCGTAAGCCTATTTTCACTAACCTTCAAACCGGCGTTTAAACCTTGAACCACTACGTCAAAATGGTTTAATCGGCGATTATCACGCCCGACTTTGGTTTGGAATTAAAATAAACTGATTGACTGACTTCGATGCCGTTTCTTTTAATCGAAAGCTAGTTTAATCGAAATGGTTCTTAGCTAAGTTTCAGTAAAATCGGTTCACCCGTTTTTGAAATATTGAACTTTGAAATGACAATGTCGAGGGTTTTTTTAATGAAACAGATTTTTCTCTTTTATTTACCTTATCTCTGAACCAATAAAATTCACGAACATTTCATTTTCCTTATTGAACTGGTTGGCAAACCAGTTTTGGCATAACTGTATCTAAATGCACAACATGCTATGATCAAAAGTGAGGTAACTCCGGTATCAATAGGACGTTTCAAAGTTGGACTGTGATACAGATAAGGTAAATGAGATTTTATCCTTAATTTTCGGTTTCCTGGCCACGTAAGTAGTTTAGTTTTTCTTGTTGAAATCTGAACACGTTTCTTTCGTATCTTGACTGTTTTGTATCATTCTCGTAGAGTATATTGTTTTAATCGTAAATATTTGTATCCTAAGCTTTAGGTCTCGCTGCGTGCATTGTTTACTTTTCGACTAATTATGATATTTAGTCTTGTTCGCTGCATAATATTAGGTATTATAAGTTTCTTAAAGTTTCTTAAAGGTAAGATCAGAAGTTAAAGTGACTGTACAAAAAATATTTTCATACGGTTTCTCTAGCTGAGTAATCGCCTGAAAGAGGCAACAGTGCCCTAAGCACGACTTGTCGAATCCTGCGTTACGTTACGGTTATCGTATCGAGATCGAGAAATCTCATACAAAATTTTAGTTCCAAATACGCTCACGGGCGGGCGCTGTTCCAAACGTCATACAAACTCGTTATAGCTTACTATTCGAGTTTACGTGACGCAGGATTCGACAAGTCGTGCTTAGGGCACAGGCGACCCTCGCGCGGGCAGCTTTCTCGCGCAAAGAATTGCTATCGCAATTCAGCGCGGGAATGCTGCCTACGTGATGGGCACCCTGCCGAGAGGTCCAGGTTTGGTAGGTAATATTTAATTTTTTAAGTTAGTTTTAGTTTTAATATTTTTATTTACTTTGTAGGTAGTGTTAGTCCATTGTACATTTGTTTTAAATAAAAAGTGTTTTATAAAACCATAACAATGTAAATATTTAGGTTTCTCTTGCAGCTATTATCTCATTATCACGTTGACAGTTTTAAATGATTCGCGGTTAACTGCATTAGACATAATGAAAACGGGATATTAACCGTGATTACCTTAAAGGTTTGATCTTACCTTATAGGGTTACCGTGAGGATCAGTTTAAGCTGTCAAATGTCTGGAATCCGGTGATTTCGTTATGCAAGACTCGTTCAGAATCAGTTTCGGGTACGCGTAGTGACACCGTAAGTGTTGTGTGCTTAAATCGAGTAACAAGTGAGAACGCGACCGATAGTAGTGGCAGTGAGCGCAGTCGGCGCGCAAAAATGTGGGTAGACAGAGCCCGGCCTGCGCACCATTAGTATCTACCCTCGTTTCCTCAGTTTGCCCGTGATCATGATGCATGCAACTGCATCGAAATATCGGGAGCTCATCAAACCTATAAGGTAATCGCGGTCAATATCCCGTTTTCATTATATCTAATGTCATTATCACGTTGTTACAATATTTTTTTGTTAAGTTTCTACATGGGTATTTTGGTTGACTTCGAAGTAAATAATAATAAGATTATTTTCATTTCTTTTCCATTATTTAGACCAAAAAAGGTCTATAGGTCACACAGCCACTTTTTGGGAATTTTTCAGTTTTTAGAAATAAAAAAAAAACGAAAAACGTTTTAAAAAATTTTGCTCGCGAAGTTTCCAGCTGACAGAGCTACAAGTAATAATTGGTGTTACACTTTGATATTATTATTATTATTTATTTCAGAGTTGCAAAAGCGCTTAGTCGATGCACCTTGTGACCAAAAGGCTGGTAGTTTTCTCTCTCAAAGAATCAGCATCGCTATAGCCAGTGAGGCAACGCTGTCAGCCTTTTGGGCACCATGTCACGGGGGCCTTATTTAAATTTAATTTAGTTTATTTAGTTTTAGCTTAGATTTAACGTCATTGTAAATTGCTTTTATTATGTAAATAAAGTATATCTTTGATATTATATTTCAGATGGAGCCATTCAGTTTATTTTCGCATACCGAAGAAGACAAGATGAGGATACTGAAGGAACTCGGTTTTACAGAAACCTGTATGAAAGAAGATGTGAATGCTGTAATGGAATGGTTCCAGATGCAGCCCCATTTAGTTGAAGCTGGTATAGGTAGGTGTAAAGGGTGTGACAGATGGGCGAGCCTTACCGCGGTTTTATAGGCTCGACAGTACAGCCCGTCCGTGGATCACGGCAAAACCGCAGTCTCGTGAGAGGGTAGCCAGGCTCGCGGTAATCTTTAGAATTTTTTGTCCTATTCTTGTTTTCATAAACCACGTTTTTCAAAGGAATAAAGTTGTTATAACACACTTTTATCTGAAGCATTTTCTGAATTTTATCCTTTAAAAAAATATGCAATAGCAGTAAAAACTCTACCAAAATATTGTACAGTAAGCAGCTAAGTAGCTAAGCAATCTGAGCGGTCACAATAGTCTGAGGGTCGAGCACGACTTTACGAATGCTGCGTAACGTTACGGTTATCGTATCGAGATCGAGAAACCTCATACTAAATTTTAGTTCCAAATACGCTCACGGGCGGGCGCTGCTCAAAACGTCATACAAACTCGACAACGTTTACTATTCGAGTTTACGTGACCCAGGTTTCGAAAAGTCGTACTCGACCCTCAGATGGGCGAGCTTTATAGCGGTTTTATAGGCATCGACGGTAAAGCTGTCCGTAGATCACGTGGTCTTATTCGTGTCTTTTTAAACCACGTTTTTCAAAGGGACAAAGTTATAGTGAAATAAGCGGATCACTCACGTATGTCAGTCGAGTATAGCTCGACATGTTTCGGACTAATCCGTAGTCCTTCCTCTGGGAGCACACGCCACGCGGGTGGTGAGACGTACCACGTGGCGTGTGCTCCCAGAGGAAGAACTACGGATTAGTCCGAAACATGTCAAGCTGTAGTCGACTGACATACGTGAGTGTTCCGTTTATTTCACTATGATTGAATCTCACGGTAGTATCATGTTAAAAGGGACAAAGTTGTTATAAAACACTTAACTAAAGCATTTTCTGAACTTTATCCTGGAAAAAATATACAATAGCAGTAAAAACTTTACCAAAATATTGTACAGTCAGCAGCAGAAGTAGCTAAGTAACCGAAGCGGTCACAATGGTCTGCACAAGCTCTTATGTCTATACAATATAGCCGTGCTGAGATCATTGTGACCGCTTCAGTTGCTTAGCTACTTCTGCTGCTGACTGTACTCAAAGCAGTCAGAGTAATGCCTACTAATATACATTATTTACTAGGTATAATTATGATTGTCCGAATACAATTAGGATAGAAGGAAGGAGTTCATTTATTAACAGATAAGCCTCACTCGATAATACCGATTTTAGCGGAATTTTGACTCGCAAGAGCCCTCATTGCTCAGTGGGTCGTAATAGGCTATTAGTAGATAAATAATATTAAATAAATAAATATCATGGGACAAATTGACCTAGTCCCAAACTAGGCAAAGCCTGTACTATGGGTACTAGAAAACGGATAAAAAAACCTATATAGATAAATACATACTTAAATACTTTTAAACATCCAAGACCCGCGAACAAATATTCGTATTCATCATACAAACATCGGCCCCGACCGGGATTCGAACCCGGGACCTCAAGCTTCATAGTCAGGGTCTCTAACCACTAGGCTATCCGGTCGTCTATTATTTACACCATCCTATTAATTCCAGACCCAGCTGTAGTAGAGAAACTACTCATCATGTCTAAAGGATCTCGTGAGAAGACGAAACGCAGGATTGACAACTTTTATAAGTACAGAGCTCTGTCACCAGACCTAATTCAATGTAGGAAGGAGCTGCTAGCGAGTGAGCGGGACTTCTTTACATTTTAGTAAGAAATAGATTTTATAATTTGAAATCTAAGTAGGCATCTAAAGACAATAATTTTATTATTCTAAAAACAAACCGCTACCAGGACCTTATCACACCATCTTTACATGTGTCAGTTTTATGACAATTCGATCTACATTTCTTTGATAATATGAAGCGCGCTAAAACAAAAGCTCTTCAAGTTAGCAATTGACACGGAATTGTCATTGAAAACTGACAATTGTAAAGTTGGTGAAATAGGGGCCAGGCATTGGGCAACGTAATAAATAAATAAATAAATATCATAGGACAATTTGACACTAATTGACCTAGTCCCAAACTAGGCAAAGCCTGTACTATGGGTACTAGACAACGGAAAAACATACTTATATAGATAAACACATACTTATATACATATTAAACATCCCAGACCCGAGAACAAACATTCATATTCATCATACAAACATCTGCCCCGACCGGGATTTGAAACCGAGACATCAAGCTTCATAGTCAGGGTCTCTAACCACTAGGCTATCCGGTCGTCAAATCGTCGTTCCCAAAATACTTCCGCATTCATCGCCACGTTGAATGGCAATTCTAAACCTTTGAGCCAAAAGTCAAGATGGTCATAGATTAGATTAGATTCCTTTATTTCTTATTGAAGATCACATTACATTTTAAATGTCGAAAACACAAGGAATTCACAAACAGATCTCCTAGAAAAATAAAAATTAATACAACAGAACAATTGAAGATAGTTTTTTTTTTTTTTTTTTTCCGAGGGTCATATTGCTATCGTTTTCGGTTTTAGATAATTAGTACATAAAATCGAACATCTAATAGATAGTAAGTAGTGGAATCTCGATAGGTTATTCTTTCGATAGGAATTATTTTAATTTCTTTTTTTAAGCTTGTATTACTATGACGATTTTCAGTCGCCAAGCAGTATCGTTGAAAAGATTCGAGGATAAGAGAATCACTACGATCCAGTTTACTGATCCTAATTCTGGGTCATTTTCTACTGAAGAAATCTTTAGGAACTCTTTCATAGTAAGTACAAAGTACTAAAACGGAGCCGTTTTTCCTTTTTTACCGCTCAATTGGTCAAATTAAGAAATTTTTAATTTAACTTAGCATCATTTCAGATCGGAGACCTAAGGGTAAAATTCGACTACATGCTTGGTGAAATATGGTTAATAGATTTCAAGAATATTACCCTAGGTCATTTTTTGAAGTTAAACCCCATGATTGTACATCGAGCGGCACAAATGTTTCAGGTAAGTGAATAAAAAAAAATTGTGGGACGACGACACTAATTACAATTACTGTGGGAGACGGGGGTTGCAGTGGAATGTTAAAGTCCGGAAACAATTAAATGTTTATTGTTTTACTCTATAAAAGTCACTCTAAAACTATGTTAGTTATAAATGTTGAATAAATGTTAAAAGTTAATATAATAATGTTTGTATCGAATGCACCCGGTCGCGGCGGTTCCGAAATATGCACTAAAGTATTGCTCTATATCGCCGATCGATGCGGCGTTATAATGCTGATTCCACTTTACACGTGTAAGGTGCAATAATGCACCGAACATCTTGCCGGGGGCAAGCGATGACATGAGATGTAAGCTAGAAAGATGATACAAGATGATTCAACAATGTTTTATAATGTGTTACATGTACTAATGTCTAAAATAATAATAGCTATCATTATTGAAATGATAATGCTTTGAAAATTGGGGAGCTTCCCTTGTCCATCGAGTTGGGTTCGGTTGTTTTAAATACACACGGCTCCCGCACTTTCACTCGCGCACTGATGCACTTATCACTGTCGCTGCGGCGCGGGACGCGGGGGCCGGCGGGCGGGGCGGGCGGGGCAGGCGGCGCGGGCGGCGCCGGGTCTGCCCGGCTGCTCGGCCCCGCGGCGGCTGCCGTCGCTGGAACTGCTGCTTCTACTTCCATGTTCGTTGATTTTGTTGGGCCAGTCTTAGGCCACCATTGGCACCGTCTTCTCCGGCACAGGAGAATTGATATAATGATTATGAATATGGCCCACAGGCTATAAATCGCGGTGTAGTGATGCACGTCGTGTACCGAGTAGTTATCAAGCAGGGGCTTTTCTTTCTTCATATTTTCAATTCTCTCCTCTAGTCTTATCATTTCCTTGGCGTCAATCTTGGTTTCCAAGTTGTTAATGTTCTCTTTAAATGTTATGTTGATAATATGGTTTATGGGATCTATTTGGGGGGTTAGTATATCGAATGATAGGCTTACTTTACTCTCCATACTCCTGTGGGCGTGTATAGTGAAGTTGTCTGTTTTCACTACGCAACTTTCCTCTATGTTTATTATGTTTGCTTTGGTTAATGTTTTTGCTGTAACTTGATTCTTGCATAATGTTCGAAATTGACACTCCTGGCAACAAAAGTATAAATACTGATTCATTGTTGATAGATTTATCCATCTGTTTTGACATGCGGCTTTGTTTGTTTTACACTGCTGGTCTTGATTAGTATCTTTAAGACAGAGGTCCTTATCATTATATATTTTGTAAATTGGTGTTTTCAGGTAGCACATGTACGTAAAGGTGTCCCGTAACATGCAGTATTCTAAGTCCTTTTCAGGTATTGGTAGGTATGCGTCCTTTTGTAAGTTTATTGCGACGTGGGTTTCTATTGGGACTATAGATATCATATTTTTCTCAGCTGTATAAGGTATGGGAATAACGTTATATAGGTCATATCTGTCTCGGCTTATGAGGGGTATGCGGATCTCTAATATCATGTATTTTTCAGTAATGCGTGCTTTTATTTTTAATAAATGGTAAATTTTTTGTAGTTCTGTTTGTATGCTTTCAATAGGAAGAGTTACGTCAGCGACTAGCTGTCCAGATATAATGTTGAGTTCGTGTTGGAGTTGCTGGGGATCGATGATGTGTAAGTTCATCTTTCCATTGTAAATGTTCGTTATTGTTTCTATCAAAGTATCTTGAATCGCTCTTAAATGACTAAGTAAGTTGTTTGCGGCCATGGCTACAATTGTAAAATGAGCCATACTTTCTGCGTTGGACAGTTCTTTTTGCATTACAGTCATGCCCCTATCTAAATTCCTTAAATGTTGATGTATTATTTTGTGTTGCTTTTGGAATGATTCTTCAGTTCTTTTCAACATGTTGTATTCAGCCTCTACGATCGATGTTTGATTCTTCCATAAGGCTCCTAAATGTTTCTCATTCTCTCGTATAAGGTTTATATCCTTTTGATACTGTTCTGCGAATTTATCATCTAATACTCCGAACAGAGTATTCGCCAGATATCCGACACCGTTTATCAAGCCGCGTCGCACGCGCGACCTTTGTTTCATTTGATTACTCAGTAGTACTCGGTTGTAATGTTGTAGTTCATGGTAAGTGTGACGTAATTGGAGTAAAATGACGTCGCAATGAGTCAGAGTAGACACCTGTTTGCATATGTTCTCAAGTTGATAATTGTATTTATCAAATGCGATTGTGCCTTCCCAGAATGGATTCATATCATAGTATGCGATAAGCTTCCATTCGTCTCTTATAAGCTGCATCGCTCCCAACTTGTCGAAGTACAGCCCTTGTCCATTTTGAATGGGTGTGATCGTTGTACAATGTCCTGTTGTAATAAATGTTAGGAAATAAATTATCAACATACCGAATGTGGTCAAACATCCCCTTTTCGTGACCTTGTTTGCTTTGTTTTGTTTACTAGTGTCTTCAGTTTGTTGTTCTGGCGTGTCTTGTGTTTGCTTCTCTAACGGTAAGACTGATAGTTTAACAACTGGCCTCTTCATTGTACCATTTTTGGTTTTAAGCGTCACAACTCGTACGTACCCGTCGTGTCCGGGATGAACATCTATAACTCTGCCGAGTGCCCATTTTCCCGCTGGGATGTTATCTTCATGTATGACTACTACGTCTCCTTCTTTAATGTTTTGTTGTGGGGTGGTCCATTTCTGTCTTGCTGTTAGTTGGCTCAAGTATTCTACTTTCCACCTTTTCCAAATGTCTCCAAAAATCTTTTGTATTAAGTGCCATCTCGTTCTGGCATCTTCTTCTGTTTCTATTACTGTGACTCCGGCTCTTCCTGTTAAAAAATGCGCTGGTGTGAGGGCATCTATGTTATCGATATTATCGGTAAGTGGGCAAAGTGGGCGTGAGTTGAGACACGCTTCCAGTTGGGCTAAGATCGTGGCGTATTCTTCGTATGTAAGCTTTTGATCACCTACTACGCGTTTTAGGTGGTGTTTCAGACTTTGTACTGCCCTCTCCCACAGACCTCCAGCGCTAGGCCATGATGGGACGTTAAAATGCCATTCGATTTTCATTTCAGTAATTTGTGATAAGAGAGAGTCACTAAAAATGTTACGTAATTGTTCCCACTGTTCCTGCAGTATCCTGTTGGCTCCAACGAAGTTTGTTCCGTTGTCGCTGTAAATGTGTCGCGGGGTCCCTTTTCTGGCGGCCATCCTTCGCAACGCTGCCAGAAATGCAGAGCTTGTTAGTTCAGTGACTAGCTCTAGATGTACGGCCTTGGTGACCATACAAATGAAGATAGCTATGTATCCTTTTAGCATTTTACTTCCTCGTCCTTTGTTGGCCTTGATATCTACAAAACCTGTGTAGTCCACTCCTGTATGAACGAATGGACTAGCTTCGTTTACTCTGGCAGCAGGTAGGTCTCCCATCAGTTGGTGTTGCTTCTTTCCGTCCACTTTCTTACACGTCACGCACTTCCCTACCTGCTTCTTCACTCTGTTATTTCCGCCCAGTATCCAAAATTCTTCTCTTAACTTGTTCGTAGTGTGGCGGGCGCCGCTATGAAATGTTTGTATGTGAGCTTGATCGATGAGTAGGGTCGTCAAACGCGAATCTTTCGGTATGATTTTTGGGTGCTTCATGTTGTATGGAATGTTGGCTTCTCTTAGTCGACCTCCTACTATTAACACGTTATTTTCGTCAATAAACGGTTTTAAATCTAAAAGTTTGCTTCTCGTTTCAACTTTTCCATGTTTACGCAAGAATTCCATGTCAGCAGAGAACTCATTATTTTGCACGTATTTTATTATTGTTAATTTAGCTTTCTCGAGCTCTTGTAAGGTGAGATACTTAGGTAGCACATTTCTTGATCGTGTCAGTGCTCGCAAAATCCATGCGAGTACTCTTATTACTTGCGCAATCGAGCTATATTTTTTCAATAATGTATGTATAATGTTATGATTTGGTTCCATATTTTGAACTATATTCGCGGCATATGAATTTTTCTTTTCTTCGGTAGTGTTAAATGTTGGTTTTGTTACGCTCTCTTGTTCTAGATTTAATGTTGGTAACCATGATGGTCCTGCCCACCATAATGAGTGTTCCTTAAGTTGTGACGCTGTGAGGCCTCTGCTCGCCGCGTCTGCGGGTTTCTCTGATGTTTTCACGTAGTACCAATGTTCTTCAGTCATTATTTCCTTTATTTGTTGCACTCGATTAGCGACAAACGGCTTCCAACGGCTTGACTGACATTGGAGCCATGCAAGCACGATTTTCGAGTCAGTCCATCCATACGTCATTGTTTTATATTGTTGTAGAGAATGTTCAACCTTTTTCATCAGTTTCGCTAGTAAATGTGCTCCGCAAACTTCAAGCCTCGGAATTGTTAATTTTTTCTTGTGTGGTACAAGTTTAGTCTTTGCAGCGACTAATACGACCTTCGGTTTGTTTTTTATTCGTGCGTAGATAACACAAGCGTAAGCATCGAGAGATGCGTCACAAAATCCGTGTAACTCGATGACGTCATTCTCGTTACTTAATATCCACCTTGGTATGTTGTAATGTTTAATTTGTTCGATATTCGCTTGTACCTTGGACCACTCGTCATGAACGCTATCTGATACTTGCTCATCCCATTGCGTGTTTTCTTTCCATACTTTTTGGAATAATATTTTTAGTTTTGTAGTTAATGGAGCAAGCCAGCCTAACGGGTCAAAGAGTTTGGAGAGTTCGGAGAGAAGAAATCTTTTTGTTGGTTTTGCTGATTGTTTTGCGGATGTATATTTGAAAGTAAATGTGTCGTCGGTTGGATTCCAGCATAAACCAAGTGTTTTAGACATGTTATCTGTTTTAAAGTTAAATGTCATGTTTTCATTTTCAGGCGTGATGTTTATGCTTTCAAGCATTTCTTCACTGTTGGAGGACCATTTTCGCAAATTGAATCCTCCCAATTTTAAGAGCTCATTAAGATCTCCCATCAACTGTTTTCCTTGTTCTACCGAGTGAGCTCCGTGTACCAAGTCATCCATGTAAAAGGATTCCTCGAGTACTTTAGACGCTTCCGGGAACCTTTCACGTTCGTCTTCGGCCAGCTTTCTCAGCGTCATCATGGCCAAGAATGGTGCTGCTTTCGTGCCGTATGTTACTGTTGTTAGTTGGTATGTTTGTAAAGGCTGTTCTGGACTCTCTCTCCAAATGATCTTTTGTAAATGTTGATCGACTTCGTTCACTAAGATCTGCCTATACATCTTTTCGATGTCTGCGGTGAAAGCAAACTGGTATTGCCTCCATTTTAGTAATAATGTTTGCAAGTCGCGTTGCAGATTTGGCCCGGTGTACATTAGATCATTTAATGAATATCCTGTGGATGTTTTAGCGGATGCATTGTACACGACTCTGTATTTCGTTGTTGTTGACTCCACTCTTTCGACTCCGTGGTGTGGTAAGTAACATTCGGGTTTTAAATTGTTGTTTGATGGCTTCATGTGTTCGAGGTCACTGTACTCTTTCATGAATGTTTTATAAGCTTCAGCCAGTTTCTGTTGCCTCTCAAGTTTTTTTTCCATGTTTCGAAACTGAGCTATGGCTTTCGTCTTGGATGCACCTAGTTTTTCTTTGAAGTCTTGTTTCATAGGAATGCGCACTGTATACCTCCCATCCATGTTTCTGACTGTGTTATCTTGATAATGTTTGATGCATTCCATGTCCTCCTGGGATAAATCTCCGTCTTCGACAATGTCTTCTATCTCCCAAAACTGCTGGATATCTTGAATGTTGTGGACTACTACGTTGCACTGAAATGTTTGTGCGTTTCCGCATAGTAACCATCCAAGCTGGGTTTGCTGTGCCATGGGTTGTGACGCGTCATCGTCTTTCCTTATTCCTCCCAGCAGGATGTTGGAGTAAATGTCTGCCCCTAGTAGTAAGTCTATAGGGCGACTGATATAAAACTCTGGGTCCGCTAGGTCAATGTTTTTAATAACCGACCAAGACGGTTTGGCAAATGTTTTGTTTGGTAGTGATTTTACCAGGTCATTCATGATGATAACTTCTGTGTTAAATGTGAAATCATTGTACATTGACTCACATAATATGTTAAGTTTCCCTTTACAATTGTTCTCCCTTTGTCCCACTCCATATACGACGCCTCTACAGCTCTCTCTCTTCAAGTTAATTGTTTGGGCGGCTTTCTCTGTTATTAGGGAAATCTGAGAGCCCTGGTCGATGAGCGCTCTCAGAACATGGTAGGTACCATCGGCTGCTTGGACTTTCAATAGAGCTGTGGCCAATAGTATCTCCGTATAGTTTTCTAAGGAAGCTTGCGAAATGTTCGTCACGTGTTCATATGTTTTTTTCGATGTAATCGCTGATGAGGCAGAGCTCGAAGCATTTGCATTGCTTTTAACACATGCTTCATGTAAAAGCGTGTTATGTTGTTTTGCACATTTGTGACATGTTTTTGTTGAGCTGCAAGCATTCCCGTGATGGCTAAATAAGCAATTTTCACACAATGCAAGCTTATTGACCACGTTATATCGTTTCTCGCTAGGCATTTGTAAGAATTGACGACAATTGTAAATTCCGTGTGGATTTTTACACAACGGACATGTGAAACTCGACACGTGTAATGCTTTCGCAATCGTCGTGTTTCTTTGTTGCTTGTTGACCCCATTATTGTTCTGATAATTATTGTTTGAATATGAATGATTGTTATACGTTTGAAATGATTTTCGAATGTTGTTTGTTGATGGTTGCTGAGAATATGTTTTTTGAAATGTCGGTTCTTGTTTGCGACGAGATGACTCGAGACTTGTAAACTTTCCTTCCATAAAATCTAAGAATTCCTGTAGAACCGGCAATTCCCTGGGGCTCTTCAGTGACTCAATGTAGTCCATATGTGTTTCTGAGTCCAGTTTTTGCGATAGGACATGTACTATTATTGGGTCCCAAGTGCTGATGTCTATTCCTAGATTTTTTACAGCATGTAAGCATTCGGTTGTCGTGTCATGCATCTTTTTGATCTGACCCAGAGATTGTTGTTGCATATTAGGCAGTGAAAATAGGACATTCATGTGCGAGGTGAAAATCAATTTTTTGTTGTTATACCGATTGTTTAAAATTTCCCAGCAAACTATGTAATTCTCCGAACTTATCTGGAGATGTTGTATAAGTCTTTCGGCTTCACCTTTTACCTTTGACTTCAAAAATTGCATCTTTTGGGCATTTGAAATTGCGTTGTTGTTATGTATGGCTTCTCCGAACAGATCCTTGAAAGAAACCCAACTGTTGTAATTCCCATGGAATGTAGGAATATCTAGCATGGGAGTGGCTTTTTCCTTGTGTACCACTGACCACATCTTTTTGTTTATGGCTGTTTTCATCTTGTTAAATGTTTTTTCATGTTCGTTGAATGTTTTCTCGTATGATAAATTGAGCTGACTGTCTTCACTCTCAATTTCCCAGTGCATTGAATCTATCACTGTCCAACGGGATTGTAATGTTTTAAGAGCGTCTTCTAATTCCCATTTCTCTGTCAACCCATCTATGTCAATGGCGTTGACTGTTCTTACAAAAGCCTTCATATTGGCAAACTGTTTCCGCAGCATTTCATCATATTTGCTCGATGTTCCCCTTTCCTTTGTTGTCTGCGGTTGACCTTCAGGGATCGCTTGCTGAGCGCTCCCCGTCGGTGGCTGTTCGTCCTCCTCGCCGGTGAAAAATTCAGTCACCGGTGTTGAAAAACGTGTTCTGGGTGTTATTTTCTCCGCAGTTAAAATTTGATAACCTTCATTTAATGCCTCGTTTAAGATCAAGTATGTTTCTTTGGTCTTCTCGAAGACCTCCGAAGTAAAATATGGATGAGATGGATTTCCCTCTCTACAAAGTTGTTTATGATTAAATTGAAATTCTCCCCATAAACTTGTTAATTTTTCAGAGCGTTTTATAAAGTACTCAGATTTCGTCTTCCTTTCTGCGCCATCTTTCTTAAAGTTAGTAAGAAGCGCCTCAATGTTTCGTCGTATTTCCTCCTGCTGTTCTACTGTTGCCATGTTAAATGTTATGTTAGTAAAATTGGAAAGATCTTACTTGTATATGTTCTACTTTGCTAGTCGTGGAACTTCCAGATGCTAACGCTGGTACCTCTGTTGTGGTCACTGCAATCCTCACACTCAAATGTTCACTAGTTCGTACACTTCATCCGTTGACCGAAAAATAATACAACGCGCGAAGTCCCGTGTTCGAAGGACCAATGTGGGAGACGGGGGTTGCAGTGGAATGTTAAAGTCCGGAAACAATTAAATGTTTATTGTTTTACTCTATAAAAGTCACTCTAAAACTATGTTAGTTATAAATGTTGAATAAATGTTAAAAGTTAATATAATAATGTTTGTATCGAATGCACCCGGTCGCGGCGGTTCCGAAATATGCACTAAAGTATTGCTCTATATCGCCGATCGATGCGGCGTTATAATGCTGATTCCACTTTACACGTGTAAGGTGCAATAATGCACCGAACAATTACAATTGACACAAAATCAAGTACTAGTATAGCTTGTTTTACACATAAAACATCCAAGAGCAGATATTCGTATTCATCAATTTAATCATGCATTTTTTTTATAAACTTATTATTATTAAATATCTACCCCGACCGGGGATCGAACTTCAGACTTAAAGCGTCTTAGGTTCTCTAACCACTAGGCTATTTGGCAGTTTAACCTAGTATCTATTCCAATAAGTTAAAAACTCCATTATGTACCACTGTTGGTCCACCATTTTAAAATAATTTAAACACAAATCGACGGTACTCTGACTCAACCTCGTATATAAACTTCGACGAAATTGAAATTACCGCTCTAGACCGCGAAACTAAGGTGGTTATTCCAATTTCGTCAAAGTTTATACATAATAATATACGAGGTTGAGTCAGAGTACCGTCGAATTTCAAACGGATTTCTTTTTATTTGAAATGCTGTGTCTATTTTTAGCATCTGTATTAATTTTATCAAAGTGCTTTAGCTGTTACAATAGTTGAAAAAAAAATTCCCCTGATCCCGGATTCAATTCTAAACACACATTTTGCAAGTTTTTTTACTATTTCAGGAGGGCTTAGCTTTGAAGGTGTTTGCGATTCACGTCATAAATATACCGTCTATTGGCCAGCAGATACTAAGTTTCTTCAAAAAATTCATGAAACCAAAAATTATGGATAGATTATTAGTTCACGGTGACCTAGAAGAACTGCATAAGGCGCTGCCAAAGGAATATTTACCCAAAGACTATGGAGGAGACGATCCGAGCATGGAGGAATTAAAAGGTAATATTAAACCAGATAAGGTAAACGCCCTGGTGCCCAACACTGCACCAATAGTTAAATAAATAAATATCATGAGACAATTGACACCAATTGACCTATTCCACGCACTGGTGGCAAGCAGAGTGTCAATTACTTGAATTAAGGTGTCAAATGTTCGGACGTTTACCTTAAGGTCTGTCTGTACGTTATATTTTTCTGAACGGTTACACAGGTACCGATTTTTCTGTAAGTAGTTATATTATTGATACTTGAGTAAAATTCCATCAAAGGTATTTTTACCGTTGGCTTAATTTCCTTCCCAGTAAGTTAAGTGTGCCTTTCATGAATTACTTACCTTACTTACTTCAATTGGTTTATAAGTTATTATTAGGATTTTCCCATTCAACTCCAATATCCCACTTGCTCGTTTGCCTTCCCTGTCGTATAAAATAAAACGTCTAACGGAAATTAATAGTAACGTATACACATAGTAGAAATACCTTTTCCACGGGCCAGGGGAAAATCTGTCTTACGACAATGTCATAATTATATTTTGACAGCGGAAAGCTTTTTGCACTTTAACAAATTATGTAATATATCTTTACTCTGTAATATCATCGCATGGCATGATATCATAGTTCTAGGCCAGCATGATTTTGTGATACGTTTTGTTTTCAGTCTAACGTAAATAAAACGCAACAAATATGAACCTTTAAGAAATCGCAACATCGTCTTCAAGTTTAAGACTAGAACTTTGATGTTAACAATAGCTCAAATTCTTTCAGATATGTACCAGAAGGAATTTAGATCGGAGAAGACGAAGCAGTTCTTGCAGAAAGGATGCGAGGAAATATCGGACGAAAAGAAGAGGCCAGATGCTAGCAATAATGAGGAATACTTGGCTGGCTCATTTAAAAAACTAAACTTAGACTAATAAGTCAGAATAGGATTCGAGTTCGGGGGAATTTGTATTGAAATCTTTTTCTTTGATTTTTAAGAAGCGTCACTGACAGCAGAAGTATAATTTTAAAATCCGAATCCTGTTCAAAGTGGACCGAATCACTTTGTGAAGAATAAACCATTGGATTGTTCAATAGGTACAATGAACATGAAATGTAATCAAGCAACATTAATTTAATCCAATAACATTAATTAGGAATAATTAGGAGAGGTCTTGACCCTCGCTCCGGGTCATTTCTGGTGCAGAGGTTGTCCATCGCGGTTCAGCGTGGTAATGCGGCAAGTTTGTTGGGCACCTTTGCGCCTGGAATGACGCGGGGCGGTTTGTTTGACTGATTGTGTATTTTCTGAATTGTAATGTATGTTTGTGAAATAATAAAGTTTTAATAACATTAAAATTAATAGACGGAACATATAAAATGGCAGTATTTAAGAACATAAGAAAGGATTTTGTTTTATTGTCAATGCTCGCTCTCTATTCTCTGCCTTCCGATACGCTGGCTAAATTGAACGTTATTATTACGCCAAATATTTGAAGTTTTTTCTTCTAAAATCCTGCTGTTGGACAAAAATCTTTTAGCTGTTTCTATATTAAAAGCGTTTGTTAGATAACTCTAGTCAATACAGGAAGTTATCCGGTTGGTCAGCCGAAGATGCTTTCGAAGCTGAGTTCTGACGCTGTGAAGAAAGATTTTGCGTCAGCTTTGAATCGAAAACAGGCGTGAAACTGCACAGGATCGTCGTTTTAGAGGCCAAGATTCGGTTTGGGTCCCAGAACCAAACTAGCTAGTTAAGTTAATCAATATTAAGTTTTTTGAAAGAGCCTTCAATCCCAAAATGGCTCAGTTTTGCGATAATCCGTTTGGACTCGTCACTCCGAATGGAATCTTGGTCTAAAAAGTAGTTTCTCCAATCTGCAGAAGTAAGTGTCCTCTCCCAGGCATCTAAAACGATAATTATTATGATTACCTAAAAATGTTTACAGTATCTACACAATTGTCTATAATTCACTAAATTTCCAGTTATGGATAAGTTAACGAGATGAGATGGTCGATTTGAGCCGTTTAATGTTTTGCAGACTCGACTCGACTTCGCTTTGTCATCCGCCATCTTTCTCTGTCAAAAGGTACGTGATCTCATCAATGAAACTTAACGAGTACTTATCCACAAAATTATTTTTCTCACCAGTGATTTCCTGGCAAGTGACGTCATCAGTTCCACCTAAATCCTTTGGAAATATGTCCTCAGGAAATTTTCTCATAACCTCGTCGAAGCTCGTGTATTCGTATATCCTGTTCACTAATTTTGGCTTCATTAACTTCTTGAATAGGTTGAAAATCACTGTAGCATATTGTGGTAGGTGTACTAAATGTAGACCTTTTAGTTTAGGACCAACACAGGACTGAAATAAGAAACAGCTTTTGATTATATTTTGTTCGTCAAGTTTATCTTTGGAGGTCAAAGATTGGTTAGTACCTACTCTAATAATCTCCTTTCAGATGTAATTGCAATTTCGTAACAAACATTTGATATAAATAATTGTCTAAATGTTACTCGTTCTATAAATTATCATCAGTAACAGTATCATAGCCGCGAAAATGTATGTTGCTTTTTTCATGGCTTCCAGGGCTAAGAACCAGTTTTTTTTTTCAATAACAGGGCTTGAATAAATACCGGTAGTACCCGTACCTTTGAAATTGGTCACTACCGGCGAAGATCGGTATCGGTATCAAAATATATCGCTGCAGTACAGGTATTTTTGATAGGTACCTACATTTTCCGGTTCCACAATAAGCACATTTTGATAGAAAACATTAACTGACCATCCGAAACTCGTAGGTATACTTACAGTCACATAGTACACTATCTTTGATATCAGTACCGGAGTCATCTGCATGGCTAGTTGGATGGAAACGTTCTCGAAATCTAAAATACATTGTTCACCCATCACTGTGTCATTCCACAACCTGTAGTCAGCTATCATTAGTATGACTTTCATTAGCTCTATGATTGATATTCCGTCACAGCATTTCATTCTGAAAACAGAAAAGTGTACGACACTGAAAGTAAATAACTTTTGCTTTTAAACTGAAAAATTGACCGACTTCAAGTGTAAATAAAAAAAAATACAAACAAAAAAAACTGGTTCATAAATGACGGAGATCTGAGGTAAGTAACAAATTCCACAATTTTATGTTTAAAAAAACTACCAAACTATTTTGATACAATTTACTTGGGTAGGGTAACTTTTTCGTTTATACTGGTTGCTTAGTGTTGCTCATTCTGAGAGGAAGCCTGTGTCCAGCTGTGGGACTTAAAAAAGGCTGATGATGATGATGATGAATCTTTTTCGTTTCTAAGGGGATTAGAAAGACATCACAGTTAAAGATAGGCCCAGTATCTGGTCGTTTTGTATGTTTTTACCTGAATATGGTAACTCTGTGTTTGTCAGGTGTTTTCCGCGGCAAAACGATCCAGTAACCGTTCTTCAAATACTGATTTAGTTTAGGCTCCAAAGGATCCCGGTTGCTTAACAATTCAGCCACATTATTTCTGACTGTGTAATAATTATCTATTTTCTCCTTCACTTTTTGTAAACTGAACTTTCTCATTATTAAAAGTCTTGCAACGAGCTGATAATCTGAAAAAGCTTTCATTGAAATAATGCAGAGTTTAAAACTGTTTTTTTTTCGTGATTAGATTTCATAACTTGCCAAACAATAAATTACAATTCCATCTTATATTAATATAAATACCGTCATCTAAAAAAATCCTTTCTCGCAGAACTAAGGACAATGAACATCATACCACGTTATTAAGGTTTAAGATAAGTCTATGTCAATAAAAAATAAAGTTATAATCATTTGTCTTTTTTACTTTCGAGGACAGAAGTAAAACAATTTAGGCAAGTTGAATTCTGTGTCAGGTAAACGTCAAAAAAAACTTACGTAGTTGTCCTTGTGGTAAATGCGGTTGTTTTTGATACCACTCCTGTACATTACGAAGCATTTCAAGTAACAAATCTGGCTTAATACTTAGATCACTCAAAATAATTTTCAAGGAGTCTACATCGGAATTTAATAGCAATTTTGAATTAATAGACAACTCAGCATTTGTTTCCTGAAAGGCAATTAAATATAATGTTTTATTTTGTTTTCAAAAAACATGTTCAATAATTACGAATAAAACTGAACAGAATCTTTTTTTTTTTTCGTGGACAAGTCTTTAATGAATTGGCTGTAGATTTTGGTGGCATTTCTAAGTTGGTTGGTAGTGGTCCCGTACACCTAAAAAATAACCGAAAGCGTCAGATCGTTGTCTTTTTCTTCTTCAGCGCGTTTGCGCCCTTCTCTCGGCAAACGCCTCTCCCATTTTTCTCCACTCAGCCCGGTTTGCAGTGGATCTCCTTCAGACCGGGCCGGCGGTCGAGCTGATGTCATCCGGCCACCTAGCTGGGGGCCTGCCGACTCCTCGCTTTGAGTATAGACACCATTCCAAGACCCGCTTGCGCCATCTCCCGTCGTTTCGGCGACACGTATTATGTCCTGCACAGCTGCATTTATATTTATGCACTTCGACAAAATAGTGACCACAAAAGTGATTTGGAACAAAAGCTAAGTAATGACCCAAATAGACCTCACGTGCCATTGGGCTCAACAGTCTGATGGCGCTTTTGGTTATGTTAAGTCGTTGAACGAGATAGCTGCTAGCTCTTTGGTGTCCAGTTACGTCGACCCTGAACACAGGATATTTTTTTTCAACAAGGTACTCGTATGCAATAAACAAGTGATTACCGCTGACCATAGAAACCACTAGAAATATTACACACATGACATTATTGCAACCTGATGAGGGCTATCGTTAGTCAAGAATCCGCTAGGGACACTAGTGTCGACTGAGGTCTATCTGTCACTCTCCACCAATGAGAGACAAGCTATGATTGGTGGAAATTAACAGAATATTCGACAATAGCGGATTTTTCTCTCGCAATACCCCTCATTTTCTCTTCTTTATCCCATATTTAGTTAGTAAAATAATAAAAATATGTCAAACAACTTACAATGTGATACATTGTAGAGAATGACGTTGAAGCAATACTGAACGAGCCGAGAAAATCTGAAACGTCAAGAGCTGACATTAAGTTTAGCAGGTACAGACGATGCCAGTATAACATTTAAAATTGTTTTGGTATCTTTGTAATGTCGTGATGGAATCTACCAGTATATAAGGGAATAAAGGGAAAAAGTTCGAGTCGGTAGCAAATATATTTTAGTCACCAGTCCAAAATATATTTGGAGGCCCAAACACGTGAAAAAAACTCCTGTCCTGTCCAGGGTTTTGGTCGATTTAGTATGAACATTTAAATACATTACAGTAAAAAGCAGAGTTAACAAAACAGCTTTTTGACAAAAAAAAACTTATTTATTTTAAGGGTTACCATTCAGTTACAGATGCAAATATGTCGTAACTTATCTTTTCTATCACTTTAAAAAAAGATGTATACGAAAATTATACAAAAAATTATACGAAAGCGATAACACAAAAAGTACCATAGTTTATTTACATAATAGAAGCAATTTACAATGACATTAAATCTAAGCTAAAACTAAATAAACTAAAACTTAAAACGAAATTAAATCTAAATAAGGCCCCCGTGGCATGGTGCCCAAAAGGCTGGCAGCGTTGCCTCGCTGAATAGCGATGCTGATTCTTTGAGAGAGAAAACTGCCAGCCCTTTGGTCACAAGTTGCATCAACTAAGCGCTTTTGCAACTCTGAAATAAGCTTGTAAGCGCCGGAAAAGTTGTTAAGGTGACTAGACATGTACTTTCCATGTACCCTTCAATTATTAAAGGTCGTATTAGCACGGAGCACATAAAGGTTTTTCGCAATGAACATTTTTGTGACATTAGGTGCTTTTGTGAGCGAATGTCTAAGGTAAATGAGGCATCAACACGGTGTTTATCGGTTAAGCGCGCAGTTAGCGCTAATGTGCGGTATTCTCTGTCACGAACAAAACAACGTGTAATTCTAACTAATTCGACATTTCTACCCAATAATCACGTGTAAATAGGCAGTGTTGTTTAATCAGATAGTAAAGGTAGGTTTTGAGGGAGACATACGCGGTCTGCGCGCAAAACCTTTTCACGTTAATTCGTTTACAAATTCATTCGTGTCACGTAATGTGTAAATCATCGTGATAAGGGCGGTAGGCTCATTTCTTAAGTAAATAAGGTAATTTGATCTTTATGAAAATATCACAGTTTTTGACATACTTATTTGAATTTTCATGACTGTTGTATAAGTAGGCAATTTTTTTTAACCAAGTCTTATTTCAAACAAAACGTCCGCCCTCAATTATTGTCTGTGAAAAAGTCAACAATGCAGTACCGATGAAGGCGTGCCTATGTGAGTTTCTGCTTCCAAGGGTCGCGCTGCTTTTGAGACCGGGTAATGACCCCGTGACCGATACGATATTATTTCAAGCATTATTAAAGACGTAGCATATACTTGATAACATAATTTCGTCTAAAAGCAAATGGTCTATGTAGCTACTGGTCTAATAAGCATTTCGTCAAATAATGTTGTAATTTTCATTCTAAATTGAAAGCGGTCTAAACTGCACGTGGTCTGAATAGTGAGAAGTAGCAATTCGCCAATTTAGCGACTGGTTTAAACAGCAGCTAAGTTAGGTTATCTTAGTGAAATAAAAAATAAATAAATAACAAAATCATTTATTTCGGACAACCTTTGGATCCATATTGCGTTAGTATCATAACTTATATACTATGTTAGTTAGTTAGGCTCATAGAACGTCAAGGAGCGGTGCATGTAAGCCCAGTGCTGTACATAGCGACGGTCCAACCTGCCACCATCACGCTCAGGATGCTGTTGGCGCTGGTGCGCACTCTGCGGAGCGTCGCTGCGGCGCGCTTGCGAACGGTGGCGTGGAAGCCGTCCACGTGCGCGTCCGCGAACATAACAAACGCACTGCATGAGCGCGGCAGCCCTAGCAGCATCCTGAAGGCGTTATTATATTGGACCCGTTAGTGAGTTAATAAACTAGGTTAGAGTTGCGTCACACTACAATACACAGAACACACTACACTACACACACTACACTAGACAGAACGTGAGCTCCGCGAAGCAGAGCTCCGTCCACGTTGTCTCAAAGTCTTTGCTATTATTCCAAATTTCAAGTCGATGGCAACAGTAGTTCCTGAGATAATCACATAACCAGCTGTGTGTCGGACAGACTGACGGACCGAGTCATAGCCGGTTTGGAACCCTAAAATCAGTTTTAATTCAAAGTCAAAAGAGTTCAAGCAAAACCTATAGCATTAATCATCATATCGTGTATCTCATGCAGACGCGTTACGTACTGAGCCAACAATAAATAAAAAGTAAAGAAACAACGTAAAAATAGGTACGGATAACTACGAGCTAGCATTAATATGAGACCTATCTTGAGACAACGGGAATAATAGCATCCCGGCTGAAATGCATCTCGACAGAAGACGCTTGCCGTAAGTAATTGAATTTTATTTTTAGTGTTGCGCAAAGAAACTGAGAAAACCTGGCAAGAGGCATATCGGACCTAGCTCAGTGTAGGGTTCTGTAGCCGTTAATTACAAGGAAATCATCATGTCAGCCGAGAGACGTCCACTGCTGGACATAGGCTTCCCCCAAGGCTCTCCACTCAGACCGGTCTTGTGCTTTCCGCATCCACCGCGGTCCCGCGATATTTACCAGGTCGACGCTCCATCTTGTTGGAGGCCTACCGACAGCTCGTCTCCCGGTCCGTGGACGCTCTTCGAGAACCTTCTAACCAGGCCCCTATTTCCCAACTTTACAATTGTCAGCTTTAAGTGACAATTCGGTGTCAACTGCTGACTTGAAGAGCTTTTGTTTTAGCGCTTCGTATTGTCAAAGAAATGTAGTTCGATTTGTTATATTATATAAAACTGACAATTGTAAAGATGGTGAAATAGGGGCCAGGAAATTCACCACACGTATAAAACGTGCGTTAAAAGACAGTTGAACCAAAGCTACAAGAGTCTCAAAATAAAAAAAAAACCGGCCAAGTGCGAGTCGGACTCGCGCACGAGGGCTCCGTAGAAAGATTTTAACGCAGTGTGGGGTCAACTTATATTGGTCTGCGAAATCTACAGACAGACATAAAAATTTAAGATTTTGAAACTAAATTTCAAGTTTCTAGGACAACTGGAAGTACCCTTTAGGTTTTTGGATTTCGGCAATTTGTATGGAAATAGTTTTTTTAATGAATGTATCTTTTGATTGCGTTGACTTAGGAGGTTGATTTTTTCACAGCTTCAAGGGAACGCAAAAATACGATATGAAAAACTGCCTAAGCAAAAGAGCGTATATTCGTGGCCCTTACGTCTTTTTCTTAAGAAGCGTAGTTTGTCGGCAATAAGTCAAAACTTATTTAACCAAACTTAGTAGCGACTTCTACAATAAGACTTTACTCCAAATTCCATTGATACATTATATTTGTATACAAATTACTAAGTACCTATATTTTTAACTCTCGACGCAAAAGGAGAGACAGGTGTTATAAGTTTGATGTTTCTATGTGTGTGTCTGTCTGTGACATTTTAGCTCTAAGGCGCTGTCCTGCGAAAGTCCTGTACTCGATTAAGCGATCATTCTGAGGAAGGTCTGTTGTACAAGCAATGAGACGTAAATAGGCAGAAGGTGTACGTTTGTGGCTCCCGAAGAAGTTTTGGGCCTGATAGATTGTGTCAAATAATACACAAATAACCCTCCTTCGGCAAATTTCATACTGAGCGATCGTTTTGACATTTTCTAGAAAAGTATTGACTTGACCAGCTAGTCATCATACTCATCATCTCCATAACTCAGTACCTACGCTTTTTAGCTTTCCGGCTTAAGATTTCTTGGCTTACTTTCGCCAACTTACTTAGCCTTACATACTTACTTATATTACTTAGAAACTTTTTTTTATCCTTCTTCCTCCGGGACCATTACGCGGGAAGTCCCTCTCGCGCATGACGATTTTTTGTTATCCCTGCGTTCTGCATCGTGTCCCTGCTCTACTTAAGTGTAGAAGCAATTTAATATAAATCTCTAGCCCAAGGCCTGTCTTTTAATACTTGTTTCTTGGTAACCATAATTATGCGGGATAAAATGCAAACAATAGGTTAGGTATAGGTAATTCATCTTAGCTCTCTAGGTTGGCAACGCATCTGCAAGCCCTCCAGGGTTGCGGGTGTCTATGGGCAGAGGCGATCACTTGCCATCAGGTGACCCACTTGCTCGTTTGCCTTCCTCGTTGTATAAAAAAAATAGATTTATCTTGCGTAAGACAAAGTGAAACGCCTTTTACGATAACGCGTCCTTCTAATGTCTAACGCTACTTTCCTTTATAACGTCTTTTCTTTCTCACTCGCTCTTTCTCTATGTTTATCTTTTTCTCATAATTTGTGCGTGTCTACCAAATGTGTTTGGTTTTTTTTTTATTATTTCAATTGGATCAAAATGTAATCGACAAAACTGCTATCTCGTCAAACTAATGATAATGACTTCGAGGTTTTTAATTTTTAACCTACTATTTTTATGAATACAAAAGGTTGTCAGTTTGCACATACATATATTAGTTTTTATACTGGAAAATATGCAGATTCTACTGGATAACAATAGCCGAATTCACGCAGACGAAGTCAAGTATATTGTATCTACATATAACTTCCACTTTAAGCATAAAAAAAATATTCTTTACTCTTTTGCCAAAATACTTACTACTAAAATATCTTCCAAAGTTAATTATTCTCTTATGAGTCCCTTCAGCTCTTTTTCGTTTTCCTATCTATCTTAATTACATGAAAAATACATCGCTGGTTTCAATTTTCAGTGCTATTTTACCCCGCTGTTTGTTGTAGCCTGAAACACCATTAAAGTTGTGGAGAAGACAAGGCTTTATAACTTCTATACATCGATGGCGGATTGCAAAAACCATATACTACTCGCTAATCCTGCCGTCTAGCAGTGGTTGCACTGTTGCATTCGGGTGTGGTGAGTAAGATAGCTAAGGAAATTACGGGCAAAGGAGACGTTTTATCTTAATGAAATGAAATGAAATGAAATATTTTTATTGCGAGAATACAGGTCATAAGTTACATAGGTACATAACCAACACTGCGTTCTGCCTCATCGGCATGCAAAAGCCCTCTAGCCCTCTAAGTTGGCAATGCATCTGTAATTTCTCTGAGCAGCGGTGATCACTTTGCTATCAGGTGACCCACTAACTTGTTTATCTTTCTCCTTCTTAACCTGGTTCCCGTAATTACCTTGACTGTCTGACTTTCCACACCGGACAGGGCCGTAGCTAGGGGGGGGCATTAGGGGCAATGCCCTACCTTAAAATACCATATTGCCCTACCTTAAAAAATACCATCGACTATGATAAAAAATATTTATAATACACTATAGAAACTGATTTGTGAAATAAAACGGATCACTCACGTACATAAGTCGAGTTTAGCCCGACAGGTTTTGGACTAATTCATAGTCCTTGCTCTGGGAGCGCACGACCCAGCGGCAGCTAGATGCACACTACGTGCCGCAGCTCTGCTCGCGCGACTAGTCCTGAACATGTTGGGCTAAACTCGATTCATATACGTGAGTGATCCATTTTATTTCACTAAGATCAGGTCAAATTAAATTTTAGTTGCGCCCTACTTGTAATTACCGCTGCCCTATCTTATATTCAACTCTGGCTACGGCCTCTAACTCGTCCTAGGTAGTTACCAACCAAAAATTTTTGTCCTTCGCTTGACTTTTATGAATACTGTAGTGAACGGAACAATGTGAAATTTGTACATGCAGAAAAAGAGCAGTAAGCATTTAGTATATTGAATTTCGATTAGCACACCTACTTAAAAAAAAAATCATCTGTACTTATTACGTACATGATAGTACATTTCATCATCATCGTCATCATGCCAGCCTAAATGGACATAGGCCTCCCCCAAGGCTCTCCACTCAGACCGGTCTTGTGCTTTCCGCATCCACCGCGATCCCGCGATCTTTACCAGGTCGTCTCTCCATCTTGTTGGAGTTGGAATCCTACCGACAGCTCGACTCCCGGTCCGCGGACGCCATTACCATAGTACATTTACTTATCTTTAATACCCAGCTGCTTGATAAAAACTCACTCCCCAATATTTTCTAATAGGTAGGTACTGTAGGATTGTTATACAGCCTCAATGCAGCAAGTGCATGGTGCGGTTCTGGCAAGCTAGACTGATAATTTATTGAATCAGGCGTTACTTTGCGGGGGTCCATATTTATGAACTAAAAAACAATTACTTTGCTCACCCGCGACCACTAATGACAAATAGTTATATCTGTGCGGCAAATGTATGTTTCCATGCAACACCTCCGCCTCCATTGCTACACGAATCAACACATGCCACACAGACCCAACTATCACCACCACCACTATACTAAACGCTGACGCGTTTCGGCACTCTCCACGAGGCCATTTACGAAGCACAACAACAACCGCTCAACATGCCACCACTTCCACTACTGACATATGTAAACCATGTACTTAACTTAGTTAATGACAAAACCAACGTACCCACTAATATTTTATAAATTCCAAACTACCCTTTTATGTAAGTCCTAAACTACCCTTTTTTAAGAAATGAATTCCAAACTACCCTTTTATTTTAATTTTAATTTACGCCAGGTACCCCGTTATTTTTAACCGAGTACGGTAAAAAGAGAAGTCATGTTCTCATTATTACTATGACACATTATTAAAATTAGAACCAAGTCGTAACAAAGCCGAAGAAACCAAATTAACTTGTTCATTAATAATAGACCCCATGTTGTTGTACCTAATTATTTCCAATTGTTCTAAAACCGATAGCTTGCGGCTAAGCTGAGCAGCTTAAAACTTCCTGGCATCCCGAGATATTCTTCATTAAATTTGTCTGATCGTCGCATGCTCTCGTTCGTGCAATATTGCCTCATCTCTTTCATATAATTCACGTGTTCCTCGGAAGATAACTCCTCGGTCCAATTTTCTGCAAATATAAATATTTACTGAAGCAATAAAAAAACAATGAACAGGAAATATTAACCCCCTTCCTCATAACGCTTTTACACGACAGCCCAAAGAAAAAATAAAGTACTGTTTTTATTAAGATTCTGTTAACTACAGCATTCATTTAACTTTATCTGTCACTTCGACACAATGTCTTTGCTATAGTTTTAAAATCTGTTATAATTACCTAAAAGTAACCTAAATCTTAAAAAATTTGACTGACATGTATTTTAAGCACAAACGTGCCCAAAATTGAATCCTTACCAAATATCGTATCTAGACTTCTGCTCTCCACCATAGTCTTTTGGGAGCAAATTTTTCGGTAAGTGTTCGTACAGGGACTCTTCATCCGGGAAAACTTGGATCCTTTGGCCAACCTTGGCCGGGAACAGTGGCCTAAGAAGATTTACGAAAGCATTTACCATCTTTGAAGTGGATAGAATGTGGTTTTAACTCTAAATCCATAACCATCCTGAAATGATGAAGTAATTATATAAAACTAAAGAAAACATCTCAATTTTAGACACCTTTACTCTGATAATTGGCGATTTAGTTGCAGTGGTCGGCGCCGCGGCTATCAAAATCAAATCCATGGTCGAAAAGCGCAAGTCGTCGTTCGTTCAGGTAAGCTATTGGCAATGTTCGGGGGCAAAAACAGTTCGTAAAATAATTAAATTGGAAAAAGCAGTGAACGCGTAGGCAGCGAAAACAAACAAAGTTATGTATGTTGTCTGTTGTGAAGACAGCTGTCAGATGTCAATGTCATTGTTTGCCACAGATGTTTTTCTGTAATATGCGATGGACAAAGGAAAACGCAAAATCACCCGTCTTAGGCCCAGCACGTGACGGGGGAAGATGTTTTTATTTTTCGAAAAATCTCAAACTTTTATCAGGTACTAAGGAAGGTTATTCCTATCACCAAAAAAAAATCAAGCAATTCTGAAATTTTCATCCATCCCCAATTCTAAGAAATTTTGTAATTGATAATTATTTATTACGCACTATCAAGTATCGCAAAGTTCTTCAAAATTTTTAATCATTATTCATCATCAGGGTATAGATTAGTACCTATGTTACAATGGTAAATCTGTTTTATTTATTCTTCACACAACAAGTGTAGAAAACAAACCGTAATTTTTCATAATTAAGAGATCAATTAAGGCATGGTTCAATTTTTCCAATTTTGATACCATTTTTTTGGTAATTTATATATATTTTCTTATTGTATTAATTGATTGATAATTAAGGTTATCCTTATACCTTTTTGCTTATTATGAATCTAAAAGCACTGTTTATGTAGATATTCGCATAAAAAAATGAACCATGTTTTAATTGATAATTTTAATTCTGAACATCGAATTACTCTGCTATGAATTAAGATTGTGGTCATGTGTTTAATTTCACACATAAATTCTGAAAACTGTGGTTCGAGCTCGAGCTTCTCACGACCATCTGCCAAAGGGTTACCACGGCTTTTTGGTAAAATTTAAAATTAATCTTAAAACTATACTGACGAGCAAAAATAACGGGTCACTTTTCAAACAACTTCGTATGGAAAGTGACCCTTTATTTTTGCTCCTCAGTGTATTAGCATACCATATACAAGGACACGACGTTGCGAGCATCCATTGTGTTGAAATTTGAGATAAAATCCATAATATTCGTGTTTCTGATATCCAAAATTCCATAAACACTGTCGGAGTAATCTTTCAATTTAATGTATTCACTCATCTGCAAATGTTGCAGTATCATATACACATTAAATGAACACCAAGTACAGCAATCAGCCATTCATGGTCAAGTCAACCCTAAATTTATTAATGCTCGGTCGCGAAACAGACAGAGTTTCGTACAATAACCTGCTGGGACGTATACGGTGACAGGTCAATGTACGTAACTTTTTCTGCTCGGCGACCGCGTTACAGCTGGTATTTCGTGTCAGAGGGTCGAGCACGACTTTACGAATGCTGCGTAACGTTACGGTTATCGTATCGAGATCGAAAAATCTCATACTAAATTTTAGTTCCGATAACGCTCACGGGCGGGCGCTGTTCCAAACGTCATACAAACTCGACAACGTTTACTATTCGACTTTACGTTACGCAGCATTCGTAAAGTCATGCTCGACCCTCTGGTAGGGACCCCCGCTCCGGTTGACTGGCCTGCTAAATGGTCGTACATTCGAGCTACTTACAATTATGGCATATTTGTAGGCATCCAGAAGATCAGCCGCTGTGATGTTGGTTTTTGATTGCATAATATATATTCTGCAGTTATCCTCAGTTTGTTTTGGCATATTTACAGATATTCTGCAAAAATTTAGAGTGTAAACTAATCAAATACTACGTTAACTTACGTGTCCCTGTACTTGTTGATTTTTAACATGTACAAAGAGATAAGCAAAAGAATTAAACTAAGTTCAACTTACATAGTTTCATCGAAGAAATTTCTTAGTGATTTTAAACTGTCCCATGTTTACCCATCTAGCCCGTATTCTATACTATAATTATATAAAAAGTGTCCCACTGATACGCAAAGCCCCCCCCCCCCCCCCCTCCCTCCTTCACTTACTCTGTTTTTTTTCTGTTTGAACTAATTCACTCATTCTCTTGCCAGAGGGCCTTCATTATATTACAGTTCTATAAACTACTATTATTTATCTTGCAAGCCGTATATTACATACCGCTAGACCTAGAGAATTGACTTGAAATGTGGAATGATAGGTATGTAAATAAACAGCTCAGCAGTGGGAGAGATTTGACTTCAAATAACAATAATTATCTAATTACAATAATAAAGAAGATGATGGTAGAAGCATATTATTATTATTATGATAAACATCTTTTTAAATTTATTTTACGCAAGAAAGTTGCTGATTAAAGTTTCTTCTGCGAATATATAAAAAACCGGCCAAGTGCGAGTCGAACACGCGCACCGAGGGTTCGGTACAAAAAACCTGCTATTACCCAGTATTTTAAGTTGTCCAGTTAGCAGAGCCCTGCTCCTAAGCAAAATATAAGCAGTATGGGGTCTATGTATTGGTCTGTGACATATACAGACAGACATAAAAAAATAAGATTTTGAGATTTTTCTGAGTGGTTATGCTATAAGAGCTACCTTCATACCAATCAATACCTCAATACCAATTTCAAGTATCTAGAACAACTGAAAGTACCCTTTAGGTTTTCACAGTACGGCAATTTGTATGGAAACAACTTTCTTAATGACTGTAGGTATCTTTTGATTGCGTTGACTTAAAAGTTTGGTTTTTTTAAGCTGCAAGGGACAGCAGGTTTGAGTATTTGATATTAATTTCAGCATTCTTGAGAATAAGGGTCTTGACAGACAGACAGGCAGACAACAAAGTGATCCTACATGGATTCCGTTTTTCCTTTTGAGGTGCGGAACCCTAAAAAAAGGAATGACCACTTACATTTTGTCTCCTAATGTTGGAAAGTCATTCCTCGCGTGGCATTTTTCGTAGAACTCTGGTAGTACAGTCCGCAGCATACACATCTTGTCGACCCTTGTTTTGGCCCTCTCAATTGAACCTTTGGTGCTAATAATTACTCGTTCTAAGTAGTCTCTATCTGTAATGTTCATTACAATTTAACCTTTAGTGTTAATTATTACTCGTTCTAAATAGTCTCTATCTGTAATGTACATTACAATTGAACCTTAACTTTGGTGCTGATTATTACTCGTTTTAAGTAGTCTCTATCTGTGTAATGTACATTACAATTGAACCTTTGGTGCTGATTATTACTCGTTCTAAGTAGCCTCTATCTGTAATTAATGTACATTAGGTAAGTTAGCGCAATAGCAGCGTGCCATGAGTAAAAAGATTTTCATGAAACTGCCATGAGATTCAATCATAGTGAAATAAAACGGACGTTAACAGAAACGGATACTGACGTATATAAGTCGAGTTAAGCCCAACATGTATCGGACTAATTCGTAGTTCTTCCTCTAGGAGCACACGACCAAGCGGCAGCCAGACGCACACTACGCGAGGCGGCTCTGCTTACGCGACTACGATGCTGCTACTAGTGTGTCTCGCTGCCGCTGGGTCGTGCACTCCCAGAGGAAGGACTCCGAATTAATCCAAACCATGTCGGACTAAACACGACTTATATACGCGAGTGATCCGTTTTATTTTACTAAATGGGATTGCTTTAATCAAATCAATAAAATTCGTGAGTGGGGGGTTGTTACGTTACGCCGTTAAAAACTGACACGTAAAATAATGAACATCTATGTAAATAAAATAAACTCGTTAAAATACAATTAACTACTCTGCTCATTTCCTTCCATTTTATAGCTTTAGTGTGAAGGTCGCTCACGTCAATGCATGAATACGCATATCACATATTAAATTTTGTGTAATTTTTAAGAATAACAAACGGAGATTGCTACTATGTGACTTTTAACTCTCGTCTCAAAAAAAGGAAGACGTGTAGGTACTGTCAAACAAATTGATTCCTGACCCGCCGTGGAATCTTTTTACAATAAACAGTGACATCGCATTGTTTGTTAAGGAAAATAGTTATGGCGTTCACTTTGAGAACGTACTATGGTAGGTCAGTAATCAATTTGTTCGGTAGTAACGTGTATCTGTTTGTCTGTCAGAGACACACAGATACAACTGTCAAACTTGTAACACCCGATGTCCACCAGCAGTGTGGTTGCGTAACTATTTTGACACTCGTCGGATCGGATTGAAATGACAGTTTCTTTACGACTGTGACAGCTAGCTGTTTCCGATTCCCAGCCCATACAAAAACTGACAAAATAAACATGATGGCGGTTGCGAGCGAGCTGGACTAGACAATAAGCATGGTGGATGGCTGTTTGAAGTCAGAGGCTAAGCATGAATATTTTCATTGATACTTACTGAAATCCTTTTTCACAAAGTGCTCCTGTTTCAGGATCCATTCTTGCAAAATGTCAATGGCTTGGCACATTCCCTGATGATCTAAACCATGTTCTTTCCTCACATCTTATAAAGCATCAGGATTAAACTGAAAAACCTTACTATCTTTTAATTATAGTGTCATTATAGTTCAATCAACCTCTTCGTTCGAGGTAGCGAAAACAACTAATGAATGGAATTGGCATTGGAAGAGGTGAAAAATTAAATGCAAGTGTACCTTGACGTCAAGGACTTAGGCGCCATTCGCACAAGCGCTTTTTTAACGTGCGTTCCAAAAGCGTTGAATTAAAACAAATTTGTTTCTTTGCATATATTCACACGTCGGCGCTTTAAAACGCAACGATTTTTATCGGGCGGTGTTCGATTATAACCGCTAGGCGATGGACGTTAAGTCGTGTGTACCTTAAAATATATCATTGTTTGTAACTAGTTTTTATTTCTGTATTTGCTGTACCTACAATAAAGTGTTCACTTACTTAGGTACTTACTTGCTTAAAATAGTGCAAACGTCGAGGCGCTTAATATCGAACGCCGCTCGATAAAAAAGCGTCGCTATTTATAAGCTCCGAGTTGTGAATAGATACAAAGAAATACATTTGTTTATTTATTAACGCGCGTTGAAAATGCGCTCGTGCGAATGGGGCCTTACCAAGTTGTCAGAACTGGTTAGATATTATATTATAGGCAGCTACTTTACAGACTATGGCAGCCCACCGGCGTGAGAGCAGAGGCGCGCCGCGTCCCACCAGTTCAGTCTGCTACGACAACTCACGCGCATGGTTAGGGTTACCAGATAGAAAAATCCTGAGATTTTGTCGCAACTTCGCCATAGCCTAACCTAACCTACTTAGAAAAGTCCTAACTTAACCAACTTAGAAAAGTTGAAAAACCGCCGACATTGTCATTTCAAAGTTAAATATTTTAAAAACGGGTAAACCGATTTTAATGAAACTTAGCTAAGAACCATCTAGAATAAACTAACTTTCGCTTAAAAAAACCGCATCGAAATCCGTTTGGGAGCAATGATGCCACAGACAGATACACAGATATACAGGTCAAACTTACAACCCCTCTTTTTGGTCTTTCGTCAGGGATTAAAAAGGTGCTAAGCTTCGCAAAGTATCGTTTTTTTTTTTTAACAGATTCCAGGGAATATTCATGCCTTAACCAATGTCTATAAGACATCGTTTTTTAAAAAGGTCAGGCGTTCTTTAATATCATCAAAGCTAAGCTAGAAAACTATTTACAAACCTCGTCTAAAATTGTGACACGAACAAAGTCCTGAGGGGTGTAGCTTAAAAATATGTGGCACTCCAATATTAGGTGTGACTGTTTGAATAATATATATGCCGTCTGTTGCTTTAAACGAAGGTCACATTTGCCTTTGAATAGTCTCGTGGTTTTTTGTATTGCCCACGGGATCTTTAAAATTCTTATGTAGATTACCCATCATCCAAGTAAGATAACACCCCATACTTAAACTTGTATGGAAACCAGCGTGATATTTCTTTACAAGCTTCTATAAACTTGCCTTGTTAGTACCTATGTAAGTATTGTATGCTGGTGTGGGTCAAATCTTGCAAGTCAACTTAAAATTTTGCATACTTACCTGTATTAAGTAAGTCTGGTGACAATGCCTAAAAGGATCTGGTCGTGAAATTCTGCTGGTCCGGCCAGGATCGTCTCCAGGGAACTTTTTAATGATTAAAATGGCATCGATTGCCGTTTAAATCTAGTATTAAATTCAGTGATTTATTAACGGAAATGGATGATAATTCAAGGACCTAAAATCAACAAAATTTAAATGTGAATGATCCCTGCTATCCAAAAACATCCGCAGCACCAGAGGGATTATAAGTGCGTAGCCAACCTGCATAGCTATAACGGAATGTCTCTTGCGCCCGTAATTTCTCCGGCTATCCTACTCTCCACACTGGAATACACTAGTACAAGCACTGTTACTTAGCGGCAGGATTAGCAAGTAAGATGGTGGTAGCGATCGGGATGAACTCTGAACAAGGACCTAAACCTTACGCTTTACGCTTGAATATATGATTTCAATCATGTTCCGAAAATTCTAGTTCCTATCTAATCTGTTCTCTACACTCTCTCGGCAAATTCCAATTTTTGGTATGGAACCAATTGTTAATATTGGCAGAATTGTGAAAAAATGCCTTTACAAATATTTGCTCGGGCGCAACATTCTACGCGTGTTGAATTTATAAAAACATGTAAAAAGTAGAAAGCATTGTTTCGCACGTCAATATTCAACGAGGTCTGTACTGGACTGGGAGTACACTACATTATTTTTAGGACATCGTGTATAACTGTGCCCTAAGCACGACTTGTCGAATCCTGCGTTACGTTACGGTTATCGTATCGAGATCGAGAAACCTCATACTAAATTTTAGTTCCAAATACGCTCACGGGCGGGCGCTGTTCCAAACGTCATACAAACTCGATATAGTTTACTATTCGAATTTTACGTGACGCAGGATTCGACAAGTCGTGCTTAGGGCACAGCTCTCTTTAAACCCTAAACTTAGTCCCAGTCTCGTTACTCCTACGCCGAGAGGCAAAACTGCTCTTTAGAGAGCTGTCTTCTTGGTAATGTTGTCTGCCTCCTAGAAACGACCACACAAAGTAGACAACCTCGAACAAGTATTTTAATTGGTGCAAGATTTGCAAATAAGTATTAGTAGTAGCAGTTCTAATATCCCCATGTCTCTGTAGGTATTATTGTTGAACACAAAAAGGCGCCAGACAAAAAAAGAGACTAATGACCACGTACCTACATGCACCACCTTCGTCTGTCTCGTTTTACGACAACGCGTTATTGACCTTGTAGGTATAAATAGTCTCATTTAATTTAAAAGCTGTGATTAAAATGCAATTTAATACTTGGCAACAAGTCCATACCCTGGCATGCTTTAAGCTTACCTACACAATGCTAACATATACTAACCCTTAAGCGGTTTTGAAAACATACCATAACCATAGTGAAATCAATATTGTTTGTATCCAGGTTTTCTACTTCAAAATCTCGAAACAAGATTAGTAAATAATCTGTTGTATCTTCTGCTAGATACCAACTGCATTTTTTTTTTGTTTTGATCAAAAGTCCACTAATTGTAAGTATTTATAAGGTAGATGAGAGAAAAACATGTAATAATTAGAAACACATAATTTTTCATCTAACCTGGCGGCCGATAGTTTCACGTTACTGACAATTTAAAAAAGTCAACAAACAATCCAACTTGTATTAAATATGACAAACTGTCATCCACCATTCTGGATCCTAAAAATAATGGCAAATTGGTTAGGTATCAACGGAGACCGGAATCGAATTGCATGAAATCAAAAGTCCCATTTTTTGTTTCAAAAGTGATAAACAGTCATCCGCTATCTTGGATATATAATAATGGATAAAAAATAATGTCAAATTTGAACTCGTCGAGGTCAAATTACACGAAGTCGACATCCATGGACCAAGTTATTTTGCAAAAAAATAGAAAATATAAAAAAAAAAAAATTAGCATATGAGCATACTCCTTGATAAAACAGCAAGGGTTTAAACCATTAAAAAAACATCAAATTGAACTCTTCGTAGCCAATGAAATGACGTTGAGCTCGATGAACTTAACATTCGAATTTCAAAACCCTTTCCACGCTAGCGTGGAAAATTCAATTTCACCCACAGATTTTGCACGATAATGAGAGCCTTTCCGAGCGAGTCAGGTGAAAAAGTTTTTCCGTGTCGAAGTATTTTTGACATTAACACATCACAGATTTTTTTCTGGTCTGTGGATATTTTTTTCACTATAGCTACAGTTCATCCCTTCAGGGAATATGGGCGGTGACAATGACCTTACACCACCTTTATGCGAGCCATTCCTTGTTCTGTAAAATAGGTACTAAGTAATAAGTACTTGTCAAAAATTCAGTCCTTAATATTTCCTAACACGTACATACGTCTAGCTGAAACTCGATACCGTAGTTCTGGCCGTAAATAGGGTGTTTTCAGTTCGCACGCATTTGACATCATTACTTCCTAGCGGGAAGAGCCCACAACTAAGTAGAACTTACGTCTTTCGAGGCGATTTTTTGGCCGTTGATTACACTAGACGCTCTGAAGACAAACCAACTGTACGATGTGACGTTATTCAAAAATTAAAAGGTCATCTCAAGCGTCTGTTTCATATCTAAGTTATGACATACGTTACTTTTTCCTGGGAGTAACATCTTTTTTTTACTGAACGAACAACATCTTAATCATTTATTGGATGAATTGGTAAGTAGTGCGACCAACTCCAGAAAATGTAAAAATGTCCTAAAGAGGTATTACTTAGACTCTAATCCTGTTATAACGACGTAAATAAGTACCTACGGAATGTATTGTAAAAATAATATTAATATGTATCTATGTAAATAGACGGAACCCGTTGCAACTGGCCGGCTATTACACAAACCTCAAGAAGGTTTTTTTATAGTAGCTTATTAATGATTTTGTTTGTATCTACTACTTATATTAAATAAATAAAAAAACGATTTTTCTAATAAAACCAGTACTGACAAAATGATAATATTATATACATGCTCCTCAACACTCTTTAAATATAATATTTTATATGACTAAAAGAAAACAGATGTCTAAAAAGTAAGAAAAAAGCACAGCACAACACAACGAGCACAAGAACAGCCCGTTCCTCACACTACTCGTATACTATTTCAAGACCCATAACCAACTCTTCTTTCAAACCACCATGATTTCTTCATCAGCAGTGTACTATACCCAGTATAATTACACGAGGTCATTACCTCGAATATTTAAAGATATAAATTTAAAGTTATAATACATTGCGTGGCCATTTAGTGAACGAGTTAGAAGTACCTAGTCAATCGAGCGCTGCAATGTAACGCAACTCTTCTCATTTGTAAAAAAATAATTTATTTCACTCCATTTAATCTACATTGAGCAGCTTAAAACTTCCTGGCATCCCGAGATATTCTTCATTAAATTTGTCTGATCGTCGCATGCTCTCGTTTGTGCAATATTGCCTCATCTCTTTCATATAATTCACGTGTTCCTCGGAAGATAACTCCTCGGTCCAATTTTCTGCAAAAGACCACCACCACCAACACCATTTTTTTTTTTCAAATACAAATGTTTACTGGAGCATTAAAAAACAGTAAACAGGAAATGTTAACCCCCTTACTCATAACGCTTTTTACACAACTGCAAAAGAAAACGCATAGTTTTTTTTTACTAAGATTCTGTTAACTTTAGCAATCATTTAACTTTATCTGTCACTTCGACACAATGTCTTTACCATCATTTTGAAATCTGCTTTAATTACTTAAAATTATAAGTAACCTAAATCTGAACAAGTTGGACTCACATAAGGCATTTTAAGCACAAACTTGTTCAAAAGTGAATTCTTACCAAATATCGTATTTAGAGACTTCTGCTCTCCACCATAATCTTCTGGTAGCAAATTTTTCGGTAAGTATTTGTACAGGGATTCTACATCCCGGAAAACTTGAATCCTTTGGCCAACCTTGGCCGGGAACAGTGGCTTAAGAATATTTACGAAAGCATTTACCATCCTTGAAGTGGATAGAATGTACATGGCTTTAATTCTGAATCCATAACCATTCTGAAATGATGAAGTAATTAATTAAAACTGAGATAAACGTCTCAATGCTCGACACCCTTATTCTAATGATTCCCGCTCTGCTTGTTAATTGTATATTGCCAACCAGTTCTAAAAAACTTTGTAATTAATAATCATTTACCTATCAGCATTATCAATTTAGTATCGTAAAGTTCTTGAAAATTTGTAATCATGAACGCTGTTAGGGTATAGATTAGTTGTTACAGTGGTAAACTGCCTATATAATAGGTATCTATCTATTATTTTTATATAAACATACTTTACATAAAAAAAAATAGAAAACAATTAATTTGTTCATACCTAACGAAGACAAGACATCATTAATAAGGCACGGTAAAAAAAATCAAATTGTGTTACCATTTTATATTAATTATCTTGCTATTTCAATTGATTGATAATTAAGGTTATACTTCTACTTTTTTTTGACTATTGAGAATCCAAAAACATTATATTGATTAACTCGCATAAAAAAATTCAACCATGGCTTAACTGATGTTTTGATTATGAACAAACTTTTTTCGGATTACTCTGTTATGAATTAAAACTGTGGTTTACACATGTAACATGTTTAATTTCATACGTAAATTCTGAAAACTGTGGCTTGAGCTCGGGTTTCTCACGACCATTATGCTCAAAGTTCTACGAAGCCTATGGCTACCACGAATTTTTGGTAAAATTTAAAAATAACCTTAAAACTATACGTCACTTTTCATACAACTTCTCGTATGGAAAGTGACCCGTTATTTTTGTCAGTGTATTAGCTTACCATATACAAGGACATGGCTTTGTGACTATCAATTGGGTTGAAATTTGAGACAAAATCCGTAATATTCATGTTTCTGTTATCCAAAATTCCATAAACACTGTTGGAGTAATCTTTCAACTTAATGTATTCACTCATCTGTAAACGTTACAGTATCTTATACACGTTAAAATAACACAAAATACAGTAATCAGCTATTCATCGTCAAGTCAACCTACTATTCATTAATGCTCGGTAGCGAAACAGACAGAATTACGTACAATAACCTGCTGAGACAATATTATGGTGATAGGTCAACGTACGAAACTTTTTCTGCTTGGCGACCGCGCCATAGCTGGTATTTTGTGTCAGTTGTTACTGACCCCGATCTTCTCTAGGGACCCCCACTTCAGTTGACTGTCCTGCCAAATGGTCGTGCATTCGACCTACTTACAATGACGGAATATTTGTAGACATCCATAAGATCAACCGCTGTGATGTTGGTTTTTGGTTGCATAATAAATATTCTGCAGTTATCCTCAGTTTGTTTTGGCATGAATAGAGATATCCTGCAAAAATTTAGAGTGTAAACTAATCAAATATTACGTTAACCTACGTTTCCCTTTACTTGCTGATTTTAAACATCTAAAGAGTTAAGCAAAATAATTAAACTAAGTTCAACTTACAATACAATACAGTACAAATATGCTTTATTGAAAACCACAAAACAGTAGAAAAAGATTACAGAAAAACAGGTACGGTAGACAATAGGCGATCTTATCGCTTGAAAGAGATCTTTAACTTACATAGTTTCATCGATGAAATTTCTTAGTAAATTCAAACTGTCCCATGGTGACCCATCTAGCCCGTATTTTTTTGCTTGTACAAATATTAAAAAACCGGCCAAGTGCGAGTCGGACTCGCGCACGAGGGTTCCGTAGAAAGATTTTTCCGCTTGTCCCTAGTGTTTTAAGAAGTTCAGTGTTAGCAGAGCCCTGCTCCTAAGCAAAATGTACGCAGTGTGGGGTCAACTTATATTGGATTGTGAAATCTACAGACAGACATAAAATTTAAAGATTTTGAGACTTTTCCGAGTGGTTGTGCTATAAGAGCTATCCTCATACCAAATTTCGAGTTTTTAGGACATCTGGAAGTACCCTTTAGGTTTTTTAAAATCGGCAATTTGTATGGAAATGGATTTTTTAATGACTGTATCTTTTGATTGCGTTGACTTAGAAGGTTGACTTTTTCACGGCTTTAAGGGACCGCAGGCTTGAGTATTTGATATTAATTTCAGCATACTCCCTGCATGCGTTGCAGAGAAAAGGGTCTTGACAGACAGACATACAGACGGACGGACGGACGGACGGACGGACGGACGGACGGATGGACGGACAGACAGACAGACAGACAGACAGACGGACAACAAAGTGATCCTATGAGGGTTCCGTTTTTTCCTTTTGAGGTACGGAACCCTAAAAAAGGAACGGCCACTTACGTTTTGTCTCCTAATGTTGGGAAGTCATTCCTCGCGTGGCATTTTTCGTAGAACTCTGGTAGTACAGTCCGCAGCATACACATCTTGTCGAGCCTTGTTTTGGCCCTCTCAATTGAACCTTTGGTGCTAATTATTACTCGTTCTAAGTAGTCTCTATCTGTAATGTTCATTACAATTTAACCTTTAGTGCTAATAATTACTCGTTCTAAGTAGTCTCTATCTGTAACGTATATTACAATTTAACCTTTAGTGCTAATAATTACTCGATCTAAGTAGTCTCTATCTGTAATGTTCATTACAATTTAACCTTTAGTGCTAATAATTACTCGTTCTAAGTAGTCTCTATCTGTAATGTTCAATACAATTTAACCTTTAGTGTTAATTATTACTCGTTCTAAGTAGTCTCTATCTGTAACGTATATTACAATTTAACCTTTAGTGCTTATAATTACTCGTTCTAAGTAGTCTCTATCTGTAATGTTCATTACAATTTAACCTTTAGTGTTAATTATTACTCGTTCTAAGTAGCCTCTATCTGTAACGTATATTACAATTTAACCTTTAGTGCTAATAATTACTCGTTCTAAGTAGTCTCTATCTGTAATGTTCATTACAATTTAACCTTTAGTGTTAATTATTACTCGTTCTAAGTAGTCTCTATCTGTAATGTACAGACAGCATCAGAGAAAACGACCCCCTCTGGTCACATGACACATGAAAGCGTCTGGAACATGAAAGCGTTCAAGTTTTTTGTCGGCTGACGCAGTAAGCAAGTTGGTCTAGTGGTTAGCGATCGGCCCTCTCGTGACAAGTAAATCATAGGTCTCTAGTTCTAATCCACTTCCATTTTTCTGACTATTTAGTTAGGTAAGTAAAAAAAAGGTTAAAAAAGTTTTGCTCATTGATATAGTATTTTTTTTGCCACACTAGAATTGATATAATACAATCTACGTAGGTTTGAGTGAGACAAGAGAACCTAAGTAATAATATCCGAATTGTATTTTTTTTTACCCAACTGCGTTTTATTATTATTCCACGAACGGGCAACTAATAATATTAACTGTTTTTAGATTCAATATTTGCATTGCAAGTCACATTCACAGTCTTCGCCAAGCGGTCCGTGACAGCTTACAAAAATATATTTTTACCAAATGTCACAATTTTTTCTAATTGGATTGGAATCGAACTCGATTAACTGCAACAAGTGCTATGTCGTATGATTCAATCTGCCGCTAGGCCATTTGAACACATGACATTGGCTGCAAATTTAATAGTTGCTTGTTGCGTGCCATTACAATTCAGTATACACCAGGCGGCAAACCAAATGCAATCTTATTGCACAGCAAATAGCGACTTTCAAAGAAGCACCGACTGAGATATTGCTAAGTTTTAACTTTGTTTTTCATATTGAGACTTTGAGGGTAAACACTTATGGCAGATATTTCCTTAATCTTCGCATTCTTGTCCGGCTTATGCGTAGATATAGATAGTTAGATTGTGTTTATTGCCGATTATTGCACTACCGCAATTTTATTATGGATCTTATTTACTAAACTGAGGGCAGGTAATCTTTATATGACTTTACAAATCGTTACGTTTCGTGTCGACCTCCTTGTGTAAATCTTCACGTCGTAATATTATCCAATTTGTTATGTTCTCGATTTTTTTTATTAAGTATAGTTCGATTAACAACTTTTTTTAATGCTAAAATTATTGTTCTCTGGGAACAAGAACAATCTGTAAAGAAAATAGCACGAGATATGTAGTGGGCATAACGGTAAGATTTACTTTATATACTTAATTCATTGTTGCAATATTTCTTACAAATTGCACTATTTATGTATTACTATTCATGCCATTGTTTTCTTATTTACATTGAAAAACAGTTCGTAGATGGGTACAATAAGTTATCAAGCGACGGGTGATATGTAATGTGATCGCCAAAAGGCCCTTATTGTCCCTCGCTATGGTTTACACCGATGAAGAAGAGCTCACACCGTAATATAGTGCAAGTTCACTCAGTGGAAGTGCAAGTCCCTTCAAATCTATACGCTCACGTGCTGAAACTTTTGGGGTGCTTCTTTGCACAATTCGACGGCATCTTCACGCGGCGAACATCGATACCAGACCATCCAATTATAAACCCCCAGAAAAAAATAAATTCATTATTTAAATTTCGACGGGAGAAACGAAATAGTTATATTTACTAATTTTTTATCAATAATAGACAAAGCCTTATTATTATTATCAAACAGGCTACCCTTGTCAACGAGTATTCATGTGTTAATGATGAACATAGGTATTGTTTTTAATGTTGTGTTAGAAGTGTTGTGAAATTGTGATAAAAGAGAAAGATATAAATTGCTATGCTATAATAGTTTAGAATGTTGGTTCTTTCCCAGTGATTCACAGGCACAATTAGCTAATGTTAGCAGCTTAAATAAATGTCGTAACTATGTTTCTAGAAATACCTATAAGCGAAACGTAAATCATGTATCCATTTGTTTTGTCAATGAATTTAGTTCGGTTCAAAACCTAAGTAAATGTCCATATTTTAACACATATAGAAAACTGTATACTGAACCAGGAATCTATGGATTAAAGTCCTACAAATGTAAATAAATAAACAAATATTGTGTTTGTAACATGCCTATCTTTTCTTGTATTGTATACCTCATACCTACTTTAGCAAAGAGCTCTTAAATAATAGTCAATGATTAAATAATGGAAACAAAAATAAAAGCAAAAAGTTACATGCCGTAGATTCGAACCGGGGACCTCAGTACTGCGAGGCCGAACCACTAGACCAACTTGCTTACTGCATCAGCGGACAAAAAACTTGAACGCTTTCATGTCATTACCAGAGGGGGGTCGTTTTCTCTGACGCTTACTGTACATTACAATTGAGCCTTTGGTTCTTATTATTACTCGTTCTAAGTAGTCACTATCTGTAATAGTAGGTATATTAAGTCAGCGCAATAACAGTGTGCTAAGGTTACCGGCATAGCCCGAATAATTACGAATAACTGATGGCCGATGGGGTCTGAAGGTTCTCGAATGGCATCCGCGGACCGCGAGAAAAGTTGTGGGTAGGCCTCCATCAATAAGATGGAGCGACGACCTGCTGAGGATCGCGGGATCGCGTTGGATGCGGAAAGCACAAGACCGGTCTGAGTGGAGAGCCTTGAGGGAGGCCTATGTCCAGCAGCGGAAGTACTTAGGCTAACATGATGATGATGATGATGAATAACAGTGTCATGAGTAAAAGGAATTGTATTAAACTAATGTGAGACTCAATCATAGGGAAATAGAACGGACTTAAACAGAAACGGAAACTCACGTCAGCTCGACATGTTTTGGACTAATCCTTTGTTCTTCCCCTGGGAGCGCACGATCGCAAACAGTTGCGCGAGCAGAGCCGCGGCGTGCAGTGTGCGTCTCACTGCCGGTGGGTCGTGCGCTCCCAGAGGAAGGACTTCGATAATGACAACATTTAACTTTAATTTAAAACATGTCAGTCTAAACTAGACTTATGTACCCGAGTGATCCCTTTTATTTCACTAAATAGGATTGCTTTGATCAAATCGATAAAATTCGGGAGTTAGGGTGTGACGTCACGCCGTAAAACACCAACACGTAAATTAATGAACATCGATATACTTAAATAAAATAAACTCGTTAAAATAAAATTAACCGCTCGTTTCCTTGCATTTCATATTTTAGCACCATTGTTCTTAAACCTGTTTTAAACTTTTAAATAAAATGCCGTTAGAGTTCGTTTGTCCTTTTTTGTCACATTGGCATTTTCGTTCATAAGAAGAAGACAAAACATATTTTAAGTAATGGAGGTTTGAGTGACGTTTGTGAATAATGGCATTAGTGTGAAGGTCGCCCACATCAACATATAATTACCTCCGCATAATACAAAATTTTTGTGTCATATTTAATAATAATAAAAGAAGATTGGTACGATGTGACTTTTAACCCTCGACCTGAAAGACGAATGCTTCATGTTTGACGTGTGTAGGTACTCAAAAAAAATTCAAAATTTTATTCAGCAAATATTCAGTTAAATGCTCTTTTACAAGTAATTTTTAGGGTTCCGTACCTCAAGAGGAAAAAAACGGAACCATTATAGGATCACTTTGTTGTCCGTCTGTTTGTCTGTCTGTCTGTCAAGACCCTTTTTTTCTGGAACGCGTGGAGGTAGCATGCTAAAATTAATATCAAATACTCAAACTTACGGTCCCTTGATACTGTGAAAAAATCAACCTTCTAAGTCAACGCAATGAAATAAATACAGTCATTAAAAAGGCTATTTCCATACAAATTGCCGAAATCCAAAAACCTAAAGGGTACTTCCAGTTGTCCTAGAAACTTGAAATTTGGTATGAAGGTAGCTCTTCCACTCACAAAAGTCCCAAAATCTTAATTTTTTATGTCTGTCTGTGAATTTCGCACTCCAATATAAGTTGACACCACACTGCGTACATTTTGCTAAGGAGCAGATCTCTGCTAACACTGGATTTCTTAAATCACTGGGGAAAAGCGTTAAAATCTTTCTACGGAACCCTCGTGCGCGAGTCCGACTCGCACTTGGCCGGTTTTTGAGTCTACCATTGCTTTCGGAAAGACCATGATTGCCAAGAAGAATGCGTCGCAAGAAACTTGGCACAAAGTCATTTAATAAATCAAAACAAGTTACATTAGCTCTTACTATACGTAACCACGAATGAATTAAGTAGACAAAGAAAACTCACTGTATCATTGGAAAAAAAAACAGTATTTTAGAAACAAGTGTAAAAAATTACAAATAGAACAGGAAAACCAGAACACTTTACTGGCACGTTTTAATTTACCAGGAGACGTATATGTATGTATATGTATACATATAGGGTCTCCAGGTAAAATATCTACGAATATCACAATTACAAAGGGATGTATAGGGTCCCATAATTAATACCATAATATAAAACTTTATCTACAAGGCTTAGAGATGTATAATAGTCTCCGAGGATCAGTTTAAACTAAATTTGAAATCCCTCAGCAGAGGTGTAAAACGTCTCCACGGTCAAATAATAAGTATAATAATACATATACATAAAATGGAGATGCGTATACGAGGGCTGTTTGATAAGTACCCGTTTATGGGAAAAAAACCCATTTTTTTTAGTATATATGCATTTATTTTTCTACGTAGTCACCTTTTAACTCTATACATTTGTTCCACCTATACTCAAGCTTCAGTAAACCATCCAAAAAGTATGATTTTGAAAAGTCATTAAAATAGGCCTTTGTGGCGGCAATGACTTCGTCATTTGATCCAAATCGCTTGCCACCGAGCCATTTTTTTAGGTTGGGAAACAAAAAGAAATCGCATGGGGCCAAATCTGAAGAATACGGGGGGTGAGACAATAGTTCGTAGCGTAACTGTGCTAATTTAGGCGTCACAACTCTGGACGAATGAGCCGGGGCGTTGTCGTGATGAAACAGTACTTTTTTCTTTTTGAAATGGGGTCGTTTGTCCTTCAACACGGCGTCAAATTCATCCAATAAATTGGCATAGTACTGCCCTGTTATTGTTTTTCCCTTTTCTAAATAGTCAATATGTATAATACCCTGCGAATCCCAAAAAACGGTCGCCATGACCTTTCCAGCCGATGGGACGGTTTTTGCTTTCTTTGGAGCAGGTTCACCCGGTAAAATCCACTGCTTCGACTGCTCTTTCATTTCCGGGGTGTAGTGGTGGACCCACGTTTCGTCCACGGTCACGAAACGACGCAGAAACTCCTTCGGGTTACGTTTGAACACGGCCAAGCACTGCTCCGAAGTAGTCAGTCGGTTCCGTTTTTGCTCCTCCGTGAGTTAACGCGGCACACACCTCGCCTATACTTTCTTCATACCCAATTTTTCTTCTAATATGTGTTGTACCCTCTCGATTGAAATGTTTACAGCATCAACGAATTCTCGAAGTTTAATTCGGCGGTCGGCTAAAACGATATTTTCAATTTTCTTAACCATATCGTCTGTGGTCACCTCGACTGGCCGGCCTGGGCGATCCTCATCAAAGACGGTTGTTCTCCCCCGCTTAAACTCGTTAAACCAATATCTGACGATTGTCATGGAAGGAGCACATTCGTGGTAAACCGCTTGCATTCTTACTTTTATTTCATCACATGTTTTTCCTTCCAAAAATAAGAATCTAATTACAGACCGATACTGTTCTTTCTCCATTTTAACAATTTTAAGTTCACGCCTTCACTGAATCGTTGTCAAATGAGAAAAAAAACAAAAGAATGCCTTTTTTTTAATTTTTCCGCCTCTGAAAAATGGCTTCAAAAGGTGGTATACTTATTTGCGGCCAGTGATATTAATATATTTAGAAAACGGGTACTTATCAAACAGCCCTCGTATGGTCTCCAAATGTCAAATAACAAAAATTGATTCCTGACCCGCCGTGAACCTTTCACACTAAACAGTGACATCGAATTCGATGTCGTTATAGTTTAAAATTTGAGTCATCTTCAAAAACCAGCATAATTTACAATAAAGAAAAAACATTCGATACGAAGCGTGCTCAGTATGTTTGTCTTTGATAATTAAAAAAACAGACAAATTCGTGATAGGTATAATTTATTTATAATTATGCCTTTGGCGTCTGAACCCATCATAGAGTACTTATAAATACTTATGTGTGTAGATAAAGTAATGTATGCAACTCTACATAATTAGGCCTTAAAACACGTAATAAGATCATACGAGTGTTTTAAGGCCTAATTATGTTTCTTTATTGTAAATTATGCTGGTTTTTGAAGATGACTCAAATTTTAAACTATAACGACATCGAATTCGATGTCACTGTTTAGTGTGAAAGGTTCCACGGCGGGTCAGGAATCAATTTGTTTGAAAGTATTCAATTTTTGTTATTTGACATTTGGAGACCATATATGCATCTCCAGTCCAGCACTCATTATGTAACAGTTGCATAAACTACTATTTCCACAGGTCAGACAAAAATCTATCTTACGTCCATGTCAAAAGCACTTTGACATGTAAAAACATAACAGTTTCAAATGATTCGCGGTTAATTGCATTAGACATAATGAAAACGGGAAATATCGGGAGTTCATCATACGAACTTCAATTTTCTAATTTCGTAGCAGTTGCCCGCAGGGTGGATGGATGTTTGGCATCGGTGGTTAAACATGAACATTTTCATATTATTATGTACCTACTTACTGAAATCCTTTTTCACAAAGTGCTCCTGTTTCAGGATCCATTCTTGCAAAATGTCAATGGCTTGGCACATTCCCTGATGATCCAAACCATGTTCCTTCCTCACATCTTGTAAAGCATCAGGATTAAATTGAAGAACCTTGGTATCTTTTAATTCTAGTGTCATTATAATACAATCGCTTTGTTCGAGGTACTGAAAACAACTGATGAATTGAATTGGTATTGAAAGAGGTGAACAATTATAAGCAAATGCACCTTGACGTCAAGGCCTTAAGGCCGCATTCGCACGATCGCTTTTTTAAACGCGCGATTTATGTTAACGGTGGGTTAATGGTCTTGAAAAAACAACTTTTAACTTTTTGCTGACTTTTAACTGATTTTTAATTCTTTAAAAATTATTACATAGGTCTTAATTGAATACGTCGCGGGCGATGCACGCCTGTGGTTTTATTCCCGAAATGCTGACTCGACGTCGCCGCCCGGCTGCGTGCGGTGTATGATAATTGTTGAATTGAAACAAATTTCTTTGCTCGTGGATGGGGCGGGGGTTACATTGATTCCTGGGGTTACTTTAATAAAAACTTTACTTCGAGTTTAAACTCTGAAATTATTCGCTTTCTGAACGCATCCTTCTGGTTTTTTTTATCGTTGTTAGCATTAAATGTTCCTTAATGCTTGTAACTTGTGTTTATTTCTGTATTTTCTGTACAATAAAGCGTTTACTTACTTACTTGTTTAAAATAGTACAAACGTCGACGCGTTTAAAATCGAACACCGCGCGTTAAAAAAGCGTCGCTATTTAAAAGCGTCGTTTTTAAAAGCACGACGTGTGAATAAATACAAATCGCTTGTGCGAATGGGGCCTTACATAGTCTTACGACTTGTTACTGGTTCGATATTAGATTGTAGGTAGCTACTGTACACACTATAGCAGCCCACCAGCGAGAGAGCAGAGTCGCGCCGCGTGCCACCTCCGGCCTGCCAGATGGAAAAATCCTGAGATTTTGTAGCAATTTCACAATAACCTAACCCAGTGTTTTTCAAAGTGTGGGTCGCGACCCCCCGGGGGTCACGAGGATCAATTTTGAAAGTCTCGTGCTCGTGACTACATGGAATGAAGATTTTTTTAAAGAACTTTTTAATAAAACAACAATATTTATTTCCTTTCAATATAAAAAGAAACGGTAAGTTGCGATAAATATAGATTGCGTTCCAAAACGCACGATTGATTGAATTACAGAAATGTGCGTTCTAAATATGAATTCTTAGATAATAGTTGGGTTCTAAGGTTAATCGCACAAACAGGGTTTTGGGGGGTCGCGAAGGAATTTGAGGGCCATTGAAGGGCCGTGACACAAAAAAAAATGAAAAACACTGACCTGACCTAATCAACTTAGAAAAGTTGAAAACCCCATAACATTGTCATTTCAAAATTAAATATTTCAAAAACGGGTGAACCGATTTTAAGTAACAAAATAATTAATAAAACTTTGCTAAGAATCGTTTCGATTAAACTAGCTTTCGGTTAAAAAAAGTCGTATCGAAATCGGTCTGTTTGGGATCTACACATAAAAAAATATTTCGACGAATTGAGAACCTCCTCCTGTTTTTAAAGTATAAGAATAAGAATAAGAATAAGAATATTTATTTGCGAAAAATAAACCTTAAAAATTTAGGATTTTCAGATTTGTCTGATAACACCATCAAATTAAGCTGTGTATTGGGTTTTTGCGCTGATTAAATCTCTACTAATTGTATTTTATTCCTTTTATGATTCCTATTACGTATTTTGTTGGTGAACCTAGCATATACTTTTTACGTCTCAAAACTTTATTTGGGCAGACCATCAAAGGAAAAAAAATGGGAAAACTCTCCAATAAACAACAAGGCTTGAGCAATAAAGCTTTATAATGATGTAGCTGTAATTTAACTTTTATTAAAACACTTTTTGTGCATTCAGGAAGGATTTTATGGCGACAGTGGCTGTGTAAGACGTTTCGAGTACTTTAAATATCAAAAGTTTTTATTCCCTTTTTGTTAAAGTTTTAATTGCGTTATGAAGTTGAAATGATTGCGTATTTTCGTGTTTATAAAAATGTGAACTTTTTTCTCTTGTGGGGAAATTGCTGGGATAATATAGGTACTAAGTAAGAGATTTTTTCAAATAAAATGAGTTCTAATAGCTTTTTATTTTGTGGTAGGTGTACCAATTTAGGTCGACTACTAGTACCGACCTATGTTTGACACTACTCGGTACAAACTTGACGTATGTTTGACCGAGTTAAAACGCTAACTTACTTGGGATGTTAACACCCAGGTAGGCCCTTGTTCAGTGTTCACCAACCGTTATGCAGGTATTTAAGTTTTAAGTGGTGGTTTGCTTAACTTGTGTAATAATTTGAGCTTAGACAAATACATCATCAAAACATGTCGCCCTTCAGTATAATTTTACTATAAAGCTACTAGATTACGTCCCGCGGCTTTGCCCCCGTGAAACATTTCAAAATGTGCTAGTTCCCTATCCCGTGGGAATTTTGAAAAATCCCTTCTTAGTGCACCTCTAAGATAGTCAAGGTATGTTTGCCAAATTTCAAGTCTCTAGGTCCAGTGGTTTAGGCTGTGCGTTGCCTGTCAGTTATTCAACAGTCACGGTACTGTTTTATAGGTATAATAGAAAATAGAATAGATGAAAGTTTTTCCGTGTCAAAGTTTAATTTTTTTCACTATAGCTACAGTTCTTCCTTTCAGTCAATATGGGCGGTGACAATGACCTCACACAACCTATATGCGAGCCATTCCTCGTCTTGTAAAATAGGTGATCGTTGACCCGAAACAAGCGGAACCCATTTGATCTCCGCTCCATTTAGGGGCCCAGCGTTATCAGCCTGATGAAAAAGATTCCCTATCGAACCAGAAAAAAAAATTGTGAAAATAAGCTAAGTTAAACTACCTTATTATTTATTTATGTTAATTATTCCTAGACCACACATTACGAGACTGCTAGATCTATGCGACAGATGAGTGTTGAACACACGCCTGATTGTGTGTCCATTTAAACGAGTGCTCCCATATTTCTCCTGACACAGGTGTACAGACTCCCACTAGTGGGCCTCAACACTCCATTGTAAACGTTTACTTTCAAATTAATAAAGATTTATTATTATTATACTGGTATTGTTACCGTGCTACAACAGTAGAAGCTTATCTAAAGCAGTTACAGCGTCGATGTTAGTTAAGTGTCGCACTACATTAAAATTGTTTTGATATGTTCCTTCATTACTTCCAAGTACCTATTACCACTTTGTCAGATAAGTTTGTGCGTATGGGTGCTAAGCTTAATATTAAAACACCAACTTTCCACATAAAAGTATAATGTCTGTATAGGACAATATAAAAAGCAATAGAAACACAATAAACACAGAATATTAATTAAACTTAACGAGATTCCTTATCTCCAACAAATGTCACTAACGATCTCTCATCACAAGTTTAACAGAAAACCCATTTAGTCTGAAGCTACAGAACCCAGCCCTGTCCAAGCAAATATTTTGTGTCCACCGTATAAGCGTATTCTGGGAACAAGCAATCTTTGCCACTAGTTTCCTTTGCAAAGAAATTGCCCCCTATTGTGTTCAGTACAAAGGATTGTAAGCCAGTGCAAAGATCTTTAAACTTTGGCTGGAGAGTTATTTTGTTTTTGAATTTAGTTGCGCTACAGGGTGATTTAAGTATGCGTGTGTATCTAACTTTTAGTACATACTAAAGTTTTTAATATATACCTACGTCAGCAGTTACTAAACCATCATCATCATCATCATCATGTCAGCCGAAAGACGTCCACTGCTGGACATAGGCCTCCCCCAAGACTCCACACTGACCGGTCTTGTGCTTTCCGCATCCACCGCGGTCCCGCGATCTTTACTAGGTCGTCGCTCTATCTTAAAAAAACAATTTTTAAAGAATTAGTAATCACTGAGAGACTTGTAGTATTATTTTCAAATGCAGCTTCTCTCGCAGAAGACCGAAGAGAAAGCTTCACTTTTCAGGACTAAATGACAACCGATTTCTCACTTCAGCGGCGAGACACTTCTGAATAAGCTTAGAAAATAATATCCCTATTTTTTGTGACAATATCTGATTATTGTTGACATCCATAACTGCTGAATTTAAAAATAAAACGTTACTTAATAAAATGCGTCGAGGGGTTAAGACTGATAGTAAAACAGAACAAGTTAATTTTCCCAGTAAATCGTAAAAGTAATGACATCGAATACTAAATTATGAAACAAAACGGATCTGTCACGATGTTGTCCCATAAAAAAATGTATTTAGAGGCCAGATTTCGTACGAAAGTTAATGAATGGGCCTCTTTGCAATTTAACTTTGTAATAAAATGCTTTTCGTGTCAGCCGACGAAAAAAGTTTTTACAGATGTACATTTTTAAGTGTCATAAATAACAGAAGTTAAAGTCAACACAATGAGATTTCTGGTTTCATTGTCACAGCACTACACGCAAATTTTTGATTAAGAAAATACACAACATAATTTTGACAGGACTTTTTGCACATAAAATTAAACTAAACTTAAACTAAAACGTAGTGGAAAGGGTGAGCTAAATACAGTCAACTCAAGTTGATCAGTTGATTACTCATAAATTTTCACAAATTTTTAATCAGTATTTCCAGAGGGTCGAGCATGAAGTTTTCGAATCCTGCGTAACGTAATCGAGTACAAGTAACGTTATCGAGAAATTTGTGTGACGTTTGGAACAACGCCCGCCCGTGAGCGTATTTGGAACTACAATTTAGCATGTATCAGGTTTCTCTATTTCGATACGATAACGCGGCAGTCGGCAACAGGCGGACCGCGGTTAGTCTCCGGACCGCGCAGAGTAAACCCTCGGACCGCCAAATATTATTAATAAACACCTGCCTAGTGCCTAGCAAAATAATAAATAGGTTACCTACTTAATTAACATAAAGCCTTTTATTTGTGGTCTGTAAAAAAATTATAACAGTGTTTGGACTCCACTTAAAACTACTTGCCCACCCCGGCGATAATGTAAAGTTACGCAGGATTCGAAAACTTCGTGCTCGGCCTACTGAGGATTTGAACCAATAGCCGTACCCGAGTATCCCCCAGGCGCACCATGGTACATCGTTCAGTAACAGAAGTTCAATTGATGTTGAACAGAACTATCCGGCATGCATACGAGTTAAGGAACTTCGATAGTATGTTCCGTTTGTGTACATGAAACAGTATCTACAAGTCCTGTTGTTTCAACAGGGCAAATATACGAAGTGCTAATTGTAGAGTTGGTAATTGTGAATCACCCCTTTTCTAAAGGTAGCCGAACTAATTAAATCAGCTCGTTAATTCTTTTTTGTTTTATTTATTACTTATTATATACTATATGACGATAAAAATTTATAATCACATGCCAAATTACCTAAAAGATATAAATGGTGCACTAGCATTTACTAGTCGACTAAGGGCATTCCCTATCAACAAATGCTTCTATAGTCTGGAAGAGTTCTTTGATGACAGAATGTGTGAGGTGAGGCCAGTATCATGAGGATTTAGCTTCTAAGTTTTTATTTAGTACGTAGTGCAGCGTTACGCTGCCGGTCTTTACCTTTTTGGTTCGTGCGCAGTTCGATTCTTGGCTGGTTAGAATAAATACAAAAAAAAAGTAAAAGAAAACGGTCTATGAGAATTTGTCAGAAGAAAATGAGAGATTGTCTGAATCTAGAGGAAAATATCTGATGGTGATAGAAATAAGTTGGAATTCGAGCCCTAGTTTGTTTTGGAGCGAGCGAAACCAACTCATCAATACCTCTGCGTCTTCGCAATTTTCAAAGTTTGTGAAAGCCGGTTTTTTTCTCGGGTATGTACCTATTCATTTATGTAGAACTATTGTCTTATACTTTTTTTTTTGATTTGCTGATCCCGGTTTGTTCCGATTCCCTCTCGCAGTCCGTATTTTGCCCAAATTTAAAGTGGTAAAATTGTTACTCCAGCCCCAAGTTCACCCTCCCCGAAACGCGCTCTCCGTACATCGTGCACTCCCCGTGCACGCGTGTTTGAGCTTCTGGAGAGCTTATTAGTCGGTTTGTCTGGCACTGTGCTGCCAGGCATTAGCTAAGTCATATTATTATTATATTTTTTTACCTAAATGCTGCAAGAGCAGAGTCTATCCGCGAAGAGGATCTTTTGGTTACGTGTTCTTATCGTACCCAAACCTGTTATTTTAACGTTTTGTTTTATCCATAACGGTTATCAAAATTCCAAAACGGCAATTCATCACACCGGTCGGCCTGCCGCCGTTTTTTAGTTCATATTTTTTTATAATTTTTCTGTAATTTTGGCACAAGGTCGTATCGGCCTTGTAAGTTAATTTAATTTCTTTTCTATACATGTTTTTGGTTCACGTGTTTTTACTATTCTTTTTATATAATAAAAAGATATTTTAATAGTTTATGGCCTTTTTTTTAAGTGGAATAAAAGAAAAATTAAATTAAATTAAACGTTTGCCTTTGTGCGGTTCACCCGCAAAGGGGAGTCGTGAGAACTTTCATGGCAGTAGCTATAGTATGTTGTGATATATGTTGAAAAAATTCAGATTGAAAGAGCCCTCTGTAAACGATATTTGCCGTGCCCTAGCAGGGCGTCACATGTAGACCTAGTTTTAATGTTCCATCCTAATGACTGTAATGTGACATGCAAATAAACGATTTTGAATTTTGATTCACGAAACATTGCACAGTGTTACTTACAGCTTAAATCTAATGCACTGTGTAAATAGAGAAGGTAGTTAAAATATAACTTAAATATAAAAGAAAACGCTCGCGAGACGATCTGTTGGTAGGCCTCCAATACGATGGAGCGACGACCTGGTAAAGATGGGACCGGAAAAAAAAGAAAACAGGTAGAAATACAAAAATATTGCAAAACAAACTAGTTAAGTTATAGGGTGCCTGAAAATCATGTTATACTCAATCGTAGTCTTCAGCAACTTCAACAGCAATGGTCAACCCTGTACCATTCTTACATAGAAAGAGTGAAGAACCCACAAGTATCTATTCAACATCAAACCTACCTCCTACCATAATAAACGTTCATTAAAGCATCAAAGCCCGAATTTACTTCAACAAAAAACCCAAGATACGCACCGAAATTGTGAGGCCCCTAGAAATTCCCAACATGCTTCCCGTTTATAAAGTGTTATTTATTGTTCAAAACCACCCAATATACTGGCAAAGTCAATGTACCTTTTATATTCCATTATTTGCCCGCTCCCTCTCAGGTGGGAAAACTAAGTGGCTGGATCACTTTAGGCATCGTCGCAAAGAAAATGTCTACTTAAAATTCATGAGCAGCAATTGTTGAGTTTCCCTGAGAGTTGAGTGATATTAGATTTTTCATTTGCCCCTACGGCTACCCCTTGCGGTTACATTCTATTTTGGTGTTGCCCCAAAGGAATTTTTATCCCGTGGCATGTGCTGGATCGTTGGCTTCCTAATTTTGGAACTGGCGTTGTGGTTGATGAATCCGGGAGTTTATTTTCAGTATTTTAGGGTTATTTTAGTCGTATGATAAGTACTTACGTTTTATTTTAAGCCATTTACAGTATTAGGACGTTGTTACGGAACGAGTACGCTGACCTGTAATTTGAAATGAGAAAAAATGTGTAAGTTGCATTAATTATACCTAGGTACTGCAGGGCCGTGAAGCGAACTAAGTTAAAATTAGTCGATCGAGCACGGCAATGAAATGTGACTTACACAATATTAGTGCAAATTCAGTCACGGTTAGTGCCCAAAAAGTTAAAATTTGGGTTGTAACTGGGTAACACTAAGAGACAATTTAGAAGTGGATCATTTTTTTCCCAATATCTCCTAAACGGCTTAATCGTTTCGGATGCGATTTTTTTTAATGTAAATCAAGTTTAATAATTGCAGGAGTTGAATAACTGCGTGATTAGAATTGTTTCAGCCGTTTAGGTACAAGAGATTAGGCTTTGAAATGAAAATGTCCAAAGTTTTTCAAGGCTGGAGCTATTTGTCTATCTAAATACCTATTCAGGATGTACCTGTAATAGCTTTATCTATGTCGTGACACGTACGTTGTTTAAAGAAAGTGGAATGTAAAAAGGTGCCAACTGCTGACTTGAAGGGCTTTCGTTTTAGCGCGCTTCATATTGTCAAAGAAATGTAGTTCTAATTGTCATATATAAAACTGACAATAGCAAAGATTGTGAAAAAGGGACTGTTTTATAGGTATAAGTATAGACTAGTAAAGTAGGAAATCTTACTATCGCCGATCGTACAATTTGCTAGCTACCTATTGATTCGACCGTGGGTCAACATTCCCTTCACATATTAATCTTGCAATGTTGTTAGGAACAATGTGCCAGATACCAATAGTTGTCATGCTTGGTAGCAACGTACCCATAGACATAATATAATAATATCTGTGACCGTACCACAGGACTGTGGCTGCACTGAACGTAACCCTGAATATCAACCGCATGCAATTCTAGTAAACGTCGTAGAATTCGAAATCATTTTTAGCCGACATCAAAGAGGGAGAAAGCACACAATTTGTCTGGTTTTTAGCCGAATTTTTGATGCTCTTTTTTGCTATCTATCTAAGTCAATATTAGACTCGTCCGTTTTTCACTTTCGTGTATTTGCATAGGTAGTTAAATGTTTGATACGTCATAGAGATCGAAATTCGATCGTAGTTGAATGAAAATGATAGCTTTCGAAACTCCGTATTAACGTTAACTACCTACGTATCACAAATTTCTCACTAATAAATTCACCCAATATTCTTAAAAAGGGATCCAAAGTTTTCACTTCACGTATGGGACCATGCCGCAAGGGAGCTTTTTTGTCATTTACTTCGTTTACTTGTTTCTTTTAAATTAATATTTTGTTTCTTCACGCATTAATATAATGTGTGTACCTCTACCACTAGTTACATTATCTGTCTAGTTAGAGTACCTATCAGCTGTAACGCTCTCATACGTCAGTATTCTCTGTCTCTTCCTCTACAGACGTCGCTAAATTCTCTAATCATGATAAATTAAGTGTCTCCACTGCACTGCAACCGTCAATTTCGATGTTGTGTAGTGCACTTAGAACAATTTCACATCCTAGTGGAGACTAAGAGGTATCCAATGTAGCGTATCCATACCACAAACCACTTAGGTATGACTGGAGTACGCAACGCGGGATTCTGCCAAAATAAATCGCCTATCACTTCACTAGTACCTACGTCTATAACATAAAACGAAATTGTATTAGTTACACCATTTTTAAGTTACCTAATATATGTATAGCTAGCTACATTTGGTGCTCTGAGAATGGGCTCATAGAGAGCTCCGAAACGAATCAGCGATCGCAGGTGAGCAAATTAAGGGGTACCTCCGCGAAGTAACGCCTGATTCAATCAATTAATTAATTATTAACCCAATTATTTTTAGGTTATTGTGAAACCTTTCTAAACAAGGTCACAGTCGAAAGTTTCCAGACAGTACGAGTAGACTCGTATTTTTTTATAATGTCAATTATCGATAGCTCCAACGTATATTCATGAACCAATTTACAAAAAAACACTTTGACACTTTGTGGCATTTGTTGATTGCATAAAGTTGTATCTACTTGATCAGATTTCAGTGGATTCGCTTTTATACGTAGGACCTATCGTTATACAAAAAGTCATTAAACCGTTTTTACTCACTTAGTAGGCATTTTAGTCAAAAGTGACGTCACCAATCCGGAATCCCAATTTTTGACGCGTTTTATTTCTATATTTTTTTATTGATTTGACATGAAAAATACGTACTTATCTAATATTTACTGATCATCTGACTAACAGACGGGCTATTACGAATTATATGTTTTTAACACAGAAAACATCCCTTAATGGTTCAAGTCTATCGCGCATACATCTATCGCGACCTTAAAACCAAGTTAGGGTTGCCACCACTGAACTAATGCCCCCAGCGCTGATTGGCTGTACCAAATGAGTGCATGCTCGTACTGAGCTGCGCAAACAACAATCAGTCTGCTCTTCCACACATCGTTATGCGAGCAACTCTGCATCATTCTACCGCGATTTGTGGAAATTGCGCTGCCGAATTTTGGTACAATTACGAGTACGTGTAGTTATATTTTTAGTACCGTCTTACAAATACAAATACACAAAACAGTAGAAAGAGATAACAGAAAAACAGGTATGGTAGACAAATAGGCAGTCTTATCGCTTAAAAGACCAATAATCTAAATCTGATCTTAATGATACAATAGATTTGTATACTTTAGATACTCACTGAAACAAGAAGGCACAGAAAACTAGAAAAATATCACTAACTTCAGGAATCGAACCCGGATCCTTGACCTACCGGTATCACGCGCGTAATGTGACTGGTCGTGTTGTATGCCATCACCATGGTCTATCAGTGAAGTACCTGCTTCACTGACAGAGCATGGTGATGGCATACCTATACTAAGAAGTATACCTATACTTCCTGAATAAACGACCAGGTCACCCAATTGATGTAGTCTAGTGAATGAAGTTATGTATGTATGTATGTATGTATATCTCTTTATTGCACATAAAACAAAAAATACAGATAACAGAACAAAAGCAAATGTACAAAGGCGAACTTATCCCTTAAAGGGACCTCTACCAGTTAACCGTCGGGCTATTGACAGGACATCAGAAAAAAGAGTAGACATACAAATAAAAGTGAAAGGATCCGGAACCTGAAATGAACCTAATTACCTAACTAAAGCATTTAAAATACACATACATAGAAATGCAGATACACTCTAGTACATACCAATAACATAACGATAAATTAATACATATCAAAAAGTATACACTACATAAAATACATATATACACGAACTAGAGAACACACAATATCCAATTAAGAGGAACCGTCAAGCCAGTACTTCCTCAAGCGATTCTGCAGGGTGGCAACAGTTTGCGACTGCCTGATGTCACAAGGTAACCGACGGAGAACCGTAACCGAGGAAGTTATCCTTGGTTCGGTAAGTGAATTAAACCCAAATCGTGTAAAATTTCTACCACAACGAAGGAACCTACAAACGCTACCCTTATTTACAAAAAGGTAAAACTTCCGAGGCATCTTGTTAAAAGTTAAAACGCCACTCTTACTTAACTGGAATCCACCAAATTTATATTCCTTGTATTTCCATTCTCGCAACTATCTCCTTTGAAAATAGCTGGGCGGCGGATTCTGAGTCACAACTCTCAGAAAATAGCAATAGTCTTATTTCACTTGTTAATAAAGTTAGTAAACCTGAATTAAATTTATCATCAAACTTATACCTAAAAATAAATTGAATCATAGGTACGTTACATTACAGAGAACCGTACTGTATTTTTGAATCAAAACTTTATAGATCGTGTATTTATTGTATGTTTGGTCGGAAAGACTGTTGTAAAAATGGCAAACGTTGTAATCATGGACTAAAACAAGGCTGAGATTCTACATGAGGATATGCATACGTGTCGTGCATAAACACAGCTATCATTCAAGTGTGATCGTGGAGAAGCAAGGTGATTGGGTTTTAATTAATTAGCATACAAGAGCCATCTTTTTGTGACGACTGTTAAAGAAAGCTATCAAGGTCACAATAATAAACCTTTTACTTTTTGTTTCCTTTAATAACATGGTCTCTTCACTAAGATGTGTCTCTTTATCTGGAGAATGTATTGTTTATCATTGACCATCACACGTGACCCACGCCGATTCCTATTCTACCTCTTCAGTGATGTGAGTATTTAAAGGCAATTAAATCTCAAAGACACAATAGGCTTCTTTGTCTTATAGTGTCAGTGTAGTTTTTTGCTGGTGAAAAACAATTGCGCAAGAGCATCATTCAGGTTAATATTCATTCATAATATTCTATGCTAATTATGAGCAACTGTCTCGTTCACATTTTTTCAAGGTACCTCCTGTAGTTATAGACGTATACTAAGTATATAAGGCGTTACTTATGTTTTTTAGGGTTCCGTGCCTCAAAAGGAAAAAACAGAACCCTTCTAAGATCACTTTGTTGTCCGTCTGTCTGTCTGTCTGTCTGTCTGTCAAGACTCTTTTTTTCTGGAACGTGTAGAGGTAGGATCAAATACTCAAGCCTGCGGTCCCTTGAAGCTGCGAAAAAATAAATCATCTAAGTTAACGCAATCAAAAGATACAGTCATTAAAAAGGCTATTTCCATACAAATTGCCAAAATCCGAAAACCTAAAGGGTACTTCCAGTTGTCCTAGAAACTTGAAATTTGGTATGAAGATAGCTCTTATAGCACAACCACTCAAATAGTCTCAAAATCTTAAAATTTTATGTCTGTCTGTAGATTTCACAGACCAATATATGATGACCAGGGCAGGGATGAGCAGGGCTCTGCTAGCACTGGACTTCTTAAAACACTGGGGAAAAGCGTTAAAATCTTTCTACGGAACCCTCGTGCGCGAGTCCGACTCGCACTTGGCCGGTTTTTTTAAATGTCTAGGTATATTCCTCCTAGCTACACCTCCACAAATACATTATTTTAATAAATATCGTTTTCAGTCTTTCAAAACGAAGAAGGAAAAATAAAGCTTTATAGTACCTATAGTAATTTTTTTACCTGTGACGTTTTTTTAAGCAGATTTTATAAAGTTGTTGTTGAATTCGTGGGATGTGATGTGACACCGCAGTCCCGATCCCACACTCCGTTAGTATCTGTACATCTCTCTTCCCCTGCAAGTAGCTGACTTTCACTCCAGGCGCATTTGCGTTTGACACGTAGTTAGGTTACTGTTTGCAATCTACCTCCAGCATTACAGCGGTCGCCTCTGTTTCTTCCGAGGCTTGACATCTGTAATTACTTTATTTCATTCCGCTGTGGAAATAACATCCGAGGTTTTCGGCATGTTAATGAATGCTACGTGAGATGATGTTTGTTTGTGGCATGCAATTGCAAGAAATAATAACAATAAAACATCTAGGTAATGTTTGTTTTTTTTGACTAAATTCGAATTTGCATATCTGATTGCAAAAAATAGACAAAAAGTACCTAATAGATTATAGATAGGTACAATAATCTATCGAACGTTGTCTTTAGTGCCTTATAACTAAACCAACTTACAAGAGTTGAAAAACCCCCGTCATTGTCATTTCAAAGTTCAATATTTCAAAAACGGGTGAATCAATTTTATCGAAACTTGGTCCAAAAACCATTCCGATTAAACTAGCTTTCGATTGAAAAAAACCGCATCGAAATCGGTGGATCCGTTTAAGAGCTATGATGCCACCGACAGATTACACAGATACACAGGTCAAACTTATAACATCCCTCTTTTTCGTAGGGGGTTAAAAAATGCAATGTGTCGTTGTTGTTTTTTTCTGCAATTCGTTAAATAAAGAAACTTAAGTCTTTATTTATTGAATCAATCGTTACTTTGCGCAGGTCCATATTTAACGACGTTGATTAAACTAAATGTTCTGAACCGCGAAACGGTGTTGTTTTGTTAACTTGATTTATTAAACGTGCCTGTACGGCTACGATTGCCGATTTTAAATATTTTTTGAATCAGGCGTTACTTGCGGAGGTCCATGTTTAATTTATAAAATATTTAGCTCATAACTTAAGTCTTTCCATAAAAAAATATCAATCGATTGATACTCTCGATGACGCCATCACCGTTGCGTTTAAGAACGCTAACAGTTTTTATTTCGCTGTTGTTCGGTTAAATAACCTAACTTGAAATTACAACTTAAAACAGAAAACTCGACTACAATTCTGGAAAACAATATAAGTACCTACCCTATGTCACTTACACAACTGAGATGAATCCAATGACACCGCAAACGTTGAAATCCGTCGAATGGTTTAGGCTGTAGAGCGTGCCAAACAATTAGACATACATCTTGCGGGTGGTAGGACCTTATGCGAGGTCCGTTGAGATCGCTACCACCATCTTACTCGCTAGTCCTGCCGGTGTGGAGGGTAAGACAGCCGGTGTAATTACGGGCACAAGAGGCATTTCATCTTAGCTCTCTAGGTTGGCAACGCATTTACAAACCACCCGGGTTTTTTGGTGTCTATGAGCAGTGGTGATCACTTACCATCAGTTGACCCACTTGCTCGTTTTGCCTTCCTTGTCGCATAAAAAAACCGGCCAAGTGCAAGTCGGACTCGCGCACGAGGTTTCCGTAGAAAGATTTTAACGCTTTTCCCTAGTGTTTTAAGAAGTCCAGTGTTAGCAGAGCCCTGCTCCTAAGCAAAATGAACGCAGTGTGGGGTCAACTTATATTGGTCTGTGAAATCTACAGACAGATATAAAAATTGAAGATTTTGGGACTTTTTGGAGTGGTTGTGCTTATAAGAGCTACCTTCATACCAATTTCAAGTTTCTAGGACAACTGGAAGTACCCTTTAGGTTTTCTCAGTACGGCGATTTGTATGAAAACCACCTTTTTAATGACTGTATCTTTTGATTGCGTTCACTTGGAAGGTTGATTTTTTCACAGATCCAAGGGACCGCAGGCTTGAGTATTTGATATTAATTTCAGCATGCTACCTCCACGCGTTCCAGAGAAAAAGGGTCTTGACAGACAGACAGACAGACAGACGGACAACAAAGTGATCCTATAAGGGTCCCGTTTTTTTCCTTTTGAGGTACGGAACGCTAAAAAAGAACATACATACATGCAAACGCTCGAAAAACATAATCCTCTTTGGGCAGTCGGGTAAAAACACTTTGCAACCAGACACAATTTGTCTTTAACCCACGTTTAATCTGGCGAGACGTCTATATCTCGCTAAGTATCGTTTATGTAAGGGCCGTTTCGTCGCCCTCCATCCGTGTGAAGTGCCCGCAGGAACGCCACTACTAAGAGGCCATCCTGTTTTTTTCTGAAAAAAGGAATTAGTAGATTTGGAAGTGCTCTTTGGTTTCGGTGATACTAGTGCAGTCTTACCAAAACAAGGATTTTGTTTACAATAAAACCATATCGGAAGTATTTTTTATATGACAAGAAACGCAAACGAGCAAGTGGGTCACCTGATAAAAAAATAATAATAATAAAAGACATTTATTCAATAGTTTGTAGGTGATCACCACTGCCCATAGACACCCGCAACCCCGGGCGGGTTTGCAAATGCGTTGCCAACCAATAGAGCTAAGATGAAATGCCTCTTGTGCCCGTAATTACACCGGCTGTCTTATTCTCCACACCGGAACACAATAGTCCAAACACTGGTGCTTAGCAAGTAAGATGGTGGTAGCGAACCGGGCAGACCTCGCACAAGGTCCTACCACCCGCTAGAGTTTGTTGTTGTACTTAATTATGACAGGTTCGTTTAAAATAAAATGTTACAATACAATACAAGAACGCTTTATTGAACACTACTTAAGAAACAAAACACAAGGTGGCAATGGGTGGCCTTATCGCAACAGAGATGATGATGAGGTGATGACGTTAAGCGCCTAATTAGATGATAATAGGTATATAGGTATAACGACAGTCATCGACAGCGACAGGCGAAAACAGCGATAAAAATAGGTCAGTAACCCTTAAAATTGTAAAAATAAATTGATTCTTTACGCAAGTCCTTCCATCACCGCAAATCTCTCAAACACGATTGGTCCATTTTACAACTTTGGTCGTATCCTTGAGGGCGATTGGTCCCAATTTTCGCCTTCACGAGAACCGGCGGTAAGGCCGAAAGCGAATATGAAATCTGTTGACAGGTGCCTGGAGCGAAGTGGATTCAATTTGTGCATAATATTCAATTTGGCCCGTGTCAACTTGTCTGCGAGTGCTGCCCAAACATATTGAAGTATCCGGCATTTTGATGATTATCATGCACATTATAAGGTGGGATTTTTATCAAGTTTTTCTGACCGGGAGAAAAGTGGTGTGAGGCTCACGGGAACTTAAGTCTGGCAAATCAGAAAGATTAAGCTTTATAAAACTGTTTGTGCATTAGAAAGGATATTGGCGCATTTTAGGATTCCAAGTTTATTTTACCCTTCCCATTGGCGGCGATCTTTGGCAGATTTTCTGTATGTTTAGTTTTAGTTAATTTTAGTTTTGCTTTAATTTTACATTTAAGTTTTGTGTCTTTTAACACGAAACTACCGTTAGACTCAATGATAGTGAAATATTGATAAGGCTGTCACTGTATTTATAGATAATTAATAGTGGCATTTGATAATTTGCCTAGGTATTGGCCATTAAGACTTAATTTAGTTAGGTACAATCAGTGGTAAACGAAGTACTTATAATTAGGTATAAGTGGATTATCTAATAATTATATTAAGTAGATTCAATAAGATACCTATTCATGTAAGTAGTTAGTTCCTTTATAGCGTTTCGTATAATTAATTTGTGCTGAATTTGCTAATTAGGTAAAGCGATGGTAGCCTAAGTGGTTTGTCCTATGGTCTCTCAAGTAGAAGGTCGTGGGTTCAAGCCCAGGATCGCAACTCTGAGTTTTTATGGAATTAAAAATTAAATTTCTAATTTACAATAAGAATACCGTGAGGAATCCTAACTCACAATCAAGATGCCAAAGATAGGTACAGTTGCGGTTGACAATTCTTAATTCTACCAATATTTTTTGTAAAATTTTTAAAAGCTCATAAACCCTTAAAAAAATTACCGCGTTGCGTAATAAATTCCACTAAATTGCCCAATCCAATAAATTTCCAGCGAACAGTTTAAAACAACAAAAGCATCCAGTGAAATATTTCCATCGCTTATTCTTGTCTATTTTGCATTGCAAATTCTCGTTACGCCACATCATAAAAGTTACTGCCAAAACGGCTTTTATTCTTATCAGATCAGTGTTTGACCAACAAGTTACTAAGCCCACAATTACTACTACTACTACATGAGAGTGTAACGCATAACGCATATAACATCTTTGTAACGCATGCCCGTGTATGTATTGCAGTGCGAGCCTACAGTCTTCCTCAGCAAGTTTCATGTTAAAAACTAGCTTTAGGTCGCGACTTCGGACACGCATACCTAAAACCTTGTTTATTCTCTCCGGTTGGAATTTCAACAAATTCGTCCTTAGTGATTGTCTACATCATAAACGCAACCTAGAAAATTTACAGCCTTCTATTGCCAAGGTTCCGGCTGTGCGTTGTTTGGGTTCGGGGGTGGATTCATGAATTGTGACCATTCTATAGGTTAGTATTCTTATTCTACAGGTATCAGAATATTAGAGTAGGGTAGTTATCGAGGTCAATGAGCCTCATCTCAAACGTATACTTCCTCGAAACAATCAGAAAGTAATATATAATAGTCACGGTAATTTAGTAATTTGAATTTCTGCCTGGCGTTAAGTGTGACAGTATACACAGCTTAAACAATAACAGTAGATAATAATTATAGTCTGTGATGTGGTGTCGTGTCCCATTTTCACTTCAAAAAGGAAAGTGAGTTTTATAATTGACGATCACACATATCTATTCATTAAACTGCTGACACTAATACAGAAGATTTTAATGAACTAAGGGAACAAAATGACAGACATGTGGATAATTGGACATAAAACTACGATTAACAATCCGTTTGTATGCAAATAGCATCCAAACCAGAGGTCGGCACAAGGAGCACATTTTGGCATGATAAGTTTAATTTTCCCCTTGCTAAGCAGCTCTGGCTGCTTGCTCTCTCTCCGTAAGCAGTAAAGGCCGTCTGAGATCAACAGCAAATGATCATTAGAAAACATAATGAAAGCTCCCCTGACGCACACATTGAACCAGTTTCTTGTGGTCAACAAAGGATTTTTAGAGGTTTTACCATCACAAATCGCCCCCAATGTATGGCGGGTTTCTTCCTATTATGCAGATTGAATTGAACCTTCTTATACCCCTTTCGATGGTGCAAACACTTTTCGTGCTTCTATCTCAAGATAGTTATTTGAACTAATCAAAGGTTGTAAGTATGTGTTGGTTGTTGCTGTTTACGTGCACCTGATAGAGTTGTTTCGTTCATGGTTCGATACAAGATGCCGACAGTCACTTATTTTTTTGATCGAATGTGACGACTACGCTATTAACAGTCTCAGCTTGACTTTAAAAAAAAAACAACACCAAAGACTCAGAGCGTCTAGTGTAATTATTGGCGCAAGAAAACGTCTCGATCGCATTCGCGTTACCGACCCAATTACTATGGGCAAACCGTATTAGAAACGTACCTACTAAAACAGTTAAGTATTACGATTAGTAGGTTAGGTAAGTATTTGAAATTGTAACGCGAACGCGATCGAAACGTTTGTTGCGATTTGAAATTTACAGTAAGGATTCACAGCCTCCAGTGTAATCGACGGCCGAAAAATGCGTCTGTAACGCGTTTGCGTTAAAGTGTCAAATACTTAGTATGGGAATTGGTTGCTGTCGATACGTGCCACTAGTGGCTCTGCCAATTTGGTCGTTGAACTAGACGCTCTGTGCCTATAGTGTAACTGACGGTCAAAAAATACGTCTCGATTCGACAACGAACAATTCTCATACTCTTTGACATCCGCAACGCAAGCGCGATCGAGTCGTATTTTTGGCCGTTGATAACACTAGACGCTCAGGACACTATTATTACAGTATTTAATAGTTTCCTGGCCTACTGTAGTGTACGTAAATGCAGATTGTTGGCTCACGCGTCCTGATTACTTGGAGTCTAGGGTCTTTATTCAAATGTCAATGGAGGCTAATGCGTCGCTTGATCTTTGCAGCTTTGTTATGGATTAGGCTAGACTGCTTCAAGTATACTGAATTGGCTACATCGTATACTGGTTACTGGCGCATCTTGGTGGCACGTTTGTTCTTTATAAAAAGGACTTGTCTAAGAAAATGTGTCGAACTCAAGGCCTTGGACTTAGAGGTTCGAATTTAAGTGACATTTTATTTTAAAGAACTAGCTGTTGCCCGCGACTTGGTCCGCGTGGAATTTGTTTATTACTATGCCGCGGAAACTAAGTATAAGGGCTTTATGAGGAATCTAAGTAACAAATCTGTCCATTGTCTCAAGGGATTGGGTAGTCACGTTAGGCATGATGACGTTTGAATCTTTTTACTATGGAGAGCCATTCCTGAGCATAGTTTAAAGAATTATTCACAGCTTACAGATGGAATTTCAGTGAGAGATTTTATTATGAGGCCGATTTGGCATACAGATGCCACTTGTACCTACTGATGTACAAGTGGTGTGTTGTAGATGAACTTGTATGGAAAGGACAGCCATTCCATACAAGTTCTAACTTAAATGACAAAAAAATTATGCAAATAAAGAAAAATCACCCTCTACTGTAATTGAGTTATTTTTTGATCTTGCGGTAAACGCTCGTCACGGTGAACCATGAAGTGTGGGTTCAAATCCCGGCCAACATACCTGATAATCTTTTTGTTTTTAATAATGGAAATTTCGTTAAGGAAACGAAACGTTCTGCTTATAAAAAAAAAGTTTTCGCCCTACAACCTGTCCTATCCCCCTATATTAAAATTCACCATGACCCCCTCCCATCGAATCAGATTCTATAAATGTTCCTTCAAAAATTCTTTTGTGCGAGCGTTAAAAAAATTGTAAATAAACCCCGGTATCTCGATCGCAGGTAATATCGCTGAGGGGGTGGCATCGACAATTTCGTCTCATGAATTTTAAAAGCGTATTTTCCTTCCTTGTCAGCTCACCTGTTGGCGAGGTCAAGTGCCTCGCGAGAATTCAGATTTCAGGTATTGCTTTGCTTGACTACGGAAGGTAGGGGCTCTCAAGGTTTTAGGGTTTGGGAGAAGACAGATTGAACGTTCGTTGTATTTGCTATAGGGGATTTTTTTATAGTTTCTTGAACTTCTCGAAGTACTTACCTAAGTTGCTGTGTGATTTGTACCGAAATGTACTCTTTACCTGACTGGCCAAGGAGAGTTATGTTTTTCGAGCGTATGTCTAATTCCTTGGCACGCTCTACAGCCTAAACCGTTTGACGTATTTCAACGTATGAGGTGTCATTGGATTCGTCTCAGTTGTGGAAGTGACATAGGGTATAATTGTTTCCTAGAACTGCATTCGGGTTTTCTGCTTTTAATTTGAAGTTGGCTACCTATTTAATTGGTACGGAACTCTTAGCTCTAGGGCCGATTTTTCATTCCTCAGGTCTTATTCTAATCGATACCCATACACTGTCTCTGGGGTAAGAGCATGTCTGGGGATTGAAAAATCGACCCTTAGACTTAGAGTATCATGCACACTGCGATTATAAGAGAAGTAAGAGGTTGTTTTAAAAACTATGTTTCTGAATGTGTTCAGAATTTCCTTCGCAGTTAAAACTCTCGTTTGATTTGCATTGCAGATATCAGTTTGTTTGTTTTTCTTTGTTAAGATTTTTTTTTTCTTTTATACTTACGTAAGCATCCGTACAAAAATGCTAATCGCCATGTTGAGTAGGCATACAGAATGTTTACAACTGATATCTTTAAGTACGGCTTTGAATTTAATTAAATTTCAAGTGCCTAACGGTGGATAGACGGACAGACAGCGGAGGCTCAGGGTTCCACTGGTAACCTTTAGGTACGGAATCTCAAAAATATACTGAAGCTACTAAAGCATTTTTCGCTACTTTTATACTCGAACCAAAATAAACCTTCCATATACTGGTGCGTACTGGTTTAAAAATAATCCGTCAAGTAGGTACGAGAGAGATTCTATGAAAGGTAACTTCAATTCTAACAGCACTTTACATTTTGTTAGGGGCAAACAAAACAAACGAAGACCTCACAGAGTTTTGCGTTGCATCAAAACTCATTTACTAGAGCCTTTTTCTTCCTTTGAAACATGAACTTAATGCGTTTTTAACAAAGTTCAATTCAGAATGTGCTAGCAAAGGAACTTAGGACATTGGTGTTCTGTGTTTGTGATTTTGTGCGAGTGAAAGAGACGAGGTGAAACGGCTCAGGCAAAACGGTGAGATGTCGAGAGCCCTACAGTAGTACGGAAGGTTATTCTGGTGAATGAAATAAAAAAATATTAAAAAAATGCGTCCTCCGCTAGAAATGTAAACTGGCTTTATTTCAACAAAATAAGAGTATATAATGCAATGCAATACACTTCAATTGCAATTATGTAAGTGTGGTGCCGGTTAAGAAATTGCATCACCCAATTTCTTCTCATGGGTGTCGTAAAAGGCGAGTAAGGGATTCTGCAAACGATTAAATGTCTCTTTTTCTCTTTCTCATACCAAAAGATGAGCAGCAGCATTCTTCTGTGTACCAGGCCATTATACTGCGATCCCCAACCCGCCTGCCAATGCCCTGCTATTCCTAGCCATGGTAGCGGCCATTTCTACGACAGGACAGGAGGTGCTAAGAATCCCCGGCAGAAACTTCGCTACCACCACCGATGACTACTGGCCCTGGTAGACTTATCGTCTATAAGTCGCACGTGAAGAACGTTGTTAAAATAAAGTCAAGACTATGTCGTCAAGGGCAGCTTGCCTTATGCACAGAATTACCAAACGGTATTCGTTGAAGGTTATACAGGTTTACGCTCCGACCTCGGCACACTCCGATGATGAGGTAGAGGCTATGTATGAGGATATTTCTACAGCTATACATAGCTCCAAGACTTAATTTATACGTATTTTTAAGCCGATCCATATCCGTTATCGTTTAGAAACCACAGGCCTGTTACTGCGCTTATCACCAACGGACGGTCACACCTACAGAAGAACATTGTTGCCTCAGCAAAAGAATCTTCCCTTCTGGTTGCGGATCTTCAAATGCTCGTTACTGAACCAATAAAAACCTGCCACGTACGAGTCAGACTAAGCGCACCGAGGAATCCGTTTCTAACCTTTTTCAGTTTTTTCATTGTGCTGTGAAACCATCATTATCATGTCAGCCGAAAGACGTCCACTGCTGGACGTAGGCCTCCCCCAAGGCTCTCCACTCAGGCCGGTCTTGTGCTTTCCGCATCCACCGCGATCCCGCGATCTTTACCAGTCATCGCTCCATCTTGAAACCATGCTTCGTGCCAACTCCCATGATGAAAAGTACTCTATAGGTTTTAATTTACTTGGACAGACAGACAGACGTACAATTTTTTATTTTTTAGGTAGGTATGGAACTCTAAAAACACAAACTTGAGTTTTTGCTGCAGTTTTTTAGAATAAGCCTTAAGGAGTCAGACATACAGAAAGTAAAAATGAGGGCAGATATCTTAGAAGTTTTTCACCTCCAGCTAGAGGGGGGAGTGGAGAACGTACCTGTCTTAAGCAGGTTCAATGAAAACTGAAGGAATTTAAGTTATTCCAACGGTCTCACTGGGATTTATTCTCAAGATTACTATGTTAATGATGAACTCTTGTAAATTGAAAATATAAGTCAAAGTTTTCGAGAAATAGAGTAAGTGGGATGTCGAATAAAGAGTCATGAAAAGCCTTTATATTTCGACACCTGGCTCATAACAAAAACAACGTGTGAATTGGTCAAGGCGTTTTGGATATCTAAACGTTCGCGAATTTTTAACTGTAAACCCTCAACAGATACACTTTTATTCCATCGTGGGGTGGGTGAAAAGAAGCTCGAAGTTCTTTAAGATTGGGAAGGACGGAAGGATTGACCCTCGTCAGAGATTAAAAAAGCTGCGTCATGCGAGTATATTAGACAGGAAGCCGGTATCTTTCAGTTTTAATTAAATACGCCCCGCCTCCAAGTTGCCAAGTTATTTTGACGACAACGACGTTGTCACAGTGAGTTTGTGAGTCAGTAAGACAGGGAGTTGTTTACATCGATTAATTTTTAGTTTTATTAGTAGAAGTAGCATAAAGATTATTAATGATCGATCGAACGGTGTTATTTTCTGATATGACAAGGTTGCAGCATGGCCGTTTCAGTGTTGAATTGGCTGGCGCTCCCACATTTATTTGACTACTTATAGTGGGATAGAAGGAAAGAAAACATCGATTTGTGTAGGAACCGAGTGTGTAACATTTTTCATAGGCATTTTGATATACCTTGATTAACAGCTCCAACTTTGTGGTAGAGTTCAAACAGTTCATTGTTGAACAAGGTATTTTGTTTTTAAAACCTGACGTCGCATGTGGAAAGCGGTGGGACTTTCTCAGCCCTTCTTTTCGACACGCGGCACGTGGCTTGTATGTACCTCTTTTCCTATATCCCGATATAGTTGCACTACTGTTATGTATTTCCTGCGGCGGATGAAGCTTATAGGAAATTAATTTACCAAGGGTTTTCGCATCGTGAGCTAGATGGAATTTTGAATGGCTAGTTAAATGTGCCTCCCGAGCGCTCTTTGTGTGAATTAGTCAGCGCTAGTGTAGCACGTAACGAATTTTAAAATAGACCTACATTTTTTAATAGGGAATGGCATGGAGCTTATTTTCTTATTTTTACGGAGTGAGATGAGTTTTAAATTTATGTAGTACATGAAGTTTGTGACCTGATGTTGGCAGTATTGCATAAAAACACTCGCAACGTCTTAAGGACTACAGACTTTACCGAGTGACTCAGAGGGTTAAGATGATAATCATACACTTTGAACCCTTAGTGAAAGAATAAACTAGTGCGACTGTAGCTGTCCAGAGAATCATTGTAAAACCAGCAAAAAATTAACTTTTCCAGTCCAGTTGGAATATCAAATCGGCTGTCATTAAGTGTTGAAAAGTGCTCGATACAGCGAGCAAGGTTGCATTGGAGAATAATAGTAGAGATACAAACGTCACATTTAATACTAAGCTCCTATAACTATCAGCTGCAGCTACTTTCGTTTTTCTTAAAAAATTAACTACTTCTTTAACTGAAACAAAAATGTGATAAAGCACCCCATCAGTTCAACAGGGTTGATAGTGTAAAAGTTTTAACTTAAAGACTTAAACCTCTTAGCTAAGACTTCTCAATTAACAGCTATCTTCCGCTGCAAATTTAACGTTATAGCTTGTTACCTTACAAAGTTTTAATTATTGTTCTCCTATTGTGTAATGTTTACCATAATAATGCGCGTCAAAATGACATTCGGTGTTAGTAAAACCTTGACTGTCATTTATTACGAAAAAAGTTTCACGGTATTTCTTCTGACTCCTTTGCAGACTGGCAACAAATAGTAGAAAAAGATAAAAGAGGCAAACAAAATAATACCATATTCATTCATCTATCATAAATTGAAAAAATATGTATAACGGTGATGTTGCTCCGCCTTATAAACATGTTAAGTATCTAGTTTATTTTCTTTACCCTCTTAGCTAAGAGATCTTTTTTATTAATGAGACTAGCTGTTGCCCGCGACTTCGTCCGCGTAGATTTCGGTTACCGCTATTCCGCGGGAACTACTTAATTTTCCTGCACAAAAAGTAGCCTATGTTCCTCAATATTTAAACTGTCTTCTTACCAAATTTCATCTAGATTGGTGCAGCGGTTTTCTCGTGAAGAGGTAACAAACAGACAGAGAGAGAGACAGAAAGAGTTACTTTCGCATTTATAATATTAGTTGGGATTAGGATATTAAAAACAAGAGTCTTAATCTTTTTTTCTCAACGCTTTTGCCTCACGAGGCAGCTAATTATGAACGCTTTAAGTGTTCAAACAAATCCCTTCCACCTACACAGAAGGTTAACATACTTTTGTACCAAGGGTAAACCCTAAGCCCCAAAAGCCTACCTTGCGGTACCAGAATTCCGAACATACCTAATGAAATGTTCGGGACTTGCAAATTCCTTAGGATTTCCAGAGATTCGGAACTATGCTGACAATAAGCGCGCATAACAGTGTCGCGAGTTATTGCTAAAGTTTACTGTCTAACTTTGTCTGCCAATCGCTGGGTTTCTTCGGCTTTGAATAATAATTGGTTAAAGAGTGATGAATTTATGTTGATTCGTGAAATTATAGGTGGAAAAAGAACGACGACCAGGGGATCCATTTTTGAATCTCACCCGATGAATAAATACAGTGATTCAGTGACTAAAATTCTCATGCCTATGATATAGTCAATGTCATGGGTGAGAATTTAGTCACCAAGTGAGATTCAAAAATCGACCCCCAGATAGCCAATTTGTAGTTAATCTGAGCGTCTTGTCATAGGTCATGTCTTTTTAGGCATTTTTGATATTTTTATTTCAACTACCTATCTATTTTTTATAAAGCGCAAGATACAACTATGGAATGTGTACTTACACTAACTAAAATGGAAAAAAGAATACCTACAGAAACTCTACCTAGTTTTTGTATCTCAAGTTGTTTGTAATAAAAATAAAATGACTGAACTTTGTTAACTATATTTCTTTTAAACTTTATAAGTCTAACAAAGAAAAAGTAAAACATCCAAGAGAAGCGTGTTAAGGATTTCTTCAAGATTCTTCTTAATTTAGATTTTTTTTTCTTAGGAAAAGCAAGACCTCTGTTTTATTCAAACTTATGCGTTGAAGTTAAAATAGTGGCACTTATTATTGTGCAAAGAAATAATATTCAATGCGAAATAAAAATAAAAAGACGTTTTCATATTAGCTGTAGTAATGAGCGATCCGTTTATTCCGAAATATTTTAAAAACAGTATGAAACAAAAAACAAACTTCATCAAAACAGTGTGCACTTTCTCATAAAATTTAAAAGAATCCAAGGGAACAATTTTAAAATAATGTCATTTTACTTGATCAGACATGAGCGAGTTTAATGGATGAATGAAGGAAGGTACATATATATATACGTGAATACTGTTAGGTAGACCTATTTAAATACGTTTCAAAACTTTGGCATTTCTACTAGTTATGTTTAATCCATTCGCGCCAGTCTGTGTAAGAAGTACTATGCCTAGTTATTGTGAATAGGATTTACTGCTGCTGCACTTTATTTTGTTTCAGACTCACCTAAATATGATTAATATACTTAACAAAATTATTTTTCAATTAAAAGTATTTACACTAGAACATTGTTTACTGTTTAAGACATTTCACATTCACACTGTGCCGCGTGAGAACTTGAGCAAAAAGCCCAAGCCAGTTCAATCCGCACGAGTTTTCACCGAGAATCGAGTAGGTACCTTAAAGTAACGGTTTCGTATCGCCATCTAGAAAATTTGTATAACGTTTGAATACCCCATGTGTGTCGGCGTATTTGGTATTAAATAGGTAAGTTCGTGTAATATTTTTTTTTTTGGTGGCGATACAATAACTTAATGTGTACTTACCTACTTCTCGATTCTTGGTGGAAACTCGTGCTCGCTCTAGCTGTGCCCTGCAGTGGAACGTGAATAGGCTGAACAATTACGATAATTCAACATGGATCTTGTCAACGTATTATAGTTATCCACAAAATAGCCGAACACCCAAAAATATCCCGCAATACCCGTTGGCAACCGTATAAATATTTCATGGTCCCCGTTCACACGTATCGCAAAGTCTCAAACACGGATCACTGAAATCTCTTAAAGTCAAAGCTGATATTCAGAATGCCGCCGGTTCAGGAAATCCTGCCGTGGCTCTGATTTGTCAAAGGCATGCCCCTAAGATACGTACACACGCTTTCGGCAAATACCTTTTGAGTTTTAAAACCGCTTTTATTTATAGGTGCGAGAAGCGGTGAAGGCAAGTGCTTTTCTGGAGACCGTATCGTTTGTAACATGTTCAAAAGGAGAGGCAGACTTTTACTGACTGAGATGGTGTCTCTTTTGCTGTTACTTCTATCGTAACTGTATCATCATCGTCATCATGTCAGCCGAAAGACGTCCACAGCTGGACATAGGCCTCCCCCAAGGCTCTCCACTCAGAGCGGTCTTGTGATTTCCACATCCACCGCGATCCCGCGATCTTTACCAGGTCGTCTCTCCATCTTGTTGGAGGCTTACTGACAGCTCGTCTCCCGCTTAACCGCGTCGTTCTCATAACTGTATCGCCTCCAGCAGCTTATTAACGTCTCACTGCCGGACAAAGGCCTCCTGAGAGGGCGAAATGGGAACGTTCACACACATCATTGTATTGCATCGCAGGAGAGTGCATGTTTCTTAAAGATAATCATCCTGCACAAGCTTTCCCGGTATCAATGGCCGTGAGTCTTGCTGCCCTCTCACAAGAAGTGATCCACGGTCGAGCTTTATCGGCGAACCGGTAAAACCGCGGTAAACTTCGTCCGTCGATCACCAGTTTACGAGTTACGAGTAGACAAGTCCCGACGATAAGCGTGTAACATCTCGGAACCTACATAACGTAAATATGTACTTTACGTTACAAAATACGAATAAATGCAACCAAAGAATTCTAAACGAATTTCTTAGGAAGTCTTGTACAATTAAGCTTATAACATTTTGTTCCACAGCGAATCGGAGTAAGTTGAAAAAAATCCTGGCGTTCGCTTCGCAAAACTCATGATCCAATGAGACCTAGATATCCTAAGACCGTTGTTCCACTGAACGTTTCCGGAAAAAGCCTATCTTTGTTCTTTAATCCTGAAGTTAAGAAAGTTGAAAAACCTCTGATTTTTAACTTCAAAGTCCAAACTTAGCTAAGAACCATCTCGTTGAAACTAACCTTCGATTTAAAACAAACCACAGCTAAGACGTCCAAGAGAAACAAGGATAAACAGAAAGACACGTCAAAACTTATCATAACACCCCTCTTTTTATTCCGGGGGTCACAATTTCCTATCTAAGCCATACTATACCTCAAAATACTCGTAACGAAGAATTCCCAGCGGCTGCCGTTTGTGGTCCGTTTGAACCGATTACGTAGCTGCCAGATAATAGCATTCCGAGCAAAGCGAAGGACTGGGGGTTTTGGATATGGGTCTGAGTTATGATAACATATTATTTATATGAGTAGGTGCTCATTATCAATTTGTAAAGCAACAATGTTAAGGAATATAAATTGCTATGCTGGTCCATCAGGGTAAACATTGTAGGTAGGTACATAGGAGGAATGGAGATGGAGTATTATAGTAGCATGCTTAGACGTCGAGGACATTAAATTGATGTCAATGATTGCGATATTTATGATTGCTCACACAAATACCTACAATACTTACATAAATATTTGACTGGGTAGCTAAATGTGCGTATATATAATGTTAAAATGACAATTTGACTTTGTAGTTTTGTAAATAACTAAATTGAGTTCATGGTATATATTTGCTTGTTTTGCTTTGAGAATGGGCTCGTAGAGAATTCCGAAACTCGTCAGCGTATAGTGTAGTGGTGGTAGTGGTAGTTTGGCTTGTGTGACGTGTGTTGATTCGTGTTGTAGAAGTAGAGGTGGAGGTTTTGCGTGGCTGTCTAAAGTCAACGGATCGTTGTATTCTTTGTACAGAAACTGATATAAGTGCGTCCACCTGTCCGCATCGTACGCATCGCACATTGCATATATTTTCGTTGCGTGCGATGCGTCCGTTGCGTACGATACCGACATGTGGACGCTTGCCTTTACACGTCGTTTGGAGTGACAGGTACTGTGCCCTAAGCACGACTTGTCGAATCCTGCGTTACGTTACGGTTATCGTATCGAGATCGAGAAATCTCATACTAAATTTTAGTTCCAAATACGCTCACGGGCGGGCGCTGTTCCAAACGTCATACAAACTCGTTATAGTTTACTATTCGATTTTACGTGACGCAGGATTCGACAAGTCGTGCTTAGGGCACTGGGTGAGAGAATTGATTGTTCTTGGTTTACGAGAGTTCTCTTGAAAGTTATAATTAAATTATGATTTCGCAATATTGGAATAAGAATAATTTAATGATCAGAAATTTAATAGCGTTTGATTTATGATCTCACGATGACATCGACTTAAAACATTAAGACACGCACCTCTTTTAGCGCTGACAAAATGCGGCCTTCACTCATTAGCTGTCATTAGACTGACATGTCAAACTTCAAGGGAATATGCCACCTGGATAATAAGTATATTATTTACTTACGTGTGGATTGTGATTCCTTGTGCTTTGTTTTTCTTTTGTGTTATTTGTACAGGTCAAAAATATGCACGAAGTCATTTTGAGCGGTTGAAACTGTTGTAATTGGACAAGTCAACGAGATGTCACCCGCGCGGCGACCGTTGGCGACTAAGTCACCGAGTAACCTAATCACCTAAGTATATTGATTGTCCGCGCGCTGTGAAGGGGTGGCGTATCCGTCACTATTTGGTAAATCAATGCACGATGACTATGAAGCTATGAGAGTGTGAGATATAATATTATTATACAGGTAATGGAAAAGTTTGGAAGCTTTGATGTTGGATGTTGGATGGATGGATGTTAATCAATCTCACAATAACCTAACCAACTTAGAAAAGTTGAAAAACTCCCGACATTGTCATTTCAAAGTTCAATATTTCAAAAACGGGTTAACCGATTTTAATGAAACTTAGCTAAGAACCATCTCGATTAAACTAGCTTTTGAACAAAAAAAAACACATCAAAATCGGTCCATCCGCTTGCGACCTACGATGCCACAGTAGGATACACGGATACACAGATACACAGATACACATGTCAAACTTATAACACCTCTGTTTTTCGTCGGGGGTTAAAAACGGTTTTACGGATTTGGATGACATTTTAAATAAATATAGCATGTACCCTAGATTAAAACAAAGTCTATCTTTAAAATTAAAACTAGCTTTCGATTAAAAAAAACCGCATCGAAATCGGTCTATCCGTTCGAGAGCTATGCTGCCACATAAAAATACACAGATACACAGACACACAAATATACAGACACACACCTCTTTTTCTTCGGGGATTATAATGTCACAATCCTCGCGGTGTAACAGCTAACGAACTCTACGCTGACAACGTTACGAGCTAGCTAGGAATAATTGACGGAAGGCATTTAAGATATCAAACCTTAATGCCATTGTTGATAAACGTCACTCAATCCTCCATTAGTTAAAATAGGTTTTGTCTTTTTCATACTATCGGAAATGTCGATGTGACAAAAAAGGACAAACAAACTTTAACGGCATTTTAGTTAATAGTACATTATTGCCGAGGCCCGGAAAGTAGGGAATTGCCTGACGAGGTCGTTTGCAAGCCGAGCATCGCGAGTCAGGCAATTCCGGTTTCCGTCGAGAAATATATAGTGCTTTTCTCAAAGAATGTGAGGAAATTAAAAAACCTTATTTGCAAAAAAAAGTAATCTAATAGATAAATCACGAAATACGTTAACAACAAAAACCAAACTGTTCAATTACTTGATGTTGAATGTGATTAAAAATTATGTCAAATTCGAGCTTACCGCTGCAAAATTACATGAAATCAACACCCATGACTATTTTTAGTGACAAAAATGTCAAACTGTCATCCGCCATCTTGGGTTCAACAAATATGTCAAATTCGATCTCACTGCTGCCAGATTACATGAAATCGACACCCTCGACCATTTTTAGTGACAAAAATGACAAACTGTCATCCGCCATCTTGGATTCAAAAATTAATGTCAAATTTGAGCTCACCGCACCAAAATTACTCGAAATCGATACCCATGACGATTTTTAGTGAAAAAAATTACAAACTGTCATCCGCCACCTTGGATTCAAAAAAATAATGTCAAATTCGAACTCACCGCTGCCAAATTAGTCGAAATCGATACCCATGACGATTTTTAGTGAAAAAAATTACAAACTGTCATCCGCCATCTTGGATCCAAAAAATAACATCAAATTTGAGCTCACCGCAGCCAAATTACACGAAATCGACACCCCTGTGATCATTTTATTTACAAAAAATACAAACTGTCATTCGTAATTTATGATTGAAAAAAAAACTTAACACACGCACTGGGGTATAAATCGGGCTGGCTTGGCTGTATGCAGTTATTCTTTGCCTCCATTTTACATGTTACAACTTTTAAAAAGTTAATAAAGCGGGAAAAAATGGAATTTCATCGAAAGCCATTTCCATTCACCTTCTTCGACGGATTCTGCGTTTAAAATTTTGAATGAAAAAATTAGGTGCTTCCCGGGTTCTATTTTCAAATGGAAAGCGAGTATTTTCGAGCATGTTTGAGAAAAATAGGTTTATGAATAACATGCTAAATCTTTGCGCAGCACAATGTGAGACAGCGCCTTAAAATAAAAACTCAAAGCACTTTACGGAGGAAACTGAATGCTCTTTTATACCGAGACTCGGGCTTAATCTACTTTAAAGTAAAAATCTTTGCTAGTAGCGTTTTTATTGTTACTTAGCTCAGTGGCAAGGTGGCTAAGTGATAGCTTATTACGAGTCAGCAGATTTATTAAAAAAAGTAATATTTATTACTAACCTAAAACTAAACTAAAAAGTCAAAAGTCAAGGTTTGCCAGCGAGCTATGGAGCTCAGTATCCTAGGTGTTCGAAGGTCTGATAGAATCAGACACACCGAACTGCGCTCCACAATAATTTAAAACACTCGGGAAAAGCGGGAAAAATCTTCGAGACTCGGTTTCCATGATAGACGAACTATTTACATTCCTACTGTTCAGAACCCTCGATGCGCAAGTCCGACTCTCACTTGACTGGTGTTTTAAACATGGTTTTACCGCCACGCCAGGATTTCAGTCCGGTGGTCCTTCCACAGATCAAATTACGAGAATTCTAGCTCGTGCTGATCTTAGGGGAATAATCTATTTCCACTTACCTCCATTGCTCCTCGTTACAAATTCCCGCTGCACCTATAGTTGACTAATTTAACTAACGATGGTTGGTAAGGAGTTCCGTCAGATTGCGACGATAACTTAGGGCTGTGTCTCTTAATGTTTGGGTTAGCACTTAGCACAGGACTCCTTGATTAACTTATAAAAAGTTACGAACCCCTTCCATACTTACTTCATAATACATTTTTCCGTATGCAGAAAGAACATATTATAGAGAAAATTGCTCTTCATTCAACTGAAGCACCAACTGGACTAGCGTGCTAAATTGAGGAACTGTCTTACACAAACGCAACACTTGACATAATGCCATGGCCTCATGCCATTGACCCCTTGTGGTCCATGGACCCCACTTTAAGAAACCATGCAATGTGTTGTATTAGACTAGGTACAATAGAGAGACAAAAATATGAAAGATAAGACAGTTGAGGATATCACTGGTACAAGAAACAATTCATCTTGCCAAGTTATTAGCACACTGTTTGTATTATCTCTGGTAGGTATCTACGGTCGGTCTCAGTAGTAGCTGAACGCTTTAAAATCGTGCCATTTTCACTAACATAAAACACTATAAGTATGTCAAACTTTACAGATAGATACGGCAGACTCTACGTCTTGGTATTAGGCAACGGTGATAATTACTCTCTCTTTTTAAACAAAAGAGCTCTAAGCTCTTATCTGTAGAATACCCGCCACTCCAATCGTCACACGTCACCAGCCACCCGCTTGACTTCCCGATACGAAGTGACACCCAGTTTCTCCTTCATCTGGTCGAAAGAGTTCAATCTTGGCCTTAGTTTACCTTGCCTTCCCTCCGCTTTGCCTTCAGGCAGGTCTAAAAGGAAATCGTCACGCCACATCAAACAAAGAAATATCTGACCAAGAAAGTAAACAAAATAAACCCCCTCTTGCAAAGCATGCTGATCATTTAAGTAGGTACAATTTGATCGCAAACACTCACCTGAGACTCTAGTTGCACGAGAGCGATTTTGAGCGCCTGTTATTTTCTAATAGCAAACATTATCCATTACGCTTATTTAAAAAAAACACTAGGCGTTAATTCTAATTCAATCATGTTGATTGACACAGTTAAATGATAAATTGACTAATAATTATACAAAACAACCCGTAGCCTTTGACGTCACGACCCCAACAAATCGTTGATTGTTTCAAAACAAATGCTGGAGTACCGAATCGCTACCAAATTAATGATACTGCTTATTATTGTTTTAATAAGACAGACGGCCAGGAAGACCGCCATAATTTTTGCAAATTGCGTTCATTATTTTCCCGGTCCGGTATTTGGTGGTGTCTCAATTTATTTGTTAAGAATGGAATGTATTATTTAACTACTATTTTAAAATTGTCGTTGGTTTATTAACTTTGACTAATGACTAACGAGTAGTTTGTAAGTTTTTAACTTCTCTCGATGCAAAAGGAACTGTCTGCGTATTATGGTGTATCTGTGTATCTGTAAATTATATCTGTGTGTCTGTCCCTAGCATCGTAGCTCCTAAACATTCGGACAGATTTGGACGCGAGTTTTTTGAATCGATTTTTATTTAATGTTTTGATAGAGCCTTAAAATAATTGATTTTAACGTTCAAGTTTTAACACTCAAACTCATGCCACTTCATGTAGGTATGTGTAAGACCCCGATGTAGGTACATTTCTACACTAAACCAAGTTGACGCCTAAAACTGGCTGTAATTAATTAGATTCAATATTAATCTGAAAAACCGCAAAACCGAGCAAAGTTGCGCGATTGCATGGTGCTTAATCGCTGCGTTGACTTGTTTACTCTTTTAACACTTCAGGTCATTGTTTATGCGTTTGAATAAATGCTATGATTTTTTTATACGACAAGGAAGGCAAACGAGCAAGTGGGCCACCTGATGGTGAGCGATCACCACTGCCATAGACAAGACACCCGCAACCCGGGGGTTTGCAGATGCATTGCCAACCTAGAAAGCCAAAATCACATGCCTCTTGTGCCCGTAATTACACGCTGTCTTACTCTCCATACCAGAAGCACTGCTGCAGGATTAGCGAGTAAGATGGTGGTAGCGATCCGGACGGACCTCGCACAAGGTCCCGCAAATTATGATGTATGATTGTATTGGTCGCATGCTTTAAGCGCGCGTTTGTTAGGTGCGAAAATCGCAGCGTTAGACGCATGCGATCAACTTTTGCCTTATTTGTTCAATGCTGCGTTCACCGCGTAAAACAATGTTTGAACATTAGATTACTAGCTGTTGCCCGCGACTTCGTACGCGTAGATTTCAGTTATCGCTATCCCGCGGGAAGTATATAATTTTCCCGAATAAAAAATAGGTAGCCTATGTTATTCCGCAATATTTTTTTTTATACGACGAGGAAGGCAAACGAGCAAGTGGGTCACCTGATTAAGTGATCACCACTGCCCATAGACACCCGCAACCCCGGGGGGTTACCAGATGCGTGGCCAACCTAGAGAGCTAAGATGAAATGCCTCTATTCAATCAAACTATCTTCTTACCAAATTTTATCTAGATTGGTGCAGCGGTTTTCCCGTGAAGAGGTAACAAACAGAGAGACAGAGAGACAGAAAGACAGGGAGACAGAGAGACAGAGTTACTTTCGCATTTATAAAATTAGTTAGGATAGTTAGGATTAGGATTAGGATTTGGTGTAAAATTTCATGCTTCAAACGCATCGCATTTATAAGTGAAGAGGGCGGGGATAGTGAAACCTTCAGTAGCAGTGTTGTACCGACCGTTTTTGTCATACTTAAGGTTAATACGTAGTTGTCAAATTAAAATCGTATTCACTAACTAGGTTTAAATGCTGTTTGTTTACCAACGCTTCCGGAAAGACAATGATTGCCAAGAAGAAGTGCCGCAAGAAACTTGGGACAAAGTATTTTTTCTAAAAACAAGTTCCAATACAAATTAAATACCTGAATACAAATTAATTATAGAAATAAAACTTTCTATGGGTAACATTAGAATAAAATGCAGTATTAAAGGAACGAAAGCAGAAAAAAAAAATATGGTAAGTAAGTACTTGGTAGGTAAATACATGTTCAGTTAAATTCTGAGACTGTCACTCTGTCATATTTGTGAGATAAAGTGAACCACATAATATACCTACAAGCATTAGTTTTTTTTTTTTTTTTTTCTTTGTTGCTTTGTGACACACCGTGCCTTGTGCTAAATTTCATGATTGTAGGTCAATGGGAGGTACCCCATAGGTTTTGGTTTACTTGCTATTGACAGACCAACAGACAGACGGACAGCAAAATGATCCTATAGGGGTTTCGTTTTTTCTTATGAGGTACGGAACCCTAACAACGTGTTCAAATCAGCCGATCTGTCTTCTATTCGGAGTTGTGACCATCCCACAAACACATAGAATGGTCTGGCAGACCTGCACATGGGCTTACAAGGCCAAAAAAACTCGCGGAAACAAACGTTTTTTTTTTATTACTTCCATCACTATATTCCTTCATTTCAGTGTGGCTTCTCATTGAAATTCATGAGCAGAAATTGTTTCCGAGGAGCGAGCCTTGTGAAACGCTGAGCTGCGGCCTTCTGTTTTTTCTATTAGGGGAAAAAATAATTATTACACTAGATTTAAGATTGGACTAGGTATTAAAATGAATAAATGAAGAAGGTAATAAAACCGGCCAATCACTGAAGATTCCATATTATCTAAAGTTTTTCTGATTTTTCCTTGACTTGTGTTGCAAGATCTTGCTTCGTGCCGCATTCCACGATTGTAGGTAAATAGATAGGTAGGTAAGTACCCTACAGGTTTAGATTTGATGGTTGCCAGACAAACATACAAACGTAGTTTGGCATGTTTAGTGTACTTATCACTTGCATACAAATTCCAACCTAAACGACCAAATTTATATGATTTACCTATTTAGCTGCTAAATAGAATCTCTACAACAATATTTCTCTTATACTTGCCGTAATAAATAATATACTTAAGTATGTAAAAGCGGCATTCTAATGTTTCTTCATTTTGTAGAATAACTCGCAACTTCAGAATTAAGGAGACTTAATTATTATAAATAATAAATACGATGCAATTTCAAAATTAAACCTAACATTTTACTAATATTGCATTTGGGTCTGTTTAATTCTGAAGGTGCGAATTGTATTGTTGGTACCTATAAAGTGTTAATAATCAGACCGGCCCTTTCTTCCCGAACGAACAAAATTTTCAGGCTTAGGTACATCGGCTTCATGACCAAATAATATTTTTTTGTTACATTAATAATTGTTTAAATTGCAGTAAGTGGGTACCTGATAACATGAGTGAGGCCTCGGTTTTTACGAGTATTTTCGAAAGCATGATTCTAAAACCCCTCTCTTTTCGGGGCGAGGGTTGAAAATGAAAAATGTAGGTATACCGTTGTGGTTAACAATTTTGACCGACTTGCTGTGCTTCCTTTGACTTCGTAACGTTTAAGTAAAGCGGTAATGCAAACTGATGTTATTCTAAGGCCCCGTATTTCACCATATTTATGACGATTCGAACTACGTTTCTTTGACAATATGAAGCGTGCTAAAACAAAAGCTCTTCAAGTCAGCAGTTGACACCGAAATTGTCATTGAAATTGGTAAAGTTGTCATCAAAACCAATTACATTTCAAACGCGTTTTAACGAAATCACCAGCAAGAAACAACGTTACTGTTCAGTGAAGCGTGTCCAAACCTTCGGACATAACAAAGGTACAAATGGAGCCTTAGCAGATAAAAGCGATGACTGCCTAACTGCCTATATAAAGGGACTCGCTCAGGATACAGAACAAACAGAACCCGCGAACGCGATAAAACTGAGGCAACTAAGATAACCTATAACCAACTTACAGTTGAATATTTAAAAAAAGGGTGAATAGATTTTAGTGGAACTTAGCTGAGACCTACTCGATTAAACTAGCTTTCGATTAAAAAAAACTGCATCGAAATCAATCCATCTGTTTGGGAGGTATGATGGTACGTACATATAAAAAAGAACAGAATATTTTTTCGTGATCTCTCAATTATTGGAGTATCTTTTTGATTTGTTTCCCAATTTCACTGACAAAATTGCTAAAAACGAGCTGAGATTTGAATACATGGAAAATATTCAGCCTGTGCCCATATGGCAATCTTGGTGTAAGGGTAGGTACGGAATGTCGAGGATCAGGGTTCAATTCCCGGGGTTAGCATTTTCTGTTTTTTTTTTTTTTGTGTTCATGTTTCAGGGAGTACCTATTTTATAAGTATAATTTGAATAATTTTTAACTTTGTAAGTGCAAACGGGTAGCGAAATCAATAATAACAATAACGTGCGCTTATTATACTGAACGCGGCTTCTGATTTGTTCTGTAGTCTGAGGGAACAGGGTAATTTGGAATGGGGAGCAGATCCCCTACATACGTAATAGGAAGTAAGGTCACCTGAGGGTGCAAAAAGTACGATGTGTTTTAGCGCCATTGTTACCCGACTGCCCCGTAGAAAGAGGGTCGTGTGTTTCAACATGAAACTAGGTAACAGTGACGCTCAGTCGTAGTAAAATAAACTGATCACTCACGTCGAGTCACGATAGGTCGAGTCTAGCCCGACATGCTTCGGACTAATTCTGTAAACCCTGTAATCGTACTATTAGGTGTTCTAGGAGGTGTACGGCTCTGCATGCAATTGAATGTAAGTACGACGTGTCCGACCATACTTCATAACTTTGATCTAAGTAAGTACCTACTTACAAATAAGAAAAATTAAAAACCCCCGACCACCCCCTGACATTTCAAAGTCCTAAGTGTAAAATAGTGCGTCGATAAACAAAACTCCAAATCACGGCCTTTCAGGAGCTACAGAGTCACAGACAAACACACATAGATTTAGCTATAATATTAGGTACCTACACATCAGATTTACTAACACCATTATTTTTGTTTCGTAGGTTAATGAATGTTCTCAAAGGATAAAATTTCTTATACGTAATTGGCGAATTGGCGTAATGTCGAAGATCACGGATCTCGACACTCATCAATTTCCAGACACGTTTACGCGAGTCACGTTCGCTTTATCAAAGTACTAAGCGAAGAAATCTCATAATGTATTGTGTCCCATTCCATTATTCAGATAAAAAATATTTTTACTCACGACGTTTATCGCTAGAGGTTATAAATAAATATCAATAAAAAAACAGCTTTCTAGGTCCAAGTTTTTGGGTTGGGTTGGGTTCATGAATCAGTCAGTCAGAATTTTTCTTTTTAAGGTTCCGAACAAAAATAATAGGTCTGTAGGTAATAGTTGCTCAGCAGTTATACTTAGACATAAGAGTTTGTGCAGGTCATTGTGAGCCCTTCGGTTGCTTAGCAACTATTGCTGCTGACTGTACCTATGTAGACTAAGTTTTTCGTTCCGAATTGATCTTACATTGAGATAGGTATCGCGAAAGACATACATTTGTCGGATTGATAAAATGTTTATGAGATCTGTCACATCGATCACCAAAGACAAAGAATTTAAAAAACTCAGACAGCTTGTAAACACGCAACAATTTGTATGCAACTCTAATACCTAAGTGCCATGAATCCGATGATTAATTAATGGATAGTTTCTCTAACACAATAGAATTTCTTGTATTATGATTATGACTTTATGACGTCCATCAGCGCAAAAAACTTTGCTTCCTATTGCGTCCTCTATTAAACGCCTAGAGCAGTAAATGACAAATTACCTCATGCACCCAGGTAGGACATCGTAATGATATTATTACTCATACCGGAGTAATCTCACAACATTAAACCTGCAATAAATTACATAACGGCACCGGTGTAGTAACCACAACACGGAAGAACTAGGAGTCATCGCCCTTTCATTATTACTGTTTAATATACTAACGTTTACAATTAATGAGCTAGCTCTTTATGTTGGAAAATGTATGTTTTTCTTGCTACTCCTATATTATTTGTCAATTAAATGGTAAAAAATATGACGACAAAAATGGCGGCTAAACCAACGGCAGTCATGATTTTTTTGACATCAAACTATATCACCTATTGATGTAATGCTGATAATGAAACTTACTTACTCCATGTACTTACTTACTTCTTGCTCTCATAAACGACAGCCCTAAGTCAAATTGTCATTTTCCAAAACGCTATGAAAGTAATTAACAGGCTCATGTTAAGCGATAACGACTTCCTTGCACGGAAATTTTAATTACCTCTTAAACTTCCACGTTGTTATATCCGTCGACTTAATATAAGTAATAGATTTAGTTGGCAATTTCCATTTTTAGCTCGTCACCTTTTTTACGTCGCGTTTGAGTTTAACGTTTAACAAACGCGGTTGAGTAGGTATAACCCTAGAACGGGTTTATTATTTATTGATTTAAACTTTCGCGAGTTTCACACATTATCATGATACTCATCATCATCATCTGTCATCTTCATGGAATCCGGTAGTCAGTATGTGTAAGCGTCATCAAATATCGTCTCATAAATCGCCGGATGTTGTGAGTGTTGTGTGTCGGACTAGTGGCAACCCTAGTGAAAAAACTAATAATAAACCAAGTGCGGGTAGTTCGAGGAACCCGTGCAGCTAGATGTTGATACCCGCCTCTTCAGTCCCTTCGAGACCATGGACGCAACGTCGCGTCCGAAACGTCGAGGTATTTAAATTCAAATTTAAATATGTTTTTTACGCGATTAAGTCCCGAGTATCATCATAATGGGTTTATTATCATGAAAAGAAAGATACGTACCCTATTTTTTTTTTATTTACCGCCATTTTCCATTACCAAATTACTCATGTTACGCGAGCAAGACATTGACTTAAGTTTAGCTTAGCAAATGATTAGGCACCAATCGTGACCCACTGTGGAACCTTGTCGTAGAAAATGTCATGGTGACATCGCATTGCCTGATAAGGAAAAGTCGTTATGTTATGACACTCTATGAGAACGGTCTAAGGTGGGTCAGAAATCATTAATGGTTCGACCGGTAGTTTTATTTTTGTTTTCTGGTAGGTAAGCAATCCTGTGACCTAAGTGATTTGTAACTTTGTTACAAAAAATTAAAGGAATAATGGAAAGAGCAAAAGAAACTCAGTTCAATTATTAAAAATCCACGACAACTTTAAATAAACTAAACATTTGCCTTTCATAACAACCCGCCGCTTATTCACATCTCATATCGTCGTCTCGCTTCAATTCGGAAGCGCTCGCGAGCTCGGGCGTTCCCGTTCCCACAATATCGTTCACTCATTTCGGCTTATCGTTCGAGCGTGCCGCGCATGCTCACTTTCTTTGACCGTCAGTGCGCATGCGGGATTTGTGTCAGCCGGCGACGCGACTCTCTCGACATAACCTCAATTTAAGAAATATTCATTGTTGATAATCCGTGTTGTTTTCACACAAAATGGCTCAACTAGACGGCCTTAGTAAATTCGGTATTGTGGCATTGATTGTGTTAGCCATTTGGCTTGTGAAGTTCTTATTTGATTTCATTTATACGTACGCTCTCGGACCTGCGGTGAATAAAGTGGACTTTAAATCTAAAGGGAAATGGGCATGTAAGTAATTCGGCACTGCATTTGACATACCTACTCATTGCATAATCGGTATTCTGTATTCATATTAACATTAACCGCTGGCATGACAGTAGGTAGCTGTGATAAAATTTATCCAAGCAGTGTGTTTGGTTTCGATTTTCGTTTGTCATCAAAGTCATCATGTCCTTAATTGTTAAGCTACCCGCCATATCAGACGTTTTTGATGAATGGAGAAAGCGGAAGTGAAATTTGTAATGCTCAGTGAATAAATAAAACTTCTAATAATAAGTGTTGTCTTGGGTAATTTAATTTATAAACTAGGTATGCGTTGGTCTAATGCACTTTTCACCTAGTTACATTCTGAATATTTGTGTTGTGGCTGTGTAATGGTTTTCTTAATGATTGCCCATTTTAAATGTAATAAATACCAAATACGGCATTGCTATACTTAATGTAGGTCAGAGGTCACATAGTGGTCGTTAGACGTCATTAACATTAATTTGTCAGACTGTCACCTGTCACGCTTAGTGTTGCTAGTAAAAAGTTGTTTTTTTTTGCAAAATTGGCGCCAAATGTTTAAACATTGCGAAATGCCAGTGAAGGGTTCAAATTTCTCATTGTGTGATATGTGTACTTACCTACCTACTTAAAACCCTATTGTTTTAGGAAAAAAAAATACACTGGAAAAAACTGTTGCCATGATTTTCTTACTAAATCTAAACTAAAGTTAATCTAAACTAAGCCTTATCTAAACCCCTCGGATAATAAAATGATTACCTAGCTTGCAATAGTTTCGTAGTAGAGGTAGGTAGGTACCTGTAGTAACCACTCCTTTTACTATCTATACCTACCTATATTAGATAAGATCAAAAGGAAAGTACTTACCTATCACCTAAACATGGCAAAGATTCCGGTTGGTAGGGTTTAAAGTTTTAATTTAAATAGTATTTTAACCCGTGGAGCGCCGTTATGATCGGTGGGATCATAATTTGATGTAGGTAGGTACCTAGAGTGCCTACTGTTCTTCACATCACATCACCAGCCTTTTTTTTTTACGCCCCATTGCTGGGCACAGGCCTCCTCTCAGAATGAGAGGGCTTGGGCTATAGTTCCCACGCGGGCCCAGTGCTGATTGGGAACTTCACACACATCATTGAATTGCTTCGCAGGTGTGTGCAGGTTTCCTCGCGATGTTTTCCTTCACCGAAAAGCTCATGATAAATTACAAATGTAATAGGTACTACCGTTCTACTGTTCTTATTTTAATTTTATTACTTCATAAGATGAAAATTATGGTAATACCTGTTAATAATAAATTTATCCCTCCTTCCGTATTTTCTATTTCTAAACGGCAAAATTGTTCTGTTGAGCAATGCGGGATACGATGGGGGGATACCTGCAGTGTATGGCACCAGGCATCACGTGACTAGTGCGTGTGCGGCGGCTATACATGCCACGCGGTCCTTTGCTTTGGCTGACGGGGTTCCTGGTGCCGTTGTTGTTAAGGTTGACATCAAAAATGCATTCAACTGTGTTGAAAGGGATGTCGTCTTGATAGAGGTACCTATTAGATAAACTCCCTTCGCGATATCCCTTTAGAAAGGGTATTGTATGATCAGCATTGGGACCTCTGGTGTTTTCCCTCGTCGCGATGCACAAGACCTTCACATATTCGTACTCACCATTGAATGTGTAGCATCTGGATGATGGCACAATAGGCGGTGGGCCGGATATTAGGTACTTTGTTTTGGTCGAATAGGGAAAGTTTGTGTCTGCTTTAAAAGAGAGAGATTAAATCGGGGAAATGTGAACTTGTAGGGCACTGAGCAGGGAACCTTTGGAGGGCTTTCGGTCTTTGGTTTCGGGGATACCTAAAGCTCTTGGAAAAGTCCGAATTGAACTTGCTTGTTGCACCATTTTTTTCCGGAAGGGGTTCTCCCGGTTCGGTAAGGCGGTCTAGGTGTGCGGCGTGTTCGCAATGTCGGCCTGGTTGCGTTTTTGGCTGGCGTTGGTGGCGTATGGTGTGGCGGATCTTTTAGCAACGGGGTTTCTTTGCCGATTTTATCGGGGGCTCTCACGATTTGGGAAACGTGTTTGCGATGCGACTGATTAGTGGGTTGTGCCAGGTGCGAGGCTCTACGATCCCACCAGCTTGACACAATGCTTGACATCGACTCTCTCCAGTCTCTCCATCACCACGTAGCCGTTGCGCTAAGATTGGGTGTTTGGGTAGTAAGTGTTGCCTATCTTTGCACAGTTGCCTATATGGGATAATCGTGGTAGAGGATCGCTACCAAGGCCTCAGTTGTCAAAAGTGTGCTGGGAGAACCATCTCCAGGCACCACTTGTTCAATGGCTTTATCCACAGAATAATGGTGGCTGTTAGTGTGCCGTGCATTTGAAAGCCTCTGGGGTTAAGCCGTAGTGACGGTAAGAGGCCTGATACGCTGACGTCGGTTCTTTGGCAGGGCCCCTGTGTCTGTGTTTGCGGTCGACTGCAACCCCCTGGGAGGTAGACGCCAAATCCTTTTTGTGTGGAAGTTGAGCAGTTGGCTGCAACCCCCGCTCGTGGTCGTATTTGGTTCAGCAGATCGCTCTAGCCATACAGCGTTTGTTGTCAGTCTTTTTTTTTCTGTGTATTAGTATTTTATGATTTTATTGGTGTAATTTATAACTGAATTTTTATTTTAGTGTTAATATCGTATTTGAAATTTTGTGTGACTGTAATTATGAACTTCTATTGGATTTTTATTTATGATTAAATGTACACCTGAAAAAATCTATGCCACGCCGATTTCACGCCGATCACGCCGCCGCCGCCGGTCAAAAAACCATCGGACGCCGCCGCCGACAATTTTGCCATCGGCAATGTCTAGTAGGTACAGGTAGGACGCGAACGGGGGTGAGCGCGGGTCGCGCGGGGTGTGGAAAGGCGAACCTCGGTCGCCACGGCACGGCAGTGACGCGCCTGCCTGCCAATACGGCTCGCGAACTATCATTGTCCCATGATATTTATTTATTTATTATCTATTTATTTAAGAATTTGTACCTACCTAACTAAACGTAATAATGTAAGGCACCTACCTGCTTATCAACTTTCGCTTTTACGTAACTCCCATAGGTAACTTTCCATACCTACCTACCCTTTAAGCGGGTTTTTGCTTTTTACTGAATCTTTATGTAACTCGTGGGTGCATAAAAAGCAGAGAATTGTGCAGTGCAAATTAAAATTTTGCCACAATTTTATACGATCATAACGAGCATGGCGAACACCTAAGGTCAAAACATACAGAGTTCATGGAGTTCTTAAAACATACTAGGTAGGTAGGTATATCTTTGATTTCGTAGACTAGGGCATCTGAAGGTTACCGTAGCCATGACTATGACAAAAAAATAATAATTTGTTTACAGTGCCCTAGCCTCTTTAGCCTCTTATACCTACCTACCTACGCGAGCTTTTGTACCTACTTAACTTCGCCAAAGTCCAGATTTTGATCCTGGTCTGATCATCCCCACAGGCCCACACCGCTGGCACATCCCTGATTATGGCTGTGCTTGATTTAGAGGACTAATACCTATTTAACCTACGACGCAAAAAGAGGGGTGTTGTAAGTTTGACGTGTAGATATAATTATCTGTGTGTGGCAGCCCAGTGGTTTCATCTATGGCCTCTCAAGCAGAGGGTCGTGGCTTCGAGCCCAGACTCGCACACCTGAGTATTTCGTAATTTATGTGCTAAATTACATTCATTTTTGTAATTTATCACGAGCTTTTCGGTGAAGGAAAACATCGTGAGGAAACCTGCACACTCCTCAGATGCAAAGTAATTCAATGGTGTGCGAGAAGTTCCTAATTCGCACTGGAACCGTAGAATCCTTGGAACTATGGTTCATTCTGAGAGGATGCCGGTGCCCAGCAGTGGGACGTAAAAAAGGCTGGTGATGATGATGATGATGGTCTGTGTGATGTTTTGGACGCGGTTTTTTTCTCAATAAAAGCTAGTATAATCGACATGGTTCTTGGTTGTTTTATTGTAGTTTATGCAACTGCTACATAATGAGGTTCCTTAAAACATGAGTGTGTTTTTATGAAACGAGGCGAAGCTGAGTTTCATAATAGGATCACAAGAGTGTTTAAGGCCTAATTATGTGGAGTTGCATACATTACTTTATCTACACACATATTATAAGTAGGTACCTACTCTAAGATGGGTTCAGAAGCCGAAGGCATTATCATACCCATACCTGTCACGAATTTTACTAGTTTTTTTTTTATCATAGACAAACATACTGAGTTGACGTTTCGTAAACTGTTTTTTTTTATTGTAAATTATCACATTATTCTTTATACTTGTCGGATTGAACTCGACTTACATACGTGAGTAATCCGTTTTATTTCACTATGATTGTAAATTGCGTTGGTTTTCAAATTTGAAACATCGAACTCGATGTCGTAATGACTTACTTAACTGCTTGCTGGGGTGGTGGTGGTGCTGGGGCTGGCGGCGAAGGCGTCGTCGTGCTGCTATGCTGGTCATTTTCTACGGTTTCTAAACACATTATAGAGGACTTATGATATGTGTGTAGATAAAAATACACTCAACTGTTATTATATATAGATATTTCCCCTGTTTATGCCACATCGAAAACTACACAAACTTAACGGTAGGTAGGTATCTAATTGAAATAATTCCGGCATCGCTATGGACTGCGTACCTATTTCATTTACGTCATATATGCGAACTTCGCCAACCTAGTTACCTACCTACTTAACATGAGCAAAAAATATAAAGGTATAGGTACCTTCTTACCTATTTGCTTGTGTAAGGTGATCTGGTCAAGTGGAGACTTCTACGAGTAAAAAACGTGTTTATCGAAACGATTGGCGAATTTGCGTCATCATCGATATAAACGAGTTTTAGAAACTTAAAAAAAAACTTGACCAAACCATTAACAATCGAAAAGTTAGCGGAATGGAGTCATTGTATCGAGGTAAATGAGCTAATATACCCAAAGCTATTTTGCTAGCAAAAGTCTATTTTGTATACTTACCGAAATGGCAACTAAAAGTGCAGCATTCGTGGAAGGATGCAAGGCCGATAAAATCAAGAGGACTGCCAATGGCTATACAATGGTCGCGTTCCTGTAAAATAATGAGCCTGCTATAGCTAGTTTCACTATAGAGAGGTCTCTGTACCATTAATTTTGTTTGACACTTAGACCTCTGGCTAACACAATAGCACCATCTATGAACTGAAAGAAAAAACTAATTTAGATGGCGCTATTGTGTTAGCCAGAGGTCTAAATGTCATACCAAATGAATGGTACAGAGACCCCTCCGTAGTAAAACTAGCTACAGCAGGCTTATTATTTCAAAGGAACGCGACATCGTATAGACACTGGCAGTCCTCTTGGTTTTATGGTCCTTGAAGGATGTAAGGTAGACTTACGTCTTTCTTCCGCAAATGGTGCGACTGGCAATCCGTCCGTTAGGTCTCCGGCAGAGTAATTGCGTAACTATTTTGACGCTCGTCATCGGATTGAAATGACAGTTTTTGTATGATTGCGATAGCTAGCTGTTTCCGATACCAATTGTCAACCCATACAAAAACCATGAAAACGAAGACAGTTAATTAGGCCTGCGGGTTTTGCGTTCGAGTTTCGCAGTGCGAATTCGAACCACCCTCGGCATACGGCGGAAGTGGACATTGTGTACTCAGTACTACCACAGTATATATAAGCTAAAGCAGTACAGAAACTACGTACAAACGTTCGAAATGACACACGCACCAGACAAAGTCTTTACAAGGCTAATAAGGGGGAATAGCGGTGCTGTCAGTCGCGGGTGCCGCGTCGAGACGAGTGGCCACTCTTTGTGTTTAAAACCTAATAGTTATTAGATAGGTGGTATAATTTAATGATGAATAATGGTAATAGCATAGTGACATAACTTATTTACTTTTTATTAATTTAATTCGAATTGTAATCAGTGAAATAAAAAAAAAACAATCTAAGATTGCGGGTTTGTAATTATTGTTAATAAAATGATCATAAGGGTGGCGATTTCGTGTAATTTGGCAGCGGTGAGCACGAATTTGACATTATTTTTTGGATCCAAGATGGCGGGTGACAGTTTGGCATTTTTATCACTAAAAATGGTCATGGGTATCGATTTCACGTAATTTGGCAGCGGTGAGTTCGATTTTGACATTATTTTTTGATCCAAGATGGCGGATGACAGTTTGGCATTTTTAATAACTAACGAAAACAAAGTTTTCTTAAAATGTTAATGATTATTTAATTACACAATTTAGTTTGTAAACTAGTCAGTCAATTCATTCGATTATTTGATCATTATAAAACCCAATAAACGTTTTAGTAAATAATAAATAAAAACCCATTAATTTTATAATAATTAAGAGTGACAACCCTAATGTTCTAATGAAAACTAGCTAGTTATCTCAAAAAAGGCTTAAATAGCTGAGATACAGAGCTAACTACACAAAAAGCTTTTAAATTTTACAAAAAATAAGAGGACAACCCTAACGCTCAATTGGCGCTTACGTCATCATCTCAACAAAAAGGCCTAGTTTCTGTACTGCTTTAGCTTATATGTATACTGTGGTACTACCAAATACAGCATCTTTACATAAACAAAATGAAAATAAAATGTTATTAACTTAAAGCTAGACATATTGCATTATTCGAGAGTTGAGTGGTCAAATCCGGTACCTAAGTCGACCTAACCTAATATCTTGCAGGAGTTATGAAATTAAGGCTGTAAGGCTTTTGGTGTGACGCTGACCATCGGTGTGGATCAATCCACCAGCACCGGCACCAAGCCTTAAGAAATGTTCAACAGTCAATTGTTTCGACTTGTCGGGTTTGTTTGACCCTAGTTTGACCACACAACCCTAGATTTAATGGAGTCTTCGATCTCCTTAATCCACCTCAATTGCTTTGACTTACAGTAGCCATTGCAACGTAATAACTATCTTTATTTTACTTTTACCCCGGATAAAGTTCTAAGGAGATTTCCCGATACTTTGTAAGAAGCCGATCCGAATGGACAAATTGAAAATAGTCGCAAAGCTTTCTCAGGGCCACAGCTTTGTCAAAGTTTCCACTAAGCTCTCAAAGAGTCTCACTATCTCACTTCCCTAGTAATTACAGCCACACCTAGATGAGGTTTTTGTGGGACCAGATTGAAACTTCTTGATACTTTATTGATTGGATGGGATAAAAAAAAAGTTTTTTTTTCGTAGTCTCTTTTTTTGCTGACTGAACCTACTCGATTATTGCATTTAGTTGGAGCTCAGCACATGTGTTGAATTTCGAGGCATTCCCACCGGTGTAAGTGAGTCAAAAACGGTCAAGATTTGACTCAACGTACTCGAAACAAAGTAATGGGTACATTGTGAAGTTTGTCAGGTCTATTTGATCTCTTGTACCACTTTATTCAGCTTGTTACTATACATCTACAAAGAACGGCTTAAAGTTCTTGCTCTCTTCGGTAAAGACACTTATTGTACACATTCCACGTTCATAGGTAGTTGAAAAGATGTTACCATTTTCAACGTAACTTTTACCCTAGTAGCCAGGCAGAACGGCCCACGGGTTCCGTTCAAACCGATGAGACTAAGTGACTAGTATAAGTTTTAACAAAAAAGTCAGAAGCGTTTTGGCAATCCAATCAATGGTTTAATGCATATGTAAAAAATAGACAACGCCCACGGGTGGCTTCAGTTGCGACAAAAAACTTCCAATCAAGACTGTTGCTACGCACTGTCTCGCTTGATATGCATAGTGAGACAGTCAATCTAGAATCAGATTTTACTTTGCGAAGGTCAATATCGATGAATAGGAAACATACGTAGCTAAAACAAGGCTTGGCCGGCAGCACTGCGTCGCCTCATGTCTCAGCCGCCTTCTGTCTTGTTTTTTTGTATGATTAATTGATTATATAAATATTAATATAATATAACAGAAACCTACATTTTTAATACAGTATCAACTACCTATTTGCTGGATAAAATTTTGAATTTTTATTGAAAATCACAGGTCGCTTCACTTATAGAATCAACGAATAAACTCTATTTTCCTTATGACTTATAAATGCGTGAAAATACCATCATTCTGCTTTTGTTCTCTTTACATGTAATAGGCTGTGAATTCAAACATCAATGCCAAAGCTGAATAGAGCGTTGACATTACTTATTTTTAGGGTTCCGCACCTCAAAAGGAACAACGGAACCCTTATTTTATTTTAGGTCAGAAATAGCTTCTCTTGTAGACGTGGTGGAATTGTTTCTATACATAATTATAAAAGAAAACCATCGCTGACTCACTGACAGACAACCCACAGCCTAAACCACTGGATTTAGAGTCTTCAACTTTGGCACATACGCACATATATACCTTGTTTATGTGTATCATAGAAGTGCAACTTTGATCAGCTTCTACAAAATGCAGAGACTGTTCCCACCTGGTCACACCCCGTGCCGGCATGCGTTCAGTGTTTAACTTACCTACGTTATTTGCACTTAAACGGGGTTTTAAGTTTTTTAGACTCCACTGCATACTGCAGAGTCTGCAGAGTTTCACTTCGCATATGTACTAGACCGGTGTCCGGTCTTTAGCTGAACGAATGGCTACCCAGAGTGCCGTTGTGTGGGGTTTTGTGTATGATATTTTATGATTATGAGCGTTACGAGGGGTCGTTGAAATTGTTTGCTTGGTTTTTCTTTAACTTGTGTTTGTGGGACTTTCGAAAAAAACTTCTTAGTTAAACTATGTCTATTATTATACTCGCTGAAACAAGAACACAGAAAACTAGGAAAATATGACTAAACCCGGGGATCAGACCCGGATCCTTGATATTTCGTATCACGTGCTATACCCTTACACCAAAATTAGTACTAACTTACTGTAAAGCATTTTTGTTTCTGTGAGTATTTAAAGTATAATAATAGACATAATTAGCATAGAGTATCATAAAGTTGCACTACGAAAGTATCTAAGTAAGGTTGTTCATCGCTGTTCAACGCGGCGACGGGGCAAGCCAAGCGTGTTGTGGGTTAGGCACCATTGCAACAGGAATGACAGGTGTGGCTTACTTATTATTTTAAGTGTTGAAGATTTGCCGGCTTATTACAAAAGTCACATCCGTTTAGACAGCTCCACAGAAAAAAATCTAGTAGCTGCCAAAAGTGATTGCTGAAAATAAATTTGGAATTTTTTTATAATAATATCGTAATAGAGACTTCGAAATGCGTCAGCGTATAGTGTAGTGGTGGTGATAGCTGGGTATATAATGATAATAAATATCATGGGACAAATTGACACCAATTGATATGTGACGTGACATGTGTTGATTAGTGTGGTGGATAGAAGTGTGGCATGAAAACATACTGTCGTGTAGACGTAGGATATCTTACACGTGCGGTCTAATTAAGAACAGAAAAAAAACCTTAGAAAATAAACGTAAAATAATTCTTTGAATGATTCGAATGAAGCACCAACTTCATATATCTGCTGCTTAGTACTAGGCCATAAAACTTTAGGCTTTAGTTTCTGTTATCCGAAATAAACGCATTTTATTTTGTTTTATTTATTTATCATTATTTAAGAGGATTATTTTACGTTTTTTTTCTAAGGTTTTTTTTTGAAGGCGGTTTTACTTTTTTGTTAAAAGATTTTTATTTCACAATTTTACGTTGATTTAACATTTTCAGAATTATCCCCCAACTCCTAACCGCTAAGGAGTTGTACCTTCCATCATCAGCTCATCATCATGAGATGATGACTACCAGACGCAAATACTTGAATAACCTTAGAAAATATATGAAACACATAGTACGTGCCTGTAAAATTTGAGGGTTGCCCTCGATTTCCCTGGGATCTCATCATCAGATCATGATTTGGTGACAATGGGACCACGTCAGGAGTATACCCTTTCAAATAAAAAAACAATTTTGAAAATCGGTCTGCAATTGACGGAGTAATCGATGAACATACATAAAAAAAAAATACATACAGTGGAACGTAGAACCTCCTCCTTTTTTTCAAGTCGGTTAAAAATACAAAATAAACACAAGTTACAAACAATGTGATACAAGTAGAAAATTCGACTTATCCCTATAAGGGATCTCAACCAGTCGACCTTTGATCAAATGAATAGTTTTTAGTTCATAAATATAGGCCTCCGCAAAGTGACACCTGATTCAATCAATTATCTTTAAAGAAGTTTAATTGCTTCGCCTACGGAATTCCAAACAGGCTTGCGAGTAAAAACAATATTTTAATTGCAACATTTTTGTTCCTTATCAGTGTCACAGTGATGCTCCATTAAAATTCCCTTAGTTTCAAATTACAGAGGGTGCTCTTAAAATACGGCGTTGGAATTTGTGAAATTTCATTATCTTGGGATGTTTAATTTTTGAATAACGGCTCTCTGTTACAATGTCTGCTAGCTCTTTTTATAACTTAAGAAGTTCCTTTACAACAGGGTGATAAAATTATGGTTGGTTTCAAAAGTAATGGAGACTTGTTTGTACTATAAAATTTTTTCCGTAAATAATTATTTCTGACCGTAAATTGACTTAAAAATATAAAAATGATTATTGTAGCGTCAAAATTAGCATGTACCGTATCGTTTTACTTATTTACTTTGCTATTCTTGTTTATGTTACGTACTGGCGTACGTTACGTAAAGCTAGTGTAATGCAGATAATAGTGACTTTGACAACGGTTCTTCATTTCGTTCTCCAAATAAACTTTGTTGTTGACAAGACATAGAACCTTTAGCCTTTAGACCTCGTCTTTAATATTGATTAGAGACCTCATCGTATTCTTCCATGTTAAACCTAAAGTTTACCCTAAGAAAAACTTTTCATTCGAAACGAAACCATTTGACATACGCATAGAGTCGAATTTTAACTACAGCAGTTACAACGGACGTCTGACAAGAAACCAGCTGATTCATAAACCAGTGACTTTCACCTCGCTAAGTCAAGGTGAACTAGCTCGTAAGGCCTTACGCCAAAGTTGATTTTACGCTAAGCACGTGCTACACAGCAGCTGTGACAGGTTATGGTGCCATTTTGAGAAAGTTTTGTGTACGTATGACTGTGTGTGTATGAATATTTTATTGTGGATTTTTTAAGTTGCTAATTGCTGAAGAATTTATAGTTTAATGACACAAACTAAATTTTTTTAACGGAAATCATTAGAAGCCTAGTCATTTTAATGAGGTTAATTTCAAAAAGTTTGTTCTAACTACTAATATTTAACATTTGTATATATATTTTACAATTCAATTACAAAATGATAAACAAATGTAAAGTAAGTTTTTTTCATAAAACTCATCAATATTTATTACCTACTCTTGTTTCGGTTGTCCTGTCAACGAAGATAAACTGATAGATATCCCTTCGCCTTCGTACACGTAGCTGTGGTCCTTTGACCTATTATTTGAGAGTTATACGTACATACATACGTAATCTCCTTGTACTGTTTTGTGGTTTTCAATAAAGAATATTTGTATTGTATTGTATTGTATTGTACATACATTGTAAATATCACGTTACACCCTCCCTGTATCAATAACTTTCGCATGCAATAATCAAGTAGGTACCTACTTTACTTACAATTCGCCAAGCAAACCCCCCTATTGACGTAACCTACTTCCGATCGCTACCTTACTACTACGAGTATCACTATCAAATTATGCAGATTCGACTTAGTCGTGCCACTGACATAAATTCTCTGACTTAGCGCTCCCATCTGATATTATGTTGGTTTATGTCGTTCCCGGTTTCATAATTCTATCTATATTTACTACTTCGAGAAAGATATTATGCTCAAGTTTAGAGAACGGAGGGGATGGTTATTGAACTAAAATCAATGAAGGCTACGAGTCAAAAATCCTCTAGAATCGGTAGTGTCGAGTGAGCTCTGTCTGTCATTCTCCGCCAATGAGAGACAAGCTACTGGCCTGTGATTGGTGGGAATTGACAGATAGACATTCGACACTTGCTTTGCTATCTTTGCGGATTTTTGATTCGCGACTGCCCTTTGCATTGCTGCCTCCGCAACCACACACGTAAGAATGGACAAAGAGAGCTGATAATGAATATTGACTTCAATAAATAACACCGGAGTCGGATATGATGGTATAGGATTTTCGAAGAGAGCAGAGAGAAGAGATCAGAGAGCAGTTCATTGCACAGGTCTTGTAAGGACTGATAATCTATACCTATATATAAAACAGTACCGTGACTGACTGACTGACTGTCAGACAAACATGTACCTACCTTGACCTTGAGTATCCTAGAGGTGCACTAAGGGATTTTTCGAAATTCCCATGCCATAGGGAACTAGTCCATTTTAAAATATTTCACGGGGGCAAAGCCGCGGGGCATAAGCTAGTATAGTAATACATCCCTTTGTAATTCTGGATACTCGCAGATATTTGACCTGGAGACCATATACATATTATACATAATACATCTCCTGGTCAATTAAAATGTGCCAGTAAAGTTTTGCTGTTTTTGGTTTTGCTGTTCTAATTATTATTTTTTACTTGTTTCTGAAACACTGCATTTTTTTTCTTCTTTATTTTATAGAAAATAAAGAGTTATAAGTAAAGTTTCCTTGTGTAATTCGTCTGTGGTTACGTATTGCAAGAGTTTATGTAATTTGCTTTAAAAAAAAATTACTTTGAACCAAGTTTCTTGCGGCGCATTCTTCCCGGCAGTCATGGTTTTTCAGAAAGCGCTGGTAGACTCAAAAAATGACGTGTAAAAGAGCATTCAACTGCCTTTTTGCAGAATAAAATTTTGAATTTGAATTGATGATTTATCACGCAGTTATTTGTTTCAGTGGTCACCGGCTGCACGGACGGTATTGGAAAACAGTACGCGCGGCAGGTAATTAGACATATTAATTAATTAATTAGACATATTAATTAATTAATTAGACATATTAATTAATTAAATAGATATGCAGCATGGGACAATTGACACCGATTGACCTAGTCCCAAACTAGGCAAAGCCTGTACTATGGGTACTAGACAACGGATAAACATACTTATATAGATAAATACTTTATTTACATAATAAAAGCAATTTACAATGACATTAAATCTAAGCTAAAACTTAAAACTAAATAAATTAAATCTAAATAAGGCCCTCGTGGCATGGTGCCCAAAAGGCTGGCAGCGTTGCCACGCTGAATAGCGATGCTGATTCTTTGAGAGAGAAAACTGCCAGCTTACAGATAAATAGATACTTGCCATTACCCAAAAACGATACTTATGCCGGCCGCAACCCATCAGGCCCCGTATTTCACCAACTTTCAGTTGTCAGTTTACAATGACAATTCGAACTACATTCCGCTGCCAATACGAAGCGGGCTAAAACAAAAGCTCTTCAAGTCAGCGACTGACACCGAATTATCATTGAAAACTGACAATTGTAAAGTTGGTGGAATAGGGGCCAGATGTATTATGCCGTCGAGTGTCGTATATTTTGCCTTCATCCAATGATCACATATTTTTGCAGCACCCTCTGTATCCATAGTCATTATTATAGTTTATATTATTATTATAGCTGGTGACTGTACAAGTTATGATTAAACTCCTATATTAAAAGAACGAGCCCTTTGAGTGCCAGAGTCTAGTGTATAACGTTCTTTACGAGCATAATAACTTGAAATAATGTGTCTGCACTCTGCAGCCAAAAATAAATTATGCAGACGAAGATGTCTGACTAGAGCCGCAAATTTTGGGGAAAACGGACCGCAGAAAGTTATTAGGGGAAATATTCGAGGGAAAATGGGAAACTTTATGCGAAAAGGGTGAGACTTGGTGGCATGCTGCAGTTTGTTATTTCTAGTGGGAAGTGAGGGGTTTATAATGCAAATTGTTGAGAGTCTTTTAAATATCGATTACTTTGAGCTAGTTTAAGACTGCTTAGCAGGAACATAATTTAATTTTGAATTAATGAGCGTCGTAATTATCGCTGGCTTTTATTCTCTCAATATGGTTGATGTTCTAGAACTGGGTTTCTCAAAGTTGGGTACGACAACCCCTAGGGGTCGCCAATGATCGTAGAGGGTTCGCGATAGGACTTGCACACGGTCATAATAAAAACGAAATAAAGTTATCGACTTGATGCTGAATCAGGATTAAGATTAAAATTGACCAAACTTGCTCCAGAAATCGAGATTTGTGATGAGAAACAAGCCCACCTCTCAAATTAGCTGTCAACAATATTAACGTCAAGAAGCCATGATAGCCTAGTGGTTTCACCTACGGCCTCTCAAACAGAGGGTCGTGGGTTCAATCCCCGGCTCGCACGCACCTCTAAATTTTTCGTAATTTATGTGCGGAATTACATTTGTAATTTATCATGAGCTTTTCGGTGAAGGAAAACATCGTGAGAAAACCTGCACTGCACACTCCTGCAAAGCAGTCCAATGATGCGTGTGAAGTTCCCAATCCGCACTGGGCCAGCGTGGGAACTATAGCCCAAGCCCTCTCACTCTGAGAGGAGGCCTGTTCCCAGCAATGGGACATAAGAGGCTGGTGATGAATATCAACATTATTTTTGTAATTGTATTAAGTGCTTTAATAAATGAACCTTAACTTTATTCGTAAAATTGTTTTATGAGGTTCGCAGCGGCCCAAGAAACTTAAAAGGGGTTCGTAGATCTATTAAACCGGCTATAAGTTTGAGAAACGCTGCTCTAGAACAGTGTTGTAAACTTTTCACGTCGCGACCCTTTTAGCTTTTAGTAATATTATAATAATAATAATTTTCTTTTGTCGTACTTAATCGAGGGCTGTGGAAATCATGAGTAGAGAAAGAAGCCCAGCAATGGGGGATGTTACTTGCCTAATTTTGAGATGACTGCGACCCCTTCCAAGTACTTTCGAGACCCCCCGAGAACCCCCACAGAACCAACAGCTTAATATTTTCGCGGCTACAGTAGTATGAACTAAAAACAATTACTTTGCTCACCCGCGACCCCAAGTGAAAAATAGTTATATCTTTGCGGCAAATGTATGTTTCCACGCAACACCTTCGCCTCCATTGCTACACGAATCAACACAAATGCCACACAGACCCAACTATCAACCTGTTTTTCTGTAATCTCCTTGTACTGTTTTGTGGTTTTCAATAAAGAATATTGGTATTGTATTGTATTGTATCACCACCACCACTAAACTAACGCTGACGCGTTTCGGCACTCTCCACGAGGCCATTGACGAAGCACGACAACAACCGTTCAACATGCCACCATTTCCACCAGTAGTAGTAGTGTGGCATGTGTTGATTCGTGTAGCAGTTGAGGCGGAGGTGTCGCATGGAAACATACATTTTCCGCACAGATATAACTGTTTCTTTTTCTCTTGTCTTGTGGTCGCGGGTGAGCAAAGTAATTGTTTTTAGTTCATAAATATGGACCTCCGCAAAGTAACGCCTGATTATATAAATTGCTACAGTAGTAGCCAAAACGTACAGTACAGTACGGTAGTTACACTGTTTTTGTTTGATACTTGCCCTCTATTTGCCTTTCATTGCCCTTGGCTACACCTGATAGCAGTCTGAACAAAAACGCTAATGGCTAAAATATAACATGTAAAAAACTCTTCGAAGCTGCACTGACGGAACGGCATCAGAATGACAGTGTCTCAGTAATGATATTTCAAGCGAAAATCAATTCAACTGAAAGCCTACCTACGGTTGCGAAGTAAAAATTTATGCTCATCCTTATTGCCTTATTTTGCTACCTATTATAGCGATACAAAACTAATCCCCTCGCCATTCGTCTCTATCAACGGCTAGTTCCTTCCTTCCCGGTCGATAGAAGAACATATAAGATTTTTTTTTCTTTTTTTTATTTAATTTCTAAATTAAATTGAGCGTGTTGCTACTTGAAAAAAATAAGTGAACGAATGAACGAATGAAATTTGTCAAAATTTATGGGATCATATTTTCTTACAAGGGTCTGGCCGGAATGCCATAGTAAAATCGCCCCTGGCTGAATATGAAATATTCTTATGCAAGTTTAATTATCTTATTGTTAGATATATCTGTACCGAATATTAAGCCTTAAATACATACGGTTTGCGAAAAAATAAAATAAAATAAAATTCAGTTTTATTTATTTTTTTGCCAAACTACGTAACCGATTGACTTGATATTCGGCTATTTTATATATTTGTTTAAGATACATTTAATAAAATAAAATAAGTGTCCTAACGTTTTTTGAAGTAGACAATTTTGCCTATTCAAGTATAAAAAAAAATTTTTTTACTACTTGTGAGTCAGCGACACCTACCATATTTTCTTATAATATACGCAATTTTATATTCTAATACATGTATTTTTTTTCAAAAATATTGGTTTGGATCAACAAAGTCGAAATAATTTATTTGTATATACACGGGAGAAAAAATTAAACGCAACGAAAGGCTTAAATAATGAAAATAGCCAATTACATGCAAACTTTTATTTTAAAACAATTAATATTTCACTAAGCGATTTTTTTAATTCGCTTGCATTGGCCGGGAATCGAACCCGTCAAATAGGTTTAAAAAAATTAAGAAGATTTTTATGGTACAAATCTGCTGTTTATACATTTGCTTATTTTGATATTTTACACGTAATGTTATATATTACTTACTTAGGTACGTATATTCTTTCAAGAATATTAGTTAAGGTGAATATCGCGTTTATTGCTCATATACTGTTCTTTGAGTTTTAAACACTATTTCAATATAAATAAATAAAAGTAATACTTTATTTACATAATAAAAGCAATTTACAATGACATTAAATCTAAGCTTAAACTAAATAAACTACAACTTAAAATTAAATTAAATCTAAATAAGGCCCCCGTGGCATAGTGCCCAAAAGGCTGGCAGCGTTGCCTCGCTGAATAGCGATGCTGATTCTTTGAGAGAGAAAACTGCCAGCCCTTTGGTCACAAGTTGCATCAACTAAGCGCTTTTGTAACTCAGAAATAAGCTTGTAAGCGCTGGGACCCCATGGACCCAAAGTTTCAAACCCGACAGGAACAAAATTATAATTCGGACCGAGAGACTGATACTTAGAATTTTTTCTATTTTCAGCCGTTTCTGCCGCCGCACCAGCTTTTTGTGTGGTTCCCTGGAGATGTGAGGGTGCTACTGTATCGACACAGGTCGCATCCCAAACCAGAACCCTACCCATTCTCCAGGGAATCAGAGACATACCGTCCGGCCTTTTGCCATCGTCGCGGGCAATGCCGCTTGGCTCCAAAATGGCCGGCACGTTCGCAGAGGCAAGAGCCCGGCGGATTATGTCATTGAGCGCGGCATGACGGGAGAAACGGCCGGCGCTCTTTTGACAGGAAAGACCATGGTGTCCCGTTTCGTCCACATTGGTGCCACAGAGGCAACGGTGTGGTGAACACAGCGCAACACCCAGTCTTAGCCCGACTGCAATTCTCAGTGTTTCAGGCTCAAGAAAGGTTCCGGTGTTAACGGAAGGATAAGCATGAAGCCAGTCACCGGATTCCTTTCTTGCCACAGCCAAAAGCCTTGCGCGGTCTGGGCCTGAACTGGAACTGAGAATATTAGAATAAGTTAATTTGGATAGTGTGTCATCCCAGCTCCGTTGGAAATTTGGATAAGCGGGAGGATTTTCACCCGGACAAGCCATTAGCCAAGCATTCCTAGCATCGACCAAACCCGTCGTCTCGTAGTTTGAAGGACAATCCTTTAGGATTTTACCTACGAGGGTGGACGTGCTGTGGACAGATGATAGGAACGCTGGTAAAGCAACACTAGAAATTTTGCGGATACCTAGCCCACCATATCTGATAGGAAGGGAAGCCTGGGTCCAAGATTGCCCATTGAATTGTAAGTTAAGTATAGATTCCAAAGAAGTTTTCATAAGGGAATCAATTAAGGTCAGAGAATTTTGATGTTTCCAAAAGGGACAACAACGAAGCAAATAAGTAAATTTTGGCACAAAAAGGCAAAATTTTAGAATAGTGATAGCAGTGTGAGCACTGATTTCCAGCAGCCGGTCTGCAGAATTTTGAAATTTTGAAACAGTTTTTGCGATTAAATCTGGAATGGCATCGTCGAAGATTGGTGACCCTAGGAGGCTTAAGTTTTGCTTATCGACAATTTTGATATTTGGACAAAGTAAATTAAAATGTTGGAAGAGATCGGATCGGATCGCGTTGTTTATGAACAGTTCGCATTTATTAAAGTTTAGATCTAAACCAATGGCCTTAAATTTATTTATAATTTCTGAGAGATCTGAAAGTACCGTAACTGCATCACCTCCTAGGGAACCATCATCAAGATACCATACGTTAAATTTGGACTTTAAATTTTGAATGATGGGGTTAATGGCTAAACTGAAAATGGCTGGTCCGAGGGGATCACCCTGCTGACAGCCGACTTCAGAAGATAATTCGTTGCTTTTGTACATTAATTTAGAAGGTTCATGATAACAGTTAAGTAGGTAATTATAAATTTCCGGAATATTATTCCTAATTTCTGTGAGCAAGGTGTCCCTGTTTACCGAATTAAATGCATTTTTGACGTCAATTTTGAGTAAAACCTCACACTGATCGTTATTAAGGTAGGTGCGCAGGGCATGGACTGCCGCTTCGCACCCACCTTTAGTACCGAAACCTAATTGAATTGGTTCAAACTGAGGTTGCAATTTTGAAACTATGTGACGAACTGAAATTTTAGAAGTTAATCGCCGAAATGTAGAGCCGACCGCAATGGGTCTGACACCTCCGTCTTTTTTAGTGAGCGCAATTAGGTTGGCTCCATAAAGAACGGGAACTATTTCGGGATTAACATTGCCAGACAGCATGAGGTTTATTAATTTTGTTAAAGCGAGGATTAAATGTTTGCCTGCGTCGCCCACACAGTGAGAGGTAAGGTCTTTTAGGTGTTGGGGAGCAAGTCCGTCAAGACCTGCTGCAGAACCGGTTTTAAATGAATAGATTGCATTCACTGTGTCTTTCTCGTGAATGTTTAAACAAACATCGGGCGACGTAGGCGGGTCCAAAAAGTATGCGTTTGTAGGAGCTCGAGGGTGTTTAGTTTGTAAGGCCGAGAGTGTGTCGCTATTATCTGGAGATAGTACGCCACTGGAAAAAAGTAACCGCGCGGCCCCCTTCAGGTCTCCGTCGCTAACTTTAGATTCCACTTTGTTTTTAAAATAATTTTGATTGCTATTTTTGCCTGTACTAAAAACTGTAAGGCAAGGCGGTGAATAATTGGAACAATTGTTTTTTATTTTTTGGGTAAGAAAAATCTTAGACGATTTATCGTCTTTAACGTGAAGTGTATTAAATGGGAAAAGTAACAAATTCTGCCAGTCCGCATAGCTATTATTGTCCAAACATTTCGTTATAAGTTGAGCCAAATGAGTAGCGACGGAGATCCGGGCGCCACGGGGAATTCTTTTTACCACCTTAACATTGTTTTTTAAGTGGCTCAAATGCAGATGGAAGGGAATAGTGGGTGGATTAGTAGGAGTACGGTTTGTATTTGGGGAGACAGGATTTATGTACAAGGGGGGGGCATTCTGACTTAAACATTTGTGCAATTTGGATTTGTGAATATTCAAACCTCTACTACTACTAAATGTTCTACTGCATATTGGGCATACATGTGACGTACCATCTACGGGTTGCGTTGCATTCTGCATATGATCTAAGGGCATAAAAACACAACACAACGGAAAACTAAATAGAAAAATAGTCTGACAGCCGCGACAAAACTGCACTGACGGGGCTCCGCCAAGAGCGGCGCGTGCGGGAGTCGCGGGGACTCAGGCCGGCGTGGAAAGAGGTCGAGGTGGCCGGGATGCACATGAAACAAACATTATTATTAGTATTTAATTATTAAAATATTTGGGAGCTTTATTTGAAATCGTGTTGACGTTGACGTACCGTTTTTTTTTTTTTTTTAAAATAACGATGTATCATACACAATTTTATACAGGGTCGGGATACATTTTTTTAAATAACTTTTTATAGCCATATTTTTATTTATAGTAAATTCGCATTATCCGACAAAAACATTTCTCGCGTTCCCGCCATTTTTAGAGTTCCGTATCTCAAAAGGAAAAAACGGAACCCTTACAGGATCACTTTCTTGTCCGTCTGTCTGTGTGTCAAGACCCTTTTTCTCTGGAACGCGTGGAGGTAGCATGCTGAAATTAACATCAAATACTCAAGCCTGCAGTCCATTAAAGCCCTGAGAAAATCAAACTTCTAAGTCAACGCTATCAAAAGATACAGTCATTAAAAAGGTTGTTTCTATACAAATTGCCGTGCCCCGAAAATACAAAGGGTACTTCCAGTTGTCGTAGAAACTTGAGATTTGGTATGAAGATAGCTCATTACAACCACTCAGAAATTCTTAAAATCTTAACTATGTATGTCTGTCTGTAGATTTCACAGACCAATATAAGTCACCCCATACTGTGTACATTTTGCTTATGAGCAGGGCTCTGCTAACACAGGACTTCTTAAAACACTGGGAAAATGCGTTAAAATCTTTGTACGGAACCCTCGTGCGCGAGTCCGACTCGCACTTGTCCGGTTTTTTTTAAAACGTGCATAAGTATAAACCATAGAACCACAGAGGTGCATATCAATAAAAATGTAAGTTGCCGCTCACCATGTTCGAATTTCAAAAACTTGCGTTTCGCAATGACGGGTCGAAGTATCGAATCGATATGATATTTATACAAATAACGTATTTCGACTTTGTTGATCCAAACCAGTATTTTTGGAAAAAATACATGTAATAGAATATAAAACTGCGTAACAAAATATGGTAGGTGTCGCTGACTCGCAAGTAGTAAAAAAAATTTTTTTTTTAACTTGATTAGGCAAATTTGTCCACTTCAAAAAACGTTAGGACGCTTATTTTTTTTTTATTAAATGTATCTTAAACAAATGTATAAAATAGCCGAATATCAAGTCAATCGGTTACGTAGTTTGGCAAAAAAAAATTAAAACTGAATTTTTATTTTTTTATTTTTTCGCAAACCGTATGTATTTAAGGCTTAATATTCGGTACAGATATATCAAACAATAAGACATTTAAACGTGCATAAGAATATTTCATATTCAGCCAGGGGCAATTTTACTATGGCATTCCGGCCAGGCCCTTTGAATGGGCAACATTTAGAAAATGGCTTCTGGAATCGTGTTTAAGCTGATAGCCTTGTAGCCAATGCTTTATAATAATAAAAAAAACTGTCCTGGAGGAAATTGTCTTGGGACTCCTGGGTCGTGTTTTATAATACTTAATAAATAATAAAATCACCTTTCGTTAGAAAGAGACTTCCGCTTGTAAATTGTAAGTTGCAGTTTTATAAAATACGGCCCTGCACTGCCCTCTCTTTCTCCAGTCTAGTCACTGGGAACTTGATCCACTGTGGGGTCAATCTTTCTAATATTACAGGACAAACAGCTGCCAGATTGCGGCTTATTGTTGGTTGACTTTGAGCCAGAATATTAATTTCCCCTACAGCAGTTTGGTAGCTACCATGGGCAAAAAAGTTCAATGCACTCAAAACCTTTAAATGTGGGGGCACCGTCCCCGCGCGTAGCGCATCCCCTGCACACAAAGTGTCCACTACGTGTTGACCCATATTCCGCGACAGCCTAAACAATTTCCGAATCTTCTGCTCGTACCGGTTAAATGGGTTAGATTCATCTCGCAACCTCTTCAAATATTTTTTTTTCACCCTCACCGTAGTCCTCGGCCACCAGAGCAGTTATCACGTATTCGTCATCCATTTCTGGTGGTTAATGTATTAAGGAATCGATCCAGCACAACTTGACTTTAAGCAATTGTGTTTTAAACGTGACTAATTTATTCGCCGCTAAAATTAGGCAGTTTAGCTTGACTTTCGCTTAAAAAGGACATGCAAAGAATAGCATTTAAACAGCTAAACCTAAATTGAATAGACCGCCTAAAATAAGAAACGTCAGATTCAAATTAGTGTTGTCATTTGATTATGACAGCCGCTTATAGAATAGCAAAGGGACTTAGCGACGACTAAATAAAATTAGGAATTTTAGCGGCCGCTGTAGAATCGGGTCCAATAGCTACGTTAAATTAGCTCAAAATTTGGCAAAATTAATGGAGAAGATTTTTCTGTGGAAATAGTCTCTATGCATAGGGAAGTTAAAGAATATCAAGTGTCCCCCCCCCCTCTCCCGTGGGTGCATCCTTCCTCCTGCATCCCCCCTCGAGCCTGAAAGTGTCCCGAGTCGTGGTTTTCATCAGTTTTAAAGAAAACCGTTAACGATACATGAAAAGTGTTTACGGACGAAATAATACCCGTTAAATTTACTATCAACCTTTCATACATACAAAAGCGATATCTCTTTTAAGTTTTTGTGCTATCGAACACTGAATATTGGCATTTTTCATAAATTTTCTTTTTTTTTGTTAAAACTCTAGTTTTCTCGAAAAATACGCAATTCACGACCAAAAGTTGTATTGCCAAAATAAAGAATGGAATATTCTCTTTAAAATGAGGTATCATTTATTTATATAAGTACTGTTAAAATTTACTTTTCTATACTATTTTGAATATTTAATTTATCACATAGGTGCTTAAACGGTAAGAGCGGTTAGGCTAGTTTTTAACTCAATTAACTTAAAGTTAAAATAATTTAACTGCATTTTAAGGGTTCCGTACCTCAAAGTAAAAATTGAACCCTTGTAGGCTCACTTTGTTGCAAGTCCGTCTGTCTGTTTGCCTGTCTGTCTGTCTGTTAAGATCCTTTTTCTCTGGAAAGCGTGGAGGTAGCATGCTGAAATTAATATCAAATACTCAAGTCTGCAGTCCCTTGAAGCTGTGAAAAATTCGAACTTCTAAGTCAACGCAATCAAAAGATAGGTACAGTACTTAATTAAAAAAGATGTTCCCATACAAATTGCTATGAAATCAAAACCTACTATAGAACTAAGTACTTCCAGTTGTTCTAGAAACTTGAAATTTGATATGAAGATAGGTCTTATAGCCTAACCAATCAGATTAATCTGAAAATCTATTTTTTTTATGGCAGTGAGCAGTATAAAGTATAACCGCGTACATTTTGCTTAAGAGCAGGGCTCTGCTAACATTCAACAATCTTCCAGACTCGATTCCCGTAATAGAGTAACTATTTATTGATCAGGTATTATGAAACACTTAACAAAAAATCCGGAAAAGTGCGAGTCGCACACCGGAGGGTTCCGTACAAATTTGTAGCTATGTATTTAAATATTCCGTCTATCACGGGACTCGAGTCTGGAAGGTTGTTGAGTGTTAGCAGCGCCCTGTTCTTGATGTAGTGAAATAAACGGATCACTCACGTATGTCAGGTGAGTATAATCCTACAAATTTGTAGCCATGTATCTAAATATTCCGTCTATCACGGGAATCGAGTCTGGAAGGTTGTTGAGTGTTAGCAGCGCCCTGCTCTTGATGTAGTGAAATAAACGGATCACTCACGTATGTCAGGTGAGTATAATCCGACATGTTTCGGACTAATCCGTAGTCCTTCCTCTGGGAGCACACGCTACGCCCACGGCGGGACGTAAACTGCGCGCCGCGGCTCTGCTCGCGCGGCTTCTCGGCGCAGCTGACGGTAGCTCATAACTACCCTGGTTTTCATCGTCATAAAAGCTAATCGTCAGTTATCTTCAACAAGTGAAAATGCAGTTATAGAAATCATAGCAATTTCATTTACGATCACAGAGTTACCTTAATTTCCTTTGACGTCCGTACAACGACTGAACTCCGTCAAACAGCCCGCCAGTATTTATCACTTCGTGGGTAGAATATAAAAGTATCGTCCGTTACTGCAGATATTCAGTCAAAAGCTTACAGTCATTTTTATTATTGTCAAAAGTATAGCACAACTACACTAACCACATCACTTTGTAAAGGCTCGTTCATCCTAGCTGTATCTGTGTCAGTGGTGTCCTTCTATTTGGCCAAAAAACGTTTGGCAAACTGATTAATTTCCCAAATGTTTCATTTGGTCAAAACGCTTTTTTTTCCGAAACTGTAAATATTTCAGCATTTATTTCAGGGCCATCTCGTAGAACCCTATGGAGGTTAGGTTAAGTTGGTTTTATGAAAATCCTGAAATATTTACAGTTTCTGAAAAAAAGCATTTTGGGCAAATGAAACATTTGGGATATGGATCAGTTTGCTAAACGTTTTTTGGCGAAACCTTAGTAAACCTGACGCAGTAATCAACACAAAAATAAAATAGTAAAAATTACGATGAAAACGAGGGTAGTTATGAGCCGCCGTCAGGTGCGCCGAGCAGCCGCACGAGTCTCGCCGCGGGCGTAGCATGTGCTCCCACAGGAAGGACTACGGATTATCCGAAACATGTCGGGCTATACTTGATAGACATACGTGAGTGATCCGTTTATTTCACTATGATTGAATCTCACGGTGGTTTCAAGTTAAAAGTACCTGATGTGGTAAAATTAATATTCAAAACAGTACAGACAAGTTATTTTAAATAGTTTACTTATAAATGGTATCTCATTTTAAAGAATATAATCCATTCTTTAGTTTGGTAGTACATGTTTTGGTCGTTAATTGCGTACTTTTTGAGAAAACGAGGTATTTAACAAAAAAAAAGAAAATTTACTAAAAATGCTCATATTCAGTGTCCGATAGCACAAAAACCTAAACAGATATCGTTTTTGTACGTATTACAGGTTGATGGCAAATTTAACGAGTATTATTTCGTTCATAAACACTTTTCTTGTATCGTGTAATCTTTAAAACTGAAGAAAACCACGATTCGAAACACTTTCAGGTCCGTAGGGGGGGGGGGGGGGGACGCACCCAAGGGAGGGGGTGGGACACTTGATGTTTTTTTACTTCCTCATGCATATAAACTATTCCCACAGAAAAATCATCTCTATTCATTTTGCCAAAATTCCCATACACTGAAATTTAATTTTACTGAGCTACAATGTATTTGTTTGGTCCCAACTATAATTGTTTTCTGGCAAACAATGTTCGCGTCACAATTATTTGCCACATAATTTATCTTGTCTATGATATAGACATATCATCGTATATATCATCTTCAATGATTTAATATTTACTTAACACTAATAGACTATTTCGAAGACATCAGGAGTAGATGGAATCGTCGTTGTTTCGAAATTTCAAGTTTCATTGTACCTACAATAGGTCACTTTAGTATGAAGAATTTTGTACAAAGTTAATCTATTTTGCTTCTTAGTGTACTTGGGAAACGTTAATATTTCACATTATTTTCAAATATTTGCAGTTAGGTAGTACCTAGCCTATCTACTGGGTGTTAATCTAATGACTTTTTTCGTTGCAAATAAGTGGTTATGGGACATTGAAAAAAAAAACACAGTACCTACTTATGTTGTTCTGGAAGACCTTAGAATATTACATTATTTTCAAATATTTGCAATTAGGTAGTTACTGGGTGTTAATCTAATGAGTTTTTTTCCTTGTAAAACAAGTGGTTATGAAAAATTGAAAAGAAAAACACAATTTTATGTTGTTCTAAAACCATACATTTATTATTTAATTTTATACTTACCTACATGAATATTGAAAGAAGCACAGTATCTTACTAAGTTTGTAGGTAATATTTGAATCGACAGCAAAACCGACCAGTAATATTAAATCGATCCTTTAAACCATCTCGGCTCCGTATTTCTGCAGTTCATTGATAAAAAAATACTCAACAGCGTCTAAATAATGCAAACGTCTAACAGAATAATTTAAAAAGCATCTAATGGAACTTCATTAAAATTAATACAAACCTCGATTGCAATCCACACATATCCCAGTTTATAGATGAAACGTCGTGACTCTTTAAACCCACCTAAATAAACTTACCGTAAATATCATGATAGAAGCTACTACTGTTACGTCACGAGCCATTACGGTAGTTTCGACGAGGGTCGATAACCTTATGTCATGATATCTAATTGTACTGCGTAAAGAATTGCCACTATCCCCTCCCCCTCCCCCTCCCTTCGATCTAGTCTGAATGAATCTGATGAAACTAATCTGGATCGCTATATTGGCGAGTACACCACACAGACGTTATTGCTCTAGACTGAGCTGTAGACCTCGCGAGCATAATAATTTTTAGTTTATTTTTTGTAAAAAAAAACCAAAAACGGAATCAAAAAAAAAATTGTAACTATCGAACCTGCTCACAAACTTTTAAGTACAAGAATCTATTGAGAAATGCGACCTGTATAGGAAAACAGACATCAGACGGACAGGCGGACTGCTGAACAGCTGTAGGGTACATACGAAAGCATTTTTGCCCCAAGTATGAAACTAAGACAAGCGGACATCTTATGCGTCACGCCACTTTCCTTTTCGCAGTAAGAGACCGGTTTCAACTATTTCGACAGGTTACTAAAGGACCTTTTTTGCTGTTGCAGCTGGCCGCCCGGGGCTGTGATATTGTTCTAGTCAGTCGTTCTATGGATAAGCTGAGAGCCACTGCTGAGGAAATTGGTAAGAATATGCTTTCATTCAAAGTACTGTAAATAATGGAGGCCCGAGAACTTGGTACAAGATCGGCGTCCTGTCGGTAAAGATATCCACTGGGCCTTGAGTGATGTACGCGAGTGATTCGTTTATTTCATTATGTTCTGAGAGACTTGTTTTCTTTTAACCGTGAGACATTTTTAAGATGGTGATGATTGTGATGGTTTCGATACCTAAGTATAGTAGGTACCTGTACTACTGTTAGACACTAATGTTTTTGTTGAAAGCTTAGACCTAATTGACTTGAACAATGATTATTTGTATTGCTTTTCCAATTTTTAACAATTTAACTTCACAGTTGTATTTACGCATAAAATCCCTATTTTGTAAGCCTAACCCAACTGTGGTGCGATTGAGCTGGGCATGAAATATGTAGGACAGATGCCAGCGTAGGTCGCGTAAAATAAAAATGACTTATGAAGGGAACGCCCGTTTTGGTGGGCCAGTACGAAATTATTTCGTACTATATACGGCTGCACATGTAGCACGTCGCGCCATTTTGTCGCTTGTCGCGCAGTGCGTCCCTTTCATAATGATGGAATCAGTGAAGGACGCACTGAGCGACAAGCGACAAAATGACGCGCGTGCTAGCCCCCATGTAGGTATTACATTGATAACTAGCGACCTGCCCCAGGAGGCTAGCATGCGCGCCATTTTGTCGCTTGTCGCTCAGTGCGTCCTTCACTAATTCCATCACTATGAAAGGGACGCACTGCGCGACATGCGATAAAATGGCGCGCCGTGCTACATGTTAAGCCGTATATATTGCGTGTCGCCTTACCTTGTGGCTTGTTTTTTTTTTTTTTTTCAGAAAAAGAGTATAAAGTATCTACGAAGATAATCCAGGCTGACTTCTGCGAGGGTGAAGAGATATACGCTAACATAGCGCGAGAGATCACCGATCTGGAAATCGGCACTCTGATTAACAATGTCGGCGTCTCCTATTCATATCCTGAGTACTTCTTGGACGTCCCTGATTGGTGAGTTGTGAAATAATCGTCTTCACATCAGTACCGTGTTTTATAAAGCTACAAGTAACAATTTACAGGCGGAAGTCTCATTCTATCACCTTTTGTTAGAAAGAGACTTCCGCTTGTAAATTACAACTTGTAGCTTTATAAAAACACGGCCCAGCAATGATCGGAATATTCAGAAAGATCGATCTTCTGTAAGCTCAGAATACGGAATAAACCAGAAGCCGCGTTCAGTCATAATCGCACGCCGCGGAGCAAGTCCATTTTTTATTTAATTTCCCTACCCGTTTATACTTGAAATTTAATCATATTCTGTTATTTATAAGCCCAAAGGTATTTCTACATGTAAGAACGTTACGAGAAGGGATTAATTAACACGTCACGATATGCTGCGTGCTCGGAGATAACTATGCCAAACTACTCTATTTAAGAGTAGTTTTAGTTGCCTCACTTTTAGGCGCGCTCGCGGGTTCTGGTTTGTTCTGTATTCTGAGTCTGTAAGGTAAAGTTATTAAGTTAGTGTGAAGTTTTATCGGCTATCACAGAAACCTTAGTTAAATTTCCTCATCCTTAAATTTTTGTGCATGATCAATTCATAGCGTTTAATTTACGTCAAGAAAAGTGCTTTAATCAAAGTTGAATTTTTATTTTTTTCCACTAGTAGAGCCATCGCAAAAACCTTTAATAGAAGACAGACTGGCGGAATAAATTCAGACGGTCGAATTAGTTTAGGAGCAGTTAGAAAAAATCGATTGAGCACCGCAACGCAATGCAATATGTACACTTTTTTTTTTTACTGTAAATTTAAGGTAATACACAGGGGGCTAGTACGTGCCATTTTGTCGCTTGTCGCTCAGTGCGTCCTTCACTGATTCCATCTCTATGAAAGGGACGCACTGCGCGACAGGCGACAAAATGGCGTGCGTGGTACATGTGCAGGAGGGCTAGCACGCGCGCCATTTTGTCGCTTGTCGCTCAGTGCGTCCTTCACTGATTCCGTCACTATGAAAAGGACGCACTGCGCGACAAGCGACAAAATGGCGCGCCGTGCTAGTGTACCTACCGTTGGAGACAGAGAAATTGCGTGTGTGTGAACTTAAATTTTTATGCAATTCATTTGTCCATCAGTAGAGAATAGACATCCTCTGTGAATTGTATCGAACCCGAAGCTTTAAGATTATTCACCCGAAACGCGGTTAGTCTTGCGATGCAAATTGAGTTAAATTCGCATTTAGCTAGCTACCGAAATTTGGGCAACAGATCAGACATGGCTCTTCGATAACCAATGAACGTATTACGAGAAGACAATTTCAAACGTTAATAAATACATTTTATTTCTCTACAGAATGGGTATTTTGTCTTTAAAGACATCATCTCGGTTGTTCCTCGACCACGACCCTCAAATGTGCTCGAAAGATTTGATATTTGTTTCATCATTGATGGCACAATCCTATAACTTTAATTTACTCTCTATCCAGTGTAAAAAACAGTTTTCAAAAACAGAAAAAAAGGCCAAGTGCGAGTCGGACTCGCGCACCGAGGGTTCCGAAGTATATAATAAAATAAATAAATAATAAATACCATGGGACAATTTGACACCAATTGACCTAGTCCCAAACCAGGCAAAGCCTGTACTATGGGTACTAGACAACGGATAAAGATACTTATATAGATAAATACATACTTATATACATATTAAACATCCAAGACCCGAGAACAAACATTCATATTCATCATACAAACATCTGCCCCGACCGGGATTTGAACCCGGGACCTCAAGCTTCATAGTCAGGATCTCTAACCACTAGGCTATCCGGTCGTCAACTCGAACTATTTGTTCGTCTATAATAGGAATCTAGTCCCGAAAATGTTCTTACTTTTGCCTAGGTGTTTTAAAATGTCCAGTGTCAGCAGAGCCCTGCCCCTAAGCAAAATGTACGCAGTGGGGTCATTTTATATCGGTCGTGATATATACACAGACATAAAAAAACATAAGATTTTCAGACTTACCTATCTACCTTATTAATTGTGTTATAAGAGCTACCTTCATACCAAATTTCAAGTGTCTAGTCGACAACTGGAAGTACCCTTTAGGTTTTGATATCATGGAAATTCGTATAGAAACACCCTTTTTCATGACTGTATCTTTTGATTGCGTTGACGTAGAATTTTAATTTTTTCACAACTTCAAGGGACTACAGACTTGAGTATTTGATATTCCACGCGTTCCAGAGAAAAAAGGTTTTGACAGACAAACGGACAACAAAGTGATCCTATGACGGTTCCTTTTTTTTCTTTTGAGACATTCACGGAACCCTAAAACCATTCCAATAACCTCATGCTTTCAAATCTTCCGCTAATATCTCCAGCATCCGTTGAAATTGAACGCAAACCGCAGCTTTCGTTCAGAAACGATTTTCAAAGGGAGCAGGTGTTCGGGTATTGCCACCGTATGAAATAAGTGCCGTTCAATTGAAATATTATTCCAACTATCGTCGCTTTATCGAGCGGGGATTATTGTGACGGTCTGCCTCCGCCTCCGACCGTACATTTTATACCGGCGATATTTGATTTCTGAACGCGGTTTCTATTTTTAAATTTGACTGAGTTGCCAGTTCTGTGTGCTGGGGTTATCATGAAGATTTACACTGACAAATTATGAGCTTAATATTAAATTTAATTACCTAATATAAAGCTTATTACTTAATTTTATCACAGTAAATAATTTATAAAGAGTCTTAATTTTGATGCCACTACGTTTTCTGTACTTAAGTGTATGTTGGATTTGCTTTTTTTGACACCAGTGCAAAGTCTTAGAATTTGGAAGCCCCATAATGTTATTAAAAACTATAATTGCCCCTCACCTAGTCTATTTAGATAAATCACTCACCCTAAGCTTCACATCAGAACCTGTCCCATTTCCCAGAATTAATATAATTACAGTGACATTACCACTCATTGGAGCCAAATATATTGACTCGTCTTGCTTAACGACCCAGCACGACTAGAAGGCTTTCACACTAACTGCTCGCATATTATGTTAAATTCTACAAACAGGGATGAAGCTATACGAGCGATAATGAGTGGGACTGAGAAGAAACATAAAGCTAGGATATATTCAAACTGCGAAGCTACCGTGGTATTCATGTGTTAGTAATTTTGGAGTCAAACGTTAATTCGTTTGATGTTGCATTTGAATACGGTCGTACAATTCTTACCGTTTTCCTACCACAAGAGCTTTGGCAGTGAAATGCCGTTCTCTACTAGTTTTCTCTGGTTTTTTGAATAGCGTATGAAACTACAGCGTTTAGTACCCGTTCATGTATGTGGTTCTACTTTGATTTCGTTGGGAAGCTATGAAATTGTTACGAGATAAGATACACTTGTATAACCATTCGTTAAATAAGACAGTGTTATTTGTGATATTTGGCTTAGCAATATGTTAAAATCTAGAGTCGATCTTTGATCGATTGGTCAGGTCAAGGGTCATGCAAGCTAACTTGGCTATTATGCCCTATATAAAAGCCTCGGACCTTTTTTCTTCTCAAATATATTGTATTTCATTTCCACTGGCGTTACAGGAATTACGAACAAGGCTCAGAAGAGCTTCTTCTAGAGCCTCCTTCGTAATTCCTTACTTATACTTAATCTCTTGAACTACATTTTCGTGTCAAATAGTAGAACTTAAGGGCCATTACAGACGAGCTGCATTCCGACTGCATTGTAGCTACCAACTGCTGACTGCCATATATACTCAGAGGCAAAATTAATCGCCCACCATTTTTTCTTTAATTAACGTAAAAACTGTTATTTAAATAAAAAATAAGGATGTTTACAATAAATGGTAATAAATAGGGTGGGCGGTTAATTGTGCCGCTGAGTATATTTCAAACGCAGCTATTGAACGTGCAGTTTTACCAATTGCAATTAAACTGTAATGGAAATCGATGAGCATTCGGCAGTTGGCATTTACAAACAATGCAGCCCAGCAAAGGAATGCAGCCCGCCTGTAATGGCCCTATGACTGCAAACATAATTATCTACTACTTTGTAATGTGTCAGTTCATTTCCTTACATAATCTACAAACACAATACTAAATTTACTGAATTTAAAACAGTAGTTTACAGTTTACAAAGGTGGTTTTAACGAACTCTTACCAGTATACCTTTGGTTAGTTAAGTACTACCGGAATTTCCAATGAGCATACCTCCTAACACGGCGTAACAAATTATTCCGTCATTGAAGACAAATGATCATTTGGCGATTGATGGAGTCAATCAGCTGGCACTCTTAATTATTTTACATCAATTCCGCATCTGAAACAGAGATGGCGGTGTTTAGTTAGCGCACCGCTCATTTGACATCTGACTGACTGAACGAACTGATTCGACTAGGCTACCGATTAAAGAAAGCTTTGGGGTTACTTAACCAAACAAACTAGGCAGCTAAACTTTTGAGAAGTTTTTTGTTGGATAATGTGTGTGTGGCATTGAGTGACTTTTGTCTAATTCCACTGCCCGAATATTGCACGCATGTGAATGCAACATCCTGACTGAGTTAACTGTGGTGTACAACTTCAAAAACTGCTTGCGTCTGTCTTCCTTGAACGCTGCAATCAGTTTTGTATTTAAATCGAGAAAGTTTCATTATGATGAAAATAATTGTTCCTATTTTCAACCCGCGGACATTAACTGCTGAACATGATCTTCTCCAAAGACTTCCACAAATAAAGCCTTCTCCATCCACCGGTGTCCATTCCAACATTGTTTTTTTTTAACAAACGCGATCCTATATTGTTTTTCATCACACTTGCAAGTAACAAGGGTCATACTGGTCATAGGGTCATCCTGACTGTTATGCACTAAATAAAACCCTGGAACCTAATCTTTATTAATTACGCCTAAGAGCTGTAAAACGCATGGGTTTGTTTTATAAAATTCCTGAAATATCTAATTTCAGAAAAAAAAATGCATTCGGACAAACGAAAAAAAGGGGAAACGTAAAAATGGTCGTAGGCCAATAGCTTGTCTGTCATTGGTGAAAATTGACAGATAGACCTCTATCTAGCTAGCTCGAGCGATCCTAGTGAATTTTTGACTCGCGCTAGCCATCATTCCTTACCTACTGCTCTTAATATACAATTTACTATTTAAAATGTCTCTAACTCCTACTTTTATTTCAGGGAGAAGGTGATGTCAAACCTGCTGAAGGCTAATGTAGCATCGGTTACTCGCATGACCGGGCTTGTTTTGCCTGGTATGGTGAAGCGAGGCAAAGGCGTCGTCATTAACATTGGCTCGGCTAGCTCCATTATACCCAGTCCATTGCTGACTGTCTACGCTGCCTCTAAGGTGAATACTAGTTGTAATACCCGCAGGTTGTTGTGGCTTCAGTTATTACTAGACCAGGTTGATTCGGCCTGGTATGGTGAAGCGAGGCAAAGGCGTCGTCATTAACATTGGCTCGGCTAGCTCCATTATACCCAGTCCATTGCTGACTGTCTACGCTGCCTCTAAGGTGAATACTAGTTGTAATACCCGCAGGTTGTTGTGGCTTCAGTTATTACTAGACCAGGTTGATTCGGCCTGGTATGGTGAAGCGAGGCAAAGGCGTCGTCATTAACATTGGCTCGGCTAGCTCCATTATACCCAGTCCATTGCTGACTGTCTACGCTGCCTCTAAGGTGAATACTAGTTGTAATACCCGCAGGTTGTTGTGGCTTCAGTTATTACTACACCAGGTTGAATCGGGCTGGTATGGTGAAGCGAGGCAAAGGCGTCGTCATTAACATTGGCTCGGCTAGCTCCATTATACCCAGTCCATTGCTGACTGTCTACGCTGCCTCTAAGGTAAATACTAGTTGTAATACCCGCAGGTTGTTGTGGCTTCAGTTATTACTACACCAGGTTGATTCGGGCTGGTATGGTGAAGCGAGGCAAAGGCGTCGTCATTAGCATTGGCTCGGCTAGCTCCATTATACCCAGTCCATTGCTGACTGTCTACGCTGCCTCTAAGGTAAATACTAGTTGTAATACCCGCAGGTTGTTGTGGCTTCAGTTATTACTAGACCAGGTTGATTCGGCCTGGTATGGTGAAGCGAGGCATAGGCGTCGTCATTAACATTGGCTCGGCTAGCTCCATTATACCCAGTCCATTGCTGACTGTCTACGCTGCCTCTAAGGTAAATACTAGTTGTAATACCCGCAGGTTGTTGTGGCTTCAGTTATTACTAGACCAGGTTGATTCGGCCTGGTATGGTGAAGCGAGGCATAGGCGTCGTCATTAACATTGGCTCGGCTAGCTCCATTATACCCAGTCCATTGCTGACTGTCTACGCTGCCTCTAAGGTGAATACTAGTTGTAATACCCGCAGGTTGTTGTGGCTTCAGTTATTACTACACCAGGTTGATTCGGGCTGGTATGGTGAAGCGAGGCAAAGGCGTCGTCATTAACATTGGCTCGGCTAGCTCCATTATACCCAGTCCATTGCTGACTGTCTACGCTGCCTCTAAGGTGAATACTAGTTGTAATACCCGCAGTTTGTTGTGGCTTCAGTTATTACTAGACCAGGTTGGTTAGGCCTGGTATGGTGAAGCGAGGCAAAGGCGTCGTCATTAACATTGGCTCGGCTAGCTCCATTATACCCAGTCCATTGCTGACTGTCTACGCTGCCTCTAAGGTGAATACTAGTTGTAATACCCGCAGGTTGTTGTGGCTTCAGTTATTACTACACCAGGTTGATTCGGGCTGGTATGGTGAAGCGAGGCAAAGGCGTCGTCATTAACATTGGCTCGGCTAGCTCCATTATACCCAGTCCATTGCTGACTGTCTACGCTGCCTCTAAGGTAAATACTAGTTGTAATACCCGCAGGTTGTTGTGGCTTCAGTTATTACTAGACCAGGTTGATTCGGCCTGGTATGGTGAAGCGAGGCAAAGGCGTCGTCATTAGCATTGGCTCGGCTAGCTCCATTATACCCAGTCCATTGCTGACTGTCTACGCTGCCTCTAAGGTAAATACTAGTTGTAATACCCGCAGGTTGTTGTGGCTTCAGTTATTACTAGACCAGGTTGATTCGGCCTGGTATGGTGAAGCGAGGCATAGGCGTCGTCATTAACATTGGCTCGGCTAGCTCCATTATACCCAGTCCATTGCTGACTGTCTACGCTGCCTCTAAGGTAAATACTAGTTGTAATACCCGCAGGTTGTTGTGGCTTCAGTTATTACTAGACCAGGTTGATTCGGCCTGGTATGGTGAAGCGAGGCATAGGCGTCGTCATTAACATTGGCTCGGCTAGCTCCATTATACCCAGTCCATTGCTGACTGTCTACGCTGCCTCTAAGGTGAATACTAGTTGTAATACCCGCAGGTTGTTGTGGCTTCAGTTATTACTACACCAGGTTGATTCGGGCTGGTATGGTGAAGCGAGGCAAAGGCGTCGTCATTAACATTGGCTCGGCTAGCTCCATTATACCCAGTCCATTGCTGACTGTCTACGCTGCCTCTAAGGTGAATACTAGTTGTAATACCCGCAGTTTGTTGTGGCTTCAGTTATTACTAGACCAGGTTGGTTAGGCCTGGTATGGTGAAGCGAGGCAAAGGCGTCGTCATTAACATTGGCTCGGCTAGCTCCATTATACCCAGTCCATTGCTGACTGTCTACGCTGCCTCTAAGGTGAATACTAGTTGTAATACCCGCAGGTTGTTGTGGCTTCAGTTATTACTACACCAGGTTGATTCGGGCTGGTATGGTGAAGCGAGGCAAAGGCGTCGTCATTAACATTGGCTCGGCTAGCTCCATTATACCCAGTCCATTGCTGACTGTCTACGCTGCCTCTAAGGTAAATACTAGTTGTAATACCCGCAGGTTGTTGTGGCTTCAGTTATTACTAGACCAGGTTGATTCGGCCTGGTATGGTGAAGCGAGGCAAAGGCGTCGTCATTAGCATTGGCTCGGCTAGCTCCATTATACCCAGTCCATTGCTGACTGTCTACGCTGCCTCTAAGGTAAATACTAGTTGTAATACCCGCAGGTTGTTGTGGCTTCAGTTATTACTAGACCAGGTTGATTCGGCCTGGTATGGTGAAGCGAGGCAAAGGCGTCGTCATTAACATTGGCTCGGCTAGCTCCATTATACCCAGTCCATTGCTGACTGTCTACGCTGCCTCTAAGGTAAATACTAGTTGTAATACCCGCAGGTTGTTGTGGCTTCAGTTATTACTACACCAGGTTGATTCGGCCTGGTATGGTGAAGCGAGGCAAAGGCGTCGTCATTAACATTGGCTCGGCTAGCTCCATTATACCCAGTCCATTGCTGACTGTCTACGCTGCCTCTAAGGTAAATACTAGTTGTAATACCCGCAGGTTGTTGTGGCTTCAGTTATTACTACACCAGGTTGATTCGGGCTGGTATGGTGAAGCGAGGCAAAGGCGTCGTCATTAACATTGGCTCGGCTAGCTCCATTATACCCAGTCCATTGCTGACTGTCTACGCTGCCTCTAAGGTGAATACTAGTTGTAATACCCGCAGGTTGTTGTGGCTTCAGTTATTACTACACCAGGTTGATTCGGGCTGGTATGGTGAAGCGAGGCAAAGGCGTCGTCATTAACATTGGCTCGGCTAGCTCCATTATACCCAGTCCATTGCTGACTGTCTACGCTGCCTCTAAGGTGAATACTAGTTGTAATACCCGCAGGTTGTTGTGGCTTCAGTTATTACTACACCAGGTTGATTCGGGCTGGTACGGTGAAGCGAGGCAAAGGCGTCGTCATTAACATTGGCTCGGCTAGCTCCATTATACCCAGTCCATTGCTGACTGTCTACGCTGCCTCTAAGGTAAATACTAGTTGTAATACCCGCAGTTTGTTGTGGCTTCAGTTATTACTAGACCAGGTTGGTTAGGCCTGGTATGGTGAAGCGAGGCAAAGGCGTCGTCATTACCATTTTCTCGGCCAGTTCTATCATACCCAGCCCACTAGCTCAGTAGTCTCTGGGGTTAGTAAAAGTATAGGACCCACGTACGACAAACTTGATATAGGTTTGAAAAATATGATAACTTCTTTCTAAACGTAATAAATAAATAAACAGATTTAAGTCATAGAAGATTATTTTTCCAGCTTTGTCTTCATTTTGTTTGCAAATCTGTAATGTTGGCCGTTTACATTATTTTCTGAGAAAGAGACATAGTAACTTATAAGTGTTCATAATTTATTTTAAGTATCTAATTACATATGAACATGCAAACACTATCATTTTGACCTCAACCTTTGCAATTGATTTAGTATCGGTATGGCGACGTGTGAATTACATAACACATAAGTATCAGCTGACGCAGGTATAAACCGTACATAGGTACCTCTACGTGTCAAGTCCTTCAATTAGCATGCTGAGTGTGAAATTCCAAATCAATATTATGGTTTCCGTGTTTTGTCTTTATTTATGTTTATAAAACAAAATTGAGTTAGTTTTAGTTGTAAGTCAAGAACGGTTGGACCGAATTTTATGATCTTTGATTCTCCCCGTCTTGGTGGAGTCCCCGAATAGCACAATAACTACTAAAAGAGGGGGAAAGTTGTAAAGAAATTCATTTTGCATATATTTTGTATAGAACGGTATGGCGGTACGTAGTTCACCGAGTTGGCTAGTATACCTAATATAAAGAAAAGTAAGTAAGTTTATGATGTAGACTAGGGATAAGGAGAGATTTTGCGAAATTTTGGGAAGGGAAGTTAGTATGGAAAAGCTTTTTTTAAAGTTAAGGTATAGTCATAAAACTTAGTCGAAGGGATACGGACGGATTTTGTGAAATGCCCACGGAATAGGGAATTTCGCTACAAAAGCGAAAACGCGGCCGAAAGCTGGTAGACCGCCGTAGTCGTATACAAATGCAAACCAATATTTCCCTTTCCCTTTTTAGAAACTCATTTTTAACGTTGTGCAACACAAATTTTAATTACCAAGTAAAGTCCGTTCAGTATTATTTTGTACCTATGTTAATTTGCTTAGGAAAAATATAAACGCTACAATATGTATATTTAGAAAATGATAACAAAATTCGACCCTGTATCACTTTTGAAGATTAATTATCATTATCAGTCTTTAAAATCGCTTATAGGCTCAGAAGCTTATAGGAATAGTTCATTGGCTACTGTTTTCGTGAACCTGAAGGTTTACGACGATCGTTACCGTATGACCCTACTAATCATAAATTTTCTTGCAGGCTTACGTGGATAAATTCACCGAAGGCCTGGATATGGAATATAGGAAAAAGGGCATCATTTGCCAGTGCGTTATGCCTGGTTTCGTCTGCACTACCATGTCAGGCATCAAACGCAGTACGTTCTTTGCTCCTACTGCTGAGGCGTTCGTGAAATCCGCCATCAGTTTGGTCGGAACTGTGTCCAGAACTACTGGCTACCTACCCCATGCCATCTTTACCAGTACCGTCAACTTCATCTACGAAGCGAGCGGCAGCTTCGGAGTATGGCTCGTCACGAGGTCCATGGAAAACACCCGCAATAGATCTCTGAAAAAGTACAAAAAACAATAATTTTTCAACGCTTACATCTTTCAACTGTCTGCTATATTTTGGGAGCAACTTTTTCAACTAACTAACGTCACTTTGTTTCTTCGTGATGCAACGATACGGTTTCGGTTAAAGCTCTAAACAAGGGCCTTATATACCCAACCTTACTTTTGGCACCATGTTACTGTTGGGGTTGAAAATGGCCTTGCTAACTTGTAATTGTTGAAAACTTTTTTCTCACTGGAAGTTATGGTCACTTTGTCGTGCCGTTTTTTCTGCAGAGTGCATAGTCCAGCTGTACGAAGTACTTACTACGTCCATGGTTCTAAATGAATGTTTTTAATAACTTAAATGAAACCGTATCTTTTTAAGAACCGTTGCATCACTTCCTTCCTTCATTTATGCTTGCTTATATTTTAACGTTACACCAAAGACATTGCAAATGCATTAGTCAATCATTAACCTTAATTATTGTTATTTAGTTATACCTAGTATATATAAGGATGTTGCCAGAATTACGTAATGCATTTAGGAGTTGCATTTTAATATATGTTTCGGAATAATACTAATAGATAGAACCGTCAACGAAAGTATTTCGAAGTGTACTAAGAAAATATTTACTTTCTAATTATTAATTTGGGATTGTAATACATTTGTGTGTATCACAGGTTGGTGTAGTAATAAATACTTGAAAATACATAGTTTTATTATTAACCTGGGTGTTGGGAGGGTATGCGATATAAAGGTGAATATGAGTAATTAATACAGCCTGTAAATGAGCTTCATAGTTAGACAATAAGCTAGCATTCGGTAAGAAACAAACCACCTGCAATTCAGCTTAACTTTTGTAGGAAGATGTTTAAAGTTATTATTTCTAACAGGCGTTATTATTTCTCAACATTGTGATTATTGATCGAAAACAATCGACTACAGTTCAAAGATACCTCGTGGTCCGCCTGTTTGTAAAAAACTTAAAAAGAAGGAGGATCTTAATTCGACTTACAACTCTTATCCCAATGCCACGCTCCAAAAAGAAAATGCTTGCCGTTTACGCAAAACTTTACCGGCTTCAAAAAAGGAGGAGGTTCTCAGTTCGACTTGTTTTTTTTTTCCTGTGTTTGTTACGCGATTTCTCCGCCAATTATGAATTAATTTATGAATTGATTTTGATGATTATTGATGTTTGATACATAAGAGGTGGTCCTAAATATATTGTATTAAAATCGGTTCGGAAGTGTTTCTTTTTAAAACAAAATTGTGACAATTTTTGTGTTTACCTCAGCACTCCGTCATTTATAAACCGGTTTATATTTATCAAAATCGGTTCGGCAATTAAAATTTTATTTACATTTTAAGTTGGTAAGTTTCCTCTTTTAAGGAAAAAGTTATCTAACGCGAACTTGCAAAATATATTATCACGAATTCTTTCATCCGTAGGTATCTATACATATTGCACGGAAAGCTTTTTTTGAGTTTCTTATGAATCTAGCTATGGCAAAAAACTTTTTAAATAGCATAGATGTTTGATTAGGTAAAGATCCGGGCAAGTAATTATTTTGTTCAAGTTTTTTTTTGTGATAAATTATGAAATGTGATAAAAAGTACCTACTTACTTATCTTTTACATGTACCTATTCATTAACCAACCCTAAAATAACACTGATCTAAAAACAGACACTTAAGTTAAATCATAGATTGGATGTCTAAAATATTCATGGCTTTTATTTTTTTCTTACATCAGAGATTCGTACCTTGTTGAATGAGCTGGCTGATGATAGACCGTTTGATATTACCCAGGATATCGAGAAAATAACACTTACATTCTGTTCCAAACGTCACACAATTTTACTCAATGGCGATACGATAACGTTACTACCTACTTGATTCTTGGTGAAAACTCGTTCTCGAGCCATAGAATACCTACCTATTTCAGCGCTGTAAAATTTATCTTTGTCTACACACATATCATAAGTCCTCTATAATGCGTTCAGAAACCGTAGAAAATGACCTGCATTGCAGTAAATCGTCGCCTCACCACGACCAGCAGGTCTAGCAGTAAAGTAATAGTCATTACGACATTGAATTCGATGTCGTATCGACTTTTCGATACCGAAATCGATTTTTCGAATTCGACAACCAACGTAATTTACAATAATAGTGAAATAAAACGGATCACTCACGTATGTAAGTCGAGTTCAGTCCGACATGTATAATTAATCATCTGATTTTTTTTACAAAAAAAAAACAGTTTACGAAACGTCAGCTCGGTATGTTTGTCTATGATTAAAAAAAAAACAATCAAATTCGTAACAGGTATGGGTATGATACATGCCTTCGGCTTCTGAACCCATCTTATAGTACTTATAATATGTGTGTAGATAAAGTAATGAATGCAACTCCACATAATTAGGCCTTAAAACACTCGTGTGATTCTATTATGAAACTCAGCTTTGCCTCGTTTCATAAAAACACTCGTGTTTGTTTTAAGGACCCTCATTATGTAGCAGTTGCATAAACTACTATTATCATTCAGAGAACTAGGTACCTGCTATATTTATGCTTGCTGTATAAATCGCATAAGTTATCTATGTAACAAGATTTTTCGGTCAAAAGGTTGGTAAAGGGCATGGGTGGATTATGTCAATTTTAAACTGTAAATTTTAAAAAGACAAATATTTCGTAAGTTACGCAAAGTCAATAACGCATTCAACAAATATTATCGGGAATCATATGGATTAATCCATCCGTATGCACTTCGAAAGACTGCGTTGCCAGCTGCAACCTTCACGGCTGGGTGTAGACTGCTGTGGCGCAGTGACATCTTATTTTCGTGTGCTAACTAAATATTAATTTCTTTTCAGGAGAGGGAAACTGGAGGCCTGATTCTATCGCGATGTCATTAAATGAAACGTCATTTAAGTACCTAACTATATTGCATTACTATTTATAAGAACATGATTTATCGTTAAGTTTTATTTATGCTTTTATTGTTGAGTTTTAACTGTTATCAAAATACAAGAATGTTGTTAGAGAAAGCACCTATCTGTTTTCTGAAAATGAGGCATTTTTTTTCTAATGCCGCGTTATGCGTGCGAAAAAAGTGCAATTACGTCTCGGCGTTCCATCGATCACATCACATAAGTGTCACTCGTGCGGTAAAATGACATTGGGGTGAAGGAGAGGCGGGCGGTATGGCAATATGCGCGTCGACCCAACGCCAGAGGGTCGAGCACGGCTTTACGAAAGCTGCGTAACGTTACGGTTATCGTATCGAGATCGAGAAACTTCATACTAAATTTTAGTTCCAAATACGCTCGCGGGCGGGCGCTGTTCCAAACGTCATACAAACTCTACAACGTTTACTATTCGATTTTACGTGACGCAGCATTCGTAAAGTGCTCGACCCTCTGTACCTGCCCCGCGGGCGAGGACGAGTTAGTGTAGTGCATACCTACGCGTCCTTACTAGGTAAGTATGTAATACAAATTGCACTTTCTTTGCACGTGTACCTAAATTAACACCATTCCAGACGAACTAGCTTCACAAGTCAGAAAGATGTTGTACCTAGACGGGTACTAATCCGAGTGCGTACCTGCTGGTCGTTTCTTAGTGAACCATGTGGGCATGGACTTTAGATTGAAGTAATTTGGTTTTACTTGAAAATTAACAGAAACATTGTGCTGCGACATAGCCCGGAGAATCGCGAAATTTAAGTGGCACATTGCTCGCAGGACTGATGGCCGATGGCACCAGAAGGTCCGCGGACCGGGAGACGAGCTGTAGGTAGGCCTCCAACAAGATGGAGCGACGACCTGTGGGTCAAGCACGATTTGTCGTATTCTGCGTAACGTTACGGTTATCGTATCGAGATCGAGAAACTTCATACAAAATTTTAGTTCCAAATACGCTCACTGGCGGGCGCTGTTCCAAACGTCATACAAAGTCGATAACGTTTACTATTCGATTTTACGTGACGCAGGATTCGAAAAGTCGTGATCGGCCCTCTGGTGAGGATCGCGGGATCGCGGTGGATGCGGAAAGCACAAGACCGATCTGAGTGGAGGCCTATGTCCAGCAGTGGACGTCTTTCGGCTGACATGATGACGATGATGATTGTGCTGCCAGACTCGGCTTTAGGTACTTGTCCGTATAGCCGTGTCGTGTCGTGTCGTGTCTCGTTCTGACGAATCTCAATAATCGTGCTGTACGAAAAATAATTACAAAGTGGCCGAAAATCGGTTATGATGCAGCAGGTGCAACAACAATAATAATTATATTATCGAGAAAGTAGGTTGTTAAGAAGCGGTTAGTAGTTTTAGTATTCCCGTTACGCTATTTAAACGCGATTTCGAGTTAGCTTGTTCTAACGTTAATTTTAAATTCGTTACGGTTTACATCTTAAAGCAGGACTCTGAGACGCCAGTTAACAATATTGGTCCTAAACTCGGTCCGTTTGCGATTTAGTGAAAGGAATCGTCGTTGATGTACGATTAAATGCTAATTGATGACTTTGAGTTAGACGTGTAGTCGTATGAATACAAAAATTCGACCGCTAATTGCAATACTGTCTGCGGGAACTTGGAAAAAGACATTCATAAACAGTTTGTGTTGTACCAATCAGTTCAAATTAGATTTAGTAGGGTCAAATGAATAGTTAAGCGTAACTTATTTATAAAGTCTTGTCACCCTATACTGTAGGTATAATATTGCTTTATTATAGCAGACTAAACATGGTCACCTTCCTCTCTGTGACAAAGTGGTGACTAATCAGCAATAAAAAAGCTAAGTAACACACTTCATGCCTCTTTGTATTTCCTTAGCAATCAATCGACAACAACGTCAAACTAAACGTCATAATTTTCTTCTACTTTTACATCAAACAACAAAATGTAAAACTTCAAACTCCACGTACTCATAAAAAATGATATAAAAATACACCAGAAACTGACAAAAACCGATAAATGGCTGATTGGACGATGGCTGAACAACGTCCAGGACTTATGGAAAAATGTTGAGGCATTATGGGAGCCAAAGGCGCCGAATGTGGACTTGAGTTCAACTTGAACCAGCTGTTAATGGTCATCGGGTCTATAGTAATACTCGTACTTCTATTCCTGGTCGTCTGTCACATCACTTGCGGAAAGGTTTGAAGTATACCACATAGAATAATGGGAAACTCAGTGTCTTGCGTAAACATAGACGTTCTTCAACTGATCCTGGTCGCTTTTGCATTCGTCACACTACTAATTGTTATGAGCTGGATGTGCAAATACTTCTCGGGAGTCTGTTAAGATGGCTGGCAAATCTTGTGACCTTGAAGTGAGTCTCAACAGCTTACTAACTCTGGTCGGTTCTGTTGTGATTCTGGTTGTTCTGTACCTTATCTGTTCCTACTCAATTGGAGGTATCAAAAGAGCCTGCTGTCCAGGGTAGCCATGGCAATCAAAGCAAGAGAGCCACCGGCCTTAGATTTGGAGCAAATAATTATGATGGGCTGCTCCTTCATTATTTGGGTAATCGTTATGCAATTTATGTGTAAATATGTACGTGATATTCCGCCGTAGCAACCTAATCTAATTTTCATGTATTAAGCGGACGTTGTGGACCGCGTAAATTTAAATTTGAACCAAATTAGAGAACTGTTCGACGTCCGACTTACAATTGTAAATTCATTACATGAATAATTGGAACGGCATTAGTCTAACATACATTTGAATTGGTAGTTTATATTCCGATAAAAGGTTTTTTGTTGATGTTTATTTTTTTATTTTTACATGTTTTTAACTTGCACTTTTCGTATGTTAAACATATTTGTAAGTTGTCCGTTGCAACTGAATTTTAAAGAAGTTTATCTTCAACCGATTAAAATGAAATTTTGGTAGAGGTAGGTATACTTATGTAAATCCGATGACAAAACAATGCAATTAAATTCTGGTGGCACGGTCAGGATCGTCTCCGCAGGAGGGAACTCTTCAACGGTTAATGGCATCGACTTGAAAATTTGGCAGTGATATGTTAGGTGGATGGCAAAACAAGTACAAACAACAAAAAGTACCTACAGTTGGTAAAAGAGCATTATTTCAAGCTAAAAATGGTACCTAACCTGAGAACACCCTGATTTGCCATCGATCACTTCCATGCAAATTCTTACCTGTACCTAAGACGATAATTAGGGAGTGACAGGTGCACACTTGCTCGTAAATTGACTCTTATTGCTCTGTATTTAAGTTTATAATACATGCTGCTGAATAGCTAGCTTATTAATGGCCCGATTGGCCAGCGTTAGCGCGTAAGTTGATTTAATGAATTCCTAATTACTTATCTTAAATCGCACAGATTATCTGCAATATTAACTATTTTTAATCATTCCCTACCAATATAGATTGATTTATTTTTCCATTATACCCTACTAGTATGGATAGGTGGACTTCTTACTACATCTATCTCCACTATTAGTAGCACCGCTCTTCCGTAGCATAAGGCCTGCTTAAACATCGATCAATAGAAAATAGTTATATTTAAGAGATAGTTATATTCTAAAACGAGCATGTATAGCCCAGACGTTGCGTCTTAAGGTTCTTGACTGGAAACCACGAACCGTGAGACGCGATGGCGGCGGTCGGCCCCTGGATGATCGACTGACGACAGACGTCTTGGTGAAGATCGTTGGATGCAGGTGTATGCAGAAAGCGAGCGTCGTTGAAGTCCTTGAGGAAGACGTGTGTTCAGCAATGGACGTCTCCGGGTTGAAAAGAGGAAGATGCTTGGACTGACTGATGTTAAGCAACGTGTCGATAGGCAAATACATCGGGCAGCAGGTCAAACAAAGACATTTTCCGTGTCAGCTTACCCCAGCATGACTAAACAAGCTAGGCCAAATTTAAATCTGCAAACTTTTCGCCAAAAAGCAAACCGCACAAATGGAATTGCATTTTAATATTAATTAGAAATAGCACTGGCTTTTCAGAGTTCCGCGGTTGTCACTGCGCGCATCAGGCGAATTTAAATTGGTCTGGGCTAGTTAGGTTTAATTAGTCATGTTTTTATTAAATGTTAAATTCATAAGTTCAGTTAGGAGTGGGTAGTTAGGGTAAACTACCCTATCATTGGTTCTAGAGTGACTAACGCGTACCGGAAGGCGAAGCGTTGGTAAGCCTCCCGCACGGTGGACAGACCATCTGGTAAATATCTCGGGAAGCCATTGGCTGCGGGTAGCACAAATCCAATCGTCGTTGAGAACCTTGTGGGGAAGGCCTAGCTATGTCCAGTAGTGGAAGTCTTCCGGCCGATATGATGATGATGATGACTCTGTAATTGGTACTTTAATTTGAATCATTGGCACCCAGATTTTGTCGAATTTTCTCGTTTTTAACTCCTGACGAAAAAGAGGGGTGTTATAAGTTTGACATGTGTATCTGTGTATCTGTCTGTAGCATCATAGCTCCCAAACGGGTGGACCAATTTCGACGCGGTTTTTTTTTAATCGAAAGCTAGCTTAATCGAGATGGTTCTTAGCTAAGTTTCATTAAAATCGGTTCACCCGTTTTTGAAATATTGAACTTTGAAATGACAATGTCGGGGGTTTTTCAACTTTTCTAGGTTGGCTAGGTTATTAGGATAGATTATTTTAAAGAATCGCCAATTGACCAAAGGTGTACGAATGCACGAGTTATTGAAGCTTCGATATAGTGCCCTCTATTGAATCGGTAGAACTACATCTGCGGGGATCTTAATCGCAGCTTTTCCCGTTACGATGTAGAGGCCAAAGCGGTAAGCTTAGTTCGCTCTTGACCGCTTTCCTCGAGCCATGGACATGCACTTAGTCCTCAATTTGAATAACAGGCCGCCTCGGGGAGCAATCCTTTTGTGGCGCGCAACAGTGTGTGGAAAGTTAATACCTTCATTCTTCAGAATAGAGAACAAACCAGAACCCGCGAGTGCGCCTAAAACTGAGACAAAGATAACCTAACCTAATCAACTTAGAAAAGTTGAAAAACCCCCGACATTGTCATTTCAAAGTTCAATATTTCACAAACGGGTGAACCGATTTTAATGAAACTTAGCTAAGAACTATTTCGATTAAACTAGCTTTCGAACAAAAAAAAACCGCATCGAAATCGGTCCATCCGCTTGCGAGCTACGATGCCACAGACATACACAGATACACACGTCAAACTTATAACATCCCTCTTTTTCGTTTTTCTTCTTCTTCTTTGACATTGCTTTTGGAATTATCTAGGTATTTGTTAGTAACTCTTGTAAATCCAAAGAAAAAATATGTAAGTGTAAATTTTCTCTACTAAATTATTGTATTTAACTATTAGAACAACACCTATCATTTTCTAACACTTTCATCAAGAGCTTACGCCAGCATTATTAAAATCACGTAAAAAAAATATAAATCTCTTAAAAAAAATTACAAGTCAATGATGGCTGCTGAAATGTATTTAAACCTGTTAAAAGTAAACACAGTTTTAATTTCGAACAGATTTATCAATAGCGTGTTCTTTTATAAGCAGTGTATTCTGAGCTTCATCCTAATTTTAAGTAAACTTGGTCTTTGCCGCCGGGCGCTACTTAAAAATCAAGTTTGTTATGACAGAGTTTCGTGTCCCTTAAAAATATTTTTTCAAGTAGGTACAATCGGAGCAACGCTTCTGTAACCACTCCTTTATAACAATAGAGCTAGAATAAAATACTTAAAATAAAATTAAAGTTTGAAAAAAAACATGATATGTACCTACCTGAAATAACTGTACCGGCATGGATTGACACCGGTCGCAATAAATTACAACGAATTCCCAGTAGTCCTCGGGATTGCCAATCTGAACAAATGTGGTTGAAAACAAACAAATTGTCGGTCAACTTTGTGACGAACATGATTTGTTTAGTGTAGAGCAAATTTAAAAGTAAATAAAGTAACTAAATCAGATAAAACCTGAGTGCCGATGATGGAAATTAAAGTGCTACCTAGTAAGTAGTATAATTTACCTTATTAGTAACCTAACCAAGATAAAATTAATAACAGAGAACCCGACTGCCAATTCCGGGACACAATAAACAATAATTATACCCTATGCCACTCCCACAGCTGAGACGAATCTAAAGAAATCAGTCGATCGGTTTAGGTTGTAGAGCGTGCCAAAGAATTAGCAATACAACATACATACATACGCTCGAAAACAACCCTCCTTCGGCAGTCGGGTAATAAAAATGGTAGCAGTAACTATCACTGTTTAACCCCCGACGAAAAAGAGGGGTGTTATAAGTTTGACCTGTGTATCTGTCTGTGGCATCATAGCTCCCAAACAGATGGACCGATTTCGATGCGGTTTTTTTTAAATCGAAAGCTAGTTTAATCGAGGTGGTTCTTAGCTAAGTTTCATTGAAATCGGTTCACCCGTTTTTGAAATATTGAACTTTGAAATGACAATGTCGGGGGTTTTTCAACTTTTCTAAGTTGCTTAGGTTATTTGTGCTAGTGTTAAAATACTGAAGAAACTCATGGGCTTTTCTCACGCTCATACCTATCTGGAACCGAAAGAACAGCATAAAATTACACAAGCTGGTCCAATTTGTGGCAGATATCATCTTCATACAAAATAACAAGCTAACAATGCAGATTTCCTCGAGTTTCCCCGATACCGGAGGATATAATTTTGAAGTGAAAATTAAAGATCATTATCAGTAAGACCGACCAGTAGATTATACAGTCATACTTACCTACTCGCAACGAATATACGTAAGTACCTACTGCTAGCATTTAGGTATTCTTTTTTTAAGCGGAACTTTATCCTTATTCGCAGATCGACATGTTAGCAGAACAAAGATACACCTTTCCTGACGTCAAGAAAACGTATGGCATGCAGTAATATTTCCTGACGGGACATCTTTTAGAGAAACAGTCAAAAATCATAATAGTTAACATTATTTCGTGATTATTTCCGTATATTGACAAGCGCACAGCGCCATCTCTTGTCCAGTACTTAGTGGAACTAACGTTATTTTTTTATAATTTCTGAAGAACTGCTATTTACTGATAGCCTATAATGTGATGAGGCTGGGATTGCCCCGGAAGAAGACCATGTTTAGTACAGACGTAGCTGACGTGTACGTGTGATCGAGAAGTACACCTTACCTTAGTAAACCTTTAAGGTAGATTACCTTATTAATTAGTAAGGTAATCTACCTTAAGGGATTTACCTAATTGTAATTTTATATTGGACTTTCGCAAAACACCTTTGTAACCTTTGTAAGTATATCTACAGTTTGTTTTATGAGCGTAGTAAACACTTCAAACAAACCGTTGCAAACAGGGTGTTCGATTAAAATTCAACCAGCGCTTTCAGCATTAAGGCCGTAACTTGTAGCCCGATCCCGATATACTGCGATGAAGATCGGAAACCTTTGTTATCGGCAATTCGACTCCGACACGAGGTACCTATAGTTCGCAATTAGGCATGTTACTCCCTATTTAACATCGTTAAATGAAAATTAGATAAAATCCATTGGATCAGTACCTAGGCCGAGCACAAGTTTTCGAATCCTGCGTAAGGTTACATCCAATTACATTACTTGTATGTTACATACTTATACATTACACTAGAATAATTATCCTATCGAAATCGAGAAACCTCACACTTACTAAATTTTTGTTCCAAACACGCTCACGGGCGGGCGCTAATCCAAACGTCATACAAACTAGACAACGTTTACTATTCGATTTTACGTTACGCAGCATTCGTAAAGTCGTGCTCGACCCTCTGCTCCAAACGTCATACAAGAAATTTCGTCAGCTTGACTTGGACCAGCACTTAGAGTTGTTTTATTCGACGAAAGGGTACTTCCAGTTGTCCCAGAAACTTGAAATTTGGTACGAAGGTAGCTCTTATAGCACAACCAGTCAGAAAAGTCTCAAAATCTTATATACGCTTTGTCACAATTATTTTTTTTGTTTATTTGTAATCCAATGAAAAGAACCAGTGATCTGAGCGACAAGTGGCAAAACGGCACGCGTAGGTACTAGCTATTCAAACTACAATAGCAGTTGATTCTAATTGGGGCGCATTGTCGTCGATACGCTTCGAGTACTTAACCAACCGAAGACGCCAATGAAGGTTAACTCCAGAGCCTCTAGTGTAATCGCCTCACAAAAATACGCCTCGATCACGTTCGCGTTTACGTCTGAATTACTATTGGCAATTTAGCAGCGCCACTAGTGGCACGTGTCGACAACAATCAATTATCATACTTTGAGACGCATTTTGTGGCCGTCGATTACACTACCGCGGTGGATGCGGAAAGCACAAGACCGGTCTGAGTGGAGAGCCTTGGGGGAGGCCTATGTCCAGCAGTGGACGTCTTTCGGCTGACATGATGATGATGATGATGAATTAAATACAACTGAATTAAGAGCCGGGGGCCGGGGTATATTTAATTCGTAACGAGAGGTTATACCCGCGCCTCTAGAATTACACTAGAGGCTTTGAGCGCCTTGCGTAAACAATCGCTGAAAAAAAAACGTCCTTATCGACAACAACCACTCCTCATACTATTTTGACATTTTTAACGCAAAAGGTGGTCTTGGTCATTTTGCTCCGGGTGTCTTTGCGCTTAATGGACAGCTAGGATCACCTGCTATTTTTTTGTATAGAAATTAGTAGGTACCTACTCATGAGCATGACGCCTCCCGTTGGTTTAATACTATGGGTCGATACGCGACTAGCCTTCCGATATGTCGGATTCGGAATTATCTACATACATTAATATGCAAATTTGAGGCCACTAGGTTACTTGCGTACTTTAGAGAACTAACGGCAAAGTCCGGTCAGTGAATTAAGTGTATAGAGTTGTATAAATGTTCCGTTTAAATCGGACCAGGGGGTTGATTTTTTAATGTCACCCGGTGACTAAAGTCGGAGATTTCTAAAAAGTTCGTATTTTTGAATCTCACCGGTGACTAAAATTCTCATACGCATGCCCTCACCCACTCGTAAACGAGATCACTGAGTGACTTCTTGACCACTGGGCAGAGACAGCTAACCTCAATCCACTATGTTGACTCGCTTGTCTACGACAGAAATGCAAATTAGCTGCATTGATGACATTCAAAAATAAGGCTTTTGGCAAATAGTGATATCAATGTCATGGATGAGAATTTAGTCACCACGTGAGATTCAGAAATCGACCCCCTGGACCAGTGACGTCGAAAAAGTGTCGTCAATCATTATTATTTAATGCGGGAAATAACTACAAATTGTCTGAGGCCCGAGTAAGAATATTTTGTATCCTGCGTAACGTAACGTTATATAAGCTCTTTACACTGTGGTTATAGTATGGAAATAGAGAAACTTCATACAACATTTTAGTATCAAATACGCTCACGGGCGGGAGCTGTTCCAAACGTCATACAAATTTCTCGATGTTTTACTACTCGATTACGTTACGCAGCATTCGAATATTCATTCTCTGACCTCTGTAGCTTGCATATTTTCGTGTAACACCTTGCATGTGCACGGAACTAATAAAAAGAGGATTGAAATTGCTATCGTTGAAACACTATAAGCCCATTTTGATGTTAACTATAGGTACTTACTACATTCCAGCAAACAAAAGTAAAAATAATTTCATCTGACTGACTATACAAAATTATCCAAGAGCGAGCCTAATGTTTTCAAAGAGCAACGTATTAAAAAATACTTGTTGCTCGTTTTGACGCCAAGCGCCTCGGAAACTAGGTACTCTTTTAAAACGAATGGCACAAAGATACCAAAAAACCAGGGCATTCTTCATTAACCTGTGTAAACGCGCCAAAACAAACGTGTAAATCTCAAAATTTACAAAACTAAAAGGCACCAAATCCAACTACGGAAACAGCGAATTTAAAACCTGTTAGCAATGGGCAGAGTACAGAATAGACTATATTTAATTTTCAGTTAAGTACCTCTTTTCACTGTTTAGCGTGCGGTGCGAAACCACATCTTAATACTACACAAAGGATTAATAAGCCGAGAGTGAGGCTCCTCTTAATTAGTAGGCACCTTGAGAAATATGGTAGAATAAAGCACGCCTGTTCCACTATTATGAATGAATGAATAATGAGATAAAAGAACATTGTCTTATTAACATACTGGTAAGAGACAAACGTACAGAACTTGTCATAATGAGGGTTTTCTGACAGGGAAAATACTTATCACTAGATGGTAATTAACTTAGTTACCTATCATGAGATCCGTTTGACATTTCTGTCAAGTTTGTGATTGGCTTACTTATAATTTTGTTAGCCAATCACAGAAGTGACAGACATGTCAAACGATGGGGACATCTTTCTGGCAATCACTTTTTACATGGCACAATCAAGGTTTCTAGAGTCATATGCAGAAGTGCAACTTACAAGTCTTTATCTTTTTACTTTGGTGGTCCCCAACATGTGTTCTGCCTTAGAGATAGGTATCTCTCTTTTGTACCCACTCTCTGTAAGAAAATCATGTTAATTGTACATACGTAAGCCGTATAATTTGAAGAAAACCGAAGAGAGGATCGGATATACCAGCGTCACGCATCAAACATACTCCGGCTCCTAATTCAGTTGCACCTAATTATAAGCCTACAATTGCACTGTCTAAATAATGAAAAAGAAAGGCTCTGATTAACTGACCTATCAACGTCCAACTGAAACTCTTGGGCCGACTGAAACTTTTCATAGAGGTTCCCTTTATAACGTAGACAAGGTATAAGGACGGACTTTACAAAATTCACACGGGATAGGGAATCCTAAAGCAAGGAGCAAAGCCGCAGGTGAAGCAAGTACCTAACCATAATACCGTAGCAGTAAGTATAGACCAAGGACGATAAAACCAAGAGGACTGCCAATGGCTATGTAAAATAATGATCCTGCTGTAGCTAGTTTCACTATAGAGAGGTCTCTGTACCATTAATTTTGTATGACACAGACCTCTGGCTAACACAATAGCGCCATCTATGAACTGAAAGAAGAAACTAATTTAGATTGCGCTATTGTGTTAGCTAGATGTCTAAATGTCGTACCAAATGAATGGTACAGAGACCCCTCCGTAATAAAACTAGCTACAGCAGGCTTATTATTTCAAAGGAACGCGACATCGTATAGACACTGGCAGTCCTCTTGGTTTTATGGTCCTTGGTATAGACATAGCAGAAAAACCTTTTCCACTGGCCAGGCAAAAAGTCAATCTTATGACAATGTCATAAACATTTTGACAGAGGAAAGCTTTTCTCACTTTAACTCTACTTTAACTGTACAGACCTACCAAAATGTTAAAACTTTGAACGTCACTCTAATAAATATACTTAAGGCCACAGGTCAGTGAACTTTACTTTATATAAAATAATGAAACTGCACTAAAACTTGTCCATCTTTGTTACGCTGCGGGTGTCAGCGGTCATTAGTATAACGACATAGCAACGTCTGTTGTAACTTAATTCTAAACAAAGTCGTTTTAAATTCAGCATGTTGTGAGCGCAGTTTCATTGCATACCTGAGCTGAAACTCTTAAGGCAACCCCGAGTTTACAGTAGCAAGGAAAATTATTGAAGTTACATTACAATGCGAAGCTGTGAAGTGAACGAGTACGAAGTAGTCCATTGTGTGCGGCAATGTAATGAAAATTACAAATAAATACCTTTTAGTGTAAATTCGGGGTAGTGTTAGTTAAAAAACGGAATAGAGAAACGAGAATGTTATGTTGCGGACGAGTTTATTGTAAACAAAGAGCTTTGAAATAAAGACAATGTGCCTCGGAACTTACTAGGTGGGTAGTCAATTGTTATATTTAGACTCTGTTGGAGTTTAACGTCATAAAATAGAGTGCGGCTGAACAAAACACTAACTCCGCGTGTATTACGTTTGTAGCTTCTATCCATAAAATAAAAATCTTTTAACATAAAAGTAAAACCGCCTTCAAAAAAAAACATAAAATAATCTTCTAAAATAATTACAAATAAATAAAATAAAATAAAATGCGTTTATTTCGGACAACAGAAACTAAAGCCTAAAGTTTTATCGCCTAGCACTATGCAGCAGAAATATGTAGTCGGTGCATTGCGAGCGGAATATTCTTTGAATGAAGCACTGACTTCATATTTCTGCTGCTTAGTGCTAGGCGATAAAACTTTAGACTTTAGTTTCTGTTGTCCGAAATAAACGCATTTTATTTTATTTTATTTATTTATCATTATTTTAGAGGATTATTTTACGTTTTTTTTCTAAAGTTTTTTTAAATAATTTATTGAATCAGGCGTTACTTTGCGGAGGTCCATATTTATGAACTAAAAAAAAAGAGTAAAAAGGGTAGTTTGGAATTTATAAAATATTAGTGGGTACGTTGATTTTGTCACTAACTAAGTTGAGTACATGGTTTACATATGTTAGTAGTGGAAGTGGTGGCATGTTGAGCGGTTGTTGTTGTGCTTCGTAAATGGCCTCGTGGAGAGTGCCGAAACGCGTCAGCGTTTAGTTTAGTGGTGGTGGTGATAGTTGGGTCTGTGTGGCATGTGTTGATTCGTGTAGCAGTGGAGGCGGAGGTGTTGCAGGGAAACATATATTTGCCGCACAGATATAACAATTTGTCATTAGTGGTCGCGGGTGAGCAAAGTAATTGTTTTTAGTTCATAAGGTTTTTTTTGAAGACGGTTTTACTTTTTTGTTAAAAGATTTTTATTTCACAATTTTACGTGGATTTAACATTTTCAGAATTATCCTCCAACTCCTAACCGTTAAGGAGTTGTACCTTCCATTATCAGCTCATCAACATGAGATGATGACTACCGGACGCAAATACTTGAATAACCTTAGAAAATATATGAAACACATGATACGTGCCTATAAAATTTGAGGGTTGCCCTCGATTTCCCTGAGATCCCATCATCAGATCGTGACTTGGTGACAGTGGGACCACCTCAGGAGTATACCCTTTCGAATAATGATTTAACATTTTCAGAATTATCCTCCAACTCCTAACCGCTAAGGAGTTGTACCTAGGAGCTGATGACTACCAGACGCAAATACTTGAATAGCTTTAGAAAATATAAGAAACACATAATACGTGCCTATAAAATTTTAGGGTTGCCCTCGATTTCCCTGGGATCCCATCATCAGATCATAATTTGGTGACAATGGGACCACCTCAGGAGTATACCCTTTCGAATAAAAAAATAATTTTGAAAATCGGTCTACAATTGGCGGAGTAATCGATGTATGTACATACATAAAAAAAAATACATACAGCGGAACGTAGAACCTCCTCCTTTTTTGAAGTCGGTTAAAAATAACCAAATTTTAAGATATGCTTGAGAAAATGAACGAGAAAAGAATTAATTTAAGTGTTACGGACTCTTAAAGAAACCCTTTTTATTGTATTAAATCTTTCGTGATTACCTACTAGACACAAGTATTCCTGGCCCCTATTTCACGAACTTTACTGTGCCCTAAGCACGACTTGTCGAATCCTGTGTTACGTTCCGGTTATCGTATCGAGATCGAGAAATCTCATACTAAATTTTAGTTCCAAATACGCTCACGGGCGGGCGCTGTTCCAAACGTCATATAAACTCGTTATAGTTTACTATTCGATTTTACGTGACAATTCAATGTAAATTGCTGACTTGAAAAGTTTTTGTTTTGGCGCGCTTCATATTGGCTGTGGAATGTAGATCGAATTGTCATTATACTTGTACTGTCATTTACGAAATTTACGAAATTTTCAAATTTCAAAATTTCAAAATTTCAAAATTTGTCAAATTTACGAAAAAAATTTAAGTACGTACCTATATAGTTTTTTTTTTGCATTAGAAAGAAGGTAAACAACAACAACAACAAACTCGACATGTCTTTTTTTGAAAAACAAATGAAAAACTATAATAAATAATTAAGTTTCATTTTTATTTAATAGTTTCTGGCTGTTACTTATTTTTAAAAATCGTTTTTCAATAAAAATACATGTCAAGATTACCTTCTTTGTAATGCTAAAAAAAAACTAAGTATTTATTATAGGCAGAAGGCATCTTTTACCAACTTCTTTCAACGTTAGCTAAAAAAATGTTCCTTTTAAAATTTGCAGCATTTAATAAAAAAAGACTGCTCATTTTGCACAATTTCTTATCATTTCTCATTACTTATTCCGTTCTTTAAGCCCGAGTGACATATCAAATGTGTCAAATGGTAAGTAATGTAATTAATCATTGTTTGTTTCACAGTAAATGGATTAATCCCCAGGAGGGAACGAGACAGTGCGCGATAGAAACGCTGGATGTGAAATGAAGCTTAAGCCAACTTATTTCATTATCATTGGTACCTAATAAGAATCTACAAGGATGCGTTTTAATGAACCGCCAAGAATTCAACCAGCCCCCTGACTACGAAGTGCAAAATTCGAACTTCGTATCATGCCGTCCCTCTCAAGCTAATATTATTTAACACGAGAGTGAGCGGGACGATACGATACGAACTTCGAATTTCGTAGTATGGGGGCAGGGTTGATAAGTCGATGCGAAATGTTAAGTTTTTATTAGAAAAAAAAAACATTCTCCCATACCTATATACATTCATTGCCTCTGCTGGTTGACAATTTATGTTCATAAATAAATAGTAAATAAATATCGTAGGACAATTTTATTGACACCAATTGACCTAGTCCCAAATTAAGCAGAGCTTGTGTTATGGGTAATAGACCACGGATAAACATACTTATATAGATAAATACATATATAAATACAGATTGAGGGACCGCGGTGGATGCGGAAACCACAAGACCGGTCTGAGTGGAGAGCCTTGGGGGAGGCCTATGTCCAGCAGTGGACGTCTTTTGGCTGACATGATGATGATGATACATAAATACATATTAAACATCCAAGACTCGAGATCACTCGTATTCATCATACAGACATCCCCGACTGCGGACCTCAAGCTTCGTAGTCAGGGTCTGAACCACTTGGCCAACCGGCCGTCAATGTATTGTAATGGGAGAATTATTATTATTAAAAAAAAACTTCACCAGGGTGCTCACGTAGACTCAACCCCTGCCTGAATTCTTGACGGTTCATAAAACAAACCCTGTACCTATAATATAATTTTATTTTTAATATGGGAGGCGAAAACATCGGATCCCAAGAATATTGCACGAACTGAGGAGTGTGAAATTTAGCATGGTTAATTATAGGTAAGGTCCGTGCGCCCGATGCAGTCCCAATAGGTGACTCCGTCAATCTTAATACGGAGCAATAAAGGTGAGTAATAATTATTGAAATTAACGTGTCGATCATAGGGACTTTATAGTAGAGATGAGGTGCTGAAAATTATTTTTAATGTTGTTTTTATGATAGCCGAATTTCAGTCTCTAGGCGATCATAACTCAATAAATCATTATGTTTAATTGAGTCCCCGAGCTGCTTAGTAAGTTTCGTAGTCTCCCTTGTGTGGCAATAGCAGGTGATCATCGACTTATTGCGAAAAGGTTCCAAGATGAACTCCCTTGCACGTAAAACCGCACGAGTATTTGCCTTCATCATGACTACATCCGCGTTTCCTGTGGCAAAATTTAATTAAAGCCTCTACATGAGATTAATGGTACAGTGGGAAGAAGCAAGGAAAACATTCACGTGTCGGTGATAAATACCGCACGTTCGAATGGTGTTGCCAGGTTCAGGGCTACGGTAATCCATAATAAAAAAATGTAAGGTAAATCTCCAGTGCCAGACACATCCCTAGTAGTTGCACAGTCAATCTTAATTCATAGCAACGAATATGGCAAGCAGGGTGTCAATAATTAGAATTATAAGGTGTCAAACATTAATAGAACCTTACGAGTAAATTACAAATGTCATGCCTAACGGACGCTCTATAATCTTCCATTTTTACGTAGTATTTCAACACTAAACTTATGCAAATACTATTAAAACAAACTAAATTGCTAAGTAGATCTGCTAAGAAAAATAAAATATTTTGCAACGCAGCGACCTCAGCTCCACTTGCGAGTGACTTCATCACTGTTCTACATCGCGCTAACGTAGATTCTTCTTCTAGCGCCTCTCCAACTAGTGAAGGTTGGCAGTCAGCTCCGCATATTTCACCCGGTCTTTGGCGAGGTTGAAAAGCTCCGCGACACTTGTGATTCCGGTCCACTCCCGGATATTGCGCAGCCACGACTTCTTCCTACGTCCAACAGCTCTTTTTCCGGCCACCTTACCCATCATTATTAACTGAAGAAGCTCATATCTGGAGTGCCTAAGCACGTGACCTAGATAGGCAACTTTTCTTCTTTTGATGGTCTGCATCAGTTCGCGTTTCCTTCCCGCTCGACGTAGGACCTCAACATTGGTCCCTCGATGCACCCAGCTTATGGCCAACATGCGTCTATATGCCCACATTTCAAATGCTTCTATACATTTCCGGAGTTGCTCTTTAAGGGTCCAGGCCTCACATCGGTATGTAGTATGGGCCATATATAGCATTGGAGTAGACGAGTGCGCAAAGATATTTTGAGGCTGCGACTGCAAAGTACTCTTTCCTGTACTGTACTCTAACGTAGATTGTCAAGTAACAACTTCCAACTCTCTTCCTTCGGACTTCAGTTCCCAGGCATGTCATCAACTAGAGGCCCGGAGTACGAACATTCGAATTCTGCACAACGTAATCTAGTAGTAACGTTATCGAGAAAATTGTATGACGTTTGGAATAGCGCTCGCCCGTGAGCGTATTAAAATGACATATTATATATATTGAAATGAGTATGACTATTCGAAACAAAAATTTTGTACGAACTTTCTCGATTTCGATACGATAACGTTACGTTACGCAGAATTCGAATATTCGTACTCCGGTCTTTGGACAGAGATTAAATGTCTCTATTTTAGTCTTTCCCGAACTTACGGTAAGATTTCGGGGAAAGCAGTTAACCTGGCAACACCAAGCTGAAGCGGTGTTACGTGTAAGATTTTCTGAAATGAACGACTTTGATTGGGTGGGAAATTGAATAGTTGTTATGTTTTCATGAGCCTGTTTGAGTAGATACTCTTAGCATGAAACTACCGTGAGACTCAACTCTCTAGCAACGAATCCTAACTTAATATTATAAATGCGAAAGTAACTGTCTCTCTGTCTCTCTGTCTGTCTGTCTGTTTGTTACCTCTTCACGGAAAAAACGCTGCACCAATTTAGATGAAATTTGGTAAGAAGATAGTTTGAATATTGAGGAATAAGATAGGTTACTTTTTATTCGGGAAAATTGTATAGTTCCCGCGGGATAGCGATAACCGAAATCTACGCGGGCAAAGTCGCGGGCAACAGCTTGTCACTAACATAAACATTATAAGTCGAGCTTAGATCAACATTTTTCGGACTAATTCGTAGAAAGATTTCTTTTAAAGTTGCATACAATCCGACCAGTTTGCAATGCTCTCGCGAGAGGTTTTGCTCTCTTAGACTCTAGAGATGCAATAAGTACCTACCTAAATTATTTTTTAAAGTACTAGCTAACAAATTAAATTTAATTGAGATTATTCTTGTGTTCATTTCGTCTTTTAGGAAAGGCATGTAGGTACCAACTGTTTTGAAAAAAAAAAAAAAATTGTGGCCGTTGCTTGTGATAAATTTTCACGGCAATTTTTGCTTTAAATGCAAACCCACATCATCATCATTAGCCTACTCGTGTCCCACTGCTGAGCCCAGGCTTCCTCTCAGAATGAGAGGGCTTGGGTTATAGTTCGCACGCGGGTCCAGTGTGGATTGGGAACTTCACATACAACATTGAATCGCTTCGCAGGAGTGTGCAGGTTTCCCCACGATGTTTTCCTTCACCGAAAAGTTCACGATAAAGTTCAAATGTAATCTATACATATAATAAAATCGTAGACCTGGCGCGTCTGTACATTGAAGATATTTGCAAAAAAAAATTGGGTCGCGTGGAATAATTAATAGAACACAAAACTGTTTTTTTTATTTTTGTGTCTCTTTGTCTGTTTGTTTGCTTCTCTGTTTATCTGTTTGTCAGTTTATCTGTTTGTCTCTTTGTCTGTTTATCTGTTTATCTGTTTATCTGTTTGTCTGTTTGTCTGTTTGTATGTTTGTTTGTGGAGGCATCACGCAAAAACCACCTGACAGAGTGGAATGAAATTTGACATGGTAATAGTTTACAACCTGGAATAATATATAGGATACTTTTTATCCCGTTTTATTTCATGTTTTTAACCTTAATAATTATTTTAATTTGACTAAATATTTTTTCTCAACTGGCCATTAACGTCAGCTGTCACACCGTTGTTTTTTATTTTTCATGAGGCCAAGCACACACTACATGCACACTACCGCCATACCGTTACAAGATAATGTTTCGCCTTTGCTTTTATTGGCAGTCTGACATTGTCAAATGGTTGTCAATTTGTTTTGTTTCGTACTTTAGGAACGGCTTGGCGGGAATTTACAGAAAAGAAAAGAAATAAAAAACATCAGACGTGGCTGTCTGGACTTAGTTTCCTTTGCCCATCCCTTATAGGATGAATAAAAAAAATCGTATCGCGGTAATAATTATTAACATGAATGATTGGGGAGCCAATAATGTACGACCCGGAATGTACGGCCAATAATGTACGACCTGATAATTGGAGTCTACTTTGGCTTCCGATTATCAGGTCGTACAATATCACGGTCGCGCATTATTAGGTCGTACAAGATAATGTACGACCTGATAATGTACGACCTGATAATGTACGACCTGATAATGTACGACCTGATAATGTACGACCTAATAATGTACGACCTGATAATCGGAATCCAAACGGTTAGGTTTATTTATTTATTTCGGTTAGGTTAGGTTAGTATTGCGACAAGGCGCAAAGCGCCTTAACTCAGCGGAATAGGTGCTCTGCGAAGCAGAGCTCCGTCGACTTCGTCTCATGGTTCAGTAGTCAAAAGTGGATTCCGATTATCAGGTCGTACAATAACAGGTCGAGCAATATATGCTCGTACTTGTTCGGTACGGGGTGATAATGCACGACCCGTATTCCGTGTACCATGTACACGGATTATCAGGTCGTGTATTATTAGGTCGTACAATAACTGGTCGTACATTAACTACACCCAATGATTGATCTGATTGAATATTTCTTTAATTGCGATTACTTTATAGATACTTTAAAAATGAACCGGACTGTTTAAGAGTGGTGTGAGACAAAACGTATTTGAAGTTTTTAAGAAAGTTACAGTAACAGTAAAGTTATAGATGGTTATTTATTAGTCTGACTGGAAAGAAAAAATGGTACGTGCATTTATTACATTTACATGCCTTTTCTTGACTCTTCAGTGCTTTCGAAAAGACCAAATTTTCCATGAAGAATGCGCCGCAGGAAACTGCAGTTTAACTATCAACAAGAAACTAAACTGCTAATAAATATCAAACAAAGTGTGTAAAGAAAAAAACACAAATTCGATGGATAACATTATCATTTGTTTGTTCTAATGACTGTTCTACATAGGACTGAATAGTTTTTAACTGACCTCAAAATGTTTCAAATAATCGGTTAATTTAATATGGTAATTTATATTTGTTATTGTTTTTAGGTGTTTCTGAAAGCATGGGAAACTAAGGAAAAATTTGAATCCCAGGAAAACACTGAACAGCCAAATAGGCGCTATATACTTGGCAAAACAAGTCGCCCAGCCATCCTGCAGGACTGTGAGGAAATTGTAGTTAAATCATATTTTTTTTTTTAACTAGACCTTTTTTTTCTCAAAACCTTATTTTAACTTCTAGCAAAACTTATTTAGACTTTAGCAAAACTTAATTTAATTCATGTTGCTCTCACCCTACCTGGGTCTGTCATAACATCTTTATGCTGTGCATAGAGTCGAGACAAACAGTGGGGTACAGAATAACCTGTTACTCTTCACCATGTTTGCCGAGCTGAGTCCTTAGTTTCACATTAATTAAGTGCCTATAATTATGTATTGGACTATGCTTACTGGATAACTTTTGTGAGCAATAAATAATTTGTATGTATCTATCTATCTATAATAAATAAAAATGAATCACTAAATATGTTACTAAGTGCAAAACTTGAGAAGGGCTTGACCATTCTCAACAACTTTTTTTTCAAATAATTGTGAAAGTCGAAGGAAAGTTTTTATGAAGAGGAAAATAGAAAAATTCGCTTAGGAAAACAAAAAAAAAATTTTTTTTAGGGTTCTGAACCAAAATGGTAAAACTGCTGTCTGTCTGTCACAGCTGGTTATCTCAGAGCCTACTAATGCTATTGACCTGAAATTTGGAATAGTGTTAGATGATACTTGCCCAACAATTATGCACATAAGAAAGAATTTAAATATTTTTATCTTTTTTGCAATAGGAACTGAAAACGGGTTTAAAAAAAAGAAAGTTGGGGTATTAGGTTGTGTGAAGTATCAAATGAAAGAGTGTTGTTTGCAAATTCTAAAGCATTCCTTTCTTTTTTTAGGCCAATTTGTTTTCGACTTTAGATGAAAAATCTAAAATATACCATTCCCCTTATCGCTGAAGAACTTATGCAAAGAGAAAAATCTGAAACAGGTAATTCTATTTCATAGATGTTTATGTAAAGATTACAGGAAAAATTAAATGAATAGAAATTTTTATGTCTGTCTGTATTTATGTTGATGACCAATATAAAATGACCCCACAGTGCATATATTCTGCTTAGGAAGGAAGCAAGGCTCTGCTAACGCTGGACATCTTAACACAATCTAGAAAAACGGGAAATATCTTTGACACTCGGTTCCCGTGATAAGCGAACTATTTATTACCCGACTGCCGAAGGATGGTTATGTTTTTTAACCGACTTCAAAAAAAGGAGGAGGTTCTATGTTCCACTGTATGAATGTTTTTTTTTTATCTATGTACATCGATTACTCCGTCAATTGTAGACCGATTTTGAAAATTATTTTTTAATTCGAAAGGGTATACTCCTGAGGTAGTCCCATTGTAACCAAGTCATGATCTGATGATGGAATCCCAGGGAAATCGAGGGCAACCCTCAAATTTTACAGGCGTGTACTATGTGTTTCATATATTTTCTAAGGCTATTCAAGTATTTGCGTCTGGTAGTCATCATCTCATGATGAGCTGATGATGGAAGGTACAACTCCTTAAGGTTAGGAGTTGGAGGATAATTCTGAAAAATGTCAAATCAACATAAAATTGTGAAATAAAAATCTTTTAACAAAAAAGTAAAAGTAATAAGGTTTTTTTGAAGGCGGTTTCGAGTGTATGTATGTATGTCTTATTCATTGGTACGCTTTACAGTCTAAACCGTTTGACGGATTTCAACGTGTGAGGTGTCAGTAGGTTCGTTTCTGTTGTGGGAGTAACATAGGGTGTGTTGTTTCCCGGAATTACAGTCAGTTTTCTGTTTTTAATGCGGAAGTTTGTCAGGATGGGTGTGTGGATGTTTGTTACTCTTTCACGTAAAAACTACTGAACGGATTTCAATGTAGCTTCACAGTAATATAGTTTATACATAGATTAGAATAACAAAGCTCACGTTTATCCGGGAAAATTATACTTACCTATAGTTCCCGCAGAATAGCAATAACCGAATTCTACGCGGACGAAGTCGCGGGCAACAGCTAGTTTCGCAAATAAATTCCGAAAAACTTAAAGGTGCGATCCGGGGCTGGAACCGACGACCCTCTGCGAGGAGGCCATAGGTCAAACTACTAGGCTAGACTAGTGTTAGGCCATAAGTCAAACCCACTTACCACTTATTAACTACTTCAAAATGGTATAATTAAACAAATCTGAAAAATACCTACAAAGCTAGCTTAAAATAAAAGTTACATTTAAAAAGAAAGTTACATTGCCGACACAATGGGCCAAGCTTTCGTAAGTTTATTGTAGAACAAATTAGCCCAAATCTGGTCCCCTGTAAATATTCAATTGATGCTTGTGAAGAGTGAACACCACTATACCATACAAATAAATTCAAAGTCTTGCAATAAGACAAACGTTTCATAACTGTATAATTTCATAGCATTGTCATTTACTCGAAAGCTATTTTCTGCTTAATCGGGTAATTTCAGGATAATTTTAATGTTTGTTGTATATATAGGTGTTCAAGCGCCATCTAATGGACGCTTTCACCATTAATAAGTATGTCATAATGTTCCTAAATTAACTTAAGCTAGAAAGCAATCGTTAATAATATAGTGCATGGCACGTCCCACAGAGGGTGTTGTAATAAATATAATGTAGCTTGTAAGTAGTACGCTGCTTAAGGTTATATAAGCTCTAGCACACAGCAGCCCCGGCATCTTTTTCACCACCACGTTGCAGAAAATACATCAATAACAGAAAGCACGCTGTTTGACTCACTCTGCACTGGCTCGAACAATAGGTTAACTAGCAAATAGCATTCGATGAAATGAAACAGAGCTATGAAACATGTGTCGGCAATTTGTTGATAAACCAAATAAAACATATAACAGGTTAATTATGTACTGAAAAACTCAGTGAGTTATTAGTTAGGTCATTACGAAAAAGTCCTTACAAATCTATAATATTTCACCGAGCAAGTGCGAAGCGAGGGCGTACATACATACTTACATGAACCCTGAAAACAATTCACTCTTTTTCTTTGGGCAGTCGTGTATTTCTTGTTATAGCGGCGGTAATACTTAATACACATTCTAATACAGGTTTGTCTTTGTATAGAGACTGGTGTCGGCTGGTATTTTTCAACTAATTTCAGGACAAACTTCTGTTGCATTTTAAACACTGGCTACCATTAGGCTTCAACTCGCCTTTGTCAATAAAAATCGAATTTACGCTCTTTGTACGAGTCCTCGATTCCGTACATTTTGTTGAGTAAATTACATTTTAAGTAGCTGGTCTAGAAAAGTTTCGAATCAAATTAAGAATCTGCAGCCATATTGTCCAACTCGCTCGCAATCGCCATTGTGTTCGTTTTGACAGTTTTTGTATGGGCTGGGCAATTAGTATCGGATACAGCTAGCTGTCAGTCATACAACAACTTTACTGTCATTTCAATCCGTGACGACCTGACAGACGGACCCAACTAAATCTCCACTGACGTGTTTCGTAACTCTCGATGAGAACATTCTCAAAGCACCAAAGTTACTATAGTTAGTCAACTATTTTAGCAAATCCAAATCAATTACCACGACCCCCGTCCATCAAAAGCTCATGAATCTAGTAGGTGTTTTCAAAGGTCTCAGGTCGAACATACGCTCAATGTTACAAAAATTATGGGCGAAGTCACTAATAAATTTAACAAGAAAAAAAAATGATCAAAATTACAGGTGACCAAAGGGGCTGGCGCGTTCCTCGGCCAACCCATAGGCATTGACACAAAGAAGCAACGCCGCCAGCCTTTGGGCACCTTGCCCCGAGGTAGCGGCCTCGGGAACGTTTTCCATTTTAGGTTCTAGATTTAACCATTATTATTATTCATTTCGTTTCTGTTTGTTACAACTAAACAAATTTAATATTTTTCTAGTACTTAAAGGTAAAATAAAACAAGAAATATTATCGTCTAAAATAAAATCATCAGAGTTTAGAAGTTGCGCTATAAGCAAAACTAAGTATTAATAAAAATCTTTTTCGCTATCTAACCTTCAGATAGTAAAAGGATATTCTCACGTCACAATCCTATCAACAATCTCAACATTGACTATAACAATTTGCCCTCTAAATGGTGTTATAGCGACAAATTTTTAGGTGAGTAACAAAGGGTTACTTAGCAAGGACCCTACCGCATCCGAAAGGGTCAGCCAGTTATAAGCCCACTAGTTGTAATTAATTTCTAGTTTCACTTGTTAATTCGCCCTATAGGGATTTCAATGGACATACTGTTGAGAAGCTTTGATAACACTGAACTCGGCCTATTTCATTTGCTAGAACAGTCTTCTTAGTCAATTAGGAATAAGGGTACTTTGAAACTTGAAAACTTTGAAGCATAAGCAGTAATTAAACTCAGAGGCAGTTCAATGTTCTTTAAATCATCAGAGAAGTCTGTTAAACTTGTTTCTGGTGATGTGATACCCAACATTTTCATTTATATTCAGCTACTATAAGTATGTAAGATAAATAGTTACCTACACTATAGTCGTACAACTAAATAGAGAGCCAAAAACAAGTTCATTTTGTATGTAGTTATGACCGCACACCGCAGTTACCCCGGCTCTATGCCTCTTGCAGGAAGCTGAAGAGTGTTACCGTATTCGATCGATCGATGGACTGGTCGACGTCGAACGATATTTTCTACTATACCCAAAGCTACCACACCAAGAGTGACATCGGCGGTGGTTCGCTCACCAGAAAACCCATGGCTGACCAGAGAGGTCGGTGGCTAAGTTTGGTAAACAAGTTCGCCTTCCATTTCCGCATCAGCTGGCAGCATCTAATACTAAGCCCTTTGGCCTGAGAGTTTTTCAGGTGCCGTAAAATTTCAACAGAGGCCCATCGTGAAATTCAAGAAAACGCGTATAAGGCAGTGAATGCGTTAATATATGAATAAGTAGGTAGGTAGGTATGATAAAATTTCTGACATCCGTAACTGCTTGTACTCGTAGTAAGTAGGTACCTAAGCCTAACTTGAAGAAGAATAATTTAAGTTCTACGTTGATTTTGAGTAGAAATATACTTAAGTCAATATGAGCATGGGAGGAAGATTGCAAAAAAAGAAAAATGCTGAGGCAAAGCGAAATGCATGGAGGGGCAAGTTAGCGTTAAAGGTGTCTGCGCTGATCGGCAATGATGACATAAATAAATGTATTGATTTAAACTTTCGCGATTTTCACACATTATCATGATACTCGGGACTTATTCGCGTAAAAAACTTTTATATTTAAATTTGAATTTTATTTGGTCCCTTCGAGACCATGGACGCAACGTCGCGTCCGAAACGTCGAGGTATTTAAATTCAAATTTAAATATAAAAGTTTTTTACGCGATTAAGTCCCGAGTATCATGATAATGACATAAATAAATGGTCGAGAAAATAAAAAAGGTCAAAATTCGCTGGCCTATACAACAGTGTGTCTTACCACAAATTAGGGTAGCGTTATTTGAGTTTTATATCTAAGTACAGACTTGTTTTGCATTTGTTCAGGGGTAATGGGTGTCAGCTAGTTTCCCGTGAACATTAGAGTGGGCCTGTGGCGTTATGTTGGGAGGTTATTGGTTTTCCATGACTGAGAATTCCAAAGGGATAATGACAGTTTATAACGTCGCTTTTGGAGAATTTGCCGATTATGTTAAATTTAGCTCATCTCGTGACTACCTTAAGGTAGTACCAAAACTTACTTTAAAACGGGTTTAAATGAAGGGTGTTTACCCTTGGAAAGAACATGTCTAGTTACTTTTATTTAAAACGAGAGTTTAATCTCACAATGTAGAGAACTCAATAGACTATAAGTTACCACTCTGTTACAGATACATTTATTTTTTATCACTTTAAAAAAAGATGTACTTATACGACAATTAAAATATGGATTAGTTGATGCAACTTGTGACCAAAGGGCTGGCAGTTTTCTTTCTCAAAGAATCAGCATCGCTATTTAGCGTGGCAACGCTGCCAGCCTTTTGGGCACCATGCCACGGGGGCCTTATTTAGATTTAATTTAGTTTTAAATTTTAGTTTATTTAGATTTAGCTTAGATTTAATGTCATTGTAAATTGATTTTATTATGTAAATAAAGTTATTTCTCAAATATGGATAATTACATCGTTCCAAACTTTGAAATCGCGATAGCTCAAAAAGTTGCTAAGGTGACTAGACATAATAATATGTTCTTTCCGTGTACCCTTCAAATACTTAAGGCGGGTCACCAGATGGAAAGCTATCCCCGACCACTCGCCGCAACACGAGGGGAATGACAAGGTGCATTGCCAGCTCCTTAAAGAACAGGTAGGCTCATTTTTTAAGGCTCTATAAATTGTATCGCACCGGCAATGTTGCCACAGGAAGCCACTGAAATGCGACTGGAGGGAAGTCGTCTCTTGGAGCGCAAGCGAAACTAGAAGGCCAGAGGTACAGTTGAGTGTTGCAAGACGTTTTGCGCGTGGTGCGACCTTGTGCGAGGTCCGTCCGGATCGCTACCACCGTCTTACTTCCTTACCCTGCCGCTGAGCAGCAGTGCTTGCATTGTTGTGTTCCGGTGTGGAGAGTAAGACAGGGTTGGGGGGGGGGTGTATTTACGGGCACAACAAGAATTTCACCTTAGTCCTCTAGGTTGACAACGCATCTGCAAACCCTCCGGGGTTGCGGGTGTTTATGGGCAGTGATGATCACTTACCATCAGGTGACCCACTTGCTCATTTGCTTTCGTCGTCGTATAATAACCAACTTAGAAAAGTTGCAAAACCATCTCGTATGCACACGGTATGTCAGGATCTATTCACGTGAAAATTTTATAAGGTCAGGCTTGGAGCTAGAGCGGATATTCTTTTCATGCATTTCTAACTGCAGCGAGTACTTTGTTTATTGGAGCTATAGTGAAATAAAGAGATCGTCATCATCACCAGCCTTTTGTGCGTCCCACTGCTGGGCACAGGCGTCCTCTCAGAATGAGAGGGCTTGGGCCACACTATGAAATTTAAATGATTATACAAATTATTCTGATTTTTTAACTGATTTTCATAATTTTTTTAACATTTTGAATTTTGTTGTTGTCCTTAAGTTCTCCCTAGTAGGTACCTAATTCTACCAGAAGATTTGATAAATTTCAAACCAGTGCCCTAAGCACGACTTGTCGAATCCTGCGTCACGTAAAATCGAATAGTAAACTATAACGAGTTTGTATGACGTTTGGAACAGCGCCCGCCCGTGAGCGTATTTGGAACTAAAATTTAGTATGAGATTTCTCGATCTCGATACGATAACCGTAACGTAACGCAGGATTCGACAAGTCGTGCTTAGGGCAAAGAGCGTCTAGTCAAAAATACGTCTCGATCGCTTTTGCGGTACGGGAGTCAAATAGTATGAGAATTTTATTGTTTGTGACTCAATACTTTCCACTAATGGCACTGCTAATGTGCCGATATAGTAATTCAGACGTAAACGCGAACGCGATCGAGACGTTTTTTTTTGACCGTTGATTAAACTAGCTGGACGCCCTGAATACAAATTCTAAAAAAAGAAAATAAAATAAATGAAAAATAGTTACACATTGTCTATTTTAGAACGATACCGAATTACATAACAACAAATCGTACCACCATTTCGTTTTCACCCTAAATCGGTCTTTAGGTCTGTGTATACAATAGGGCCAGACTAACATCATCACCAGCTTTTTTTTTACGTTCCACTGCAGGGCTTGGGCTATAAGTTCCCACGCGGGCCCAGTGCGGATTGGGAACTTCACACACATCATTGAATTGCTTCGCAGATGTGTGCAGGTTTCCTCACGATGTTGTCCTTCACCGTAAGCTCATGATAAATTACAAATGTAATTCCGGCACATAAATTCCGAAAAACTCAGAGGTGCGAGCCGGGATTTGAACCCACGACACTCTGCTTGAGAGGCCATAGGTCAAACCACTAGGCTATCACGGCTTTTTTTTAGACTAACATGATTCATTTTAAATATTATAACGGAGTTGCTATAAATATAAAAGACTTCCTCGCGTACACCATGCAGCCCAGTTATTATTCAGCGCTGCGGTAACATACATCGCTGTATGCAGTGTCTCTGGAACACATAAATACTTATTAAACTTGCATGTACCCCCACAGCCTTAGATTGCGCATGTCGGTGCCGTGTTGAATATAAATTTCATCTGTCCACGACCAGGATGGGGTACGTGCATTTTGTACATGTTTCAGTTAAATTGTGAGTTAAGTGTTGAAGTTAAGTTAGAATTTGTTCCAGGTGCATTTTAGAGGAACAAACCCCTGAAAGGATCCTGAATTGTACTTATGGCAATTTAATGCACATTTTTTCTGCTTGTAGGTACAATTATGTGCACAGAGTGTGCTCCTAGTGTATTTTAAGGTAACAGTAGTAGAATACTTATTAACATTTTATGTCCGAATGAAAGGATTCGATACTCTAAAATCTTAATGAGTATCAAACTGACTTTATGATAATCATATACCAACTAGGCGAAGATGGGACTATAATTAACAACGAAAACTGTAGAATATGCGGCGAAGAGGTCGAAACAATGGAGCTCGTTATGTGCGAATGTGAGACCCTCGCCAGACTGAGAATGAAACTACTCGGCAACGGCCACCCCGAACCAGAAGATTTCAAGGCACTACCTACCGCTGCGCCAAATTATCAACTACATGGAAGATTAGGCAAAAGCACTCCAAATTGCGGTGGAATCGGTGACCTTGAAATTATTTAATTTCTTGTCAAATACCCGACTTTTCTTACAACCAAAGAAAACTCGAAGAGCGTTGAAAGCGTTGCACAGTTCAGCGAATAAAGAGCGTCAAATTTATTACACAGAATTGAATCCACTGCTCGAGTGTTATTGGTTATGCACTCGCTGCGGAATCCGAATTGGGGTATCATTTTGAATGTTCATAGTTGGAGCTGAGGCAAAAGCAAGTCTGACTGTGTAGGGTTGTCGATGCGAGTTGGTGCTTCTGTCTGTCGTTGGGCTATAAGTGTGCAAATAATATTATATACCTACTGACGTATAATGAAACGACACTTACGCATGTGTGCAGTATAAGTAAGTGACCTGTGTGCGTTTTTGGACGCGAGCGGGGGCAAGCGGGTGTGAAAAGGCGGATCGCGGCCCGCTGAGGTGCAGGGTCACAGCTCAAATTGATTGCGTCGTTAGCTCGCGCCGTGTCACATGCGCTCTCGTACAAGTTCTCTATCTACTGGCAATTGCCATGCCATTTTATTAATAATAATTTCTCTAAATAAAAAACGCTACTACTATACCTGGAGCTAAATGTTGCCTTATCAACGGCTGTGACAATAATATTAAAGGCCATAAAGAAAAAAGCTAAACTAAACTGCCAACCCTAAGCGTACACGTGCCATTACAAGGTCACCGGCTCGCGAATTACACCGACAGAGAGGTAACGTGCCTGTGGTACAGTCAAGTTAGCCACACACTCTTTTGACAATGGAGTACACTAACTCATTAAATAACTATACTTAGGTACTAATTACTACTAGGTATACTTTACACCATTAACTTGTCTTCATTTCTTTTAATTTTTGTACAATAAAGTGTACTAACTTACTGTCTTTTTTTTTTTTTTTTTTTTTTTTTTTTACATTGTATAGTACTTTATTTACATAATAAAAGCAATTTACAATGACATTAAATCTAAGCTTAAACTAAATAAACTACAACTTAAAACTAAATTAAATCTAAATAAGGCCCCCGTGGCATAGTGCCCAAAAGGCTGGCAGCGTTGCCTCGCTGAATAGCGATGCTGATTCTTTGAGAGAGAAAACTGCCAGCCCTTTGGTCACAAGTTGCATCAACTAAGCGCTTTTGTAACTCTAACTTACTGTCTTAATATTATTACCTACTTACTTACACGAATGCGGTGGCGTCTGTGCACTCGCCACATTGCAATCGGTGCAAGCTGCAACACGGCCGACCCGCATGACACGCTGCTGGCCACTTACAAAAATAACCAAATTCGAAATTCCAATAAGCCGACTGGCTTTTGATTTTCCTGTTACTTGAAAATTTTTAGGCGAGGCAAACATAAGCAGTCACAAGCCACAATCAGCTTTTAAGTGTATTTGATTTGGCTACAAAACTTAAATTTATTTCCTTCCTTTCTCACTCGCCCCGCCTTACAATTCTCTACCGCCGCCTTGATTTCGTCAAAGCAGCTTTGGGCTCCAAGGCTACCTGAATACTCTGCGCTGCTTCATACCATCCTGTTGCTATATAATTTAGTATCTTAATTAGATCGTTTTTACTTACAGCCCACTTTCTGATTCACACTCTCCGACCGGCTTTTATTTAATAAAAAGTTTGTTAAAAGGACACCACTGGAAACATTGAACATCCCTATTGAACATTGGTCAGTCTTGAAATTCTTCGGACAGCATAAAAGAACAGAATTAATTTAAAGTCCGTTTCCCAAACGAATAAATCTTGGAACAAACTGCATCTCGTAGTTACCATGACAATGGGAACAAATTGTTTATTCATTGCTTGCAGCCACTCTGTAAATGCATTTCCTTAGCTTTATGCTTACAGGAAAAGCTTATCTGGTAATTTAATATTGAATAAATTGCCGAAAAACTTCGGAACTAAAAACAATTTCAAACAAAGACAAACAAAACTTATTCCTCCGCGACCACACTCGTAAGAAAGCTACGTCTGTGCGACAGACAAATTAATGTAGGTGTACCATACGAGTAAGGTAACACCCAAAAATTCCGAAGGTTAATTTTGTCCGAATTTTCATAGGTAATTCCGAAGCCTATTTCCGTTGAACGGAAACTTTGGTGTACATGATTTTGAAAATAAAGATGGGTTAGGCTAGGTTTGTTTTATATTAATTAAAAAATAATTTACAACTACGGCGGAACTTAGCGTTCGGAATACTGAAAATTCGGATTAATGATACTTCGGAATTAATTATTTCGCATTTATGTGGTGTACCCGACAAAATAAATTCACCACCGCTACAATATTACGTTGACGCGTTTCGAACTTACCGAGTTTCAGAGCGCCTAGTGTAATCGCCGACCAGTGCCCTAAGCACGACTTGTCGAATCCTGCGTCACGTAAACTCGAATAGTAAACTATAACGAGTTTGTATGACGTTTGGAACAGCGCCCGCCCGTGAGCGTATTTGGAACTAAAATTTAGTATGAGGTTCCTCAATCTCGTTAACGTTACGCAGCTTTCGTAAAGTCGTGCTCGACCCTCTGTTCCAAACGCAATACAAATTTCTCTTTTACATTGCTACTCGATTACGTTACGCAGCATTCGAATATTCGTACTCGGGCTCCTGGTGGGCACGAGTCAGCAAAATTCAATAAAAAAAAAACTAAATTAAAAACTACTGTAACATTGTTTTCGTAAAAACTAACTGTATAACTGGCTTTCAGTAACTATTTTGTAAATTTTGAACTCACTCTTTGTCGATTGCTAATAAACTACTTCTCTCCACCACTATTGTTAAGTTAGAAAGCATAAAAGATTTTAAGCATGCCTTGCATACATTTTTAGTATCCAAGGCTTACTTTTCATTCAAGATTATTTAAATGACACTGTGAATTTAAAATATCGATAGTTCTTTTGTGCACGTGATACACACAACTTTAAAACACAATAAACTGTATGTAAACCTTTTAACGTGAAACTACCGTGAGACTCAATCATCACTACGAGGGGCGGCTGATAAGTAATCTCCTTGGTCAGAAATATATACAAAAATAATGCTAGCTGGTATGGATTTATATTCGTTTGTTATTCTATTTTCAAAATGTATTACATTCATTTGTTTATTGCATCACGTTTATTTGTCTCCTACAGTTGTTTCAAACATGTCGGTAGAAAAAGTGAAAATGGATAAAATCAAGCAGCGTGCGGTGATTAAGTTTTTGACTAAAGAAGGGAATACGCCTTCGGAGATCAGACAGCGTATGTTACGTGTGTTTGGCAGTTCGTGTTCTTCCGAATTTGTTATAAAATTTTGGTCAAAGCAGTTTAAGTTAGGTCGTGAGAGCCTGGAAGATGATCCTCGTAGCGGAAGACCAGTTTCGGCCGTCACCGATGAAAATGTAGCTCTAGACTGTATAGAAAAATAAAAAAGAAATTGCCACGAGAGTTTTTTGTTTCATTGTTAGGTAGATTACTTTTTAGCCGCCCCTCGTATGTATGTAAACCTGTACCATGTTTGGGCAATTAAATGACTGATGACTTTACTGATTACTCAAAGGTTGAATGGTACCTTGTGGCTTTGGTGGCCTTTGTACTCGAATTTGATTACATTGCTTGTAACCTAGTGTTCATTTTGTACGTTTACATACTTACACTTTAGCACTAAGCCACTTATAGGTACAATATTCGAGCCAGTTCTACCTCTTAACTTACCTACGTTAACATTTTTTTAGACGAGTAGTAGTACCAACGTTATTATTAAGTGTACGATAGATAATATTCAAACCCACGCTCGTGTAAAATCCAAATCGTCGACCGGCAAACTAAAATTGGACTAACTTATTAATTCGAAGGGCTTCTCATAGAAACAGGTAGTCTAATTTGTCCACTTAGGGAGCCTTTGTGCGTACAGCCAACCCCTCCATTACACCTCGAAATGCCAAAATGAAATTTTAAGATCCCTTTTGAAGTCGGCATGGAACTGAAATTGAAAGTTCCCGAATTGGTTAGAAGCGTTCGGCCTTTCCTTTATTTTAATCCAGGTTTTATAAATTTGCGGTGGAAAGTAGAGCAAGGTTAAATCACGGTTATAGGTACTAACATGATGTTGTGGATTCTTATGTCTAAAATAAAGTAAAAACTATTTTAGTTTTGGTAGACTTAGCGAGTTTTTTTAAACGAATCGGCGAAATAAATATATGCATTATCGAAGCCGATCGCAAAATTTGAAAATTTGTGACCAGATTCGCAAATTATTATAGATTTTTTTGGTCGATTCGTTTTGGAACTTTAAAAAAAAACGAAAATTGTTCAATAATGACCCGATCCCGATGACAGGTAGGTAATTATAATTTTCATAGTATATTTTATTTGTCGATTCGTTTTTTTTTTCAATTCAAAAATTAGTTTAAAGGGCGGTAAGTAATTACTAACGAGACTAGTAGAAGCTCGTAGTCGAAGACCGAGGGCTTTGTCTGTACCTACCGGCCGTAAAACAAACCATAACAATATTTTTCATCATCATCACATTTGCCAGGAAAAGTCGCGCAGCGCTGATGGGGCCGCACCGTACACGCCGTTACAGAGCCCCCGGCACAAATTTTCGAATGCTACGTAACGTAATCGAGTGGAACGTTATCGAGAAAAGTTGTTAGACGTTTGGAAAAGCGCCGCCCGTGAGCGTATATGGTACAAAAATTTAATAATAATATGAAGTTTCTCAATGGCGATACGATAATGATAACAATACGCAGGATTCGTATATTCGTGCTCGGGCCTCAGCTCTTGAGCGTTATGAATAGGGAAAAGGTCCATATATTTCATCTAGGGCATAACAGCCAAGTTAGTTTGATAAGTCTGACATTTGTCGATGCTACTTTTGCTACGTTCTCGATAACGTTACGTAGGATTCGAGTATTTGTGCTCTGGGCCAGGTCTAAGTTAAGCTTAATATCGATAACATTTTCGGCTAGCATGTCCCGTAGCCATTTGTAACCACCAGCAATGAGGCCTGACGCCATGCATCAGGCTAATGGCTCCTTGAAACGTTCTTCAGGCTTCACCGATTTCGGTCTGCTTCCGCGATCTATCAATGTTTCATTAGAAAGTAGTTTTTCTAAGAACTCGGTCTGTTGGTCCTGCTGATCGAGCACGAGTTTTCACCAAGAATCGAGTACCCAAGTGACGTTTAGTTATGTGTCTCCATCAAAAAAAAATTATGACGTTTGGAACAGCGCGCCCCGCGGCCGTATTCGGTACTAAAATTTCAAAGTACGAACTTAGTTGCTGTGAAATTTTAGTATTTTCGCGATGGCGATACGATAACGTTATTACTCGATTCTTGGTAAAAACTCGTGCTCGAGCCACTGTAGGTACTTGAGTCACTGCAGATTTTCATTATTACGAAAATTGCCTCGGAAAACTGAAAAAAAGGTTTTAAGGAGTTCCAAAAAGAGGTACTTACTGCAACAATCCTATACAACTTAAGGATTATGCTTAGGTTAATTATGATGTATGATTTTTTGTTTCCTAAATATTTTTTGTGCTATGCTGTGATACTTAGCTTAGCCCGTGTCGCCTGGAGGTGGCATTCGTTCTTAGATATTTTCTAGTGCATAGAGCCCAGCTATCTCATAAAAAAAAAAAACTAAAATACCATCATCATCATCATCATAGTGAAATAAATGGATCACCCAAGTATGTCAGTCGTGTGTAGTCCGACATGTTACGGACTAATTCGTAGTCCTTCCCCTGGGATCACACGTTTCGTCGGTAGCGAAACGAACACCTGGTACGTGAGCGATCCGTTTATTTCACTATAAGTGAATCTCGCGGTAGTTTCATGTTAGTGTGGTATCGTCATCACCAGTCGGAACAACTTTCACTGTTAATATCTAACCAACTCAGAAAAGTTTAAAATCCCCCGACTTTGTCATTACAACGTTTAATATGTCAAAAACGGCTGAACCGATTTTGATAAATATGTCTAAGAACCACCGCTAGTATGCCTGCTTTCAAATAAAAACAAAAACTGTATCCTAATCGGTTCACTCGTTCAGGAGCTACTGTGCCACAGACAGACACACACACATAGCGGTCAAACTTGTAACACCCCTCTCTTTACGTCGGGGGTTAAACATAGAGTCCTCCCTCAAAGAACGGTACAAATGGACGGCATAGCCCCACTAACTCACACGAAGATTAAAATTCCACTCGTCGTACTCACACGTGTAATACACACATTGGCAAAACTGCAGATATATAAAATATCCAGAACCCTACAGAATCCGTAATTAAATCACGGCTCGTGCAAATAACGTATTTAAGACTACAATAATAGCATAGTTTGATAAATGGAATGACTGATCAAAATGAAAATGGCTTGCGTTACTGGGAAATTCTGCTAAGACATGCGCCGATGGGACATAGAGGGGGGTGGAGTGGCTATTGAGAAATTTTGTAATTAGTCTTTTATTAGACAGAGTGACTCTCGTAAATTTTAATACGATAATAAGAACCTAATTGAAATCTGTCATGGCTGTTAAAAGTTTTGATCCTTATCACTTTTTAAAGTGGATTTAAAATTGTTAGTGAGCACAAAACTTATAATAGGCACTTAGGTGCCTTATGAGTATCAGTTGTATTAGTGTGTTTTGTAAGGGAGAGACTGTAAGTAGGTATTAAAATCCCCTCACAAAACGCTATAAAATCTAGAAAAGCCTTTTTCCTCCAATTTACAGTAGTAGGTTTGCTTATGGTCTATAAAGTAGTTAGGTAGCTAAGTATATAAAATTGTAGGGTAGTAGGTTTTTGGTATCAAAAAGAAAAACATTATATAAAATGAAAACTTAAAAAAAAAAAAAAAAGATCTGTGAGCTCATTGTCTAACATTTGCCATCTTTTTCTGTCAAACGGTACTAGATCGTGTTAGAAAGAGAAGGCGAATGCCCAAGCGAAGCTGAGCGCGTCAGACAATAAATTAATAAGGCCTCTGATTCTTAAGTACCTCTGATTGGCTCCGATTCTTAAGTAATTATACAAATAACCTAACCAACTTAGAAAAGTTGAAAAACCCCCGACATTGTCATTTCAAAGTTCAATATTTCAAAAATGGGTGAAGCGATTTTAATGAACCTTAGCTAAGAACCATCTCGATTAAACTAGCTTCCGATTAAAAAAAACGCATCGAAATCGGTCCATCCGTTTGGGAGCTACGATGCCACAGACAGATACACAGACACACAGATACACATGTCAAACTTATAACACCCCTCTTTTTCGCCGGGGTTAAAAACGTATAGCGATTTCTCGCAAGTTTACTTGCCTAATGAACTTAGCTTAAGCCTGCTCCATACATCCCCTGTGGCATCAGCGCAATATGCGTTCGACCTCACGAATGTGCCGTCATTACTCAAAGTCCGAACCCTCAGAACTAACTTGCTTTTTTCTCATACCACCGTTTCCCCATACCAGCAAACAGTGGCCAGTTGCAATAGGCAATATAAATGAGTTATACCTCCGTGAATGGGATCCATTTATACGAAGTGAGCGATGGATAAGCGTATTGCGAGAAAAATTATACCCCAGTGACGGACTGGGTGTGACAGGATTAGTTTGCGCAATTTTGTATTTTTGTTTTCGTTTTTCATGGTTCAAATTTATTTGGAACAACTTCCACTAAGCCATCCAAATAAATCAATACTAAAATTCTTTGCTCAATATTACAAAAGCGAAAGTAACTCTGTCTCTGTTTCTTACCTCTTCACGGAAAAACCGTCCTATCGATCTTGATTAAATTTGGTAAGAAGATAGTTTGAACATTGAAGAATAATATAGGCTACTTTTGTTAGGGACAATTGCAAAATTCCCGAGGGATGGGATATTGTACCGGGATATTAATTGACTATTGGAAGATGTCACTCCTGCGTTCAGACGTAAATGAATGATTATTTAGTAGGTTAACTTCTACACTCAGAGATGTCTCTAGGTCAGCGGCCGGCAATCTTTTGGCAGGCAAGGGCCGCATAGTGGCAAATTGAAATACAGGTCGGGGCCCACTTCTTCCTGGTTTTAGTAATAGGTATTTGTAATATTAAAAATTCGAAAATATTTACTGGCTGTAATTGAGTGGCTGAAACAGTCACGGGCCGCAAGGTACAGCGGGACTACTACAAAATTCAAAAATCGAAGTTCGTATCGTGTCGTTCAGCTCACTCTCGTATTAAATAATATTAGCTAGAGCGGGTCGGCACTCTACGAAGTTCGAATTTTGCACTTCGTAAGTATGGGGACAGGGCCGCGGGCCGCGGGGTGCCGACCGCTGCTCTAGGTACTTTTTTGCATTGTTAATTATGAGGTACCCGTGGTCACTTGGTCAGTGATGATTAATTACTATCAGAGCCTCTGGTGTCACACATATTCGATAAGAAAACCAGTATCGCCTCTGCTCTACCGCTGTTTGTGCGTTTTCAGCTAAAAATATCTTTACGACTTTATTTTACCCGACTATTATGAGCTCAACTTTTTTTTATAAGACAAGGAAGGCAAACGAGCATGTGGGTCACCTGATGGTAGGTGATCACCATTGCCCATAGACACCCGCAACCCCGGGGAGCTTGCAGATGCGTAGCCTAGCTAGAGCTAAGATGAAATGCCTCTTATGCCCGTAATTACACCGGCTGTCTTGCTCTCCACATCGGAACACAACAGCAAGCAGCGGCAGCGGTTAGCGGCAGGATTAGCGAGTAAGATGGTGATAGCGATCCGGACGGACCTCGCACAAGGTCCTACCACCCGCAAAACTACTTAGAGCGGCCATAATATAAAATAAATACTTATAGAGTTTTCGGGCCCTTTTTTTTCATTTCTATCCCACTAATAAATCTAGGCCACAAAAATCTGAATGGATTGCTTTTTGCATTCCTTCCCAGGCTATCTGTTTCACAGAAGATGGAGTGTCCCCGAGGGAACTTAAAAAGCTTATTCAGAAAACTAGATTAGTAGTAAATAAGCCTGTTTGATGGCTTGCATTTATAATTCATGCGCAGGTAGAAATTAAAGTTTCATTGTTATCTCAAACACTCTGCTGAGGTTTTCTTGAAAAGTATTTTCCTTGCATGTAGGTCCTACTTTTAAATACGAGTTTAATATTCGTAGGTATGACTTCCAAAATCTTCTTCAAAATCTTCCCCAAATTATTCTACAATCAATTATCAAGACACCTGATTACCTCGAATTAATGAGGACTAGGTACTCACGTATGTATATATGTATGTATGTATATCTCTTTATTGAACACTAGCAGCCCGTCCCGGCTTCGCACGGGGTAGACAATTATAAAATGAAAAAAGTTGTTGTAGTGACATAACTACAATAGTTGGACATATGCTACCGCGAAGTTTTTTGTAGACATTATGATGTTCTTCAATATTGTTGTACATTATTTTGTTCTATCGCTAATAGTTTCGGCAGCGCATTCGACGAAAGACATTTTAAGACTCATTTTTCTACACCTTCGGTTACATTGTTCAAATTTTACCAAGGATCCCTAATTTTTTTCAAAATGAAATGTAGCCTATGTCAAATTGGAAGAATGTAGCATTCTATTGGTGAAAGATTTTTTTAAATCGGCCCAGTACTTTTTGAGCCTATTCATTACAAACATACAAAAATAGGTACAAATCTTTCCTCTTTATAATATTAGTGTAGATAAAACAAAAAAATACAGATAACAGAACAAAAGCAAATGTACAAAGGCGAACTTATCCCTAACGTTCACGTTTTATCAAGTCGTATAATAGTCCAACATTTTCGTATCTATTTGAGATCCTTATTCTCCAAATTGTGATGAAAACCGCAATAAAAGTCTTATAAACTCAAACGCGGAGGATTTCTAAGTTCTTCATATTTCTATTTTTCAAATTTGTACTGTGTGCATAAGAAGCTATACTGTAGCATTAGGGTATTAAAGAAACGGCTATTTTACCGTCACCTTACCGTACTATAAATGCTCTTCAAGTGCAGTGAAGCGACACTTGATTTACAGGTACTGACCAGGTGGGCGAGGTGTGGTAGAGTAGTTACAACGTTTTGATACAGGGTTCACTTTTATAGGATTGCTTTTATACGTAGCAACTCTAACAAATCATGGTTATTCTTTAATTATTTAGTAAGTGGTATGTATTTACATAATAAAAGCAATTTTCAATGACATTAAAACATCCAAGCTGAAACTAATTAAACTAAAACTTAAAACTAAATTAAATCTAAATAAGGCCCTCGTGGCATCGCATTAGGTGTCCAAGAGGCTGCCAGCGTTGCCTCGCTGAATAGCGATGCTGATTTTTTGAGACAAAACTGCCAGCCCTTTGGTCACAAGGTGCATCGACCAAGCGCTTTTGCAACTCTGAAATAAAGTACATGTTTATTTATAGTTATATTTATCAGATTTAGCCAACATACCTGTTTGTATTAATACCGATAAATTAAAGAACATAATTTAAAACGGCGTCTTGAATTTTTTGAGAATCTTAAAAAGCTACTTTTATCCCAAAAACGGCGCAATATCTGACGACAATTGAGTTCGATGCTTTCTTCGCAGGTAAACGTACTCTTGGTAATCTAAGAAGAAGGAAATAATAATTTTATTTCCAACAAATAGAATTTCTAAGCTAAGCTATAACTCAGGGCTAGTTGTAGAACGGTTCAATTATAGGAATTTACCGCCCCCAGGGGGCCGCCGACAGGGTGTCGGGGAAACGTAAATTATGCACTTACCCTCTTTTTACTGGCTGGATAGAATATGAGGTAAGAACTATATAACTTATAATTGGTCGTACCGTACACAACGCACCCATGAAATGGGATTGTAAGTTAGTTTTACCTGGTTTTAGGTGAGTTTGGGAATAATATACCTACTTTACTACTGTAGTTACGTACCTACTACGAGAAGGAAATCGAAACATTGCGGTACGGTCGGTGTACTGTATAAACTAACTTACTGTAAACCTAAAAATCTATATTTACAGATGTTGCCCAGTGGGTCAAGCACGACTTGTCGAATCCTGCGTAACGTTACGGTTTATCGAGATCGAGAAACCTCATACTAAATTTTAATTCCGAATACACACGGCGCTGTTCCAAACGTCATACAAACTGGACAACGTTTACTATTCGATTTAACGTGACGCAGGATTCGAAAAGTCGTGCTTGACCCTCTGTAGTTAGATACTACGAGAAGGAAATCGAAACATTGCGGTACGGTCGGTGTACTGTATAAACTAACTTACTCTAAACCTAAAAATCTATATTTACAGATGTCACCCAGATCGTTGCCACTGGGCAGGTTGCTCAGCTAGCTTGGTTCCCTCGTTATATGGCAATGCCGATACGATGCCCGAGGGAAGAGCCTAAAGTCACCTGGGGATCGCGCTAGACTTTTTAAATGGATGGCTTTGAAATAAACTGAAACATCGATATATAGGAGTTTTTCGCTACTATCAATTTCGATATTGTCAATTCTCAAGTCTCTGGGTCCAGCCTAAACCGGCTGTGCGTTGTCTGTTAGTCAGTCAGTCAGCCCGTCAGTCGGTCACGGTACTGTATGTTCCATTGGGACAGATAGTCTAAGGCATTTGACACATTGTGTCGCTTTTAGTTTTAAATAGGTATAAAATTCCGAATTTCATGTTAAATCGGACCTAACATAGCAAGTAGTACTCACAGGTACACACACACACACACACACCCAACAATGCTACAACACAAAATAATAAATAGTTAGCTTAGCTTAAGTACTAAAATTTGTATTCATCCCAAATTGTTCTTGTTTTTGGAAGAGCGGGGCCTCCTGAGACAAGTTCTTACTTAATAAGAGGTCCCAACCCTACCAATTCTATAACCTTCTGAAAAATGACAATAAAGCTTTTTTTTTTATCAATGACTGCTCGAATGGCACACATGGTAGCGCAACGCTACGGTTTGATGGAGGTTCTGGGTTCGAATCCCAGTTCGAGAATTTATTTTTCTGGTCTTTATGTATACTACGTTTCAGTTTGAAATTTGAGAAATAATTTAAATGGATGAGTTGAGTAGGTACCTTACCTACATTGTGCAAGTATTATTGGGGTAAAGGCATTTTTATTGTTTCGTAGTCTACAAACTAGCGGTCCAAGGGTCCATCCGTCTGTCAATCTGTCTTATCTATACGCTACGTACCATCAAAGCAACTAAATCATGACCCACTCTGGAACCTTTTCGTACAAAATGTCATGGTGACGGTCTACGGTGGGTCAGGAATGAAATGGTTTGACTGTATACGGCTTTACAATGAAATAAATCTAAAATCTCTGTCACAGTAGGTAAGTGCATTTCCTTTAGAACAAACTGAATCACCTATGTTAAGTGTGTTTGCAGTAGTCATACACAAACTCACACAAACCGTATTCATTCACTCCCCGTCGAATGCGGTTTATAGCACAACTTTATGCTTGAACTGAATTTCAATAAGCTATGAGCACATAATGCTATCCTCAAATAAACAGACCAGAGTGCTGTGAATAAGTAAGAGGGCAGGTGCAGTTTGCGTGCTTTTAAGAAAATCATATACGTGTTCAGTTACAACCACGGAGCTAACACGTGTTGCACAGATTTTCTGTAAAACATTTACATCGTTTATTATCCCGTACCGCAATTTTTGAAATAAATTATCTTATCTTATCTAACTTAGATAAGTTGAAAAACCTCCAACATTGTCATTTCAAAGTTCAATATTTCTAAACGGGTTAACCGATTTTAATGAAACTTAGCTAAGAACCATCTCGATTAAACTAGCTTTCGATTAAAAAAACCGCATCGAAATCGGTCTATCCGTTTGGGAGCTATGTTACCACGGACAGATACACAGGTCAAACTTACAACACTCCTCCTTTTCGTCAGGGGGTTAATAAAAAGGGGTTAGAAATTATGTCGTTTGTATTTCCTTCCAGAAACAATGTTGCCCTTTTTCCCCATGCACACACACACAAATTACTAGCGTAATTACACACTGTGGATATGAGTTTCCGCTAGTACAAATGCTACAAAACAACATTGGGAGCACAGCCTCTGAAATGAAAAGTACACAAAAACAACTCTTAATTATATGACATTAATAAAATTAAAAGCGAACCACTACGCTGCAGCAAGCTGCAAGGGGCTCTTAGACTCAGTGTCGAGTACGACTTGTCAAATACTGCGTAACGTTACGGTTATCGTATCGAGATCGAGAAACCGCATACTAAATTTTAGTTCCAAATACGCTCACGGGCGGGCGCTGTTCCATACGTCATACAAACTCGACAACGTTTACTATTCGATTTTACGTGACGTAGGATTCGAAAAGTCGTGCTCGACCCTCTGGAATGGCTCCCCATATTAAAAAGATCCAAACGCCATCATCCCTGACGAGAACACCGCATCGCTTAGGATAATGATTAGATAATTACTTATACCTACTTATTTTGTTACTTAGAACTTATACTGGTTTCCGCGGTATAGCAATAAACAATTTCAACGCAGACAAAGTCACGGGCAACAGCTATACCTATGCCTTATAAAACAGAACCTAAGTAGGCATTTGAAGGATTATGTACCTAATATTCAACTGTACCTACTACTGCAGGTGCTTGTGACTTTAACAACAACCCATAAAGCAGACAGACGGGAGGCGCCTTTGGCTTATCTATGCACTAAAATTTTTCTGCCACTTTTTGAGAGGGACGACGAACACACACGTACAGCACACATCAGCGCTCATGTCAAAATTTGTTACGTTCCTACAAACTCACACTAAAACAAAACTGTCACACGCACAATCAACAGACCCTGATCATTTTGGTCAGAATTAATGTTAGAGTTATGGCAGAGGGGAAATCACGCGTTAACGTCTCCATTAGTTTCCTGCTCTAAGCAACAACCCCACAAAGCCGGGGCCAAAAACACACGCGTTTCAAGAATTAACGCAATATTTCCAACGTTTTCCAACCGAATGCTTTATTAACACTTAAATCAAGTGGCGAAACAAAAGCCTGCCGTTTATCATGGGCAATTTATCGTTTGTATTTTGGTAGATCAAGCTGCGAGGTCGACAGTTTAGCTAAATTTGATTTATACTGCAACTCGCCAATGAGCTGTAAGTCCGCAAAGATAAAGCGGGAAAGAGTGGGCCACTCGTGTACATTTCATTTAAAAAGTGAAACTGTCTTTATCCGAAACTACTTATAAATGTGCAGGCGGAAAGCATAAGATCGGTCTGAGTGGGGAGCCTTGGGGGAGGCCTATGTCCAGCAGTGGACGTCTTTCGGCTGACATGATGATGATGACGATGATGATGTGCCAGTTTTAAAAAGGGATGCATGACGTAAACTCTTGGAAATTCAAACTATAATCTCTACCGTAGAGGTTTCTCTCAAAGCCCAGATATATTTGAATGCTACGTTACGTAATCGATGAGAACATTATCGAGAAAATTTGTATGACGTTTGGAACAGTTTGGAAGAATGTAATATGAAGTTTCTCGATGGTGATACGATAAAGATCACGTTACGCAAGATTCGAATATTCGTACTAGGGCCCTCATGTCTTTGACTATACTAGCGAGCCGTAGGTTGGTACCGTATTTAAGCCGTATCTTGCTTAGAAATACTCTATAAATTGTTGCCAGTATTATTTACCTATTTGGTCTTTGGGACTAATCTAGTAGGGGTTTCTCGGGATACACCCTGTCTTATCCAATGGAAATCCGTTCGAAGTTTGTCCGGCTTTTTAATTAGTACAAATGTTCATAACTTTAAAACTTTCTTTGATGTCACCGAAAAACCTAGAGGTATAACTCTACACTTCTAAGTAGAGCTACCATGAAAAACGTCGGAAGCTCCCTACAGAAAGTCAAATAGGTCGTTGCTCTATGCCTTCGTAAATCAATTGGCAGGTCAGCCCGCGGCCACCGCTGTGGAAATCGCCCGAAGATAATGCCCGAACAATAAGCTGATAAATACCGCTGATAAAAGCGGAACTAAGTTTTTTCGTCCATAAACTGACGACAATAAATCTTCGAGTACGGTCAACTAGTTCATTTTGTTTATTTTTGACCTCCGACTGAAAAAGAGGGGTGTTATAAGTTTGACCTGTGTATCTGTTTGTGGCATCATAGCTCTAAAAAAAACAAACACAATACTGAGTGGGGCACATAATATTTCACATCATTCGGTACAACATAGAACCTAGTGCATAGAAGCACGTCACGATTTCATAATTGAATAATTATTGTGGTTATGTTATATTGCACGACACGGTGGCGCATGTGTAACTATCTCATTTTAGATTTTTTCACTTTTTGTCTCCATCATTATACTTGCCTGAAACCCAGGTAATAACGTGAGAAATTACTTACCTAGAGCATTGTGTATTTAGTGCGGTAATTCCGGTACCGCCTGTGAAACACACAGTGTTTTTCGTCACACTTGAGAGGAAACGTGGCGTGCGGTGCTGATAGGACAGCGCCATGCACGCCATTACAGCCCTTGAGCGCTAAGGGAAGAGAAAAGATCCGAAGGGAATCAGCCAAGTTAGCTCGCATGTTATGACCGTGCAAGTGTGATGAAAAAGTACATTACATAAAACCATCAACATCTTCTAAAAACTCCTGGCTTTTGCAAGCAGTCGGCTCATACGATATACATCACATAAAGGGCTGCCTATGAAGTAATAACATTACCGTACAGCCGCCTCTCAAAAGCTACAGCTGAAATATCAGTGCAATTCTCAAATATGAAAGCAAACAATAAGTCTGGTCCGCACTGCATACATCGACTTGGTACATTCCAATATTGCTACTCAAAGGCGCAGTCTGGTTATAAAAACAGTACGTCATAATCTTTCTGTCTTTGACCTTTTTATAGTGTATGAAATTGGTTACTTACCGTTTTTGCACGCAGCTCAGCGATTGTGTACAATAAAGTACGGTGGAACTTTTGGACTACTAAAATAATTGTAATGTAATTAAAATTATGTTTTTTACTAATTGAGATCGAAACAAAGCACATTTTTAGTTTACTTGCCCATTTAATGCCTTTGATCTATAAAATAAATAAAAAGAGTCAAACTTTTGATTTTAACATAGCATAGGGTTGAAAAATGCTGGAAATAGTCTGCACGGAGAACGCACAGAGAGTTGCGAGATAAGTTTGTTCACAGCACACACTTTTCGGAGATTTCAATTTCGCACGCAAACTATAACTTAAAATAAGGACGCATGCGTTACTGATGAGAATAGACTGATGAGTTGAGTAAGTAATCTGTGAGGCTTAGCTTAAAAGGCTTTGCTTTGGTAAAAAGGCATAAGAAGGTGCAAGGAGATGGCGAACGCCCAAGCGAAGCCGAGCACGTTAGACAATAAATCTGTGCCCTAAGCACGACTTGTAAACTATAACGAGTTTGTATGACGTTTGGAACAGCGCCCGCCCGTGAGCGTATTTGGAACTAAAATTTAGTATGAGATTTCTCGATCTCGATACGATAACCGTAACGTAACGCAGGATTCGACAAGTCGTGCTTAGGGCACAGTTACTAAATTCGTATAATTTTTGAGGTATTTCAATTCGAAAACGACGATAATAAACTTAAATATGGTAACTATTGTAGCAGTCAAAGAGAGCCTGTTGTAATACTGTTTTAACAATTCATACACTGCACCCTGCATAGAGGAACCGGCTTTCACATATCTTACTTATCTATCCGCATTTTGCCATATAAAATCCTCTAGAAACTTTGAAAGGAATTTTCTCGGTCTAGATATATTGTGGCCTTAGCTACTAGCATTAAGCACTTCACTATACTTAGGAAGGAAAAATAGCACGTGTAAAGATCGTACAGTGTTCTCTAAGTGTATGTATATAGCTATGCTTCGATTATGCGTAGCTATGATTTTAGATAAGTCGCCGTAAATGGGCATTTTCAGAGGGGCGAGCACGACTTTACGAATCCTGCGTCACGTAAAATCGAATAGTAAACGTTGTCGAGTTTGTGTGACGTTTGGAACAGCGCCCACCCGTGAGCGTATTTGGAACTAAAATTTAGTATGAGGTTTCTTGATCTCGATATGATAACCGTAACGTTACGCAGGATTCGACAAGTCGTGCTCGACCCTCAGAAAACGGTGTATCATATTTGCCAAAAAATTCCTCAATTTTTCCATAGAAAATTTATTTTCCAGTTTTGTGACGGTCCATATTATTATAGAATGTATGTAAAATGCGTAACAAAACTGACAAAAAAATGCTGGACACTTTTTTTGTTATTTAAATAGAGATAGTCCTCGTGATTCTGAGCAGAAATCATCGAAAATTTGTTAGGTTATTCAAATAAAGTAAAATATGGTACACTGTTTTCTGAAATGCCCAAATATTACCACGAGCCTGGCTGAGCAACCACCGAGAGCTCACAAGACCGCTTTTTTGAAGTAATCCACTTTGCCGGCAAGTTTATAAAACCGCGGTAAAACTCGCCTGTTCACACATCACACCCTTCCACCGGGCTAATGGTGGAGATTATAAGTGACTACTATTGGTGCCTAAGGTCTGCACATTTGTTGATTCTAAATACTCATCATCATACAGGCTCCCTAAGTCACCCCCTCCTCATTCTGTAGTATAGTCCCTCAGAAAAGATGGTAGTGTTTCTCGATAGCGCCATGAACATGAATGTTTGCTTGCAAGAATGACTTCGCGTCGCGCCGACGGAAGCAGCTTATGCACGTGGTGGTGATGTATACTAAATTTTCATTTATACATACTGTTACTGCTTACTATTAAGCTTATTTTCATCACACTTGCTCGTAAAGCGTCGTATTGTACGCAGGCATACTGAAGGACAACGGCCTAAATTATTCCTACGGGAGTAATAGGTAATTTGTAATTTTCCCAAGGCAGTAATGAGTTTAGTTTTAAAAAATATGGCGTTCACTCGTAGGTAAGTAGGTATAATATGTCATTCCTCACTAAGGAGGTTTTAAATCAAACATGGTTTTTTACGTTTTCTACAAATAAGTATTACTTAATTTAAACGTTATTATTGTGTTTCAAAACTATTTGAGTTTACTTTGCAATTATTTCAGTTAATTTTATTTTGAAAACGATAAAAACTGGCTGTATGGATGGGCTTTTGTCTTTCCAGTTTCTAAACGCGTTTTTTATCATTATCTGTGGAAGTACTGGAAGTCTGAAGTCTCCATTGAAAAAAGTTGACAATCTCAAAACTATTATTTGTTGCCGACTGCTGAGTTTATATTTATAATCGTCTATACTTAATCTAATATTTACGGAGGTACTGCCTGTACTTAGTAAAATACGTCTTCTGTATGTGAACACCAAACTTTTAATAAATAGATTTTTTGCCTTTTGTTGTATGTATTTATTTCGTCGCAAATGTGATGAAAAACATTGTGTGTATCACGGGCAGTAAGGGTATTACAAACTCTAGTCATTAAAAGCCCTTCGCCTTCGGCGTCGGCCTTCTAATAGACTTTCGTTAGTAATACCCTTCTTACCGCCCTTCATGCACAATGTACGATTTTTTGTTGCAATTTTAATAAAGAATATGCCTCAAAACAAATAATACGAAGGACACGTGGACGAGACTTCAGAAAATAAATAAGAAAAGTGAAAAATCGTCAAGGGTGTTATGTTCTAATTTTTATTCATGGCTGTTTAAGCATTGAAGTGTGAAATCAGAAGATATTACCAAAAGTGATACACATTCACAATGACCATTGATGACGAGTGAATGAAGTAGACACTCCTCCTATGGTTCGAAATAGATGTATTTACACTATTAGTAAGAGCACTAAAGCCTGTCAGCCCAACTTACAAAGACCAAGACAGTGCGCTGTCATGAGCAAAGTTCAAATATGGAACTACCTACGGAGCCAGAGACAATAATTCCAGCCAGTCGCCAACAACCATAGACAAAAGAAAGAGTGAAGAATCATCAGGAGCAACCTCAAGGACACTTAATGCAGGCGTTAAATGACCATAGATTACGGCTCCAATAATAATAATGCCGAGTCCGCCGTAAATCAAAGTAATTGGTTTATTCGCCGTTTCCTGCCACTACTCGTACCTGTTACAGCACTGTTGTAATTAACGGTTGCTCCGGAGCGCTTCTACAGGTGTAATTGGGTAATTAAATATTAATGTTTTGCTGCATTCATTTGTGATCCGTTTCTGAATTATTGTTTAACCCAATGGGACATCCGGGGAAATTCGTTTTTCAAATAAGTACAGAGAAGTGAATACAGGGAATGTTTGGCAGCAAATGAAGTTTTTCACAGTCAAATGTCGTTTGACTTCCTTTAATGACATAGGCATAACTTGTGTTGCGGAAATGGTCTAACCATGCCAGTGTCTATATGATGTCGCGTTCCTTTGAAATAATAAGCCTGCTATAGCTAGTTTTACTACGGAGGGGTTCTCTGTACCATTCGGTAAGACATTTAGACCTCTGGCTAACACAATAGCGCCATCTAAATTGGTTTTTTCTTTCAGTTTGTAGCGATCCTAGCGCCACACGCGAGTGACGTCACTGTTCTACATCGCGCTAACGAAGTTTCTCAAGTCGGTTGCATAAATACAACTTCCAACTCTCTTCGTTTGGACTTCGGTCCCCAGGCATAACATCTGCCTGGAGAGAGATCTCTCTATTGGAGTCCTCCCCAAACTGGTGACCCTCGACATTGGACAAAAAACGCAACCTTCCAAGACCTACGACAATGACGCAGTCTCACAGCAACGCCAGACTACTACACTGTGCACCACTAGCATGTTGCTATATCTCCATGCCTGGTGTCTACAGTGTGCAACCCTCTCCTACACTGCTACGCACTCCGACGAGGATCCAGACTAGCAGCAACTCATCGCTCCCGCCAGCACAGCGGAACAACTCATCGCTTCCGCCAGCACAGCGGAGCAACTCATCGCTCGCCAACGAGGCTGAGCAAACCTCGCAATTGGCCCTTGCAAGCGCCCTCACGACGCACAGACTGCGCTCCCACACCGACCTCCGGTCTAAAAAGGGGGGCTGGTGTAGCGACCCTAGCGCCACACGCGAGTGACGTCACTGTTCTACATCGCGCTAACGAAGGTTCTCAAGTCGGTTGCATAAATACAACTTCCAACTCTCTTCCTTTGGACTTCGGTCCCCAGGCATAACATCTGCCTGGAGAGAGATCTCTCTATTAGAGTCCTCCCCGAAAGTGCATAGATGGCGCTATTGTGTTAGCCAGAGGTCTAAGCGTCATACAAAATTAATGATACAGAGACCTCTCTATAGTGAAACTAGCTACAGCAGGCTCATTATTTTACAGGAACGCGACATTGTATAGCCATTAGCAGTCCTCTTGGTTTTATCGTCCTTGGTCTAACTAAAGATTCAAGCTAAGGACTCTTACATTTTACTTTCTTGTCACAGGCTTTATTTATATCAATATCAGAGCCCATATTTTATTTTTATACAAAAAAATGGTCACAACCGCGCACCGAGGGTTTCGAGTCATCTTTGTCATGCTAACAAAATAAAAGAAAAAGAAATATGCTGCGCAGTGAAATCGCAACTGTTTGTAAAGTCAAAATGAGTTTTCTGTTAAAAATGACATTTTTAATGCAAACTTTTTTGTCGACTGTAATTTTCGTTGACTGTGTTTTTATTACTGATAATCACAGGACTTAATCACGAAAAAATAAATGTATAATCCATAGTCTAAAATTTCAAATCTATCCGACCACTGAAAGCCGGTCTTTAATTAAACTTGCAAGAGTCATCCGAACATACTTACTTGCAATCATCTTGTAACTAAAACAAAAGCATTCAAATGTTTTCTTTGCTAAATATTTTTAATGAACGTTTTTTCCCGGCTTAGTTACCAAAAAAGCAAATAACTTAATAACAATTCATAACTTCACAGCACCCAAACATTTCCTGAAACACCCCACTTTCCTCAGTGTTGCCAAAATACATTACCCCAGTGACAATTTCCCACAACATTGTCCATTTAAATATCCTGCAGGCGGCTTTTAAAATCTAAGTGGGCCATTATGGTATCCTAGCTCTAAATTAAGGTGAATAAATAAAGCCGTACACTGCGTGGCCGTTAATTTGTACCATCTGTTGGAATTTTGCGTGCAAATAAAAAGCTGGATGTGACCGAATACTCGTATAGCTATAGCGGACCAACCAAAAAGTCAAGAAAACGGAGAAAAGTGGAACTAAAATTTGTCATACAAATTTGTTGCTATTTTTAGCAATTTCAATCAAAAACGTAACAGTTACGAAGAAAATGGCTCCCTCGTTTAACTTCTTGACTTTTTGGTCGCACTGTAGGTATTGCTGAATTGCGAAAACAAACATTTTATTTACTACAGTTAAAACCTTTGAGAAAATAAACTACGCGAGATTATGTTTATTATAAAATGCAAACAAAGTATTCGGATCAGATAATATTATTGTAGGAAAAGTTAACAATATTAGGCACAATTTTTAATTTTTATTTGAAGTCGGTGTTACCTTTTTCAGTTCTTAAATAATTATTGCTATCGGTTACTAACAAAGAAACCTTAAAAAAAACGTAAAACAATCCTCTAAAATAATGTAAAATAAATAAAATAAAATAAAATGCGTTTATTTCGGACAACAGAAACTAAAACCTGAAGTTTTATGGCTTAGCACTAAGCAGCAGAAATATGAAGTCGGTGCTTCATTCAAAGAATATTCCGCTCGCACCGCACCGACTTTCATTAAAAGATTTTTATTTCACAATTTTACGTTGATTTAACATTTTAAGGATTATCCTCCAACTCCTAACCGTTAAGGAGTTGTACCTTCCATCATCAGCTCATCAACATAAGATGATGACTACCGGACGCAAATACTTGAATAGCCTTAGAAAATATATGAAACACATGATACGTGCCTATAAAATTTGAGGGTTGCCCTCGATTTCCCTGAGATCCCATCATCAGATCATGACTTGGTGACAGTGGGACCACCTCAGGAGTACACCCTTTCGAATAATGATTCAACATTTTCAGAATTATCCTCCAACTCCTAACCGCTAAGGAGTTGTACCTTCCATCATCAGCTCATCATCATGAGATGATGACTACCAGACGCAAATACTTGAATAACCTTAGAAAATATATGAAACACATAGTACGTGCCTGTAAAATATGAGGGTTGCCCTCGATTTCCCTGGGATCCTATCATCAGATCATGACTTGGTGACAATGGGACCACCTCAGGAGTATACACTTTCAAATAAATAAAAAAATTGAAAATCGGTCTACAATTGACGGAGTAATCGATGTACATACATAAAAAAAAATACATACAATGGAACGTAGAACCTCCTCCTTTTTTGAAGTCGGTTAAAAATAAACGTCAAAATCTCGTTGTAGATAACTTGACGTTCCGTTTACTAGCTAAATAGGTACGCGCTATATATATATATTAATAATGCAAGATAAAAAACTGTCTAATTTGCGAAGACAAATATTATTTGGGTAGGTATTTTCTTACTTGCCTTGCTAAAGAATAACTTTTTTGACATAAGATATTTGATATAAGTAAAAAAAAAACTGAAAGCCCTATTTTCACTTCCAGTATCCCCCGAATCCCCGTCAGCTCGTTGAGAGAGTCGCCACGATCGTAAATCCCCGTAATTGGAGGGGGTTTCGATCCCGCGCCCTCAGGTGAAGTAGTATACAACCTACTTATGATTTTATTATTGTGCCAAGGTTTGTTAACCTGTGAAATATTGACATTTCAGTTTATTTTTGAGCTGAAATAGTGGGGTTAGTTTATTTTTATACTGCTGTTCTGGTGGCAATTTCTCACGTGGATTGCATGTGAATATATATGATTCTATTAAGTTTTTAAGTGTTTGCAAGAGAAGAATTTAAAAGTGGGAGTTTTGAATTCTTTGCGAAAGTAGTTTAAAAAAAAAAAAAAATTACATTGAATATTTCATAACTCGGCAATTTTCACTCGTAGAGTAGGTAGTTTTTCTTACTTAAAAAAAAGGTTCGTTATTAAAAATTAGCATATGTGGGTGGATTGGGTCACAATGCAAATACAGTCAGCAAAAAAAAAGCTTGCATTAAAATTATTTTACAAGCTTTTATTTAGTTTAACCTTTTTCGGGTGTATGCCTGTCACAGAACTATATCGAGGTAGAAGGAAAGAGTTTATGTACCTCGCGTGCCGAAAAGAAGGGCTGAGAACCTAATCACGCGTTCCAACACCACACCGTTATCCAAAATAATCAACAATCAACTGTCCAAACACCACCACAAAAGTTGGAGCCGCTCATCATCATCATCATCTCATCACCAGCCTTTTTTTACGTCCCACTGCTGGGCACAGGCCTCCTCTCAGAATGAGAGGGCTTGGGCTATAGTTCCCACGCGGGCCCAGTGCTAATTGGGAACTTCACACACATCATTGAATTGTTTCGCAGGTGTGTGCAGGTTTCCTCACCATGTTTTCCTTCACCGAGAAGCTCATGATAAGTTACAAATGTAATTCCGCACATAAATTCCGAAAAACTCAGAGGTGCGACACTCTGCTTGAGAGACCATAGGTCAAACCACTAGTATTTCCTCACTAAATTACACTCGTGACGACAAAATACCTACGCGAGATATTACACGCTCGGTCCTCATACAATTAGATGAACCCTTTTCTTCTATCCCGATATGGTTCTGTGATGTCTGTCATAAGATCTTGCAAGCAATTCGACCTAAGCACTTCCATTGCTTCCAGTGGTCAGATTAATTGGGATGGTAAAAAAAATGGTATGGATATGTAAGAAGGATGACAATATAAGTACAGGAAACAAAACGTATGATCGGCAAAAAATAATGGAATAGCATGTTCTTGCTCGCAGGACTGATGGCCGATAGGGTCAGAAGGTTCTCGAATGGCGTCCACGGACCGGGAGACGAGCTGTCGGTAGGCCTCCAACAAGATATTATGGAGCGACGACCTGGTGAGGATCGCGGGATCGCGGTGAATGCGGAAAGCACAAGACCGGTTTGAGTGGAGAGCCTTGGGGGAGGCCTATGTTCAGCAGTGAACGTCTTTCGGTTGACATGATGATGATGATGAACTTAAAAACTTATTAATGTAAACTTTTGGGTCTTAAGCCATCTAGTTGCTATGTGGCCAGACACTTTCTAGCCTACGATGTGTCGTACCACGCCGTACCTTCATCACAATACACATGGCGACTCGACGATAATTCTACCAGATTATCTCGACAATACACCGAAATTGCTACCTGCATCCGCCTTAGCCTCATTCCCGAGAAGGTGCGTACAGCCTTATTACAGAAACACGTGGAAAACAAGGCTGGCGGAGGAATATGGTACGGAATTTACGAAATTTAATGAAACTTTGTACGGGGTAAAAGGACCTAATTTGATTATATTAAAAATGTTCTTACCATCATCATGATCGGGCTATTTCCCAGTCCCAGAGTCGTCGTCTCAGAATGAGAAGGCTTGGGCTGTAGGTACCACTTGGGCCCGGTGGGGATTAGAAACTTCACAAACACAGCATTGAATTGCACCGCAGAAGTGTGCAAGTTTTCGTTTGGTGTATGGGTATTTATAAACAGGTGACACGGAATGGCACGGATTCGGGTTCGATTCCCGGGGTTAGTCATATTTTTCTCGTTTTCTGTTCATTCTTGTTTCAAAGTGTAAAGCAAAATAAAGTAAATTTAATTATCTAAATGACAATTATTTTTTACCTAAGATAAACAATACACTCTAGGGAGGATGGAAGATTTATCTCTTTAGGCCATCTTGTACTGTAGGTCTAGCACAACTCACAGTGCGGCTTCTGTCTCGCCCGAGAACGCTAATGCAACGGGACGGGTATAGTAACATGATCTCGCGCCCCAAACAAAGTCGCTACCAGTCGTGCTAGCCTTACTGGCATTACTAGTGTTTCTATAGTCTACTTCTTCGACACGCTCGTACGTTATAATAGCAAAGGTCCGAGCACGAATATTCGAATCCTGCGTAACGTAACGTTATTATATCGCCATCGAGAAAATTCATATTAAATTTAGTACCAAATACGCTCACGGGCGGGCGCTGTTCTAAACGTCATACGAATTTTCTCGATAACATTACTACTCGATTACGTTACGTGGGATTCTAATATTTGTGCTTGGGCCTCAGAACCTCTAGTGTAATCTACGGTCAAAAAAAAGTCGTGATCGCGTTTGCGTTTACGTCGAATTACTACGGGCACATTAGCAGCGGCAGCGCTACTTAGTGGCACGTATCGACAACAAACAATTCTCATACTATTTTAACGCAAACGCGATCGAGACGTATTTTTGTCCGTTGATTACACTAGATGCTCAGGCTGGTAAGCGAAGCCATTAAGTACACATCCGCCTAATTGTCTGAACAAAATAATCTTTCAAGGAAACCTTGATAGTAGCAGGTCACGGAATAACACTATCATCTCACAAAAGGTATCGGGGGCGCTGATTGAATCAATTTGTGTGATACACGTTTTTCGTGGACGTGCAACGGGAAAATGGAAGGTGGTTTTTATCTTTCTAAAATATACAGCTTGTTATTGTTAAAACGACATAGCATTTAGATTGTCAAGCGAAATTCTACCGACATTTTCGCAGCAGAAAAATACCCGATACACTAACAATTATTAGCTGCTATTAAAGCATCAAGCACGTCGTTTCGTGTAAAAACGGCTTAACAGTTAAGCATTTCTCTTAACCCAGCGAAAAGCGAAAGAGCTCGAGATTAAAAATCGTTTCGAAAATTACCAATTTGGGCCAACTTTCCTAGCTTTTATTTCCACAAAACAAAACACAACCGGAAAATCCGCAATCTCGCCGTAGACAATATTCTGGAGATAAAAAGCGGTTTAAAAGAAAAACTGTTAAAGGAATCAGCGAAATCCTAACGATAAACAGAAAGGAAACGTCTTAAGAGATATTTATCGGTAAAATATTCGTTCGTGAAGTACTGGGAGCTCATAAAATGGGGGAAAAGAATGTGCCTGTACTGAGACAGGGACCTAGTACGAAGCTTTGCATAATAAGGAGGTTCGCAAAGTGTATCGGGTAGCGCATTAGAGTAGGGTTGATTTTGCAATGATGCCATTTTGTTTGACGCTGCGGTTCATTATTACACGCGGGTTTGTCGTGGGTTTGTCCTTAAATGTTTTATTCATATTTCAAACCAAATGCCTACTGGGAACTTTAATCATCATGATGCTCAACATGATGATGTCAGCCAAAAGACGTCCACTGCTGGATATAGGCCTCGCTCTCCACTCAGACTGGCCTTGTGCTTTCCGCATCCACCACTATCCTGCGATCTTTACTAGGTCGTCGCTCTATATTGTTGGATGCCTACCGACAGCTCGTCTCCCGTGTCGTCTCGTCGGTGAACTTGGGAACTTTAGTAATTAATAAGAAAAGCGAAGAATTTTGAAGTTAAAAACGAACTCCCCGCAAAGTTACGTCTGATTCAATCAGTAATACCTACAGAATTTCATTGCATCAATTATTATCCATTAAAAAAAAACAATTACAGTTTGAATGCATAGTAATCGATAAATACTTACGATTTAAGTATACGACGACCTTAAGTTATGTTAATGTTAAAACATCCGAGGTCTAAAAATGAAAACGAATGAATTTCGTATCTACCTAAAACCGGCGCCTTAATTTTTCGAGTCCCGTAGTCAAAAAGAAACACCTTATTGTTTCACTATGTCCGTCCGTCTCTGTCCGTCTGTCTTTCTGTCCTCTCCTCATAGCTCAGAGACTCTTGGAACTCCCGAAAGCTGTAATTTCACTTATATAAATCACGACAATTATAGTGATAGAATAAAACACTGATACAGCTCTTGGCAGGTTTTACAACCAGTTTAATACCTAATTAAATGGTAACCAACAGAAAAGACAGATATTTACGAACCCCAATGTTGGACACAGGTACACTTTATTACACTGTCATCCTGCTTATGTACATCTTTAAAACTGACTACTTCATATCGTTCACAAAAGTACTGTGTTTCAAGATTTTACTCCATTTTTCTCTAACACTTTATCTTATATTGGTTCATGCCGCAGCTTACTTTAGACGTCTCTGCCATTACCAGCACGTGGTGGGATATTAGGTTTAAATCAGTGTCGTGTCGGAATAGTGGCAATTTTCATAGAGTTTTTCATTGAGAATGGTTTGCAGTAAGTTTCTAATGTAACGGCGATGTTTAGGATAAGTACCCAGAAATTGTATCATAAGTACTCCTAATGAATTCAATACTACGTCAGTGACATCACATTACAACGTCAGTGGCATCACATTGCTACAAGAAAAATCATAAAGACCTTTACCATGACAAATTTCTATGGTGGGTCAGGAATTTAGCTATGCTGCACCTGTAAATTCGTCACTTTTTAACAAATATGCAAGTGCGAGAAGGACAAGTAAATGCTTCATGCCAATGTTAGTAAGCTAGGGGGTCAGGACTCAGTAGCAAACACTAATAATCAGCTATTCAGCTAAATAACCTCAAACAGATAACTATCAGAGCAAACAAAGTTGGTGCCACTTGCAGAGCCGCATCGCGATGAGCAGCCGTTATTCAATTGGTTAGGAGTTTAACGCTCGAGTCGTTAGGGTTGCCACGATAATACGACATTTAAACCTTTCATTTCATCATCATTATCATCAGCCCACAACAGTCCACTGCATGCTGGTCATAGGTCTCTTCAAGGGCGCGGCACAACACTCTGTCCTCGGCCCCTCGCGTCCATCCCTCTTAAGATCGTCCATTGTGCTTTAACCATTCCATTAATTACAATCACGAGTCTGCATCACAAAGCACATAGGTATAAACCTTAGCATAATGTTTGCACTTGATTTTTTTTCCACTGTTCAAAAGGATAAAGTGCATGTACGCTCATGTCAAAATTGGTTACGTTCCTACAAACTCACATCAAAACAAAAATCTCTCGAAGATGACGAAACACGCACAGAAATTTATTATAATTTCTTCGGACAAAATTATTAGTACCTGGCAAATTTTTGACAGAGGGCAAAGCCCGTTGACGTGTCAGCCCATAAGAATTTTAAAGTCCGCTAAGAGTAAGAGGCCAAGAAAGGTCCGGACGGAAAACAAATGTCCAGACAAAACCAACCGCATGGTTGCCTTAGCAGTAGTTTAACTTGGAATATGAAGAACGGGGAGATTGATGACATTTATCGGATCTTCTCTTGAAGTGCATAATATGCTGGCTTTTAACTTAATAACTGGTAGTTCGCGAACTAAGATTTTAATCTGAGATATTTATTTTCATTATCACGGTTTGTCTGTCTGGGAAAACGCGTTTTTACGACTTTTTACACAGATCCTCTTTTCCGAGCGAAGATGGGTCTCCTAGGTAGCTCTAATTTATAATAACTAATTAACTTTTTTTGCTAATTGAGTTAATAAACATACTAGTTTCGTAGCTCAGTTTCAGGAACTAGCGCAAATACCGTTCACATAGAATTCTCCTCGATGGCAGCGCAAACTTGATCATAACTTGCAGCTCATTGAAACGGGTTCCGTTTGGGAATAACTAATTGGATGTTGTGCGGGCTTCCAAAAGACAAAATATTTAGATTTCACTCTTTTTTCCTAACGAAGTCTAAATTTAAAAGTCCCTTAAATATTGCTGGGACTACAGTCCTGTAGACTTTGAGCCTTTGGTAAAATTTTACCAGAAAAAACCGTTAACAGGCACCCGTTTTATAAAAGTGACAGGTGACAAATGACAACGACAGTTTGGTGTCGATTACTGACTTGAAAAGTTATTGTCGTGAATTTTAAGTGTATTTTAGTAAGTACTGATATTACCAGACTTCATAATAAATTCGAAATGTTTTCACTCACGGATTTTGTTGTTGAAGTTTCCCCGACATGTTTGAACCAACCCGTGGTTCTCGACTTATGCGCGAGTGATCCGTTTTATTTTCACTATGATGAGTCTCATGGCAGTTTAATGTTAACAGCAACCCGTGGTTCTTTATTCGTGGTTTAATATTAATAATAGTGATGAAAATGAGGGTAGTTCTGCACGACCGTCGTCACCGAGTAGCCGAGCCGTGTATTAACCATCCTGAGCGCCAAGTCACAGAGTACCTTTTTATAACTGAGATAGAGATGTCACTTCAACGTTTCGCACACAGCGACATCTGGTGCTGTGTGACGGCAAAATATGCGATGACGTCATTGACGTCTAGTTTCCTCAATGTTAAAATAATTTACTTTGAGCAATTGCTATTACACCATGTTCTATTATATACATTAGAACATGGTGTAATAGAAATTGGCCAATTTCCCGTTTTGATGAATTTGATAATTATTCAGTGCTTTATTTTTTACACATTTTCTTTTTATCAGGCATTCCAACTCCAACTTAGACACCTGGTGAATGTGAAAAACCACAGAATAGAGAGATAATCGCGGCCATTATTCATTCGTTCCGTTCCACTTATACCTTCACTGTACGTTGTTTTTAGTAAATAAAAATATCTAAATAAATATCAAAACCTCCTAAATTACTAAAAATCTAAGTTTTCGCACCAATTTATTAGGGTTTACTTGCAGAATGATACGCTAACTCAACCAGTGTCCATAGAATATTCTATATAATATTTTAGCGTAAGAAAAACTGATGCGTGTAATGATATTTTAGATAAGACATTACTATAATTAAAAAAGGTCGATGTTACCAGTGCTCACAAAATAATTAATTAGCATAAACTCATTTTTAAACAAGGAAAGATAGATGAGAGCATTTATTGAGCTAAAATAAAATATTTATTCCAAAATTTAAAACTTCAGTATAAACCATATTGATATTAGCACCACCTATCGACGTGTGACAACAACTTTATCTCTATAACCCAACCAAATAGAATATTACTTAAGTATATACTATACAATGTAACTTGAGTGACTACTGAAATTAGCTGGACAACCAAGTGTACATTTTGTTCTAAGTTATACCACCGTGCGCCAAGTGTAATCACCGACCAGGCCGAGAAATACGTCTCGATCGCGTTCGCGTTTAACAATTCTCATACTATTTGACACTTTAACGCAAACGCGATCGAGACGTATTTTGTGCTTTTTGATTACACTAAGGGCACTGTATCAAAGATTGCTTCGAAACATGTCTGGGGTTTACTTCGCTTGCGTTTGCATTAGCGTTTGGTTCGAAACATGTCAGACTACAAATACGGAGTGACTCGTTCGACGAGTCTAGGGGGCGAATTGGCGTTCGTATGTATGTATGTGGCCGTCAAATATTAGTTCGACGATAACTTGAGTGCTCTAAACTTCATGAAAGGAGAATGGGCAAATTTGTATGGAACTTGGTCTATGAGCGGCTAGGGATAGTTTGAATATATCTAACGATGTTGTATAGCCTACTTTACTTGGTGAAAGTTTCATTACCGGACTTAAAAAAGGTGTTCCTTATATTTCCTGTTGTGTGCTTTCATATGACACTAATTTCATGAGTGGCCGCCGATTCTCCTTTGCTAGGCGAGCGGTGAAATACACAATTTTAAAATTCTCAACATGAGCAGATATTAAAATTAGTCTTTACATTGTAGGTAAACCAGTACAGTCAGCAGCAATAGTTGCTAAGCAATCGAAGTGGTCACAATGATCTAACTACGGCTCTATTGTTATAGACATAAGGGCTTGTACAGTCTATGTGACCGCTTCGGTTGCTTAGTACCTTTTGCTGCTGACTGTACACCGCCATCATCATTATCATCTCTGTCTGTCTTCATCATCTCTGTCCTCTTCTGTAGAGAGGTTTCTTCACTTATCCTTTTGGTTTGGGGGTATGACCAAAAAAAATTACAATTACAGTCGTGAACTGGTAACGCACGGTAACATACGGGACTGAAGGTAACACACGTGAAATTTGTAAAACCTAGAGTTAAAAGCGAAAATTAAGCTTTTCAAAAAAAACGCAAAATTAACAGGAAACGATAATTAACGTAAATTACATTTACATATTATTATTGACCTTTACAAGTTATTATAAAACAAAAATATACGAAAGTTATAATTATTTCAGTAAGAGGAACATTGACTTTTTTCAAACGTACAATTTTTTTTGGCCATACCCTTGGACATATTCTATGAGGCGGTTTCCAGTACCTAACTTACTTAGATAGTATTAAAATTTAATCAAATCCCACTACCTTAAAACAGTCCCACTTACATTAAACAATGGACATGACTTTCGTACTTATAATCTGTACAAACAACGAACCAATGATTTATTAAAATAAACGTAATCCCACACGAAATAAATACCGAACCCAATACCGAATTTTAAATCCTTAGATTTAATTTAAGCGAAACATTTATCCGAATGTTCAGGAAATCGTTCTTTGTATTTATTACATTTTGTATCTTTTAAATAAATTGGTAAAAGGGTCTGTACACCAGACCGCATCCCAATACGTCACGTTTACCTTTCATGCGTGCGCGAGTCACAGGCGGCAGCGGGAACGGATCGAAAAAAAAACATTAGGCATTTTAACCGACTCAGAAAGAGGAGGAGTTTCTGAATTCGTCGGAACGTTTTTTTTTAACAGGGTTAGAACATCGTCCTTTAGGGTTATATAGCACGTTAGCTCTACTCCTAATATGCAAGCTTAAGCGGCTGTTACCGTCAAGATTCAATACTTTCTGAATCGCATAACGAATACAAAACTTTATCTTCATTCACTGATGGTTTCTCATCCTAGCTTCGTACCAAATTTCATGATTCTGAATCAACGGGGAGTACTCGTAGGCACTAAGGTTTTGTTGACCGAGCTAACAGAGTGAGGAAAAAACTAGTTCCCTTTTACAGATCGCACATTTCTCAACTTATTCTCGTGAAAGTTTGTACAGATATTTTTGTCGATTCGTTTTTAGAAAAAAAAAAAACAAAAATGTTCAAAAATGAGCTCCACAGAGCTATTACTTTTACTAAGGATTGACAGACTGATAGAAAGCCAGACCGACGGAAAACGAAATCGTCGTTTTTAGATGTAGTTTCTTTCCTTTTGAGATATATAAGCGCTTTTAAGCAATAACACCGCCTATTGTCCACCATACTTACCTGTTTTTCTGTAACCTCCTTGTACTCTTTTGTGGTTTTCAATAAAGAATGATTGTATTGTATTGTATAACCTTAAAAACTCGGTTTTACTCTCCGCCTCCCGTCTCTACCTTACGCCTCACCAGCTCAGTACCACCAAGGGCAGACAAATTCCCATTTCATCAATATGCAGAACCTTAGTAATCGTACCTGATCGTCTCATACACTCCGAGACCTCTTCCATTCTACCATACAAACAGGATTATCCTCGGGGCCCAGCCATATTCTGAGAATTAAGATTATTCAAGGAGCGGGATAAATTGTGAAAGTTCTTCTGCGGTGAAGAATTTTTCGTAAGAAGATTAGTGTTGAAAGTGAGTATCTTGGCTAGACACTTAATAACACATAAGTACATAACAGTCAGCAGCAGTAGTTGCTAAGCAACCGAAGCGCTCACAATGATCTGCACAAGCTCTTATGTCTATCACAATAGAGCCGTGCCTAGATCATTGTGAGCGCTTCGGTTGCTTAGCAAGTGTTTCTGCTGACTGTACATACCTTTGCTACGATTTAAAAAAGGTACAAACGCAGTTAGTGAAATGAATGTAGTTTTTTAAGTCCTTTGGCAACGGAACCCTTAAAAGGTTACATGCGTCCATTTTACAAACGACAGTAGGGACCATGTTATAATGGTCGATTTCGTATTAAAGAAGCGTTTTTTTACGGGTTTACCCTTCTTATTTATTTAAGCCGATGATACCTTTTAGGTATTTGTATGAGGACACGTTGATCGTTATACGGTTTGTTTGTCATTCAGTTTTGTACTTAGAGCAGGTGCCAAAACTCTAACATTAAGTCTGACCAAAACGATCAGGGTCTTTTGATTTTGTGAATAATGCACCTCTGTGATTATCAAGGTCTTGGTGAAGTAAAAACTGTAGTCGCGCTGCCGCTGGGTCGTGCGCTCCCTGAGGAAGGACTACGTATTAGTCCGAAATTATGTCTTGCTAAACTCGACTTAGGTATACGTAATGTTAGTGATCCGTTTTTATTTCGCTAAGATTGAGTGTCACAGTAATTTCATGTTAAAAATTATCAAGGTCTGTCAAATTTCAAGGCTCTAAGCTCCCACGCTTTGATACTCACCAGCGATCTCACCAGATAAGGAAAATTTTGACACTTTTTTTGTAACTCGGTGTTACTAAAATGCGGGTTCATTTGTTTATTTCTGGCAATCAGAAAGTTTGATAAAAAACCCATTTTGGAACGAAAATCTACTGAGGCATGCTTTTGCATACAAAACATTTTTGAAACAACTGATGAGTGACGTTTCAAAAAGTTGAACAACGCCATCTGCGATTTGCTCAAAATGAAAATGCATGTTATTTGTATTTCCGTATAGAGTTCACATTCATTTGTTGAATGGGATACGTTATGCTCTTTTGTAGATTCTCGTTTCAACTATAAACAAAAGTTGTAAATCATGCATTGAAGTTCGGTTCGGATTCGGTTTCGTATTTTAATTTCAAATAGTTTTAAATTTCTCCGTGTTCAAAACGCACAACAGCGAACAATTACAAAGTAGAGCATAGTTACATACAAATTCTTCGCTCCGTTTACACTATTACCACTAACCTAACTAACAAATTTTCCTGTTCTGAATAAACTTTTACACCTAGGTACAATATTTTTAAAAGCTTGACATACATAAATCCGCATAACCCTAACCCTCATTTTTACTTTTAGACCGAGAGGCAATGAATGTTTTGGACATTTTGTCATATACACATTCTATCTCATTGACATTTTAACATTGACATTGTTTGTCACCAAAACATTGTGGCCATTTCGTTTTATACGTTTTGACACTCATACTTTATGATCATTAAACAATACGTCCATTGGACATTTTGTCACGTTGACGACTCAGTCCCGGAATGCTTCGGGTAAAAACGATATTATTAATTCGTTGCTGATTTTTGGTATTATCAAAGTTCCCAGAAAAATAATCACAGGATTCTAATCTAATTAATTTAACGGTGGGTAAGTTTATTTTGTTTAGGATTCTTTGTATGAACGATACGACCAAGGTGTATGTACAGAATGGATTAAAAATATTTCCATGGTAGATTTAGGTCGCATCCCTTTTTTAATTATTAAAAATTAAATCCTTCTCTTCACGATACCCAGCCATCTGCAAATTAATCACATGGGACAATCATCAAGATTACTTTATTATTACATGTTACGAAATATCGAAATATACTCCATGAGATTTCGTAATAGAGATTGTTCTTGGTGTATAACCCTACAAGATTACGACTGGTACATATCGACAGTGGAAAGAGTAAACGCTGTAACCAATACATGTACCAAAAATTTTTTTTTGCATATTCAGATTCAGTTTTTTTTTCTGCGTCGAATCAACTCTCGTTGCTCTACGACAACTAGAAGTTCATATACACAGGATGAGCAATCCAAATGGGTCAGTAGGGAAAATTCAGAAACTATAAGAGATAAGGAAATCTGTTCTCAGGAACCATGGCGTCGATTTTAGATTCAATAAAAGGTACGTATGTATGTCTAATTCTTTGGCACGCTACAGCGTAAACCGTTTGACGAATTTCAACGTATGAGGTGTCATTGGATTCGTCTTAGTTGTAGGAGTGACATAGGGTTATTGTTTCCTGGAATTGCAGTCGGGTTTTCTGTTTTTAATTATACCTAAGTTGGTGAGGTTATTTGCTTAGAAAAATACAACGCAATACAAAACAAGAACTCTTTTATTGAACACCACATAACAAACAAAACAGAAAAAGGTACAAAGAAACTGTAAGGTAGCTAGCAATGGGCGGCCTTATCGCTACTTAGCGATCTCTACCGGGCAACCATTATGGAACAAGGGAAGATCAGATTAAAGCAGGTGGTCCCATTTAGAATACTTAAATATTTACCTACTTAATATAATTATGTAAAACTACTTACTAACTGATTTTGATGCGGTTTGTACCATCCCGGAAGATTTAATATACTTAGTCTTTTCCGGAAGGTTTAATCGTATGGCACGATCTAATTTTGTAAGTTAGTAGGGAACAAAATGCGAAACCATGCGGGCGCCAGTCATAGACAAAAACCATTTAACCATAAAACCCGATTATAATCACCCATAAACCTGTAATCGTCCATCGACGAGCCATGTTATGAATTTATTTCAAAAATAGGCATCAATTTTCACGTCGAAACGGGCGGGAATTGCGTCCGAGGCGTCATAATAGCTTTTGGTGTACGTATATGTGTTTGTAGTAGCTTTTTTGAGCTGCTGTTATTGCACCTTTTGTGTGTAATTCTTACTATTTGCGGAACGCTGGCTGAATTTAAATTAATATTTGGGGTTTTGATCGGTTATTGCTGTAGAAATGTGAGTTGTTTATTGGATATTACGTTTTGCTTGTGGATTTAAGCCGATTTTCCTTATGATTAATAATCAAATAGTACCTAATAATAAATGTCTTTATTAAGGCTTTAAATGAAACACATATAATAGAGTTGATCCTATAAGGTAATCGCGATCAATATCCCGTTTTCATTATGTCTAATGAAACACACATGTTTAAATATATTACAATTACAAATTAAATTCCTAGTCCTATTAAAAGTCCTGGGTATACATGTTAAGCTTTTAAAAGTATTTTAGGTGTAGAAATTAATTCAGAACAGGATAATTTGTTAGTTAGGTTAGTGAGGGGAGAATTCGTAAACCTTTAGGTCGGTTTTTAGGCTGTAAAGCATAACTATGCTCTACAGCCTAAACCGTTTGACGGATATCAACGTATGAGGTGTCATTGGATTTGTCTCAATTGTGGGAGTGACACAGGGTATAATGTTTCCCGGAATTGCAGTCGGGTTTTCTGTATTTGATTTTAAGTTGATTAGGTTATTAAATTACTTACCTATTAAATAAACTTTTTTAGAATGCTGTTTTTTGTCCAAAAAACTAAAGCAAATTAAAACGTCACTTTATATTTATATTATAATGCTTCCGAAGAGACATGTTTCAAATAGAAACCAAATATTTTACCAAATTTAATATTGCTTAAAGCATCAAGCAAAATGTCAATCATTAATTAAATCTGGAATTGGAATTATTTTACCATATCCATGTTCATGAACTAAAAACAATTAATTTGCTCAGCTGCGACCTCACGTGTAAGACAGCTAGGTCTATGCGACTTGTGCATGTACGTACCTTATACACCTACTGTCTCTCGTAATTATTTTATTAATATGACAGTTGAATAGTTTCTAAGATATGGAAAAGTTTTGAGGGCGGTGAAGTAAAAGAATAATGGGTTTTGGAAAAAAAAAATTAATTAACCTACTATTAAATAGCTTTAATTTACCTGCTACTAAGTCTACAAATAAAACTCAAATATTCTTAAAACTGTTTATTTTCTTATTTTCAAAATTCTATCATACACCTTATACAACTGCACAAAAACTGACATTTTATTCACACTTTGTATGAACTACACCACCTATTCAATTCATAATAATTAAGTCTTCCTTTTTACTATTATTAATATTTAAAATTAACAATATGTAATGGGGAATTTGAAATTCGACACCAACTTAGTGGGTGTTTATTTTTAAATCTTTCAAAATAACCTAGATATTTTAAAAATACATAAAATTAATACTATGTTTTTAAATATTTGGCAAAACTGGAGCATTATGGAAAAGAAAAAAAAGCGGTGTTCTTTAAATAAACTGAATAAATTCTTATACCTATACAAAAACTTTTAATAAATTTCATGAATTACAATTAAAAAAAAAACGATTGAGCATATGAATGTATTGTATGTAAGTAATTAAACTGTCGTGTCCAATATTCCTAAATAAAAAAAGTTTAAAATGTTCTTAATTAAAACTTCTTAAAAAGTAGAATTTTAGTTTGATTATAATTAGCCTTAATAGGACTTCAAACACGGATGAGTATCACGCTAAATCAGTGGTTCTCAACCTTAGGTTCTGGTCCACAAAACAATTAAAGTTTGTTTAATTTACTGTCTAACTTAATCAGTTCTTAAATATCCGGTTATTATTCTTAGTTGTAGATCGGCACCGTCAAAAAGCATCAATAAGAAAGTTTATGACCAAAAATGGTTGAGAATCACTGCACTAAATACTGAGCCTAATAATGGATAGTGATTTTTCAAAGACACTTATGTCCATACATAAAAAAAAAAAAAAAAACCAGCAAGAAATATGAAGAATTTGAAATTGAAAATTACAGTATGATCAAGGACGATTAAACCAAGATCCAATCGCTTCGGTTGCTTAGCAACTATTGCTGCTGAATGTACAATAAGGGCGAAAATAATCCACACACTCATGAATGGTAAGATAAAGTCAAGATCGAAATGTGTCTTTACATAAATTCTGACACGTATCTAGCAGATACATAATCATCACCAAATATAAATAGGTATTTTTGAAACTTCACTTTCAAATTGTATATCCGTCACTAGTCTATACAAAATAATTAACAAATATGGTCAGTCATTACTTTATTGAGTATATTAGGAGCATCAACCATTAGATATCCAGAAGCGTAAAATTCCAAGTTACAAGACGAATAAAATTTTACGCTGACTTTAATGGCGGATGACCCTATTTTGGGATTTAATCTGTAGTTCTTACATCTGTAGTCAATCACGTTACTTATTGTTAGGGAATTGTATAGACGTTCAAATTATTGTACCTTTCTCTAGCAATAAGCACCGATAATTTGCTAGAACCTACCAAACGCGGGGAAATTATCAATGGTAAACACACTCGTAGTGAGCAATCTACGTTACATAGATGTCGTTCTTTCAGGCTGATTCTCTTCCCTCAATGTGTACACTGATCGTCTTATAGCTCCCCCCTTCCCTCTCCCACCAGAGACATGATGAAGAACCTCTGGCAACGACTCCCCCTCAGAATCTATCAATGTATCATCAGTCAGTTCAGCGCTTTCATCTCGTCAAGATCGATGCAGGAACTCCGGCGTCAGAACCTTCTGCGCGGTTTTTATTATCTTTTTGTGGTGTCGCAAGCGGTGGACTATTTCATCATGAAGTACGTTGAAGCACATTGCCGTTAGAGCAAGACCTGTCATTATATAAATCGAACAAAACCATACGGTTCCAGTTGATGCGCCGCTCTTTTGGGTTGCACCTGGTGCAAGGTGGCCAAATCCAATCGTGCTTAAGCTCATAAAGCAGAAGTAAACGCCGTCGACGGGACTCCAGCCTTCCAATTGATAAAGAACCAAAGCGCCAAAGAAGATGTAAGTGAATATAGCAGCGAGACATAAGGACAGAGGAGCGATTATCGATAAACCGCGCAAGGAGACCTTTGAGTCAGTGTCCGTACAGCTAAGGGAGTCACAATCGCGGAGGAAACTCAAGCCTTGATTCTTGTCTTTAATAGAAGTTGTGCTGACACTGTGTGCTTGGGACGCTGAGATAATCGTTCCTGACGGTGATCTGACGTAGTAAGGTTCTTGAAGATGTAGAGATGGATTTCTGTAGTCGTCTTGTCTTCTCACCTTGTCTTTTCTCTCTTTACCTCCTATAGCTCTTTCGTCAAGGCAGCAATAACCGCATTTTGTGCAAATACAGCAGCAGAGAGCAGTACTAAATATGCTTCTTGCTACTCTGGATAGTAGAGCTCCAACCACTGATAAGTAGAGAAGTGTCAAGGGTATACCTATAACGGCGTAACCGATGGTCACAGCTTTACCCAAAGCCGTTCGTGGTGCGACACTGCCGTAACCTGAGGAAAAAAAAAACTTGTTTTTTATTATAATACTGGTCCAAGATAGCCAGGAGAAGGTATGAATGAATTATTGAAAGGAAAAATGAATAATTAAATTTCTGTGAAAATAGTAAATTTTACAGCTTCTGCCTTTCAATTATTCTGATCTGACGTGTTATTAAATCCATAAAAAAAATTGTTCGGTTTAGTAGTTTAAAAAAAACCGCAAGACTGAGTGTTATTTGATCGTTATGCGATATATATGTATAATGTATTTTTTTGTACTTGCAATTTGATATAAAAACCGATGAGACTAGAATGAAAGGGGTTGCATAGTTCCCACGCGGGCCTAGTGAGTGTGGATTTGAGTGATTTTCCTGCTTTAGTTTATTTATCTAAATACTTACCGATAGTCGTTAGAACTGTCAACGAGTACAGGAAGGCCTTTGCGAAGTTCCATTCGTAGTCGTCAACTATAAGAGCTGGTGCCGACTCCAGCGCCCTAGCACCCCCATACTGCGCAGAAACATCAGCAGCTACCCTCGCTACCAACTTCTCCTGGAACCTCGCTATCTCTTGAGCAGCCAACCTCGTCCAGTTCTCTTTATAAAGAATGTTCAGTGACACCGTTATCTCCCAAATGCTTTCCACTGTCTGCGCCCGCAACTCAGCACTAGCCTGCGCAATAGTGCCATTCAGTTTCGAAATCGGCACAGTCTTCTGGACTTCATTCGCTTGATACGACGTAGTCGCTAAGGTCTTCTGGTGAACTTTCGATGCATTTCCTTCGATAGCCAGGAATATAAACGCACCAAGAAGAGTATAGGCGAGGAGAAGAGTGAATATCCCCACGTTGGTAGCGCAGCCGGCAATGAGACTCTTCTTCTGGCTCTTTTTGGTCTTGACGCAGAAGCAGCAGGTCGTGTCGATCTCATCGTCGAGTCTGTAGTTCTCCGTTTTACCATTCTTCTTATATTTGCCGTTCGCATTATTCTTCTTCTTCGAGTTCTTGTCCATGTTTGTCTTCATAAGTGACTACGATGCATGTTTCGCAGCGTTTAAGAAAATCGAGACGGTTCATGTGAGTTCAGGATAATTGGGAACATCCATCTGCAAAAAGGAAAAGAACTGCTTTAGGGGCACTCTGTATGCAAAATGGTACGGGTAAAGTTTATCTTTCCATAATGAAATGTCAATTCGCAAGGTTCTTTGCTTTTATTATGCCGTATTCAGCAAACCAAAATAATGTGGCGATACTTGGAAAGGGCGGATCACTAAGAAAAGGGAGACGGGTTTTAGATAGCAAATGTATTTATATTACGGATTGTTTTCGATGAAGCTGAAAGATATTTACAAACTAAGTACCTGAGTAAGTAAACGCTTTATTGTACAGAAATAAAGACAAGTTACAAAGAAAATACAAACACAAAGGTGGACTTATCCCTAAACTATTACAGCTTTCATTTTATGTATTAGTTTTATTTTCTTAGAAAAATAATAATAATAGGAAACACCTACATTTATATGTATATTCCAGTATTTGTATGCTATAAGTCTTAATAGCCTTAGGCAAACTTATGTACCCTTTATCTAATACTTTTCGATACATTAAAAGAACCTATATATACTTGCCACAATAACAACAAATGGAAACAGGTACCTACGACGACATGACTTAAATATGTCTAAGTTGTACCTACCAAGATCATCATCTGCTTGATGATTCTCCAGTTTATTTACGTCCTACTGCAGGGCACAGGCCTCCTCTCAGAATAAGAGGGCTTCGGCTTCTGTTCCCTTGGCCCAAAAACGCAGTACCAAGAAACAAATGATAGTATAAGTAAATATATGTCAGATGCTCACAAGACAATTGAAAAACATGTTCCGAACATTTCGACATTTGCGCGCAAGTTCGGACCTTACTTGAGAGAGATTGTGGCCAAAGAGGCTATACAGTTTGTAGCCTTTTCTGCGCTTCATTTTCGGCGTGCTCCTCTTTTCTATATGAACAAAGAATTCTTACGAACTCCTTTAAAACCCAGGCTCTTAATGACCCGCGTTCACATTTTCTGGCCGAACATTAAACTAAATTAAATCAAATCGCGAATCTGACGATCGTTTTTCGTTCGCTTCCGCTACATTAGACTTGCCTCGTAATACTGGATCAAATGGTTCAGATTGCCTGCCAGAAACATGGCAGATAAAACGGTGTCTTTCGGAAGATTTACTGCATGCCTAAGTGTGTTTTATGCTTTATGGCTCGCTTTATAGATGCTAAATTGCGGTACGATGGTGAAATTGAAGTTTTATGCAAACACAATAATAATAACAGGAGATAGAACGTGCGGGAAGTGGTAACTTATGTAGGTACTTAATTAAAAATTGTACCTATGTGTAGTGTATAATATATCAGTGATATTATGGAAAAAGGACAGGTCAGAACCAGAAGTATCCAAAACCGGAGAGCATGTATGAAGAATTTTTTGAGATTAAGGGAAGTAAAGGTTGTACGTCAGAATCGTAGCAAGTGAAAGTCCGTGGTCTCTGCCTACCCCTCCGGGAAACAGGCGTGACTGTACGTATAATTTAGAAAACAACGGTATTTTAGATATCGTACACAAAAAGGAAGAATCATTGTAATACTTAATAGTAATAATCATGACACCGAAAGTAAGGGAGGTGTATTAACTTAAGAGTTACCTACCTATGCTTTAATCATCATAAACCGGGACAGCAACTAAAAAATAATAAAATATCTCCTCTTTCTAATCCCCGACGCAAAAAGAGGGGTGTTATAAATTTGACCTGTGTATCGATCTGTAGCGTCATAGCTTCTACACGGATGGACCAATTTTTCAATCGAAATGGTTCTTAGCAAAATTTCATCGAAATCGATTGAACCGTTATTGAGGTATTGAACTTTTAAATTAAAATGACGGGTTTTCCAACGATTCTAATTTGGTTAGGTTACGTATTATAATAATAACTACTGGTCGAAATTAGACTATATTATATAAACTGTAACTTGCCAAATCTTACTCTCCTCCATGCGCGCAGTATTCTTAAAAAGGGATCCAAAGTTTTCGCTTCACGTATACGTATTAATTAATTAAAATCCTATCCTATTTAATTTTATTATCATCACATCAGCCCAATTCCACTGTATAATAGAACCGACTCGTAATTCTCAAATTCTAATTTTACTTGATACTTTTCTCGAAAGCATAAGTACTCACATTCTATCAGTTAATATTCCAGATGACGTAATAAAGCAGTATTGGGACACACTCAAAGATCATCACATTAAAGCATCAACAAACATTAAAACTTCACCTTTAAATCTACTTAGACCATAATTAAGACCAACCTAATTTTCAATTTATTGATTAAACTCGGGTTATCTTAGTCACGTTCATTTATTACTCTTATTTATTAAAGGGCGTTGTCTGACAAAATTATTGCTAAAGTTTGTGGGACATTATCCGCGAAGCCAGTGATCTTTAATTCCAGTACATTTAGCTCGGGACACCTATAATTATTGATCTTGTGAACATTTTGCTTTAGCCATTGTAGTTTGAGAGTAGGGACGTTGTTTTATTACATGTGTTGTGAGTATTTTTTATACCCCAGTTTGACACTAAAATGTCCTCTTGCAGCAAAACCCAATTTTAGTGTTATCTCCGTTAAGTTGCGTCAAAAAGTATAGAACTGTCATCATCATCATCATCACCAGCCTTTTTTTTTTACGTCCCACTGCTGGGTACAGGCCTCCTCTCAGAATGAGAGGGCTTGGACTATAGTTCCCACGCGGGCCCAGTGCGGATCGGGAACTTCACACACATCATTGAATTGCTTCGCAGGTGTGTGCAGGTTTCCTCACGATGTTTTCCTTAACCGAAAAGCTCATGATAAATTACAAATGTAATTCCGCACATAAATTCCGAAAAACTCAGAGCTTAGAACTGTCAGGTTAGGCTTAATTTAAACCTTAGGCCAGCCAACGAAAAGGTACAGAGGGAAATGCTTCGAACACAATTTTTAAGAGTTAAGCTAGATTTAATTTTTAGCTGCAAGTGGCCCTAACTTGAAGGGTTGTGTCGTCTGACAATGACATAATGTTAACAACGAGTTCGTATCTAACTATCTCACCCAGGGCGACCGAACCACAGAATATTAGTCTGATGACTAAAAATGTCTTTGATGTAAGTTTGTAGTAGTAGAAGTTAGTAATAGTTTCAGCGTCGCAATGTCAAAGTGGTGTTCATTCTGTACCAAAAAAATCCACTTGCGTCCGAGGTTGCATTAGAAAATTGACGGATAATCATGCAGAAAAAAAGTAATAGGAAATTAACAAAGTTTAACTGCAGAGATCGCACATTGAGACCAAAGTTAATCCAACGATTTGGAAATAGAATAACGAAAACATTACCCTTATTAAAATACCATCAGATTCAGATGTACTTGCAACACCGACTCACTAACTCCTAAGCGCTCAAAAATCGATACTAATTAACCAAAAATGCCATGTCAACCCACCAACACTCACGTGTAATAATTGTTGTTAATATGTTCGGAACATCCATTAGCAGGAGTCACCCAGGTGCTCTGTTTAATCTAGCGAGTGTAGTCAGGCCAACGTTATTGCATGTAATTGTGCTTAACTGCTGCCACAGTATAGACTGGGAAGATAGTTCACGAATTTTCAATGAGGTTCGGTAAGCTACGCAACATCTTTTCGTCCCAAATACCGAGGTGCCTCAAGACAAAAGTCTTTTAACCTGTGTGTGTTGCCAGTCCCTACTGGCAACCGCGTACTATAATATACAGTATTGTACTTTATTTTGACTCTGTGTACTACAATATACTGTACTATATTATATAGTACGCAAAAATACTATGTTTACTACATTGTTTACACATGTTTATTACATTAGGTTTATTGGCCGTTTTTAATATTCGGTCCGTGCAAGTTAGGTCGCAGTCAGTATTTAGTAAGTTTTACTTCAAAGTAACTATACATACCTTCTTTCAGGGTACTATATTTTTATACCTCGGGCTGGAAAATACTATATTTGCCCGTGAAATAGTTGGCAACTTTAGTTGCCAGTGATGGCGTAAGGAACTCAGATGTGATCCTCTTACAATGGGCCTTATAAGAAGACTCAAAGTCGCTAAAAAACGCAATGGAAATAGCTATGCTTGGAGTATCCCTGTGTGATCGAATCAGAAATGAAGAGATCCGTAGAAGAACTAAATTCACCGATATAATAGCTCAGCAAATTGCACACCTTAAGTGGCACTGGGACGGAGCACATTGCTCGTAGTACTAATGGCCGTTGGGGACGTAGGTTCTAAACTGGCGACCGCGTACCGGAAGGCAAACTGTTGGTTGACCTCCTGCAAGGTGGACGGACGATATAACAAAGGCCGCGGGAAGCCTATGACCATAATAGGATCACTTCGTTGTCTGTTTGTCTGTCTGTCGGTGGCGTTAAGATAGCAAACTAAAATTAACGTCAAAGAAAGTGCCTACAATTTTTTTTGAGCCTGGAAAAAAAAAAACATGTCACAGTAAAAGAATGCTGAACCCTTAGTGCGCGACTCCGGCTCGCACTTGACTGTTTTTTTTATATTATATATGCCATGAAGTGTGCAAGCAACATAACTATGCTAACGCTTCATAATGACTCTGATTGCATTGCTCTTTTGATTGAAGTAAAATGCTCAATTGGATTCGCTGTCCTACCGACTAGCTCTGGTTGCCTGAGCTAGAATTGGCAGGAATGCAGTGCACCAACGTCTTGCGGTATTGCGGACATTAGCGAGACCTTGTTTACTGCGAGTATTAATTTGTGGTGAGCTCAGTTTCGATGGTCTTAATTGGAATTAATTGCTTGATGTTTCTGATACCAGAGTGAAGTTTAAGGAATAATTGGAATAAACAGCTACATTTTTTTTATTTTGTAATAAGAGAAATCGATTGGGTCTATTGTTACAGACGTAGCAACAAGGTGACATTTCATTCTGTTCAAGTATTAGGAAGCTAAATTACCTGGTCCTCTAGCAGAAAATGGACACAGTTCTAAAAGGTGGCATACTCTTAGTTCAACCTATCAGTTCGATTTTGAGACACGAAAATACGAAACTAAGGGTGCGTTACCGCTTGCAAGACCCTTTTAATCAAAAACAACTAAACTCGCCGCAATGTTAGAGATGATAGAACATATAACTCAACTTAGGTCCTTAAGTTATCTCGCGTGGTATTAACAACTTTACAGAATCTGAGCGCAACTTTCGGATTAGTTTCCCGAGAGCAAAAACAGGTCGGGCAACTTTGGGTTTCATCTCAGGACACGGATATTGGAAGTCGAGATTTGCTGCAGACACTTTAAATTGGAACATTGCTAGTGGATACAAATCAGTAACGTAGAACCTGTAGGAGTAACTACAAGTTTTCCTTTTATATAAGCTTATTTTCAAACATGGCTAGTGGAACTCTACAGGGCGCGTTTCAATAAACCGTCATGAATTCAGTGAGGGAGGGATTCTCCCATACATTGAAATGTCTCTGCTGGTTGTAATTATGTTGGAAGAATGATTTTTTATTGCGTTTTCCCTGAGGGTCGAGCACGACTTTACGAAAGCTGCGTAACGTTACGGTTATCGTATCGAGATCGAGAAACCTCATACTAAATTTTAGTTCTAAATACGCTCACGGGCGGGCGCTGTTCCAAACGTCATACAAACTCGACAACGTTTACTATTCGACTTTACGTTACGCAGCTTTCGTAAAGTCGTGCTCGACCCTCTGAATCCCGATATTTTGCATTTTTTAAACTTAAGGTTAGAGGGCATTTACTAAACAAACTTGTTCCATTGTAGATCAAATCGATCGCTTACCGTCAAAACTTTTGATCAAACGCACAAGCCTATAGATATAAAACAGTTACATATTTTTTACATTTTTCACTATTATCTAATAATAATTATAGGTAATAATAACAATTATCATCTAAAGTCAATCTAAATTTCAAGTCGATAACATAATACTTAGAAAATCCCGAAATAACTAGCTGTGATGGACATACGTTCCGATTCATACCATGTTATAAGGGTTGCTGTGTAGTAACATATTTCCAATCCGTATGTGAATTAAAAAAAATAATTTTAGTCACACGAGTAACGGATCAAGTACGTTAGAATCGACGATTGAAAATTGATATTCATAATTCACGCTTAACAAAACGTCCTTAATTTAATGGCCATCGATTATCACCGAATATGGGTTACTGGTACGATCCACTTTGTAATTCCTACCGATGCCGATATCTTATTACTCATACGATATAGGCCGCTATTATATGCCATTATACTTACACGATTCTATACGATTTTCTGTCGATACCGGAGCTGTCTCTCTTTATGACACGCTTTTATCAACGGCATTTAGTTATACAACAGCACATGGATAGGGAATTGACACTTGTTAAAATTTCATACGAGTGTACGCTGGATTTTTTTTAAGAGTATTTTCCCGTTTGGTCCTCTGACCACGCCACGTCTAAATATTTCATTCTTGAAGTATTTGGACGTGGCGTGTGGCGAACTTAATTTTAATGATCGTTTTCACCAGCGACACTTAAGACTTGTACTGCGCTGAAATCTGGCCAGTTTGGACGTAAAAAAATGGAGGAGCGGTAAGAACTCGGACGGAATATTTCAGAAATTAGCATGACATGAGGTAATTTTTTAAGAAACTTTAAAAGACATAAGTACGTGAGTGACCCGTTTACTTCACCGTGATCGAATCGCGCGGTAGTTTCATGTTAAAAATTTTAAAAATATGAAGACCCAAAAAAGTTCATTATTTTGTACGGAAGATTATAAAATTTCATATTTTTCTTATAATGCATGTAGCAGTAGCATGGTTACAAGCGGAAATAGGGGTGATGGATTTCGAGGAAAACTAAATTACTTCTCACGTCTAGCAGATTAGGTATGATGTATTTATTCTGATAGGGAAATTGTAACGTTATGATTACAAAAAATTACAATGGTGGAGCCTATAAGTCATCACCTAGTCAAGGGACCCTTATCCTTAATCGCCATTCATTACCATCCTAAGTAACCCCTATCAAGGGATTACTTAACCTAAGTGACAAATTCCAACAACATTTTCAAATTCCGCTTAAGCTTCGCCTTTTGGTTTACCTACATAATTAACATATTTACCGTTATCACAAAGCTTTACTAGGTATCAATTTATTTTCGATGCTAGTCATGGTTTTTGATCTCTGCAGAGTTCTCTTTGATGTACTAAGGCTGTAATATCTCGGGAACGCTTATAAATGGCTCATTGTTCTCACAAAACTATCACAAAATGTATATCGTGCTTAGATATACAATATTTTGGAAGTTGTACTTATAACATACAATGACAATGCAAAGAAAAATCCGTTAAGCAGCTGGACTTGAACCAGCAACCTCGGTAATCCGTACCACGCTCCACCAATTAAGCTATACTTAACGTTGGTGTACCTAACGAATTTTTCAATGTCTTGTGTCATATTTTTTATTTGGAAGATCTCTCCTCAGCGCCATCTATGAGTAGCTTAATCAAGCGGCTCACCCACTACGGAACTTCTACAGTTACGCATTAGTGGCAAGAGATGGAACTATTTTCTGAATCAATGAAAATAATCGATTTATTGATTATTTTTGTTTTTATTTTTATGAAACATTCATAGTATGAAATTCAACATACAATGACAATGCAAAGAAAAATCCGTTAAGCAGCTGGACTTGAACCAGCAACCTCGGTAATCCGTACCACGCTCCACCAATTAAGCTATACTTAACGTTGGTGTACCTAACGAATTTTTCAATGCCTTACGGTACGGATTACCGAGGTTGCTGGTTCAGGTCCAGCTGCTTAACGGATTTTTCTTTGCATTGTCATTGTATGTTGAATTTCATACTATGAATGTTTCATAAAAATAAAAACAAAAATAATCAATAAATCGATTATCTTCGTTGTACTTATACTTTTAATGTTGGAAATAATAGATTATAGAGCATCCTTTTTTAGAAGGCTGGTTTAAATAGGATCTGCCACATGAGCAATTGAAACTTTTCTAAAACGTGTTGCCAACACAAGTGTACCAAATAACCGTTCCTGAAAGTTAAGGAATTTTCTGCCCCCAAAGCTGCTGTGGTGTATCAGATTGAATTAAATTAAACAACATGTTATTAGGTTTACAAAGAAAACGTACACTTAAATTGAGTACCTCCTCCTTTCTTGAAGTCAGTTAAAAAACTTCTAAAAGTTGTGTTCTGTGGTTCAAATTTCTTCTAACCCGACGTCAGTTTTATCTCATAACTTATGTATACAGAGAATTAGTAGAACATGTATTATAACATTCTTCAGCCAAAATACCTCCAGTGTATTACTATGTTTTCGACCAAAATGGTTTGTTAAAAGAAAATACCAATTTTATGTAAGTAGAAAATTAAAAAGTTCTGAAGTCTTGAGATAGGTACCTATCTAGTTTATTAAAAATGAAGTTTCCCTTGAAATCATTTTATAACATGCTTTTAGGCGTGTTGCACTTTTTTGTCGTGTGTTGGATCGAAAACGACGAATAAAAGAAAAAAAAAAAACATATTTCATTCATCCCTAACTACTTAATAATAATTGATTTACCCCGAGGATTAACTGAGCATGAGTTTTCACCAAGATCGCCACAGAGAAAATTTGTAAAACTTTTAGAATAGCGCCCCCCGTGTGCTTATTTGGTAGTAAAACTTCAGAACTACCTAAATTTGAGCCTTTTCTCAATGGCGATACGATAACGTTACTACTGGATTCTTGGTGAAAACTCGTGCTCGGCCTACAGAAACCTCAACCAAGTACTTACCTAATATATACCTAGTATAATTTTATTATCAATTTCTGAATTTATGCCCACAGTTCGTTCTGAATCCGTTCAACGTACGCGGGGTAATGAAATAAGTCATTTAAATTGGAATAGAGATTTGAATGGGGGGGACATTAGGCAGCGGGGAGGCCAAAGTGCGGGTAATATTGGATTATATCGCTGATTTATGCAAAATCTTTATCGTGGTGACACCTGGAATTGGATTTCGGTACCGTCACACTCCTTCAGTTAAATCGGGACCGGAATATTAGAGCTGAATTAGAATTTTTTCCAGAGTTTCGAAACAAAAAGGCGTATAGGAAGAACGGTCTAGGTTGTAGGTCAGTGTATACAATGGGGACTATCGTGAGTCAAGAATCCGATTTTTATTTATTACTAGCTGTTGCCCGCGACTTCGTTTGCGTAGATTTCGGTTATCGCTATCCCGCGGGAACTATACGGTTTTCCCGAATAAAATATATTATTCCTCAATGTTAAAACTATTTTCTTGCCAAATTTCATCTAGATTGGTGCAGCGGTTTTTCCGTGAAGAGGTAACAAGCAGACAGACAGAGAGACAGAGTTACTTTCGCATTTATAATATTAGTTATCATTAGGATTAGCTGTGTAATTTTACCAAATTGGCAGAAGATAATTCATATCTATAAGAATTAAGTTGAAATAAAAGTTAATTTATAAAACTTTACGATGCCTTGAATCCCAGGGCTACTAAAATCCAAGGAACTTTATACATAGATTCAAGTAAATGAAACCACCTGGCCAAAAATGCGTACATAAGTATATCACTATTGTATATTATGTATAAGTACCTCATGTTAAGACCAATAAAAAAGTGACCTCACACTGCGATATAATTTGCTGAGGGGCAAGGCTCTGCTTACACTGGACAACTTAAAAAACGCGGGAAAAGTGAGAAAATTCTTCGGAACTCGATTTCCATGATAGACTAACTATTTACAACATACTACAAATTTGTACGTAACCCTCGGTGGGCGAGCCTGACTCTGGCCGTTGTTTTTAAGATAAGATTCTCAACTAAACGTAATTCAAGCCTTAACATACCCATTACTATTTACCTTGCATTTTCTTTACACCTTTTTTCTTTGTTGGTTATTATGTTGGTGTTCAATAAAGAGTTCTTGTATTGTATTCTATTGTAGAGAGAGAGAGAGTAGAGACATTTATTCACACAAATTCGACACACACAGAAAAAAGCAGTACATTTGAAAAAAAAAAACTAAATAAAACAAAAGCAGAAAGTCAATAACTATTTAAAATTTAGAGAAATGCCGAATAGCGTGAAATGGGCCCCACTCCAATGATATTACACATAGTAAGAGGTAGACATGCCATCAGCACGCCGAAAATGAAGTGCGAAAAATGCTACAAATTGTGGCATCTTTAGCCACAATCTCTCTCAAATAAGATTAAAACTTGCGCGCAAATATCAAAATGTTCGGGACATGTTTTTCGATGGTCTTGTGAGCATATGACGTATCTTTACTTATAATATCATTGCCCCACTCAGGACAATGTCGCGACGAGTAGCAACGCTGTTTTTCAGCAGAACCCATTCTACAGTCTGTCGCTTTAATAGTTCAAACAGTCAATAACGCTTACGACCAAGCATCGAACTTTTAAAGGTGGTTTTACGAACTTAACAGCTTTAGCTCCTCTCACGAGAGATTACAGCGTCACAGGGACTTTGCAAGTTTATAAATTTCAGGCTGCAGGAAGTCCGCACAGTAGACACCAGGGAAGCACGCCGAGACCGGTTGGCAAAGCGGATTCATCGTTGCTTTGTCTTTAGGACGATTAACAAACAAAATTATTTAAAAACAAAAAAACCCGACTGCAAAAGCAATAAAAACACGAATCGATTGACGTAAGAATCATTAAAATCGGCCCACGCGTTCGGTCTCTAGAGTGCCACAAAGGAACAAACACACTACAAAAATACATAGATAGGCTGTTAAACACATTACCCATCTTTGCGTTTCGCAGTCGGGTAAAAATGTATTTGTTGCCTTTTGTAATATTGTCAATCGCATACAACACAAAATCGCAGCTCTGAAGATTGACAACTTAGAAAAGTTGGAAACCATCAGCATCAGCTCGACACTTATTTTTAAAGTCACGCAACTTAAATCTCGGTATGAGTAGCTTTTTATTTTAAACCACGTCTAAATTGGTGTATCCGTTATGACACTTATTTTCAATATCTCGCAGCTCTACCATCTCAGTTTGAGTAAAGGGGAAATGGTAAAACCAAAAAAAAAAAAAGAAAGATACTCTATTGAGATCACGGAAAAATTACCGCCCTTATATTCATTGTCACAACCAATCAAGAATTTTATTCTGCAGCAGTAGTCGGTACTTATTGTAGCAATACGCAAATTTCAAGTATTTTCACAGGTGTGCGTAGGTAGGTATATTGACTCCTACCCCTGCTTTTATTGCGTGTCATCATCATCATCATCAGCCTATTCTAGTCCACTGCTGGATATTAGGCCTCCCCTAATGAGCGCCATAACGCCCTGTCTTCAGCTTGCTGCATCCAGCATCTGCCTGAAGTCTTATGCAGTAAGCGTATAGTAAGTAGATGCCTTTAAATGAAAACGTATAGATGGACACTCACTAATTGAAGCATTTGGCCAAAAATGTGTAGGTAAAAGGGAAATAGTTTGCTGCTACACACGAAAACCAACAAAAATCCCGGATGTGACGTCCGTCCGTTCACAAAAAGGTAGGAAACGCACAAAGGAATACTTTCAAACTGCACCTTGAACGGTAAAACCAAAGAATTCTTCGCTCGTCGGACAGAATGTCCGGCTTTAAGCCACTCTATATGTTTGGTTTTTGTATATAAGGAGGAAAATAAATAAGCAGAGGTCCAAGCACGAATATTCAAATCCTGCGTAACGTTTCGAGTATATACCTAGTAACGTTACCGAGAAATTTGTATGACGTTTGGAACAGCGCTCGCTCGTGAGCGTAGTTGGTATTAAAATTTTATGTGAAGTTTCGTTTCGATACGACAACGTCACGTTACGCAGGATTCGAATATTCGTACTCGGGCCTCTGGTGACATCATGGTAAGCACGAGTTCATACCTTGTTTGGTATAAAAAAGGTATTTAAAAAAGCGACAATTTTTCATTCAGTTACTTGCATTTAAAATCATGTGCTCAACACGGATTGTCACCATTTTGTATTTGAGGGTACCTCAAAAGAAAAAAACGGAACCCCTGAAGAATCATTTCGTATCCGTCTGTCTGTCGGTCTGTCAATCGCATGTAAGATTTATTTAATGTAATATTTAGTGACATGAACGACCTGTTACTTGAAAGCATGGAGAATTTTCAACAGGCCTAATCAGTAAGTTTACAAACTGTGATGTAGTCGTATTATGGCAGGGGACACGGAATACCACTAATCCGGATTCGACACACAATTTATGTTACTAGCATGATAACGAGCTTTACGCGCAAAAGCAGAGATAACCTCGCTCGCTTCATCAAAATGTAAGGAATGTACAGCCTACGACGTACAAACCCCCAATCGAAATGTTACTGAGCTGAGTGGAACCCCTTAATAAGTGTCAGTGGAAACGTCAACATAGTCACCAATAACAGCGGTACCCCTGTTTCGAGTATGTCTCGTACAAGTTAGAACTTAACTGGAGCACACCCTGTATAGGAAATGGTGAAGCACGCCCATTGGAGGGGAGTATTCTAAAACGGCTTCAATTAAACGACTTTTAGTAAAGGAATGATAATGTTTTTGTTCAATGTGTCATTTATAGATATCTTAGACAACGAAATTTAATATTTAAAACCGTCTGTCACAAGTTTTTCAGGAAAATTCGACAATGCTTTTGTGTCTAGCCACTCAATTGCTTTTGGCAACTAGAGTTGCCTGTCAACGCTCATATTTTGTTATAAATAGAGTTCAACTCAAAATTCAAAGCAAGTGAGTGGCTAGGCTTTGAATGAGGTTTCATTACTCATCCCATGAAATTTTTAAAACATAGTAAAGATGAAAGTTCCCATGGGTCTATGACCAAGTCAAAAAGTGCTCAAAACTTTTGCGAGTCATATTATAATTATTTAGTTCTGAACGGGCTGGGCCATCTTGTATTTTGACTAGTGAAGTGACCCACCCTGGCTTCGACGGCCTTTTGCACTACCTACTTATTAATTAAAACGCGTAATACCTAAACTTTCCTGAAAATAATATATTAATTTCGATAGAGTTTTCGTGTTTATCGACGATTTTGTTTTACAATATTCGAGGAATTTACGATAAACCTCACTTCCAAACCATTCGATATTCTGTATAAGTATCTAGAATAGGACTCCCATGTACAGGATGCTTTAATTGAACAGTGCAGGCCGACACTCGAAATAGTAGAGCGTGGCCAAATTGGACAGAACGGGCGTAGCGTACGTGGCTATGATCAATCCATTGATTGCTATTGCTCCTCTTCATACAAAAAAAATGTTTTAAATTCTACAGTTTTTCTCTCCTTTCATTGAGTTTATTCTGTACGCATTGGCATATTTAGAGGAATTTATTTGTATTTCGCTTACTCACGTATTGTCTGCTTCATTGTTCCGCTAGAATAAATATCGTCTTTTTATTAAACGCAAAGCCAGCCGAAGCAATCAAAAACAGTTTTAAATATTTTCAATCATAACTTACTTTTAAATTCCTTTTTAAAAAAAATATTTGGTCACGAAAAAATCGAAATGACAGTAACAGAACAGTAAGTACCTACTTTAAATTTATGTTATATCTTCTCTGTCTTTCTCTTAGGCCCGTACTAATAATAATAATAAAGCAGGTAAACTTCAACACCTCAACTTTAATAAGCAGTGATCGATTTTCCCGGTACAGCATGGGGTGAATGATCTCAAACATTATGCTAATAATAATAGTGGGTATATTATTATGCCCTGGGATTCCGGTACTTATGTTGTTGAATGTGTTTCTGATTTTATTACGTCACATAAATTTTAGTAAAATTTTAACGTGTGAAATAAATAATATTATAATTTGAGCTGCCTTTTTATACGTATCAATCGATAGCATTTTTTTTTCGGGCGAGGTAACGGGATGTTGGTCACTTCCATATTAAGATTTCTATTCGATATCCCGCCGTGCTGCACCGTAAAATGCTACCGTAAGCCGTGTAATGTTAATAACACAATTCAATAAAACTCATAACCAAAACTGAACACTTTCTGCCAACCCTAACTAAACCAGCCCACCATAAAACTACAGTCCATTCTCGTTCTGAAGCGGTTTAAAAACTTGTCGAATTTTGTGTACATCGTGAAAATCATAATAGGGTTGACAAATAAGCCATCAAGGGTATTTTATGGGGTAGAAATTTATGGCCACTCAAACGTTGCCGCTAACATCGTCGAATTTGAATGTCCGTTTATAGTTCCTGTTGCAAAGTAGGGTTGGGCGCAACAAATATTGGGTTATTTTGAGTATGACGGTACAATAGGCTATTATAAAAAGTGGAAAAAATTGTTAATTATTGTTCTTTTAAAAAAAAGCATTGTATTTTTTGGGGACTTAAAACAGTATAGGTACAAACTAAATTGTAAAATAAAATTAACTTCTTATGAACGAACGAAAACGCTGCCGGCCATAATTTTTTGTACATTATCTGTGTCACATTCATGTCACATCACATTCGGAGGTGAAATGCGAATGAAGTTTAGAGATTTTTTTTTTATCATTAACTTTTTCAATGATAACTTTATTTACATAATAAAAGTAATTTACAATGACATTAAATCTAAGCTTAAACTAAATAAACTACAACTTAAAACTAAATTAAATCTAAATAAGGCCCCCGTGGCATAGTGCCCAAAAGGCTGGCAGCGTTGCCTCGCTGAATAGCGATGCTGATTCTTTGAGAGAGAAAACTGCCAGCCCTTTGGTCACAAGTTGCATCAACTAAGCGCTTTTGTAACTGTAAGTTTAGAGATTAGTTGTTTTCCGTTGTTTACAAATTCTATAACGCCACGACCAAGGCTCGGAGCGTTTTTGACGTTTCAAAGTACAGGTCAAAAAATACGTATTTTTAAATTGAATTTCTTACCCGACTGCCGAAGGAGGGTTATGTTTTTCGAGCGTACGTATATAATTATGTATGCATGTATGTATGTACGTCTAATTCTTTGGCACGATCTACAGCCTGAACCGTTTGACGGATTTGGTCGTAGGTGTCATTAGATTGTTTCCCGAAATTGCGTTGAGTTTTCTGTTTTTCGTTTTAAGTTGAAGAAGAAGAGTGTAGACTCTCCACAGCGCACAGTTTGGGAACCTCTACTGTAGAGCCATTGGTCAGGAACTATTATAAACTTTCTTTGATCGAGCTGACCCCAGTGACCAGTAAAAGTTAGAATAGTTTGGTCTGTAAAGAGCAGCTCTGTATAATTAAGGTCGTTCAATCTCTGTTTTGTGCTTATTCTAGTAAATAAGCTAATCATGGAACAGTAGGTACGAAAATGTGAGTAAGTAAGGTATTTACTTAGTTTTCGAAGTTTTATGGCAATGATTTAAAAGTGATTAAGTAGGTATTGTATAAAATTGACACGTCTTTATTATGACTAAACACGTGAAACAACTAATTTTGTTATAGACCTCTAAGTAGGTATACCGTGTTTTATGGAAATAAAGATTTCTTTAAGGACAGGTCAAGAGTACCCAAAACCGGAGAGCATGTACCTATGAAGAATGTTATGAGATTAAGAGAAGCAAAGGTTGTATGACAGGATCGTAGCAAATGGAAGTCCGTGGTCTCTGCCTACCCCTCCGGGAAACGGGCGTGACTGTTTGTATGTATGTATGTAAAGATTTCTGATTTCTGACTGCAAATTTTGCAGATGAGTATGAGTATGCCCCCAACACCCCCATAAGCCAGCTTATGAGAGAGAGAGAGAGAGAGAGAGAGAGAGAGAGAGAAACATTTATTCACATACATTCGACACATACAGAAAGATGAAACAGTACATTTAAAAGAACCGCTTATACCGTTTGACTGAAATAGATATCCGTCGTAAACCGATCCACAGAATGGTTACTCACTAAACCTATATTAATGAACTTGTTTTACGAGATAACCAACCGTTATTGGTTAATTTGGGACCCGAATACCCTGTAAAACGAGTTTATTTCATGATTAAGCCCCGTATTGGTGAATGAATTGTTTTATTTTGGGAAGTCTGTAAATAATACCGAGGGGTTTTAGAGTTTGAAGATGGTGAATTTGATCGCCATGTATTTCGGCACTGAGTAATTGTTGAATGAATTGTAGAAAAACAACGCATACTCACAGTTTATAGTACTACCTACCGTAGGTGCCATTTTGGTGAAAGAAGAAATGTACAGCTTTTTTTGTAGATATTGTCAGGCGTTTTAACAGCTATGTACTTACTGTATTTATGTAATAGACAGTAATACAGCTATACCTACACACACACATGTTTTTCCGAAAAAAGTGATTTTATAAAGCAGTGATAAAATAAGTCAATATAATCCGATAACTCAAAATTTTCCAAACGGCATTATTAGACAATGAAAATAATCGATTTATTGATTATTTTTGTTTTTATTTTTATGAAACATTCATAGAATGAAATTCAACATACAATGACAATGCAAAGAAAAATTCGTTAAGCAGCTGGACTTGAACCAGCAACCTCGGTAATCCGTACCACGCTCCACCAATTAAGCTATACTTAACGTTGGTGTACGTTGGCGATAAATCGATTATTTTCATTGATTCAGAAAATAGCTCCATCTCTTGCCACTAATGCGTAACTGTAGAAGTTCCGTAGTGGGTGAGCTGCTTGATTAAGCTACTCATAGATGGCGCTGAGGAGAGATCTTCCAAATAAAATATGACACAAGGCATTGAAAAATTCGTTAGGTACACCAACGTTAAGTATAGCTTAATTGGTGGAGCGTGGTACGGATTACCGAGGTTGCTGGTTCAAGTCCAGCTGCTTAACGAATTTTTCTTTGCATTGTCATTGTATGTGGCATTATTAGACTTCCAAAAAAGGATATAAAAAAGTAATTCCCGTGCAATAACTTAATCTCTCAATCTGAACCGCAGCTCTCGGCAAATGAAAAATCTTTTCGTGAAGATTTTTCAGGTGAAAAAGCGAAAAGCAAGTTGCGCGAAAAAAAACGAGTTGCCTTTGAATAATTTAAAACGTTTATTTTTGCTGTTGAAATGATCTATGACATGATAATGATGAATAGCAGACAATGGCTTCCATCCAAAGTAACAAAAGATACTTAGGTATGACTAATTATTAATTTTTAAGCTTTAGCGATTCTCATTTATACAAATAAAATACAAATGTCTGTGGTATCGTATCGTATCGTTGGTTAGGTTGTTGTTCGGTCGTTCTCTCACATCTATTTTATTTAACCAATTATAACTCGTTATAGTTTTAATTTTAAATTTAAAGTACTCGTTATATATAGTTTTATATTATCCCGGTGCAATCAAATAAAAAACAATAATGCAGAACTTATACAAATACGAAACAAGCTGTATTACAGTAAAACTTAATTCTAAGTACATTGTTGTGTATCTGTACCAAATATTAATACTACCTTAAATATTTTCGTCAAGACTCCTTAAAATTGATACGCCTGAGTACTTTTGTAATTAATATTGATTGTTATTATCAAACAAAACAGGTAACCGAAGCCTAGTGTTATAATTGGTAAACAAGCTTAGCGGAAGTTTGGAAACAATCCTCCTAATTAACGTGCCTTTCGAGGTAATAGTAATGATTTTAATCAAAGATTCCAATGCTTTAACGATCTCTTGTTTTGGTTGAAACAAAGAGCCTACTTGGTTACGCGTTAACGTATTTCGAAATTGTCATACCGACCGCACGAACTAAGGTGGCTTTGAAGTCTATGAATATAATATTATATTACTATTCAAGAACATTTAAGTACGTACCCGTACTAAACAAGAATGATTAAAAAACATGCAATGTATGGCATTCTTTTAAATCAATAAGGCTGCTGTAGATTTCGCTACAGACTACAGAAGTCTCTGTACCAGTCATTTCGTATTGCATTTAATTTGAATAGATGGCGCTGGGAGTCGCTACAAGTTCTTTTACTGAATGAAAGATGGCGCCAAAGTCGCTACAAATGAGTTATTTTATACTGTCCGCTACTAAGCCCTCGGTGCGCACGTCTGACTCGATACTAGCCCGATTTACTTCCTCCGATAATCTCTAGCGTTTTTTACATTTGCCAAAAGTCGTAAAATCCGTGGCATCGCTGACGATGATGAATCCACTCCACGCAGCTTACCCAAATCGGTGGAATTTTAAAAGCCGCGGTTTATTGAGTGAAATCGGGTCCTAATGAGTTATTGATCTGAAATCCCCTGTCTTTCGTTTAACCGCAATACAATACGCTATTGTCGACGCGAAGCTATTGTTTTTATGTTCCCTGATTTAAGCGAGAGGAGTCTTGATTGAAAAGTTTGAAGCTAGAAAGTAATATGATTTTCACATAGATGGCGTTGTGTACCCAAAGTCGTGCTAATTGTCGGAGCTAACGCGATGCGTGAGCTAAACGTCTCCGCTTTAGCTGTAAAAATGTTCTATCCGTGTACTTATGCATGTGCAGCTCTCCGGCTGAATGCTTGGCTGTTGTTGTTCTCTACATGTCACATTTCTCAACCTAATCTCGTACAAATACAAACATGTGAGCAAGTTTCGTATGACTAACAGTATTTGGAAATGTTACAGAAAAAAAACCACAAACGATGGAAAATGAGCTTTCGGGGTCTTCAACTGATAGAACCACTGGTAATAGCTAAGGAATGGTAATACGCTTTCTTTTATAAAGTGAAGCAGAGTTGCAAAACAGTCCAATGTAAATATTGATCTCAGTAGGAGTATCTTTTTGTATTTTTTCACCCAATTTTTTATTTTTACGGTTTTCCCGTGAATATCAATTACATTTTTTTTTATAAACTCACTGAAACATGAATACACAGAAAAAAACCAGAAAAATGCCAACCCCGGGAATCGGGTGTCGAGGATCCGGGTTCGATTCCCGGGGTTGGCATTTTTCTGTGTATTCATGTTTCAGTGAGTTTATAAAAAAAATGTAATTCAATGTAAATATTGCCGAGAAGTTTAAGTCCCAAAAGGCCCAGTATTCGATATCGCCAAGATCATTCTTTACTGACAGATTCTATTCTAGTTGAAAGCAGCCTTATGAAATCTGACATACGAGATGCATCTTGATGGACCAGCGAATGGGCTTACGGCAGTGAAACATCTAGAGAGCTCTTACACGCTTTCGCTTGTATTTTGAGCCGTGTCAAGGCGGGCCTGAACTGGGTTTAAAAGATAAACCCAGAGCCTTTCTATTATGAGCTGTATTTAGTCGATGTTTAAACTTACTTAATATATCTTTTGTTTACACACTCTTGGTAACGATTTTCGCTAAAGAGAAAACTCTTATTACAAGGCTTTATTTACTTGCACGAAGGCCCGAGTACGAATATTTGAGCCCTGCGTAAAGTAATCGAGTAGTAACGTTATCGAGAAATTTGTATGACGTTTGGAACAGCGCCCGCCCGTGAGCGTATTTCGAACTAAAATTTTGTATGAGTATTCTCGATTTCTATACAATAACGTAACGTTACGCAGGATTCGAAAACTTCGTGCTCGGCCTACAGAATGGCCTCTGCCGCTGCGCAGGCGATACTGTAGTATATTTTGACGGCAGCAGTATACAGACGCAATCGTGTTTTTTGTAATAATACATGACATATACATTTATCGATGAGCAAATTTGAAATTAGTGCATGTCAAGTACCTATGTTGTAACTCACCTCATCACGGGAAAACTGGGAGTAATTTAACTTAGCTGTAATTACCATTTTATGATCGCGTTTGACAAAAAATTATAAAAAACGAGAATTATTGTCTAAGATAAAGCACGCTTGCCTAAGCAAATGCCCGTTCACCTTAGATTGGAAAACCACCAGATTGGAGAAATAACAGACACAGGCAGGGAATTTAAAAATAAATTATGTTCCATAAAAAACAAATTTAAGCAATATTATTTGTTTTATGTGCAATAAAGAGATATACATACATACATACATACATATATCATCCAGGATAATTCCCTTAGGTTTTCGTAGTTAGTTCTATAGGTCGGCCCTGTGCAGCTTATAGAATTACAGTGACAGAGGTCTGACGATATCTTAAATCTGGCATTTAATGTAGACCTTTTCAACGAAGGATTTAATCCATTTATGAAAATGTGCTTAACGTTTTCCTTGATTCGTGGAATTGAGAATTACTATCGATGAAAACAACTCATTTTTGTACAAGGAAAGCCTTTATGCTCATTTGTGTTTTCCTCAAGGAAAGTGTAAATAATAAACAAGGACGCGAATAAAATACCGGTCCGATTCACAAAATCAATATAAGTTCACCAAAAAGCTGTTTCTTGCATTAACTATTGACTAGTGCCTATTTAAAGTGTATGCTAAGATTTTATATCTAACAATTACCTTACGAATCCAATCCACTCCATTCCCGTGTGAGCGCCTTGTTTTCCCAAACTGAGCATTTCTCACTGCACCGTCCAATATCGCACAACGAATGACCCAGCCACAACTCGGCAAGTTCGCAAATCCTAGCAAAATCCAGATAAGCCACATAAAATATTGCAGTCACTCATCTCCAATGATTGTCACTGCGCTGTCAACAGTCTCAAACCATCCCCGTTTAGAATCTTCAACATCCCGCGCTCAGAACCTAACCACTTCACCAATCAACAGTTTTGCTTTGAAATAGTAACATCTGGTCACTTTTTTTCGTCATTCGGTCACGATAATGGTTCTTGTTTTGATTTATGGCGAGAATTAGTCACTACAATGGGTCAAGAGCCGGGCACTTGCGGCCATCTTTACTCAATATTCACGCTTGCGCAGTAAGTGGGGTTGCGGGCATGCGCTGTGAAAGCTAAAGAATACGAGTAAAACAAGTGTGCAAAAAATATATTGAAAGCATTGGTAGATGTGGTGTTCAACTTGGCTGAAACGCGCTGCCGTGCCCCTATTGAGCTGAATATTTTGGTAAATGTTATTGAATTAATAAAGGCAAAACACCAGCCGTACCTTCCAGTTCCCAGCAGTTCCCAAATACTCGTAAATTAAGTTAACTGAATGTGGTTTTTTTTTTAATTCCTCGATATCCATTAATTTTTGAATTTATAAACCGCGACATGACACTTACAATAATCGCCGTTTCAAAAGAATTGTTAAATTGTTTCAATTTTTATCGGAAAATGTTTTTCAAATCGGTTTTGACTTTTATGCGATCAAGAAATGTACATGTCTGTGTGTACAACATACATTTCGCTAACGCTACCATTTCTTACAGCACACCTAAACATAGCTTTTAGCATGTATGTGTATAGTCCTCCTCATTGTTTTCGACGACCCGACTATGGTTACTACTCTAGCAGACATGGGTACAATAGAAACACTTTAACATTTTAAATTTGAAGACCATAACATACCTAATGTAGTGAAATAACAATAACGTATATCTCGTCTCATTTCGTTGCCGTCGAGGCCCAGAGGAAAGACTACGAATTAGTCAAAAACATCATCATGTCAGCCGAAAGACGTCCACTGCTGGACATACGAGGGCTGTTTGATAAGTACCCGTTTTTGGAAAAAAAAAAAACATTTTTTTTTGTATATATGCATTTATTTTTCTACGTAGTCACCTTTTAACTCTATACATTTGTTCCACCTATACTCAAGCTTCAATAAACCACCCAAAAAGTATGATTTTGGAAAGTCATTAAAATAGGCCTCTGTGGCGGCAATGACTTCGTCATTTGATCCAAATCGCTTGCCACCGAGCCATTTTTTTAGGTTGGGAAACAAAAAGAAATCGCATGGGGACAAATCTGGAGAATACGGGGGGTGAGACAATAGTTCGTAGCGTAACTGTGCTAATTTAGCCGTCACAACTCTGGACGAATGAGCCGGGGCGTTGTCGTGATGAAACAGTACTTTTTTCTTTTTTAAATGGGGTCGTTTGTCCTTCAACACGGCATCAAATTCATCCAATAAATTGGCATAGTACTGCCCTGTTATTGTTTTTCCTTTTTCTAAATAGTCAATATGTATAATACCCTGCGAATCCCAAAAAACGGTCGCCATGACCTTTCCAGCCGATGGGACGGTTTTTGCTTTCTTTGGAGCAGGTTCACCCGGTAAAACCCACTGCTTCGACTGCTCTTTCATTTCCGGGGTGTAGTGGTGGACCCACGTTGCGTCCACGGTCACGAAACGACGCAGAAACTCCTTCGGGTTACGTTTGAACACGGCCAAACACTGCTCCGAAGTAGTCAGTCGGTTCCGTTTTTGCTCCTCCGTGAGTAAAAGCGGCACCCACCTCGCCGATACTTTCTTCATACCCAATTTTTCTTCTAATATGTGTTGTACCCTCTCGATTGAAACGTTTACAGCATCAACGATTTCTCGAAGTGTAATTCGGCGGTCGGCTAAAACGATATTTTCAATTTTCTTAACCATATCGTCTGTAGTCACCTCAACTGGCCGGCCTGGGCGATCCTCATCAAAGACGGTTGTTCTCCCCCGCTTAAACTCAAAATTCAAAAATTCAAATTCAAAATTCAAAATTTTATTCAGCAAATAGGCAGTTGAATGCTCTTTTACACGTCACTTTTTTTGAGTCTACCAGCGCTTTCGGAAAGACCATGATTGCCAAGAAGAATGCGCCGCAAGAAACTTGGCACAAAGTCATTTTTTCTAAAAACAAGTTACATTAGCTCTTACAATACGCAACCACAGATAAACTACACAAAGAAACCTCACTCTGTCATTAAAAGATTAAGAGAAAAAAAATACCGCATTTTAGAAACAAGTGTAAAAAGTAATTATTAAAACAGCAAAACCAGAACACTTTACTTTACTGGCACGTTTTAATTGAGCAGGAGATGTATAGGGTCTCCAGGTCAAATATCTGTGAAAATTTAAATTACAAAGGGATGTATAGGGTCCCAGAATTAATACTATAATATAATACTTAATCTAAATGGCTTAGAGATGTATAGTCTCTAGGGTCAATTTAAACTAAATTTAAAATCAGCAGAGGTGTAAAACGCCTCCACGGTCAAATAATAAGTATAATAATACATATACATAAACTGGAGATGTATAAGGTCTCCAAATGTCAAATAACAAAAATTGATGAAATATACATTTCATGTCATCATGTCAAATAAATAAAACATTATACCAATATCTGACGGTTGTCATAGAAGGAGCACATTCATGGTAAACCGCTTGCATTCTTACTTTTATTTCATCACATGTTTTTCCTTCCAAAAATAAGAATCTAATTACAGACCGATACTGTTCTTTCTCCATTTTAACAATTTTAAGTTCACGCCTTCACTGAATCGTTGTCAAATGAGAAAAAAAAACAAAAGAATGCCATTTTTTTTTTAATTATCCCGCCTCTGTAAAATGGCTTAAAAAGGTGGTATACTTATTTGCGGCAAGTGATATTAATATATTTAGAAAACGGGTACTTATCAAACAGCCCTCGTAGGCCTCCCCCAAGGCTCTCCACTCAGACCGGTCTTGTGCTTTCCGCATCCAGCGCGGTCCCGCGATCTTTACTAGGTCGTCGCTACATCTTGTAGGTCGTCGCTCCATCTTGTTGGAGGCCTACCGACAGCTCGTCTCCCGGCCCGTTAACGCCATTCGAGAAACTTCTGACCCCATCGATCCGGACGGACCTTGCACAAGGTCCTACCACCCGCAAAAATTAACTAAAAAAATTGTTATCTACTTACTTACCTATCTACTATCCTACTAATATTATAAATGGGAAAGTTTGTGAGTATGTTTGTTACTTTTTCACGCTGAAACGTCTAGACGGATTTGAATGAAATTTGGAATGGGGATAGCTTATATCCTAGATTAAAACATAGGCTATCTTTCATCCCGGAAAATTGTATAGTTCCCCCGGGATAGCGATAACCGAATTTTACGCAGACGAAGTCCCGGGCAACAGCTAGTATGTAATAAGTATCAATGGGTGTGAACCGTTTATTTCGCTATGATTGTGTCTCCTCACGGCACCTATAGTTGATTATTATTTATGAGCTGCTGCTGCAGCCTGAGTTGTGGGGTTATATAGATATTGATGACGCGCAGTTTGGTTTCCGTCCGGGTCTCTCGACTGATTCAGCTATTATTAGTCTAAAGCATACCGTCAATTATTACACAGCACGAGACACCTCTGTGTATGCATGCTTTTTGGACCTGAGCCGCGCATTTGATTTGGTGAATTATGAAATTCTCTGGAACAAATTGCGTAGCTCAGGAGTGCCGGATGAATTAGTGCAAGTCTTGGAGTACTGGTACGGAAATCAAACCAACTATGTTAGATAGGGCGACGCGACATCTAATGATTATAAATTAGAATGCAGTATACGTCAAGGAGGGCTTACTTCCCCGGACCTTTTCAATCTCTACATTAATGACTTGATGGTGAGGCTGAGGAGCACCAGGGTTGACTGTCATGTAGGTGACGTCTGCGTTAACAGCATCAGCTACGCAGATGATATGGTGCTGCTCAGCCCCTCCATCAAAGGCTTAAGAAAACTGCTCTCAGTCTGTGAAGAATATGTTAATTCTCATGGACTGCTACACAATGTGGCAAAGACTGAACTGATGGTGTTTAGGGCGGGGAAGGGTCCGGAGAGGGTGCCCGAGGTTAAGCTGATTGGCTTTACGGTTCGTGTTATGCGGCAATTCAGATACCTGGGGCATATACTTTCTGAGACATCGAGAGACGATTTGGATATGGAACGGGAGAGAAGGGCTCTTGTGATTCGGGGTAATATGATAGCTCGTAGGTTTGCCGGCTGTAGCAGACAGGTACGTCTGACTTTGTTCAATGCCTATTGCCTCTCGTTCTATACCTGCCAGCTCTGGGTGAGGCACTGCATAAAGTCTTATAGCACCATCAGAGTTCAGTATAATGATATATTTCGTACTCTGATGAAGTTGTCGAGATTCTGCAGCGCCTCAACTATGTTCGCGGAGGCGGGAGTTCCGGATTTCTTTGCGGTAATGCGGATGCGTATTGCCTCCTCTTGGGAGCGACTATGTTGTTCGCGGAACAGAATCCTCAAAGCCGTAACGAGTCCTATATATGGGTATTGGCTATCTGCGCACCAAAATCGAAACATAAAGTGACGACTAAATGTAAATGTAAACTAAATGTTCGTATTATATATTTTTTTTTATGCCGTTTATGTATACACTTGTTTGTTTGTTTGTTATATGTAATATTTTGTGACTAAGTATGTACTAGTGTACCTACTAAATGTTTAATGACCTAGTACTATTGTACTAAATTGGTTTTTAAGATGTATGGGTGTATTTTGCCTGCAATGAAACAATTTTTTTTTTTTTTTTTTATACAACGAGGAAGGCAAGCGACCAAGTAGGTCACCTGATGGTAAGTGATCACCACTGCCCATAGACACCCGCAACTCCGGAGGGTTTGCAGATGCGTTGCCAACCTAGAGGGCTAAGATGAAATGCCTCTTGTGCCCGTAATTACACCGGCTGTCTTACTCTCCACACCGGAACACAACAGTACAAGCACTGCTGCTTAGCGGCAGGATTAACGAGTAAGATGGTGGTAGCGATCCGGACGGACCTCGCACAATTATTATTATTATTATCACTGTCACCGTCATTATAACTCACACCTACTTCCTAAGCCCCCATTAAAATCATTATTCCGACTTCTGTTGTACTTCGCATTCCAATTCAGGCTAAAGTTTACCCGTCTCAATATTTACTCACAATGCCAAGAATCCAGGAGACTGCGCCCTCTTATCGTCCTATCTCTGTAGCTGAAGCCTTTAAACTTTTCTTTCAATGAAATCCGTATTTATTCCGAGTCTATTAGAGGTTTAATACTTTTATATTCTTTTGCTAAGTTTGCAATTTATTCTCCGTTTAGCGGAGTGAGGACATGACTGATGAAAAAAAATGTAATTTTTAAATGTCTCTTGCTAAAAAAGATCTAGATAGGTGTAGGATTTATGCAGTTGTTTATATGCAGGGTCTAAACAGGATACCTGGGCCCCGTTTCTCGAAGCTATTAGACTAATAATATTAGTGTTTTGTCTCGTAAATTACACGACAAAATGAAACAAAACACAAATATTATTAGTCTAATAACCTTCGAGAAACAGGGCCCAGTAAAGAAGCTGAGAATAACATGACGGTTTTTTTTTTCATGAAAAGAAAATGAAAACCAGTAAACACCACAGTACACGTTATCACCACATCTTAAAGAAGCCTGCTATTCTTGAGGAATTCCACAAACTTTTGATCCTCTATAAAATAGATTAAGTACCTTTTGTGCCAAATGACTGGGAAGGCCGAAACATAGCAAGCCTGCTAAAAAAGCGACTTCAAAATCATCTTGAACTTTACAAGCGTATGGAAACAAAAATAAAACGGAGTAGCAAAAATCGCTCCAAAGAAGCTTAAAAATTGTTCACCAAAGTTTCGTTTGCATAAATACTATTAATAATTTATATAATTTGTACATTTTAATAACACTTCATTTTGTCCTTTAGCACGTTCAGAGTCATCCTGTTTGTCCCCTAATAGTGCCCTGCTCGCATCAAAATAATACCGCACTACAAAGGTACCCCGCAACTGTCAGAGGGTATCTCTTTGAACCTCGAAGGTTTATTCTGGTAGGAATAGGTACTGCATCAAAACGTAGCATGTCGATAATCGAGTATGACTATGTTAGTGTGAGACGGGTTTACTGACGCTCGCTAAAAAACGAATCCCGAACGAATTCGTTTCCCAAAATGTTTCATGTTGTGGGCAAAAGATGTAAGTGTTTTTAGTTCAACAGGATAGCCCGAAAATAAATCCTGAATAGTTTACAGATTCCAGAAAAAAAGCATTTGCCCATGAAACATTTGAAAAATGGATTCGTTTGGGATTCATTTTTCGGCGAAATTAATGGATACCGTGAGAGATTATTAGGGCGCTACTTGGGCAATCCATGCTGGTTTTGAATTCTAAACATCTCGTTCAGTATTTGAAAATAAAGGTTTTTTAAAGACTGTAATTTTTATTTTTGCACTTTTATCGTTTCTGAAGCGGAGTGAGAAGGAACTGCGATTAAACGAAAAGAAAAGCAATTATTGGTTCTTCTTTTTGGTTAGACAAAAATCAAATCAATACTTTCATTTTTACTCAGAGTATTTTTTACGCTTTGGCGCTTACGCCATGCGTTTTGAGCGCATTTTCCATTGACACGCTTTACTAAATAGCGTTGTCCCCCTTGAGTGAAAAAACTCAGTCCCGAATTGAATAAAGTAAGTTTCGTCAAAGCTCTCCGAATAACACTTCAGTCGTAAAACATTACGCAACGAAACGAGCTTGTGCTTGACGGCGATATTAAAAGCTTACCATTGTAAGTTCACGGGGAAACGGAAGCTCCATAAACCGTAGTTATTAAGCTTTTACTCTAATTTACATAAGATTACTGAATAATATCCGAACTTGGCCTAAGAATGGTGAAGTTAAGAGTCCGGTGGTAAGAGGGGTGATTTATTATTCACCTGTACAATCGTCCACTTTTAACCAAAACGGAATTGTAAACGGAGAAGGGTAAAGTTCTATCAAAAATGTATTTGTAGATACTTCGTGACTTACCTACATATTTTAGCAAGTAATTTGAGAAAATCTAGGTGAATACCCCAGTATTCCGGGCACGAGTTCTCACCAACAATCGAATATTAACGTTATCGATCGCCATCGAGAAAAATTGTATGACAACAGCTTTTTTTGACAACTAACACCAATTGACCTAGTCTCAAACTAGGCAAAGCCTGTACTCAGAGTACTAGACAACGGATAAACATAGTTATATAGATAAATACGTACTCAAATACGTATTAAACATACAAACCCGAGAACAAAATTCATCATACAAACATCTGCCCCGACCGGGGATCGAACCCGGGACCTCGAGTTTCATAGTCACTTAGGCTATCCGGTCGTCAAAAATCGGTCGGTAGATTTGCCCGTGATCACGGTTTAGGTTGTAGAGTGTGCCAAAGAATTAGACATACATACATAATACGTACACTGAGAATTGCAGTCGGGCTAAGACTGGGTGTTGCGCTGTGTTCACCACACCGTTGCCTCTGTGGCACCAATGTGGACGAAACGGGACACCATGGTCTTTCCTGTCAAAAGAGCGCCGGCCGTGTCTCCCGTCATGCCGCGCTCAATGACATAATCCGCCGGGCTCTTGCCTCTGCGAACGTGCCGGCCATTTTGGAGCCAAGCGGCATTGCCCGCGACGATGGCAAAAGGCCGGACGGTATGTCTCTGATTCCCTGGAGAATGGGTAGGGTTCTGGTTTGGGATGCGACCTGTGTCGATACAGTAGCACCCTCACATCTCCAGGGAACCACACAAAAAGCTGGTGCGGCGGCAGAAACGGCCGAAAATAGAAAAAAATCTAAGTATCAATCTCTCGGTCCGAATTATAATTTTGTTCCTGTCGGGTTTGAAACTTTGGGTCCATGGGGTCCCAGCGCTTACAAGCTTATTTCTGAGTTACAAAAGCGCTTAGTTGATGCAACTTGTGACCAAAGGGCTGGCAGTTTTCTCTCTCAAAGAATCAGCATCGCTATTCAGCGAGGCAACGCTGCCAGCCTTTTGGGCACTATGCCACGGGGGCCTTATTTAGATTTAATTTAGTTTTAAGTTGTAGTTTATTTAGTTTAAGCTTAGATTTAATGTCATTGTAAATTGCTTTTATTATGTTAATAAAGTAGAAAAAAAAAATTATACGTACATACGCTCGAAAAACATAACCCTCCTTGGGCAGTCGGGTAAAAATAAGTCAATTCAAAGCAAAACATTCAGCAGGTTACGAAAATAAATCCAACAAAATCCACAATAAGCCACCTTTTCTCTAATAAAACATTACGAGTACTGAAAAGATGAACAAACAAAAATTGCAAATATTTGCCCGGACTGTATCAAAGCCAAGGAAGCGATTATTTTTCCACTGGCAATAAACATCCTCACCTCACAGATAAAGATATAAATCGTGCGAAGGAGCCAAGGGTATTGAACATTTTCGACCTTCCCTCTTCTCATCTTGCTCAGATAAAACGCAAACGAAACTCATATTAGAAACTTTGTCTCTCAGATTACACTTTTAACTATTGAAACACGTATTTCCAGTACGATTATTCTAAGTTTACCACTGACAGATGGTTTGCCTTCATTTCGTTTTCAAATTTAATGCCGTACAAATAAAATACTTATTAGGTACAAAATGTGTAAAATGTTTACAGATTTTGTAATAAGTATTACAGATGGTTTGCCTTCATTTAATTTTCGATTTTAATGTCGTACAAATAAAATACTTACTACAAAGTGTGTAACATGTTTACAGATTTTGTAATAAGTATTACACATGGTTTGCCTTCATTTTATTTTCAAATTTAATGTCGTACAAATAAAATATTTAAGATTTAGGTATTTAAGAATCAAGATGTTGTAATAAGTTTTTTATTTGTACGACATTAAATTTGAAATTGAAATGAAGGCAAACCTTCTCAGTGGTAAACTTAGAACAATCTTTCTGTAAGAAGATAGAAGACATCATTATGTAAGGTATACCTCATTGTCAATCAAATTTGATTAAAACATAGGACCTTGTGGCAGTTTTAAAGACCGAATTTCATTAAGTTTTGACTTAAAAATCTTTACAAGCGATTCGAACTTTTTCGGGATTTGATTTCTGTTTGTCAAACTACAAACAGTCTCTTCTAGAACACGCTATAGGGGTTTCATACAAACAGATCATGTAGCGAGTTCCCCCTCATTCTTGTTTACACTTTATCATACGTAGCACAGTTAGGCCAAGGAGTGTAGAATTTTGGAGTTGATTGACTAGAAGGATAGAAGGATAACTTTATATTTAGCCAATCAACTTTAAAATTCTACACTCCTTGGCCTAATAACTCAGCGGCAACGAGACACATATTAGATGCCAAGACTCTACTTTGTGCGTCTCGTCGGGCTGAACTGGACTTGTACGTAAGTGATTCGTTTATTTCACTGTGATTCAGAGTCGCGGTAGTTTCTTGTTATTTTATGTAAGTACTTAGTTCTAAACAAATACTTACCGGCATTTTCCCTATTTTTCAAACCACTGTCAAAACTATACCTAAGCTTGCGGCGTCAGAAAAGTGGAAAACCCCCCGACAGTTTTCAATTCAAAGTTCAATATCTCAAAAATAACTGAACCGATTTTGATTCATACCGTCCGTAAGTCCGAACGTCCGAAGCTACGATGCCACAGATATATACAAAGATACAAACATCGTAATACCCCTCTTTTTTGGTAGGAAGTTAAAGAAGACGTATGTATCTACATATTTTTTCTCGGTAAATTCGTAGCTCGAAGTTCCGCTGTATTGCTACTCTATCGCCGATAGGCACACCTCTTCCGACAGCTGATTTACGAGTAGGTACACAGCCGAATTTACTACAAGTATGTAAATATTTACAAAGAAAATACAGGCAGTTGAGATGACACTGGTTTGCCTAAAATAATACGAGTAGAAAAGTGGTAAACTAAAAAAAAAAACAAAAAATTCTTTACATACTGATCATTGTTGTCGTTATCAGCCTACACACAAGGTTATTGGAAGCTGTGCTCGCCTTAAGTGTTTGTACACACAGTGAATAGACAACCTCTCCCGATTAGCATCGCGTAGTGAATGGCCACTATCAATTCACCGGACGTATCGGATTGCACCACCTTGCAGGCGAAGATTGGGTGGATTTCGACGGACGTTTAGGCTCACACAGACATACGAATAATTGGCAGTGACTGTACAGACGTCACCGTATTCATGTAATAGTAATCTTCTATACCTATAAAACAGTACTGTGACTGACATGACTAACAGACAACGCACACCCTAAACCACTTTACCTAGAGGCTTGAAGCTTAGCAAACATATACCTTGAGTATCTAGAGGTGCACTAAGAAGGGATTTTTCGAAATTCCCACGGGATAGAGAACTAGCCCATTTTGAAATATTTCACGGGGGCAGAGCCGCGAGGCATACTTAAGCTTAGTACCACATTATTTAATAGCAGATCATTGACTAAACCGAACACTCAACCCGCAAATTGCTTCTAAATTTACACAATAACTCAGTTTTAACCCCAGTGTGCACAGGACGTCAGAACTACTTTCGAACAAAAAGTTGGGGGTCTGAAAGACCGCATTCGCTTTGCGAAGTGTTAAATTAAATTGTGTCGTGCATACGGGACCGCAGGAGTTGGTGCGGGCGGAAGTCATGTCACTTTATACTTATTCACGTTCGGGTTTACTTTGTCTAGGTTTCTAGAGGCTGTTAATGAACAGGCACATCATTTAATGACGTATAACGATAAGTATTCCATATGTTTCATACTTAGAGACAGATCACGCTATCATTTCGACTCGATCTTACAAGCATTTATTCATCATCATCATGTCAGCCGAAAGACGTCCACTCTGACCGGTCTTGTGCTTTCCGCATCCACCGCGATCTTGTTGGAGGCCTATATACCGACAGCACACACAAGCATTTATTAACAAAGTGAAAAATTAGGTACAAGTTTGACGTCAAATCAACTTGTTCTTCGTATTCATTGGTTTGTTTAAGTATTAGAATAATAAAGGATCATCATCATCAGCTCATCATCATCAGCTCATCATCATCAGCTCATCATCATCAGCTGGACATAGACCAAGGCTTTCCAATCACACCGGTCCGTGCTCTCCGCATCCACCGCGGTCCCGCGATCTTTACTGTTTATTTTGAGTTTATTTTTTTGATTAAGCGAACATTTTCAGAAATGTTCACTACGAAATTTGCATAAATTGTGTCCCCCAAGATAAGGGTATCTTCTAAACCGTAGTCCAAAAAATATAAAAAAATTGCAAAGGTGACGCTTTATAAATACAGTGAAACCTGGTTAAGTGAGACATCAAGGGACCTGCAATGACGTTTCACTTATAGAGGTATTCCACTTACCCAGTGTCTCAGATATACAGGTATAAATAAATATCTGTCTCATTTACAGAGGGTTCCATTAATAGAGGTGAGAATACAGGTTATTTCAGTTATACAGGTGCGATCATTAAATAAAATAACGTGTTATGTATGTAAATGAGTTTTAATAAAAAAAAAATTAGTTCAGGATATTTTGATAGACGTACACGTTTTAGTTTTCCTTGTCCTTCAGAACATTGTGATTCAATTTTATGTTTACTCTGAATTATTCTACAAAGAGTAGATTTTGGCACATTAAATTCGGCACAAACTTCTTCGCGTGTCTTCCCACTTTCATAAACGGATATTAACTTCAGTTTTTCACGTAATGATAACGATTGTAGCTTTCGTTTTGGCATTTTTCAAATAAATATCTGTATGATAGTAAAGCGAAACTAAAACTGAAGGTATGTAATTGAAGCTCAAAATTACTTACGTACTTGGAATTACGTGTGGAATTTGTGGGTAGAATAAGAATGAGTAAACAAACAATGTTATCTCAGTTACAGAGGTTTATGCATATAAAATTTGCTCGCTGTCTCAGTTATAGAGGTAACTATGATGATAAATCGAAAGAACGAATCCCAGATATAGAGGCTTACCTTGTCCCACTAACAGAGGTAATTCAGTGCCAAAGTGTTGGGACCTCAGCATTGGTTCCAGTTATGGAGGTTTCTCACTTATCCAGGTCCCACTTAACCAAGTTTCACTGTACTTTCAACGGAAATTGTTTTCAGGATGTACCGTTTTTGAGTTATTGCCCAAAAACTGCGCTTCTCGACCAAAGGTCGTAAGTGCCATAAATATACGCTCTTTTCATGGGTACTGCATTTCTTTGTAGTAACAACGGTTACGGAAGTCTACACTGGTTTTATTTACTTGCTAACCGTTACGTTTCGCTCAAAGTGTTCAGTTCTATTTATAAGTTTACAGACAGAGTCAAAAGAGATTCCTTAGAGGTTACAGTCTCCCAACACATATGTAGATACAATATATTATGATACAACTATGCTCAATGTAATTATACGGCGAGTAATTAACAAACAGGGCCCGGTGGGAGTCTTCCGACTAATATCTATCACAACTTGAGAATCCGTTTATTCAAAGTTATGTATACCGTACATTGTACACTGATTATGTATAAAGATTTTGAGTCAAGGAGAATGGGCGACTCTATAAACATTCTGCAATAAAAGTTATAAGTAATAACTTCGGTGTGATGCAACGATAACAACGACCTCAAAGAAAAACTGGACAAGAGTATGTCAGGTTATGCCTAGTGTAGGGTCCCGTAACCGTCACTACAAAAGAAATGCAGTACCGATGATAACAGCGTATCTTCATGGCACTTACGTCCTTTTGTTGAGAAGCGCAGTTTTACGACAATAACTCAAAAACGGTGAATCCGATTAAGTTGGAAACAATTTTGTTGGAAGTATTTGTTTGTAATTTTTTTATATTTTTTTGACCTACGGTTTAGAAGTTAAGGGGGGGGGGCACAATTTATGACTTTAGGAGCGATTATTAGCTCGACGTATTTTTAAAAGAGATGTCGAAATAATTATGTGCCACACGTTAATGTTTGCTGAAAAAATATATTTTATTTTTAAAATTTTGTTACACCTAGATGTAGCTAGAGTGCCAACCCCAGATTTTTTTTTTATTAATTAACTATCAAACTAAGAAGCGGCTTCTATAAGACACTTATACTCCAAATTTCATCAATATACTTTCCGATTATAGTTTCCGAGTAAAATGCCTGTGACTTACAGTTGTGATGAAAATAAGGGCTCCGGTTTTGCCATTTTGGCTACGGAACCCTAAAAACAGCTGGCCTGACAATCAAAAAGGGGGCTCTCAGTTCTCACAAACTGGATAAATTAACGTTAAAGTCGCCGTTTTACAGCCTCGGACTACGCAAAGCCGAGGTTTAGGGCTCATCCGATCCGTCATGGGTTCGAAACCGACAAAACTTTTAAAAACGAAGAGACCCTTTTGCGGTTCTTTCGTCCATAATCTGGCATGGATGTCCATTTGTGAGGGAGAGGTTGTGCGTTAAATATTGACTTGGTGCGCTTACAGCGGAGCGGAGACGTTCAGAATCGACCAATCACATTACAGTGGAGCAGTGACAGATATGGACTTCAGCTAATGTGATTGGTCGACTCTGCACATCTCCCACTCCATCTCAGTAGAAATGCACCCTTATGTAACTACCTGTTTGTATTAATCGACTTCCGAAATATTTTAGCTTTTCTTTAGAAGCCGTTGTAAAGGGGATGAATTAAACGTAAGTATCGAGGGTGAAGGTGTTGATAGGACATCTGGGTCACCAGCTGTGGAGCCGCAATCGCCACCAAAACCGCCGTTGTCGTCTAAACTCCTGGTGACACCCGAGTCTCAGTTGTTGCCATCATAGACTTCCCTGAAAGTTAACCCTTTGTAGTTGGATACTCAGCCTGCTGATGTTCTAGTGACGAGTACGACACATCAGGTATATCAGGGAAGGACGAGGAAAGCGCGGCCATCATGTTAATAGGGTACAAATTCTTCATCTAATTATGATGACTCCGATTATAGTCGAAACACGATTCGAGTGTAACTTTATTGAACGCTGAATTGCAAAGGCGCGATGTCACTGACTGTAATTTGGTTACGTTCCGCTATCGTTACTTTGAGCAAACTTGTATTTCATTTTTGACATTTTGCTGAAATCATAAGAGATTCTGCACACGTTTCAATATCCGCTGTACACTTGCAATTGGATTCCAGTTGACGTGCTGCGCACTAGGTTAAAACTGACAAGTATTTCTTACATTCTTAGATAAAATATACTCAAAACTAATAAAAATCGATAGCATACCGGCAAGATTCAAGAACATTAAACATAAGCATAGCTATTTTTACAGGGTTTTCAGGGTTCATTTCTTTATTCCACTAAAACTCGCGAACAGCTCAACCAATTTTGATGATTAGAGTATCATTAGACGTGTATTAGTTGACCAAGGAAGTACAGCCTTATCACACTGGCGATTTGCTAGGGAGTTTTGTATTGAGGCGATCACGCAACATGTTCGCCGCGAGCGATATTAGTATGAAGCACTCGGTCGCAAATCGCTGTGATAAGACTCTTACTGGTTTTGATGTCTGTTCCTATTTAAGAAAAAAAAAACAACGAGGTGACTTGTCACTGAAAATGACACTGAGCCTAAGGGTGATAAAGGACTTCCTTGGTCTATACAAGTTTTGCATCAATTTAATTTCGTTGATATGGACCGCCACAAAGCAACGCCAGATACAATAAGCTATATTGGGTTTGTATAATATACTTACAATGTCATCCCAGTCTTCATTTCTTAGTCGAGACAGAACGATAAGAAGCTTAGTGCAAAAATACATTTACGTTCCCTCCAGCCATTCTCCAGCCAATCACTTCCATCTGTCCTAGCCTCATTAGAAAATGCAAAATTTTCAAATTTCCGACACGGTTAGAAATTAAACTGGCCGCCCGTCGGGCTGTCTAATTATTTCTCACAAAATCACCCCAAACTCATTACCATACATTAAAATTAATTATCAAACTACGACAGAGTTTGATTTTAAAGCGAGATTTTGAACTTCAATGGAGACAGAAATAATTCTAATTTGATAAAACCGCGGAGCTTGCGAAGCTAAACGAATATGATTGTAAAATTTTAATGCCGTCTCGGAAATTTTAAGCAGGAACGCAAATTAGATACCATTCGCAAATACTCGGTAAAACTCACAGTAGACGGGTAGACGACCGAGAACTGCGATTCAGAAATACCGCTAGAAGGAAGAGCAGTCTAGGCATCGGTCAATGATTTCCTGGCCAATATATTGGAACATCATTGGAACATCATCGGTCAATGATTTCCTGGCCAATATATTGGAACATCATTGGAACATCATCGGTCAATGATTTCCTGGCCAATATATTGGAACACCATTGGAACATCATCGGTCAATGATTTCCTGGCCAATATATTGGAACATCATTGGAACATCATCGGTCAATGATTTCCTAGCCAATATATTGGAACATCATTGGAACATCATCGGTCAATGATTTCCTGGCCAATATATTGGAACATCATTGGCCGATGGCTCATAACCCGACACGACAGGGGTTTGTTTTGTTTGGCTTGTATTGTCTTTTTACCGTATTTTTTTATTCTATGTGGCACAAGCCCTAGAGGCCGCCATTAACGTATGAAGTACCAAGTATAACGTATAATGTACCATCAGTCACTATGTTATAGTAGCTCTTCAGGCACTCCTATCACAGATTTTGAGCTGCTTAGTCCTGAATTTGTAATATTTCTAATAGGTTGATAGTTCTTTAGATGACCGTGCTTCGTTAAGCTTGTTTGGCCACATATTTAATCATTTATTCGTTTACAAGAATGTAGTATTTTACACTGTAGGATGGTAAATTACTTATAATATGTCCAATACATTCTGCTATAGTTTAAGCATGCAAACATTTAGGTAGCACGCATATAATAGTTAAAATAATATTAATAGTTTATTTGGATTATCATCATCTATATAAGCGTCAAAATTAAAGTAAAAATGTCAAAGTATAACCATAAATGTCAAATCGATATAATTATTACTTTTAAAATAACGAACAATAATGATTATCCCAATAAAATTACACAATATGCATAGGTGCCCTAGAAATTCAAATCACAAATTAAACTTACTGTGTAATTTCAATAATTAACAATATCAATATCCAATCAACTTTCTTCATTGTACATAAAATATTCATTCAGAGTATAAAAACAATTTTGTAACAACCAGTTTGTAACACTTTTCTTAAAATTAGAAGCTTTCATTTCTTTGAATTGCGATGGCAGCTTGTTATAAATCCGTGTGCACGTGAAATACGCATTTCTTTTACTGTAAGCCAGGCGACAAAACGGAGTGACAAGTCTGTGTTTATTCTTATGCCTGACTGGTCGGGTTGAAGCATGTGCCAGCACCCTAAATAGATAAGAATTATTTTTAACAAACATACATACCTCTCTGATGTACATACAGGTTAAGGGCAGTATGCGTAATTATTTGAAGAGAGGTCTGCAGCTTTCCCTGGCCCGTGCATTACAAATGGCCCGAATGCACTTCTTCTGCGCCTTAAAAGCATCCCCGACATCAACCGAGTTACCCCATATTATTAGACCATAAGTAAGAGTCGAGAATGTTTTATGTTGAATTAACATTTATAACTCTTGGTAATTCCGATCACTGAAAGAACATAAAATTGATTGTTTTTTTTAAAGAACCTACAACAATTTCAAGTTAAATAAAAACTCGTAATACCTAAAAGTACCTTTTGTAGTAAATTATAAGTTACCTACATTATAACCGAGTGACTAGTTTTAGTTAAGTACACATCCCTTCTCATTCTGATGACTTGATGAGGGTGCTAAGCTGACCTACACAAACACTTCAGTCCATTGTTGCCGACGTGCGTTCCTTTACAAAAATAAGTTGGAAACTTACGGGAAATTCCTCAACAATAACATACTTAATGGTACATTATGTTCGTCGTGTCATTATGGACCTTCGCAAGTGACCTTAGATGGCCTGTACTGCTTACCAGAGAGAATCGAGCAGCCAGATGAGCTGCTCAGCAAGGGGAGTTATAGGTACTTTTAGTATGCCAAAGGGTGCTCCTATTGAGCCGACCTCAGCTTTGGACGCTAAGGGAGATGTAGCAAAACAATCGGATAATATCCTTTAGTTTAAACAGTGTTTATAACAATTTTAATTAGAATTAAATTGTCAATTGCCTCTGGTCTCCGCGTCACAGGCCTTGAGTGAGGCCGCTGAAGAATTTTAAATTCGTAGAGATTTTCATGTTGAATTAAATATACCTACTTTTTTCTCGGATAAAAGTTTAAAAGTTACGTAGTGGAAGGAGCTCGCTCTCTGCTTGTTGATGTTGGTGGTAAAGCACAGCAAATAAGTGCGACTCCTTAACAGTGATTTTTGATGAAAAGTCATGTATTCGCTAAACCATAAAAAATGGGGTGCGGGTCGGGTTGCCTCCTCGTTAGACACACGAGGTGTTGCGGTTAGCTTCTGGATCCGTCCGGGGGAAGAGCAGTGCTCGGGCCGGTGCACCCTGGGTATTGGTCAATGATTTCCTGGCCAAGATTTTATGGAACATCATTGGCCGATGGCTAAGAACTCAACAAGGGGAGGGGGGTTTATTGAGTTTGGCCTATCCGACATCTTTTTTCAATGTCAAATTTTTTATATTACGTTACTGTTGTAACTTGTGTTTTATCCTATTTTTTGTACAATAAAGTGTTTACTTACTTACTTACTTACTTACTCTTGCATAAACGATTGTTATACGTGGTATATTATATTTACTGACATTGGCAAAGGCCTAGAGGCCGCCATAACGAAGAAAGAAGAAGACCATAAAAAATAAACTACCTGAATATTATTGAAGAAGTGTTACCGAAGAGTCCTCTCGCAGCCAAGGAGCAGTTGCTAGAGCTACATCTCACAGTAGGCATATAAGTTTATTTCTGTTACGTTTATTGGTGAATTGGCGCTAGAGAGAGAGCAAAGAAGACAGTAGGCGATCAACATGAATGTGACCTTCTTGTTCACACCCACTCTCAGTTAAATTTTTAGCCAAAACCCTAATGACAAAAATCACTAATATAACGTTTTGCCGCACAGATAAAAGTATTTTTCACTTGTGGTCACGGGTGAGCAAAGCAAAGTAATTGTTTTTAGTTCATAAACATAAACATGGATCTCCGCAAAGTAACGCCTGATTCAATAAAAAAATTAAGCTTCTTACACCCACTGCAGACACTGTCCTTCAGTTCACAAATTCACTTCAAAAACTAAGTTAGAGCTAATATAACTCGTCGCTCAACTTTTTCCGATACAATGCGTTGAAAAACAGGCCAAGTGCGAGTCTGACTAGCGCACTGAGGGTACCGTGCGATAGCTCACTTACACATGGCTGACTTTTATTATTTACTGTTTTACTTTGGTTTGGAATTTGTAGTGAGATATAACTATGAGTGATGCCCCATTTTATGATAGAGCCTATAAAAACTAGTCAAGAGCGAGCCGGAATCGCGCACCGAGGGTTCCGAGCCATTATCTAATAATATTCAATTTTGTGCTACTTTACGTACAGTCTCCATATTAAAAAGATCCAAACGCCATCATCCCTGACGAGACCACCGCAACGCTTGGGATAATTTACATACTTATTTTGTTAGCAACAAGCTAATTCTACGCAGACGAAGTCGCGGGCAACAGCTAGTTTCTAATATTACGAAGTCTGCTTCTATTCCTAAAGTTTTCGTTGCGCCAGGTGTGCTTACTATATTTATCGGCTAGCTTCTCAAGAAAAGTTAATCTAGCCATCGCCGTCTAGGTCTGGTGAGTCACCTTTGAAGTTTCTAGACACGAACCCCTAAAACAGCTGTGGCTGCCGAAGCTAAATAAACAACCAGCAAAGTGTCACTCCGGCTCGGGATTGTTCTAGAAACTTCGGGAAAAATCGGCAAAAAGCCGAATTACGAAGTCCCATTTTTACGGAGGCCAGATATTTATTTACGCCGAGCTCTGCGCCGCTGCCCTCCATCAGTTGGCCGGACCTAATTACTTGGGCTGTGTCGCCGTTTTACCATATTTTTATATTTTTAATTAGAATTCTAATTAAAAATATAAAAATATGGTAAAACGTCACCGTTAAACGTTGTTGTTAATCGTTGGAAAGTATGGTAAAATTTCTACTATAGGTACACCTACCTATAGTAGACATTTTATAAGCTATAATGACTCTCAAACATAGAAAGGCGTACTCAGGTAAGTCGCCGGCGTTGTATCGGCTTTCAATGTCCATGTGTCATTATCGAATGCGCTATGCTATTTCAATTTCAAACTTTTGATTAAGTTGATTTAGAAAAGATGGTAGTAGCTGTTTATGTGCATTTTTTGTTACTTGCTTGCTATTAATTGTTATTAGCGAATGTTCACAAGATAAGCTTTTAAACTACATATGTTCTATAACCTATGCATAGAGTTGTGTGCACTTCATACAGGCTCGGGAACACTAAGTAAAAATTTCACTTAAAATCGGTGCCGACAATATAGACTAATAAATAACAAACTTTGAGGCTTCAAATTTATATTACCCTTATGTTATAAAGTGGGGAAAAAAGAATTGTAAAGTGTAAATTGTACTACTTGTTGACTGCACTTGTACAAAATTTCAGATCGATGCAATTAACCATTGAAGAGTTCCCTCCCGTGAAAATCCTGGTCAGACCACCAGAATTGCACTTAAAAATTATTGTTATATCATGTCACCGGACTTACATTAAGTAAGTACTTACCTGTGACACATTTCAGCTCAATCGGATCGAAAAATGGTTTGAAATTTTTGAAGTTACGTTCCCTACTACTTACATTTACAAACACGTTTGAAGTTATGTACTTATTCATTTAAACTTTCGCGATTTTCACACATTATCATGATACTCAGGACTTAATCGCGTAAATCAAATCCAAATTTAAATACTTGTATGTTTTTTACGCGATTAAGTCCCGAGTATCATGATAACGTTTGAAGTTATTTGACGCCTACTAAATGCGAACACTTTATTCCGCCCTGCTTTCCCTTACATTGAAACTGAAAATGTGACGGTTCAAAGTCGTCGACAGCGCCCAAATAAAGGGTCTGAACACGAAACCGCATTGTGAACCAGGGCTGGCACAAACGGATATTTGTAAACGGGCGCCATTTTAATGTGTCACTAAAAGAATCTTTCTCCGCACCAATTCCAAACTTTATCCCAACGTACCAAGTCTGAATTTCATTTGGGTTATGAATTGATTTCGAGTAAAACAACTTTGATACGCTCCGGTGGATTCGCATTAGCCAGTCGTTCGGGGACTCTGAGTGAGTAGTATACATTTGATAAACCCTTTTGGGTCTCATTCACTCACAGTTACTCGCGCGTTGACAAATAAGGGATAAGGGTATTGTTTAAGGTATAACATTTAGTAAATCATGCCACTATTAAGGAACTTTATCTAACGTAATATTGGTAACGTACTTGTCTACTGGGAACAGAGGAATGGTTTTGGTTGCAAAGGAGTTGAAATGATTTCGTTTTAAATATACAAAACTAGGTACTTATTTATACCATCGTAATTTCAGACGAAGACGTTCACTGTTGGAGACATAAGTAGGCCTCTGCCACCGATCCCCAGTAGGGTAGGAGAGATCCTGAGCCGCTTGCATCCATCTTTAGTACTTACTGACCAAAACGTGTCATCTAAACTGTCTAAACCTCAAAATCAAATACCTCCACGTTACGTTAGTATACAGTCGAGTTCTCCAATATCTGTACAGCCAACGGTTCATAAATATCTAAACACGGAACTTAAGTAACTGGCAATAAGGTCCGTGTTTAGATATTTTTGAACTGTTGGCTGTATAGATATTGGAGAACTCGACTATACTGTCTCGCGAGTCTTTATACGAACTTATTATATAGCTACACCCTACCTATACTTTATAAGTTGTTGCATTTCCTCTTTACAATAGTCTCGAAGGATGTCTCTAGCGTGTCTACAACGGCAACGTTTGATACAAGGGAATAGCTAACTAAATAGATAGTAATTGCGCGAGATAGACCGCCCCTTTAATTAATACGAGAACTAGGGACCGACTTTACATTAATTTCGACTTCCATTTACTTTGGAAGGGTAGTGGATTAGTTATAGATATGCTATACGAAGCTGTAAACGAGAATATGATGACTAATTTTGTGAAGAAGATAAGAGACTGCGTTTGATTCGACAAAACCAGCAAGAGTTTGTTTTTAACAGGCAACATTATACCTAGTAGAAATTACATACTCTGCGGGATAGAATCAGAAATGATGATATCCGCAGAAGAACTAAGGTTACCGAAATAGCCCGAAGAATTGCGAAACTTAAGTGGCAGTGGGCGGGGCACATTGCTAGCAGGAGTGATGGCCGATGGGGCCAGAAGGTTCTCGAATGGCATCCCGCGAACCGGGAGACGAGCTGTAGGTAGGTCTCCAATAAGATGGATCGCGGGATCGCGGTGGATGGGAAAAGGACAACACCGGTCTGAGTGGAGAGCCTTAGGGGAGGCCTATGTCCAGCGGTGGACGTCTTTCGGCTGACATGATGATGATGATAGTAGAAATTATAATGCACGAGGGATTACACAAACCAAAGCAAACCAATAGTTTACCCAAGCAAGATTTATTTGCCGAAGCCCGGGTGATTCTAAAATAAAGAATAAGTTATTCTACTAAGTACTGAGAAAAAAGTTTCTTGAATTGACGACATCGAACCAAAAGGGCGTTGAAAGGATTCCCTCAGATTGGACTAATAAATATCACCAGGGCCGTGTTTCATAAATCTACAATTGATAAACGGAAGTCTCTTTCTAACAAAAGGTGATAGAATGGGATTTCAGCTTGTAAATTCTAACTTGTAGCTTTATAAAACACGGCCCAGGAGTGTCTGGATTGTCTGACTCGCTTTCTATGTGTCCAAACCTCCAATAATAGGGGTAGTCAGCAGACTTACTAATCCTTCATAGAATTCTGCAGTTCGTCTTCAACAGAACTATTTTCTGATGAGACGATTGCGATTTGCAAATTTGTCCTAATAAAGTAAATCTTAAGTTTGATTGGTTAATTTGAATATGGCGAAAGAGGCAGATCCATAATTTATAAAATAAACAGTTTTCTTGATGGCAATCGGGCAACTGGCTCGCTTGACGCAAAACAATACCAATGGCTATATGTAGTTTGAAAAATCTTCTTTGTCATAATCTTATTCCAGAGTATTTTCTGTATTAAGAAAAAACCTTAAGTATACAAAAATGTATATTCAAAAATATCACAGCCTAGCTTATTACAGTTAGTCTTCCATCTAACGACGGAATAATTGGAGTTATTTTCTTTATATAATCCCTCATAATCTCAAAATCTGTGCCCACTAAAGAAACATCTTTGGCGTTATGATCCAGCGGCTGAAAAAAAAAGAAATAGTTAAAGCAAACATTATGCAGAATGAACACATGAATAAACGTTTTATAGCATAACTATAGGTATGACAAGGTGCACCATTCCCATAGCGACCTGTATATATACATACGAGTATGAATATGGTTTTAAAACATCTTTGGCGATTGAAAAGTTAAAGGGGTTCGCGCCATCATACCTCAAACAACTGTTTAATATATTTGGGCGTAACGAACTGGTATTCTTTATCCTCTTCTATTGGTATCCATACGTCTCCTTCTTTCACTAATACGACGACGATTTCTTTACTCTTCGCGTTTATCGTCAGTTTTAATCCTAAAAAAAAGGTCAAAAATATTAATAAGTTTAAGCAAACCCACAGCGCCTCTAACAGCACGTGCTGGCAACGCACTTTTTTCATAGTACGTAGTTGACAAGTTAACGCGATCAAAACGTTTGTCAAACGTGACGGTTTTTAACTCCCGACGAAAACGAGGGGTGTTATAAGTTTGTGTATATCTGTGTGTCTCAGTGTCTGTGTATCTGTCTGTGGAATCATAGCTCCCAAACGTATGGACCGATTTCAATGCAGTTTTCTTTGATCAAAAGTTAGTTTAATCGAGATAGTTCTTAGCTAAGTTTCATTAAAATTGGTTTACCTTTGAAATATTGAACTCTGAAATGACAATGTCGGGGGTTTTCCAACTTTTCTAAGTTGGTTGGGTTATTAGTATGGGCTTCTAAACTCTAAGCATTTGCATGTTAACTGTGATAAATACCTGATACTTGTGGCATAGACGCGTGCAAATCCAATCTACGCAATGATTCTTCTAGAGCTTGCTTCACGTATTTCCCTTGTATTCTGTAGGACAATATGACGTTGGCAAATGGCTGTACGTTCACGATATCTCCTGTTGTTATATCTGGTAATGGAAAGTGAGTTCTTATTTAACATTTAAAAGTATGTTCAGTCCACACACAGTTAAGGCTATCCTTGAAAAATTACTGTGCTCTGAAATATCGACTACCTAGTCCTGTGCTGATTAGTGGCAAATATTATTAGTATTTATTTATTTCCTTAATAAATCAGGGTTATCTACATCTAACTATTCCTGGTTTTCACCAGAGAATTTGTTTAAAACGTTGGTTTTTCAGCCTATTTTTGTTTCATTATAAAATCCAAGATGAATAAAATTCTCCTAGATAATAGTAAAAAACACAAAAGTTTTGATGTGTGTTACTCTTTCAAGCACAAACTACTGAATAATGGATTTCGATCAAACTTTACAATAGGTAACTTATACTTAAGTACCTCAGAATAAAACATGCTACTTTTGATCCCGGGAAAATTATATGCAGGCGAAGTCGGGAGTACCTAATAGCTAGTAAAAACTAAATAGTAAAAACTCACCTCCCTTCTTGATGTATGTTCTGATCATATTTTTCAAAACGTACACGAAACTTGTCAAATTCGTTGGTGTTTCTTGCTTTGCCTGAAATTGTATTAAACGTAAATTAAATTTCATATAATAGATGGTATAATGTAATCATTGATCAAAGTTAGTATTTCAACATCTACATGATCTTTACTTTCGAAATGAGAAAGAAAAGCTTTTGAAAACCTTCCTTCTTCTGCTTCGAATAAAGTGTATTGTCTGACCTTATCCAAGAAAGAATCTGCAATTATATCTCCAAGAGCGCACTCTCCAACGCCGCAGACATCCACATTTAGATTCTCACTGGTGTTACCAACTACCTCCTTCACGATTTCATTCAGTTTCTGCATGTATGGCTTAAGGACCTTCTTTATTTCCGGGTCTGAAAAAAAAAGGAATTTTGAGATGTTTATTGCGAAATGTCGAAGGATATGGAGACATCGAAGGCTGTTAATACTGAGTTTATAAAACAAAAGGCATCCGTCGCTCCCATCCTGTATCTTGTTCATTGTCAATCTAATTTTAATTTAATTTCTATTGTAGAAAGATCCACCTATTTTCTGGCTAATTAGAAGCATCTTTACAGAGCTATTGTGAATGGCTTTAAGCTGATTTGAAGATGGAGCAGAGAGCTGATAAGAGGAACACAATGAATAATGAATAATGGCACTAGTAAATCCGGCGACTTTGGACTCATTAAAAGCGTATTTTCTAGCATTTTGTAAATATGTCACTGAGTTTGTCTGGCAGTAGTATTATAGTCAGCAAAAAATCCTATTTTTTCATGGTTACCTTAATTCAAATTACAGTCTTCCTTGCAACCAAAAATCCTTTTCATACCTTCAGGAATGCTCCTGTTTAAAAAGACGGGCTGAGCTTCAAAGGAAACCACTTCCCCATGAACGTCAAAATCCACTCCAATGTACCCCAAATACTTGCTGTATGATGACGCAGTCACCACTAGAACCTGCAACGGAGTAAGGTACTATTTATATAAATATTTGACTAAGTATGAAAAGTAAGCAAGTATGACTAAAATGAAAAGCCTTTTAAATAAAACTTGGCCTCCGTTTAAATTTCACCTCTTACTCAGTATTGGACTATGCTCACTTTCTTACATTTATATTTTTGGTAGAATCACTAAGGTAGCCGGTCGTTATTTAGAAGTTTGACGCTGTGTATCTGTGAATCTGTGAGTGTCATCGTAGCTCGTAAACAGGAGATGAACCGATTTTATCTAAGTGGTTCTTTAAAATCGAAACTTTGTTTAATCAAAATCAGTCCACCCACTTGTAACAAACTTTGTACTTACTTATTGAAAATTTCAAGGGTTTTCCAATTTTCCTAAGCTGTTAGGTTATTCTGTTGCATAAAAAACCTACCTTATGTCCTGGCCTGTTATCAGCTTCCTCGTATTCCGGGTAAGTTCCAGCCACCACCTCGTGGCTGGGGGCAGTTCCGTTCCACAAGAGGCTGTGTGTATGCCCACCCACAATTATGTCCACGTTCTCACCGACCGCCTTTGCCATTTCTCTGGGAAATCAAATTGTATTGGGAAATTAGAATTAAACGTTTTAAATTATGAAGTTATGTATTAAACTAAATTTACATTCAAAATACCTGCCTTTGAAAATTTGAGCAAGATTAGTGTTCCAAGAATACCAAAAAATTTTTTGTTCTCGAGGACCTATTCCATCGGAATGTCTCAAGACGGTACAACTCACATTTTAATTTCTGCTGAGACCGTTATAAATTCTCCGGCGGGCGACTTGCAAAGTAATTCAACTTTGCATTCATTAAGCAGGTACTGCATTTTTTAGTGAGTTTGTTATGATATTGTAATATCGAAGTCCGTAAAAACACTCCATCAGAAACAAAAGTACTACCTATGAAACTGTTGAACTGCGGCAATCTTTTTAATAATAATAAATACATTTTTTGAATTGGAATGCCGTATTTAAAACAAAAGACGTGTTTTATCGAGCTTTGTGTCAAAAACCTACCCCAATCATCTATTTTCGTTACTTTTCTACAGACACTGAGTGATCGAGTGATTTTAAGACACTCTACGAGAAACCCATGAGACATACTTAACACCTGATACAATCAATTATTTATGACACAGTTTTGAAGTTTTCTCCTATTAAAATGGTATGGGGTTAATAATAGAAATAATAGAATAACCTAACCAACTTAGAAAAGTTGAAAAACCTCCGACATTATCATTTCAAAGTTCAATATTTCAAAAACTGGTGAACCGATTTTAATGAAACTTAGCTAAGAACCATCCCGATTACACTAGCATTCGATTGAAAAATCCCGTATCTAAATCGGTCAATCCGCTTGGGAGCTATGATGCCACAGACTGATACACAGATAGACAGGTCAAACTTATAACACCCCTCTTTTTCTTCGGGGGTTAAAAATACAATTTGTCCTTTCGTTTCCCTATGCCGTTTGGCTGCAACCTGTCTTCGGCACTATACTTTATAGCATGACAACTTTATTAGAATTTATAGCGAAAGGCTACTGTCTTTGCATTTAAATTGTCTTTAAGTCGTATATAAAATAAACTTCGACAGATATGGAGATGAGCCCGATAGTGTCTTTCATCAAAATGAAAACGGATTATGTTGGATGGAAATCGTATATCTGAAGTAACTTCTGACGATAAAATGAATATAATCGTCCCACGATAACTCTGCATAAGATATTAATTGGCAACCCAGAAAAATCACGCTATGGTAATACTTTTTTTCATGTCACTCGGACATTTCTTTAATTATAAATAATAATGTTAGTAATAATCAAAAGTTGCTGTTTTTTTTTAATACGGCTCTGTCCATTGGAGGACAATTTTGCCAGTGTTTATTAGGTTTTGCCGTTGTACGGTAAAAAAATCTAGAAAACGAAATATGAGAGGTATTTTAATGGTGGATGAATGATGACCTGTTTACGTTTAATCTAATCAAAAGTTCAAAACGTGTTGTTTGAATATAAATCAGTGTTGCCATATACAAACTTGCAGAGTTTTTGTGGGTTGACTCTAATACCTAAGAAGCACACAATTATTTATGAAAAGGAAAGTTATGTTACGTTCTTTTTATTACATGAATACATGGCGACGTTCTGTTTGTTGGTTTAATGCAGTGCATTTATTGCATGTAACGTGTAAACTTTTGATCCATTTCTTGTATGCTCTTTGTTTTAGAAAACGTTGAATGTACAACGTACCTAACTAATACAGAAAATTACTACACAACCTGTGATTATATGTTGCGCTTTATTAGATACTAGCAGCCCGTCCCGGCTTCGCACGGGGTAGACAATTATCAATATTGTTGTAAATTATTTTGTTCTATCGCTAATAGTTTCGGCAGCGCATTCGACGAAAGACATTTTAAGACTCATTTTTCTACACCTTCGGTTACATTGTTCAAATTTTACCAAGGATCCCTAATTTTTTTCAAAATGAAATGTAGCCTATGTCAAATTGGAAGAATGTAGCATTCTATTGGTGAAAGAATTTTTTAAATCGGCCCAGTACTTTTTGAGCCTATTCATTACAAACATACAAACATACAAAAATAGGTACAAATCTTTCCTCTTTATAATATTAGTGTAGAAAAGAAATTAATAGCCAGCCACAACATTTACCACCATTTAGATGGAAAAGCGTCAAAGTTTTAACCACAATACTGATTTCTGGGGGTTAGCTTTTCGTCTGCCTTGTTTGTTAATAACTTACTTGTCAACGTAAAGCCCACAATGCGATAAGACGACAATTATGTCCACTCCTTGATCGGCTAATAGCTTTGATTCTTTTTGGACTATTGGTGCGGGGTCCAGGAATCGTACTCCTTCCGGATTTGACAAGGTCTGAAATAATTAAAATATTAATTTTGAATAGAAGATCGAAAATAACGATTACGATTCACATTAAATCGTACAAGAAGGCACAAAACGAGAGAAATACAGGTGTGTGTTGTGTTGTGTTGTGAGTGATTATTGTGTGTGATTATTGTGTTGTGAGTGAATGGTGGACTGGCAGACCCTTAAAGGAAGAAATTCGCCTTTGTACAAATGCATCTTGTTGTTTGTAACTTGCCTGTATTCCTTTTTTTTCTGGACAATAAAGAAATTTCTTTGGTGACAAATCACGCACATAACTTTTTGTTAATAATGAGCAAATGGATGTTATTTATAAAAGAAATAAAAGAAGAAGATTATAAATGGTCTTCTGTTTTTATTTGTGTTAATTAACATAACTTTAACTAGGTATCCTAAAATCAAACTTCTCACCTTGGTATCAGGTGTTGTAACTCCAATGATACCAATCTTTCGCCCCTTCCTCTCGAGTACAACATGTGGCTTGTATAAGCCGTTCAACGCTGGTTCCAAGCTAGTATCTATATTTGCTACCAGGACGGGGTCGCGGAGTGCCTCAAGGTACGGTACAAGGCCTGCTACTCCATCGTCAAACTCATGGTTGCCTAGTGTCTGGAATGATACAAAAATTGTTGAATTAGTACATTTGTGAAACGACTTTGTTTGTGGTAACTAAGCATTGTATTTCAGCGAAAAATGAGTGTGACGGTATAATTATTCATACCAGGTTATACTATATGTATACGTGAAAGTATATGAGGATAGATGGAAGTATGGATGTTTGTTACTCTTTCACAATAAAACAACTGAACGAACTATGATGAAACGTCATCTTCTCAGTAGGTGATCTACCGAGAAGATGACCTCTGAGAAGATGACCTACTGAGAAAATGACCTACACTGAGAAGACGAACCCAGAATATGACATACCTCGCCAAAAGGCTTCTGTAATATAGCTTATACACCAGAATAAGCCATAAGGGAACTGGGGTGGCACTCTCTAATGTGAAAGCGTCGCGTTACGGCTGTTTCGGCGTCGAAGTTTCAAATTTTCGGTACTGTGACAGCTAATTTGACACTTCAACAGCTGTAAAAAACCTTAGAGATAATAACACCCCAGTTCCGTCGGGATAGCGAATGCAGAATTCTACCCAGATAAAATCGCGTGCAACAGCTAGTGTGTATTTGACACGTTAACGCGAACGTGCTCGACACGTATTATTGGTCCTCGATAACACTAGGAGTGCCACGCGTCTAATGTAATTAACGACCAAAAAATACGTCTCTATCACGTTCGCGTTTACGACTGAATTACTATGGGCACATTAACAGAGCCACTATAGTGGCACGTATCTACAACAATTAAACAATTCTCATACTATTGTTCGAACTAGAAGCTCTACTTCTGCAGTTGCTCGTACCAATCAAAAAAAAAAGTTACAGTAGTGAAGCTAAGTTAAATTTTACGTTACAGAGGGTCGAGCACGGCTTTACGAATGCTGCGTAACGTTACGGTTATCGTATCGAGATCGAGAAACCTCGTACTAAATTTATTATTATTAAATTAATGCTGCGTAACGTAAAATCGAATAGTAAATATGTTGTCGAGTTTGTATGACGTTAAGAACAGCGCCCGCCCGTGAGCGTATTTGGAACTAAAATTTAGTATGAGGTTTCTCGATCTTTATACGATAACCGTAACGTTACGCAGCATTCGTAAAGTCGTGCTCGACCCTCTGTACAAATAAACACGACATTATCAACCTGTAGGTATTTAACAGCACGTGACACAATTCACGTTCAACTTACCACGAGCCACTTGAATAGAACGTGCACTATGAAAAAAAGATAAGTGCCTCCAGACAGTTTATTTGTTAGATTTTGCATTGTATTTATTGTTTTTAATCAACTATCATTACCATTAACTCGGCATGTTGTAGCCACGTGAATTCAATATGCATTTTCTATTTGCCTTGCCCAAGGAGGGTTATGTCTTTCGAGTGTAGTATGTATTTACCTATGTCTAATTTTATTCTTTGGCACGCTCTACAGCCTAAATCGTTTGACGGATTTCAACGTATGAGGTGTCATTGGATTTGTCTTAGTTGTGGAAGTGACAGGGTATATTGTTTGCCAGAATTGCAGTCGGGTTTACGTTTTTAATTTTAAGTTGGCTAGGTTATTTGGTCGCGTCAAACGTATTTGTAACTGCATTTTATGTCATGCCGGTGCGTGCGTTCTGGCTATATGTACTGGCATGTCAATTGCTCAATAGTGCGCCCGGCTACTCCATTAGAAAAACATTATTGCTTCATACGAGTACAGTATTGAATATGATTCGGGTTTCAGACGTGTTTGACGCACGTCATCTTACGTCATGTAATCTAATTAGATACCAAACATTGTTTTACGCGGTGAACGCAGCATTGAACAAGCAGGGCAAAAGTTAATCGCATGCGTCTAACGCTGCGGATTCCGCACAAAACAACCGCGCACTGTAATGCTTCGGCTGTCGATGGCGCTTTTTATGCCAAAGAAAGAGATGTCAATACGAATTCATCCTACCCGATCAGAACCCGAATCCTAAGTATTCTAAAGTACACCTAATTAGCTTGTTTGGGTCAAGGGCAACAATATGTCTACGCCACAGTCTCTAAAATATGAATAGGTGCAATAATATACCTTATTGCTGCAGCGATAAAGTTGACGTATGTATATTTTGATTGTATACCAACCTAGGTAGTATTGTTGTCAGTCAGAACTTCGTATATTTTTTTATGAATTTTGCTTCAATTTCAAATTCATAATTTGCATTTCACTAGCACGGCACATAAAACTGATTTTCAGACAACTAAGACATTTAGTAGATTGAGACTTCAAAATATTTAAGTCGCTGACTAAAGTAGGCATTTTACATTAACACCAGTTCTTGATTCTAACGGTCTCAAGCGGCTTAAGATCGACACATATAGAAGTTTGAAATAAGACTTACATGAGCGTCATTCGGCAGCATGTTAATAAATTTAGACATGACTGTGTTCTTCAACAAGGTGAACCAGTAGGTGCCTTGGAAGTCATCGCCAGCGTTCAAGAGCAAGGCGCCAGGCTTGCTGTCCAGGATATGTTTGATCTCGTAGAAGAGACGAGCGAAGCCTCCTATACATTTGTCATCATTGGATTTACAAACTGGATCGGCAATGGAAGTTTCTTCAAACCTGGAAAGAATGCATTTCAATATTACAGTCTGAACATTTGTGAGGTGCGGCCAATGATATTGTAAGTAAAGATACGTCATATGCTCACAAGACAATCGTAAAACATTTTCTTTTTTTCGTAAATAATTGTCTACCTCTTTTTATATGTAATATCATTGAATAATAATAGTTTATCATCCACTGAAAATTTCCTAATAAAGAACGAAACATTGCTGATAATGCCGCTGAAACCACAAGTGTTTTGCTAAACACTTATAGTAATTAATATCAAATAGAGTGCCAGTAGAGTTGTTCGGTTCTCGCCGTGTCATAACCCATTAAAGACAACAATAAAATTTGGGTAGAGACAAGTTCATCGGCCTAGTTCCTTCTGTTATAAATAGACCTATTAATTTAAATTGATAATAAGTTACTGACCTCTATTGCACAAATACAAGTCTATATGCTATTAGAGTGCAGGCAATCTGTTGTAAGAATTTCTAAGTAACTTACGTAACCAAGTATAACGTGAAACCACCGTGAAACGGCTCAATGCGTGACGCCTTGATTTCAATAATTGACACCAGCCTGCTTGTCAATTAAGGTTGTAAGTGAAAACTATTGGAGGTAATGTCAGGCATTGGGACTTCTACCGTAATTAGTAAGTAAGTAAACACTTTACTGTACAAAAGGGCAGCTATAAAAAGGTTTAAAATGCAGGGTAGGCAACGCGCGAGTGACACCTCTGGTGTTGCAGCCAACGTGGTATAAAAACCTTCGATCACACATCTTAATACGAAATGAAGCATCCCCAACTTTGCCATTCATAAACCCAGCAGTTGGATGTTTAAAAAAAAAAATCTGATGCTCATCTGTCTCAGCTGTAAATGCTTAAATTTTCACTAACAAGTTGATATTTGTACGTTCATTTTAAATTGTATTTTAATTATGAAATAAGCAACTCTTGTAATTGCTGAGCTACATAATGCAAATTAGAAGTGTTTGCAATCGAAAGAGAACGCAGCTAATTCATGCATTCAAGTTTTATTATGCCAATCACATGATTGAGACCTCGTTATATAAAATACAGCCTTACGAATGAGTCATAGAGTTCTACTTGCAACCATGCCTTTCTCACCCACATATTTACCCCCCTCCCCCCTTGGCCTCATGTAAAGAGAAAAAGGCACGTGTGCTTTCTGCAGTGTCAAAAATTAAAAAAAAATCTTAAATTACTATTATTTTATTGTCTCTTAAGTACAGAAATTTTTCAATACGTTTTGTCACATTTTTTACTTTTCTTCAATAAATAAATAAATAATTGTACCTTTTTTAAACGGGGCCTATTTAATAAAGGCTCTTTTTTAACCCCCGACGAAAAAGAGGGGTGTTATAAGTTTGACATGTGTATCTGTGTATCTGTGTGTCTGTGTATCTATGTGTCTGTGTATCTGTGTGTCTGTGTATCTGTGTATCTGTCTGTGGCATCATAGCTCCCAAACAGGTGGACCGATTTCGTTGCGGTTTTTTTCAATCGAAAGCTAGTTTAATCGAGATGGTTCTTAGCCAAGTCTCATTAAAATCGGTTCGCCCGTTTTTGAAATATTGAACTTTGAAATGACAATGTCGGGGGTTTTCCAACTTTCGTAAGTTGGTTAGGTTATTTACAAATCCTTTTTTGAGTCCACATTACCAAGATGAACGCGCAAAAAACTTGGCAGGAAGTCTTGTTTTTATAACAAAATTACACCTACTCGTATTACAATTTACAAAATACCTACAACGAAGACAAATATTATAACTCTAAAGAAGTTCGTGCCTTTTTCCTGGTCTTTTGTTATCTGGTATAAAAGATTTTATGAAAATCCCTTCACCAAAGTAGTTAGGTACTTAGTTAGTTAACTTGAAAACAAAACGGTTAGGTATTAATAAAGATTGAGAGACAATAGGTACTTTTAGTTTATTACTATGTTCTTTCATATTAAAATGTAGCACTTAGTAGGTATTGACAACAGAATGCAGTTACCTATGTAATATTCAGCTCGTGGTAATTATTTTTATTTATTTTGCCATCCATCGATTACGTAATATTAAAACAAAATGTATTAAGTAGTTTACATCTTACACATCCTAATCCTGACTAATATTATAAATGCTTAAGTAACTCTGTCTCTCTGTCTGTCTGTTTGTTACCTCATCACGGAAAAACCGCTGCACCAATCTAGATTAAATTTTTTAAGAAGATAGTTTGAATATTGAGGAATAACATAGGCTACTTTTTATTCGGGAAAATCGTATAGTTCCCGCGGGGTAGCGATAACCGAAATCTACGCGGACGAAGTTACGGGCAACAGCTAGTAAATCATAAAATCATTTATTAGATACGTAATACTAATTAGCAACCAATATATCAACATTAAAAAAATATGTTACCAAAACTTTTTGCGTCCGTTAGTATCATCTATACGCCGGTCAAATAAATATTGTATTAAAAATATCTGACTACGTGAATGGTGTGCTATTAAAGAATCAACAATTTATCCAATATTGCATTTTTTTCGTTCATACCTGTTGCAAAGTCAACGACCTTGCAAAGCAATAGAAAAAAACTCACCTTGCATGAAAATCATTATAATGCACAATATCCAGTCGAAATGTGTCATTGCGCAACACACCGGCTTTTATAGATCGTGAAAACATAAAACACAAAAACACAACACTGTTGGTCAGCTTCATTTTTCTTAAGTTACTTAGAGATAAATTTTAAATGAATATTGTTCAAAGCGTCATTGTGAAATTTATAAAAAATGCGTGTGGACCCGCTGACAAGGTAAGTTGTACTGAGCGATTAAAAGGTAGAGTAGTAGACCTTACTAAGTGAGCAAAAAATGGGTAGGATTACTCAATCGGTAGGTATTTTGAATCGTAGAGCGAACTGTAGCTCTATTTCAAAGTAAATACGGGTGTGAATGTACGGAGCAAGAAGCGCAAATGGCTAAAATTTGTTTTGTTTTTTAAGTGTCTCTTAATTATTTCAGAGTTGGATTCCTTATAATGCATTTTTGTCATGTGCGTTTGTTTTTTACATTAATTCGCTACACTTAGCATTGATCATCATGAAAATACCTAAATTAAAATAAAAACTTGTGTTGAAAAAGACTTGTGTTGTGAGATCTTGCCTCATGCCAAGTTTCACGATTCTAGGTCAATGGAAATAAGAGTATACGTAGCTAGGTGTAGTGAAAAAAGTTTTTCCACGGAGCAGACAAAAAACACTCTGTCAATAACACTTCAGGTCATAAACACTTTGACATGTAAAAACGTTTCTCAATTCAACCGGTTTTAATTTAGGTAATACTTGAAATTGACAGACCGACGCACAGACAGACAAACGGACAACGAAGTGATCCTTAAATTATAAGAGTGGCGTTTTTTCCTTTTGAGGTACAATACAAACCCTAAAAAAAGAAACGAACGAAATATCTAGTATGTTTGAAAATTAAAAACCGGTATTTTATTTTTATACTTAACTGTTACGAAACCATATCGCATGACTGCTGTAAGTAATTATTTTGTGTGTACGATAAAATGCTTAAATTTTTACGTTAAATTTAACTTTATGTTACTTTCAAACAATGCTTTCACTTATAGCATGAAGATGCTCATAATACTGACAAAAATAAGAGTATTAATTATTTGGTCCACGTGTTATTATCGCGTTGCCTTTTTCAAGGAACTCCAAGACTTGTTTTTCGATAGGTAACCCATATTTTTGAAGTGTTATAAAGGGTACGGGAGCCTCTTACTGCAGGTACAAGAGCAGGTACAAATACTCCATTTCAACAAGCATAGCTAACTTTATCAGTGTTGTATGAGACGAATTACCTTTGCGGGTGTGTTATTAATATTATTATGAGCCAACTGTGTCCTACTACTGTAGGCCGAGCACGAGTTTTCGAATCCTGCGTAACGTTGCGTTATCGTATCGAAATCGAGAAACCTCATGCTAAATTTTATTTCCAATTACGCTAAATTAAATTAAATTAAAAAAAAAACAGCAGTTAAAAAAAGAACCTTTCGAGTTTCAGAAAGGCTAGACTAGATGTATTTTAGAACCTGTTTCTAATGTTAACTAACACTATCCGTTCACTTCAACCTTGGCTCTTAAGTTTCTAATTTTAACTCATTTGTCGTCAAGTTTTTCTATTGTTAGCCTAAATGGAAAAATGTACAATCGATCAATGCGTTTAATACTCGTACAGTTCAATTTAAATAGTACTACTTAATCCACAGTATAGCCACGTCCAGTGGGCACGTTGATATGAGCATAGCGAAAAAATTTTCAAGTTGGTAAAATCGACTCTTGTCTTGTCTGGTAGGACCTTGTGCGAGGTCCGTCCGGATCGCTACCAACCATCTTACTCGGTAATCCTGCCGCTAAGCAGCAGTGCTTGCACTGTTGTGTTCCAGTGTGGAGCGTAAGACAGCCGGTGTAGTTACGGGCACAAGAGGCATTTCATGTCTCTCTAGGTCGGCAACGCATCTGCAAACCCCTGCTTGTGCGGGTGTCTATGGTCAGCGGTATCACTTACCATCAGGCCCCTATTTCACCAACTTTACAATTGTCAGTTTTCAATGACAATTCGGTGTCAACTGCTGAATTGAAGTGATTTTGTCTTAGCGCGCTTCATATTGTCAAAGAAATCCTAGTTCGAATTGTCTTATAAAACAGACAATTGTAAACTCGGTGACATAGGGTCCAGGTGACCTTATACTGGCTCGTTTGCCTTCCTATTTATTTATGTTATATACATACAAATGTTTCTTCAACAAAAAAAAATGCTACGTGAAAAATTGAGGCACATATAGGTACATCGAATTCGACACAAAATTGTGAAAAGTAAGTAACTATCTCGGTCATGCAATGAATTAGGTTTGTTTAGTTGTGTAAATATACCGTCATCGAGAATCATAATTGTGGTCATTATCATAATGAACATCCATTTATCTTTAAAAACTTGCACAAAGGCAAAGATAATCAAAGGATAATGGAGTTTTTAACGTGCATAATGCTTTTAACGTCATGTAAGGTTTATATGAACAGAATTTAAAAGCATGCAGAGTACTTCATCGCATTGCCGTTTTACCGCAAATAGGGCTCTACAAGTTTAAAAAGTTTAAAAAGTAAGTACACTTTAATGTAACTACAAAAAAACAGGATAAAAACACAAGTGAAAATTGCGATCAAACTCTTTGCTGTCAAAAAAATCGTTATATGAAAAAGTCCTTGCATTATCCATAGACATATTATGGCCGTTCGGTACTTCGTTTTTGTTTCCAATTCAGTGAGACTACGAAGTACCTACGAACGTAGGCTCCCGCAGGCGGGCTCGGCAACACCGTTCCTATCCAAAGGGCATATTCTGATGTTTATATTAATGGCACTATCACATTTTGTTTTAATTGGTAGATTTTTGTACTTCTTATTTATGTACGTGTACGTACCTAAGTATTTTTTTATAAGTTGGTTAAATGACTATTTATTAATTAACCTATAAAGCCTACTTAACTGTCATAGTTTTCCTATTAAATTCGTATTACTGTAGGTCAAGCACGACTTAACGAATGCTGCGTAACGTTACGGTTATCGTATCGAGATCGAGAAACCTCATACTAATGTTTAGTTCCAAATACGCTCACGGGCGGGCGCTGTTCCAAACGTCATACAAACTCGCTAACGTTTACTATTCGACTTTACGTGACGCAGGATTCGTAAAAGTCGTGCTTGACCTACTGTCCTGATTTTTTTCACATTTCTATACATCATGTTTCGCTGACTGCACGTTTCGCGCGCGATTCCAATAACAATGAGGACTTTAAAGCTAAATTTCGATTTCTAAATCAAATAATGGTTTTCGCACTCCCTGAACAAAGACCTACTCTATAGGATAGATTAATGGAAAAAATCACCCTCACTTCACGTCACATTGTCGACGGGAGTATAATGCATGCCAAATTACAGCTTTCTATTACCAAGAGTCTATGACGCAGGCAGACAGACAGACAGACAGACTTGGCCCACACAGCATCTGTTAGGGAGTTTCGATGGGAGAGACAGACGCACAGACACTTTAAATTTATAACACCCCTCTGTTACTCGACGGGGGTTAAAAGTAGATAAACTACGTAATTCAAGTAAATAATAAAGTTTGACGACTTCTTAATTGGTTGGTAACGAACCATCGCCGCCTCAGTCGAGTGAACTTTGCTTTTGAAGTTTTCTTGAAGATCGAGATAATAATTAAATTTTGTTATGAATAAGGATGGACAATAGTAGTTTATGCAACTGCTACATAATGAGTGTTTTATGGCCTAATTATGTGGAGTTGCATACATTACTTTATCTACACACATATATTAAGTACTCTAAGATGGGTTCAGAAGCCGAAGGCATATATCATACCCATACCTGTCACGAATTTGACTGTTTTTTTTTTAAATCATAGACAAACATACCGAGCTGACGTTTCGTAAACTGTTTGTAAAAAAAAAATCGATATCACATTATTAATTATACATGTCGGACTGAACTCGACTTATGTCCGTACGTGAGTGATCCGTTTTATTTCGCTATGATTGTAAATTACGTTGGTCGTCAAATTCGAAAAATCGAATTCGATATCGAAAAGTCATTACGACATTACTTTACTGCAGGACCTGCTGGTGGAGGTGGTTGGCGGGGGAGGCGACGGCGTACTGCAATGCTGGTCATTTTCTACGGTTTCTGAACGCATTTTAGAGGACTTATGATATGTGAGTAGATATACACCTTAGTTTTAGACTGAGTAAGTATCCACCTGCTGGCTATCCAGTTACCTATTTTTATTTATAACCCCCGACGCAAAAAGAGGGGTACGAGTTTGACCGCTATTGCGTGCGTGTGTCTGTCTATGACACCGATCCCTTGAACAGTTGAACCGATTTGAAAGCAGGTTTTATAGCGGTGGTCCTGAGCTAATTTCACGGATATCGATTAAGTCGATTTTGAGATATTGAGGTTGGAAATGAATGTGTCAAGGGTTTTTAAACATTTCTAAGTAGGTTAGGTTATATATCGAAGAATAATTTCTTCACACACAAGCCTAAACGCGAGATTGACCGTTACAATTCTTGATTTAAAAATATGAGTTTTTTTTTAAACTTTACGCAACAGTCTTTCCAATAAGAAGCCGCACAGAAAAACACCGGTGACCCAGTCATCTCGACACTGGCAGGCAAGAAGCAAACATTCGCCATTCATGCAAAAACAAAACAGCTATCAGGTAAATGGAGATGAAAAAAACCCAGCTCCAATGGGAGTGAAAATTCTGAGGCATCCATATTTGACACCTATTGCTTATTTTCGGCGGGCGCGGTGAAAGGGCGGCGAAGTTTTAAAAGCAAGACGAGATGAGAATGAGATGTCGCCAAGCAGGGAACTTTTGTTGACAAAATGTTTCTTTCGTATAAAATGGGAAAATAAGCCTGCCTATAATGAAATCTGACATGCATTAATTAAGTTACACAAACAGCATGATGCCCAAAAGATTTGAATTAATGGCGATGGCGGTGATAGTCTTTACTTTTTACTGTACGAGTAAGTACCTACTTAGCATTCTCTGTGAGAATACAGAGAATACGTCGCCACGAGTCACGAAGCCTTGTATCGGGAAATGTTGTGAGCATTCCCTAACAAAAGAAATCAATGCAAAAAAAAAAATGCATTGAATTATTTTATAAACGCACAACCTAGTGCTATTAATTATTATGTGCCACGACCTTTTACAATTGAATATTACTTAACCTGAAGCAATTATTTACAAAACGGCCACCGACAAAGTACAGCCCAGATTTCTCGGAAGGGCACATTAACCGAGGCTTATAAATCATAATTAACGTAATTAAGATGATACCTCCATCAAAATGTTTCACTTTTATCGTATTGTTTAGAGGGAAACTTTACGATTTACCCGGCCAAAATTGCAATTCAAAACGTACATTAAAGCCCTTTTACATGGGGCGTAAATATGAAGTTTTGCAAGCTTCCCGACCCCATAAAACTGAAATCGTAAAAGCTACGCTTCCAAAATTTAATTATATGGTGTAATAACGTCTTTTTATTGCAGGTGTATTTTATTTTCCTTCGTTGTAGGGGGTCTTGATGAACTGTGAATACTGTATAAGATAGTTCCGTCGTGGATATGACGAAGCATTATCATTGATATAAAAATCAGGTATTATGCCCTTTGGTACATCTTCAACACAGGAACGGCGGAGTGTTCGCCGACGGTGCGCGGTGTGCGGTGCGCGACGTGGGCGCGGCTCATATAGCTGGTAATGTGTGAATTTAGAGTATCGATAGTTGATTTATGCATGTGATACACTTTAAACCATTTGCATGTCTATGTGATGAAACATGTAGCACAATAAACTGGATGTAAACCATCTTCTCTGTACATACCATGTTTGATGACTGATTACTGATTTACTGCCTCGAAATTGGCAACAAAAATTGCGGGTTGTAGGACCTTGTGCGAGGTCCGTCCGGATCGCTACCACCATCTTACTCGCGAATCCTGCACATGAGGCATTTTATCTTAGCTCTCTAAGTTGGCAACGCATCTGCAAACCCCCGGGGTTGTGGGTGTCTATGGGCAGTGGTGATCACTTACCATCAGGTGACCCACTTGCTCGTTTGCCTTCCTTGTCATATAAAAAAATAAAAAATACGTTAATATAAAATTACACGGTACTTATTTTTAATTGTGGAAATTGTTAACTCCAGGAAGTCAAATCTATTTTTAAGATATTAATTAAATTATTGATAATATTGATTGATTAATTTTGAGCAATGACGCTTCTCCGTCCAAACCCTGTTTATAAGTTATGAAGCGGACTATTTGTGGGCAGGTTCTAAATTACAAACGCAGGCTGCAGATCACTGAATTTAATGCTTTTCTCACTTTTTACAATTTATTTTAATTAATATGTACGAGCGCACGATACACCACTGGAAAGCCATGAGAGAGAGAGAGAGAGACGACAACAGCATTCCGTCCTATTCGGAACATTTTCCCGGGCTTTCTTAGTAGAAACTTAATACCTAAAACTTACTCAGGTACAGAGCCTTAAGTCTATACTATAGTATAAGTAACAATAAACTAGGCTTATACATTACTGCAATGCAATGGACTTATAATTATATGGGAAATTGTTATGCTTATTATACACTTCCAAATTATGCACTATTGCATCAAAATTAAACTAACATGCTAATCTTAAATACAGAGCAGTATTTATAACTAAGCAATAAGACATTATATCAGTTACTAAACTGATCCACGGTTAGGTAACAAAACAAGTTTGTGAATAGGCCTTGTGTACTCGCCCTTGGTCGTCCTTATCACCACTGACCTTACTAAACCATCATTAGAATTTTTATTGACAGCTACTACTCTTCCTAATGGCCAGCAGGAGGGCGGTGTAGACTCTTCTTTGACAATTATCATATCACCTACCTTTAAGTTGGCTTTAATTTGCAACCACTTATTTCTGGGTAACAACTCTGACAAGTAATTATTATAGAATTGTTTCCAAATTCTTTGTTTTATTTGAATTACCTTCTGATACATGTTTAACCTTTTTTCATTAATGTCTGTCAAATTAGGTTCAGGTAAATCTGTAATTGCAGATCCCAGCGCAAAATGTGAAGGTGTAAGGCATTCCAAATCATTTGGTGAATCTGAAATTGCGCAAAGCGGCCTTGAATTGAGAATTCCTTCCACCTGCACTAGCAGCGTATACATAAGTTCATAGGTTAATTTAGCATTGGAAAGCTGTCGTTTTAGCAAATATTTAACAGATTTTATTCCGGCTTCGTACAAACCACCCATGTGACTCGCTAGGGGAATGGTGAACTTCCACTGAATCTTATTCATAGCGCAATAGTTTACAATTTCAGAATAGGAACATTCATTCTTAAACATTTTATGAAGCTCAGCAAGTTCATTATTAGCACCCTTGAAATTGGTAGCATTATCTGAATATAAGCATTCACAGCCTCCCCTTCTAGCAATTAATCGTTTTAGTGCGCAAATGAAAGCCTGTGAAGTTAATTCACTTACAAGTTCAAGATGCAAAAGTTTTGTAGCTAAACACACAAACAAGCATATATAGCCCTTCTGGTACCTGCAGTTGCGAGACATAGAGCTGCGTAAGTAGATAGCACCGCTAAAGTCGACGCCTGTGTGTAAAAATGGACGATTCAATGTCACCCTAGGGCCAGGTAGATCAGCCATTTGCTGTCCACAGGTTTGTGCTCTGAATCTGATGCAACGGATACATCGGTGAATAACCTTTTTTACTTCACTTCGTCCGTTGATGGGCCAATACTTGAATCTGATGTTACCCAATGTAGTCTGAGTACCAGTGTGTAAAAGCTTGATATGATAGTACCTAATTATCAATGTAGTGATATGTTCTTTAGCTGGTAGAACGATTGGGTGTGCGTGATTGTAAGGTATGTTTGATTGAGTTAAGCGACCACCGGCACGTATGAGTCCGTGCTCATCTATAAATACATTAAGCTTCCTCAAGGGGCTGGACATAAACGTAAACAATTCGGTGTTTGTGCTTGTCCTATTTTCCGTCTGAGATTTTAATAGCTTTAATTCCTTCAATTCCCTAGAAAACGCCTGTTCCTGTACTATTCCAACAATAAATCTAGTTGCAGAGTCTAACTCTAACACAGTCAAGTGTGAAGATAAGGTGTTGTGTTTCTTTTTTAAATTGTTTACGAATCTGAACACAAAAGCAACTATTCTGACTACTTTACTAAAGCTTGAATACTTCTCAAAGACCTCATAGAAGTAATTTTGCTTACTCACAGCATGAAAGCTATGTTTAGATGTCATTTCTACTGTCTCTAAATCAGAAGGAATCGAAGGTTCCGTTAAATGCCATGTGGATTGGTCCTCGAGCAACCAATTTGGACCATGCCACCAAAGTCTTAATGTTGGTAATTTGTCAGGGTAAACGCCCCTAGTAAGAAAATCGGCGGGGTTTTCCTTGGTGTTAATATAATGCCAATTTTCACTCCTAGTCGTTTCGATTATTTCCATGAGTCTATGCGAAACAAAGGGGTTCAGTTTCCTGCTGAATGGTGTCTTTATCCAGTTTAAAACTACTAATGAGTCTGTGAACAAAATTATGTCATTAATATGCATTTTTTTGTCTGTCGCGTTTAGAAATTTAACCGTAAGTTGAGCTAGCAACAAAGCGCCACAAAGCTCAAGGCGGGGTATAGATTGAGATTTAATTGGAGCGACGCGTGTCTTGGCCATGATCAAGGTACAGGTGGGTTCCCTGTTATTGTAAGTGGAATGTAAATACAAGCATCCCCCGAAGGATTTCACCGAACTGTCGCAGAAGCCTATTAGAGTGATAGTCAATGGAAGTTCTGCGAAATAGCAACGTGGTATCTGTATAGATCTCAAATTATCTAACTTTCTACAAAACTCAAACCAGGTGTTTTGAATTTGTGAAGGTAGTTCGCTGTCCCAGGCTATCTTAAGTTTCCAAATATCTTGCATCAATATTTTTGCTAATATAGTAGCTGGTGCCAGAACGCCTATAGGGTCAAATATTTGTGAAATCTGGGACAAAACATTCCTCTTCGTCGGTTTTACATTTTTAAACTCGGGTATATGGATCTGGAACTTGTCAATAGATGGTATCCATCTCAAGCCTAAAGTTTTAACCATACGCTCGGGTGTGAAGTCGTAAAATTGGGTGTCTAAGTCTAGCATGTGAACATGTTCGAGTATACCATTATGGTTTGCCGACCATTTATGTAATTCAAAATTGGCAGTTTTTAGTAAACTAATAAGTTGAGTACACAATTCTTTGACATATTGTATCGACTGTCCGCCAGACAAATAGTCATCCATGAAACAATCTAACTGTATGCACTCCGCGGCGAGGGGGTATTTATTTTTATATTTTTCAGCTAAATCGCGCAGAGTACGGCAAGCCAAATATGGCGCACACTTAGTGCCGTATGTAACAGTTGAGAGTTGTATACATTGTAATGGGTCAGACTTTGAATCTCTCCACAACACACGTTGTAGTGGGCGATGTTCTGGGTTGATTAAAATATTCCTAAACATTTTGACAATGTCTGCTGTGAAAACATATTTGTATAATCTAAACCTCAATATTATATCTAGCAAGTCGTTGTAAATATTCGGACCTTCCAACAGTATGTCATTGAGTGAAACTCCTGTACTTGTTTTAGCACTGCCATTAAATACTGTTCGAAGCTTGGTTGTTTGACTATCAGGTTTTAACACGGCATGGTGTGGTAAATAGTATGAATTGCTGTGATTTGTTGATTGATTAAAGTCTGTCACATACTCTGCGTGTCGCAGCTGAATAAATTCGTGAATAAACTTTTTATATTCTGTATACAAATTTTCATCCTTTCGAAATCTGGATTCCAGTTGCAACAAGCAGCGATATGCAGTACTAAATGAGTTACCTAACTCGGCCACCCTATTCTCTATTAGTGGTAAATTTACCATGTAATGACCTGTTTCTGTTTGAATTGTAGTGTCTTGAAATAATTGTTCACAATATTTTTGTTCCTGAGAAAGAAGTTTCTTTGGTTTGACCTCTTCCTGCTCCCAAAACCTACACAAGAGGTCATCTGTTTGCTGAGATGAAACAAACAAACTGATTTGTGATGAATTTGTTACCTTCTTATTTGCTACATAGCTACCTGACACCATCCATCCTAGACTGGTTTCTATGAGCTGTGGCATATTAGCTCCTAACCTAATATGGCCTGACTGTAAGATATCATAAAATATCTCTGCTCCTAAAAGCAAATCTATGTCACTGGGTATGAAAAAGGTAGGGTCTGCCAGCATATGAGCTTGCGAAGATGGAAGATTCCAAGGTTGTGTGTTGATAAATGAACGAGGCAAAGGCACAGTGATATTATCCATTACTACAAAATTAAGGCTACTTTTATAGTCCTTTACCCTTGAGGATATTTCAGCTGTTGCACTCACTTGTGTATGTTTGTGTATATTGCCGATCCCCTGTATGTGGCATGCATTATAGTGAAGTTTGTGCTGTAGTAATGTAGCAAGCCGGTGTGACATGATGTTCACCTCGCTTCCCGAATCCAAGAGCGCGCGTGCCTTGTGCCAGCAGCCGACCGCGTCTCGGATGTTTATAATAGCTGTTGACAGTAAAATTTGTTTTGTATTAGTATTTGCTAACATAACGGTTGATGTTGAAGCAGTTTTTAGGTCAATTATAGGCATAAGCGGTTGGTTTTGTAATTGTGTATCTGTATGAATGATGTGCGCTTGTTGGTTAGATGTGCTAGGATGTACTAGCTGTTGAATGGATTTAGGTGTGTTTGTTGGTATGTTTGGTGTCTGTTGACTGTATGACTGTATACTAGGTAGGTTTGTCTGTTGACCATAAGTAGGTGTATTTAGTGTGTGTTGACTATATGTGTATTTATTGTTATTATCTGGCTGAGGTGTGTGTTCCTGTTCACGGCTATTGTCTGCAACTGCGGCATAGTTTACCTTTCGCTGAGGGTTATCCATGTGAATGCTTGTGTGGTGCTTGCCACGACAAGTAAAACAACTAGTTTTAGAGCAATTGTGTTTATGTTGATACACCTGTAAACAGTTAAAGCACAATGATTTTGATTTTATAAATTCTATTCTTTTAGGTATGGGCAATTCAAGATAGTTAGGACATTTATGTAACCTATGCGCTCCATCACACATTGAACATAAAGCATTGGTATTTGAAACTGAAGTCAAGTGAGCCATTCTTGTTTGTAAAGAACTGGGTTTGTCCGTTTGTTTGTCAGACAATAATTCAAAGGCAGTAACTCTTAAATTTAGAAATTCTAACAGGTCTTTGAATTTGGGAATTGTTGTTTCCTTGCGACTCATTTCCCAAGCAGCTCGGAGAGAATTATCAAGTTTTTGAGTAATTATAAACACCAACAATACATCCCAAGCTTCCACCGGCAAATCTAGAGATCGCAGAGAATCTAAGCTCTGTTGTAAATTTACTAAAAATTCTTTTAAGTTATATCTAGTCACAGTCCCATAGTTAACAAATGATTTAATGTGATGATTTACAATTATTGTTTTATTTTCATACCTTTTTATAAGAATATCCCAGGCCTTTTGGTAGTTACTGTCTGAAATTATAAGCGAGCTCACTAGACCTGCTGCTTCACCTTTGAGTGATGACTTTAAATACTGAAACTTGTGTAACAGCGGTATGTTGGAACTATCGATGGCAGACTTGAAAATGTTCTTGAACACCGGCCATTCCTTTATGGCGCCGTCAAATGTAGGGAGCTGCAGTTGAGGCAGTTTAACTTGCGATTGTACGATTTGAGAATTCTGTGTTTCATTTAAAGAGCTATTCAGTGCCGAGGGGAAGAGCATGCGTTCCATGGCGGCCTTGGTTTGGTAGTACTTCTGTTCGTTGGTTTCTCGTTCCCGCTCATGAACCAGATGTCTCCCTTCGTCAGTGTCGAGCGCCTCGATCTGCGTTTGCACGTTATCGATCTTGTCAAACAGTGGCGACAAATCGTCGTAACGTACTTTGATTTCGCGTATGTTGTCGGTTAATGAGTCGAAACTTGCAACATAATTGGCAGCTCTGGTGAGTCTGCCTTTTAATGCACCTCTTTGCGCTATTAATGTCGGTAAATCCATGTTGCTAACCTCAATTTTCAATTCCAGATTGTGGTGTAGTTGTATAACAATTTCGATTATGTATCGTAAATATATGAGCTGTAAGAAAAACGTAGTTGTCGTTTCACTATGTTTATACTTCTTGTAGTAAGTTTAATTGCGTATTGCACACGTAATGATATCTTGTAAGTAAAACAATTGATCTCACAGATTATCAAATCGATATTGTGTTTTTTCTTCGATCTATGGCTAAAATTATGATGCCAACTTAGCGATCTTGCGTTAGGCGGTCAAGCACGACCGTGTTTGCTCTCTCTCGTCGAAATAGTAATATTATGTTGGCACCGCTCACGTAGTGCTGTGATGTCCGCTGTTGCGGGAGCTCGATTAATTTATCTGTGGAATTTCTTGTGCTACTCACGATCTGTCAACGTGGTAATGGCGATTCTTGATATAAATTCACGAAGTGTTTTCTTCTCACCACCGATGCTTGAAGGACCAAAATGAAGCGGACTATTTGTGGGCAGGTTCTAAATTACAAACGCAGGCTGCAGATCACTGAATTTAATGCTTTTCTCACTTTTTACAATTTATTTTAATTAATATGTACGAGCGCACGATACACCACTGGAAAGCCATGAGAGAGAGAGAGAGAGACGACAACAGCATTCCGTCCTATTCGGAACAAGTTAGTCTTAGACACTAGACAAGACTCTTCATATAATATTTCAAGCAAATACTAAGTAACCTGCACTTAATGACTGCCGCAGATCCAAAGATGGCTAGTTCTGAACATGATGACCAATTAGAAACAGTTTCAGTGTGAAGGGGGATTATCTCCATACGTCGTATAAAATGCAGTTTCTTTGTTTAATGTGATATACTTATGGTTTGTGATATAACAATTGGCATTGTTCAGTTTTTTTAGTACCCAGTTCTTTTTGTATTTTTTTTTCTTAAAATATAGATTATTTTAAGACACCGATTTGAATATTTTGGCGAATAATAGCGTAAAAAAAAAAAAGAGAGAGATCTTCCAAATAAAAATATGACACAAGGCATTGAAAAATTCGTTAGGTACACCAACGTTAAGTATAGCTTAATTGGTGGAGCGTGGTACGGATTACCGAGGTTGCTGGTTCAAGTCCAGCTGCTTAACGGATTTTTCTTTGCATTGTCATTGTATGTTGAATAATAGCGTATCAAAACTTTAATGATTTAGTATAAATATCAGATACGACTGATTGTAAATTACATGATTATTATGACGGCTGCATCCCTACAGAGGGCCAAGCCCAATAGGTACTTAAAAAAAACGGTTTGTCAATAATGTCGATGGCTTTTAGCTGTCAGGGTCACGACATTATATCTACCAATTGGAACCACAGAGGCGTAATAATTTCACTGTACAATTTAGTGAAAAGGACTTGCTTTTTAATCCGTAAGTCATCGTTGGTTAAATTCACTCGCCATCGCAGATTGCAGGAATCATCATAATTATTAACATTAAAGTCAAACTCACAGAATTTAATAGGTATATTTTTTATTACGTAACATTTGTTCACAAACACAATTATTAGTTAATTAACTAAACAAATTAATTATCAATATTAATTCTTCCATCCGTGGCGATGTTGAGGGGGGAATTCTTTTTCACATACTCTTCAAACATTCTTTGGTCTCGGTCAATGACCTGCCTTTCCAGCCTGTTGTCCTTGAACATCTAAAAATTTAAAAATAAAGTTTTTTTTAGCCTAATATGGTGTCCCACTGCTCGGCAAAGACTTCCCCTTTTTCCTTCCACTCGTGTCTGGCTTGGAAAATTTTACTATGACTCTAATTAAATAAAAAACTTTATTTTTACGTTTGATTCCAATACGAAATGCTTTAGGTACACTAACTTTACAACAAAAAGCCGGACAAGTGTGAGTCGGAGGACTCGGGTGAAATTAAAAACTAAGTACCCATACATTATCATCGCTATCTACGCAGAATTGTGGTTGTTTTGTACGTGAAGTAGGGTACAATTAAGCCACAATTTATTTTTTCCCTACAGTTGACGAAATCTGAACAGTAGGCCGAGCACGTGTTTTCGAATCCTGCGTAACATTTCGTTATCGTATCGAAATCGAGAAATCTCATACTAAATTTTAGTTTCAAACACGCTCACGGGCGGGCGCTGTTCCAAACGTCGTACAAATTTCTCGATGACGTTACTATTCGATTAGTACGTTGCGCAGGCCTCTGCACTGATTCCTATTTACGCTGCAACTTTACATACAACAGGACAAAAGAATGACCCATCTCAGAGGGTCGAGCACGACTTTTCGAAACATGCGTCACATAAAATCGAATAGTAAACGTTATCGAGTTTGTATGACGTTTGGAACAGCGCCCGCCCGTGAGCGTATTTGGAACAAAAATTTAGTATGAGGTTTCTCGATCTCGATACGATAACCGTAACGTTACGCAGGATTCGAAAAGTCGTGCTTGATCCTCAGTAATACATCATGCCATAGAACTGGGTTTGATACTTATGCACTCAGTATATTATAGGTACCCAGTTCTTTTTCTGATTCAAAGCATTTATCTTCACAATCTTCTTTACAATTCTGGAGTGCTAATGCTACCATAACGCTACGAACCAAAAACTGTTTTTAGGGTTCCGTACCTCAAAAGCAAAAAACGGAACCCTTATAGGATCACTTTGTTGTCCGTCTGTCTGTCTGTCTGTCTGTCTGTCTGTCAAGACCCTTTTTCTCTGAAACGCGTGGAGTAGCATGCTGAAATTAATATCAAATACTCAAGCTTGCGTTCCCTTGAAGCTGTGAAAAAATCAACCTTCTAAGTCAATCAAAAGATACAGTCATTAAAAAAGTCGTTTCCATACAAATTGCCGTTCTTTGAAAACCTCCAGTTGTCCTAGAAACTTGAAATTTGGTATGAAAGTAGCTCTTATAGCACAACCACTCCGAAGCCTCAAAATCTAAAATTTTTATGTCTGTCTGTAGATTTCGCAGACCAATATAAGTTGACCCCACACTGCGTACATTTTGTTAAGGAGCAGGTCTCTGCTAACACTTGACTTCTTAAAACACTGGGGAAAATCGTTAAAATCTTTCTACGGAACCCTCGTGCGCGAGTCCGACTCGCACTTGGCCGGTTTTTTGATAAGTAATGCGAATAAAAACCGAATAGCCTAGTGGTTAGTTACCCTGACTCATGAAGCTTGAGATCCCGTGCTCGATCCCCGGTCGGGGCAGATGTTTGTATGATGAGTACGAACGTTTGTTCTCGGGTCTTGGATGTTTAATATGTAGGTAGTTAAGTAAGTATTTATCTATAAGTCGTTTGGGACTGGGTCAATTGGTGTCAATTGTCAAATGATGTTTATTAATTTTAAAAGTTTTAAATACCAAATAAAATATTTACCGTAAAGCCATCACCGCCGTCAGCTAAGTAGATAGGCGCTGTGACTTGGTACATCTCGTCCGGGTTCAAATCCTTGGCATCGTAGGTATATTTGCCAACTGTGACCGCTGCCGCCACGCGGTGACCTTCGGGTAGAGAGACGTTGTATTCCACGCGAAGACCTGTAGATAGGTAAAACCGACAAAAAAATCATGTCTGTTGTATGGGAGCCCCACTTAAATTTATTTATTTATTTATTTATTTTCGGAGAACCAACAGCTACAAATTACAGAGTAGGTTATTTCTATAGTAACATTGAAGCCAATTACAGGATCTCACAACTAGAAACAAATTGTATACAATTAAAAAAAGAATACGCACAAATGGTCGCACAGATGCACAACGAAACGTGAACAAAAAGTGACAGCAAAATTCATTCTCAATACAGCAAAAATAGAATAGAATTAATAAAACAGCAGTACCTAACCACCCGATACAGCACGCTCACTCAAACCACCTCCCCGCCAATCGCCGCCTCACCGTAGAAAGATTACAATTGAATACATCGATATCCAGCTCCTCCACCACATCATATTTATTTTATTCTGTTTTCAGTATTTGTTGTTATAGCGGTAACAGAAATACTTCATCATCATGATATACTTTTATTTTCTTATCAAACGGTAAATAAACAATATGGTCAGACCACATTTTAAATTTTCATTCGATTTCTATGGAAGACCTAATCGAGAATAACTAAAAACATACTATGTAACATTAATAAATTACCAATTACGCTCACGGGAGTCATACAAATTGTCTCGATGGCTATAATCTATATATCTATACCTTTAAAACAGTACCGTGACTGACTGACTGACCGACAACGCACAGCCTAAACCACTGGATCTAGAGACTTGAAATTTGGCGAACCTTGAGTATCCTAGAGGTGCATTAAGAAGGGATTTTTCGAAATTCGAACGGGATGGGGAACTGGCCCATTTTGAAATATTTCACGGGGGCAAAGCCGCGGGGCATAAGCTAGTGTTACTATAGTTAAGTAAAGTGAGAAGACCTTTCCCCTGACAAAATGTTTATGACATTGTCATAAGATTGGTTTTCGCCAGGCCCGTGGGAAAGATTTTTCTCCTATGCCTATAGTGTCTATACTCGATTCTTGGTGATATCTTGTGCTCGAGCCACCGGTGCCGACTACCGCCGCTCCGCAGGCAATGACTCAGTATACTTTAAAGGTTGCTAGTCGAGCACAGAGACGCGCACTCATCTTCCACTTAGACACTGCCCATTGCTAATGGTTACCTGCGACTTGCAGCACCCAGGGTCCCTTGAAGGGTCTGTACGCCCAGGCGTCGCTGACGCTTCGCTCCAACGCTTCTAGGACATGTTCGCCCTTCAATTTGAACGTCTCTATGCGGTCGTTGTAGGGTAGAAGCTCGAATACAGAACCTTTTGTTATATCTGGAAGTAAATAAATAAGTTTCTATACTAAGCTTTGTGTGTGATAGCCTGATAGCCTAGTGGTTTGACCATGGTATCTCAAGCAGAGGGTCGCGGGTTCGAGCCCCGGTTCGAAGATAGGCGACTTATTTATAAAATGGCGTAACTACCAAAGCACATCCTAATAGAGACCTAGATTGATTAGCATTAAAAGGTAAGTAGGTATAGTAGAAATTTTATAAGCTGGCCGTTTACCACTTAAGAGCTAATCTTGGGAACAATAACATTGTTCTCTTTTTTTAAGGCTACCGCTAATAACAATTAATAGCTAGTAACAAAAAATGCATACAAATAGCATCTTATGTAAGTCACAAGGTTGGAATTGGTATAGCATAAAACTTATAATGACTCTCGAACATTGAAAGCCGTACTCAGGTAAGTCGCCAGCGTTGTATCGGCTTTCAATGTCCGAGTGTTATTATCGAAAGTACTGGGCCGTGTTTTTAACCCCCGACGAAAAAGAGGGGTGTTATAAGTTTGACATGTGTATCTGTGTATCTGTCTGTGGCATGTAGCTCTCAAACGGGTGGACCGATTTCAATGCGGTTTTTTTTTTCAATCGAAAGCTAGTTTAATCGAGATGGTTCTTAGCTAAGTTTCATTAAAATCGGCTCACCCGTTTTTGAAATATTGAACTTTGAAATGACAATATCGGGGGTTTTTCAACTTTTCTAAGTTGGTTAGGTTATATAAAGCTACAAGTTACAATTTACAAGCAGAAGTCTCTTTCTAACAAAAGGTGATAGAATGAGACTTCCGCTTGTAAATTGTAACTTGTAGCTTTATAAAACACGGCCCAGTAGGTACTCTAGCACAAACATTCGTATTCATCATACTTACTTCCTTTAAATATTGTAGACTTGATGTTGCCGCGTTGAATGAACGACAAGTATACTTGATCTGTCTTGAGCACCGATCTTGCCTGAAAAATATAAATATCCAATGATAAGTCTCACAAAGAAATACAAAGATATTCTACGAAGGACTTTGAAAATGAATTTTTAGAGTTCCGTATCCCCAAAACGAAAAAAAATTAACCCTTATAGAATCTCTTCGCTGTCCGTCTGTCTTCCTGTCTCTCGATCTGTCAACCACAAGTAAACCAAAACCTATTAGGTATCTCCCATTGACCTAGAATCATGAAATTTGGGACGAAGAATGGTCAGTCAAGTCAGGGAAAAAAAATTAGAAAAAGGTTAGCTACGGAACCCTCGGTGCGCGAGGCCGTCTCGCATATTGCCGGTTTTTCATAGAAACTTTCTTGTTTTCAAAAAACTGTTGAGAATAACTGGTAGCATGTTGAACTTACTTGATAATAATAAAAATGACAATGAAAACTAGGGTAGTTGTGCGCCGCTGTCAGCTGCGTCTAGAGTCGCGCGAGCAGGGACTTGGCACGCAGTGTGCGTCTCGCTGCCGCTAAGTCGTGCGCCCTCAGAGGATGGACTAGGAATCCGTCTCAACTAGATTTATACGTAAAGAGCTTACCCGATCGTTAAGAGCGTCGACCAACAGATCCCCGAGCGCGCATTCGCCAAATACGCAATCTTCGAACCTTAGCGTGGTCTGTGTTTCCCCTATAGGCACGTTTTCTGCTTCGTGGACCAGTGTGGCGTATGGTGCTAGCTTAGCTTTAATTGTTTCGTCTGGAATCAAGTAGCAAAAGTGCTTGACAACCAATGATATACATATAAAAAGAGATACGTCATCAGCACACCGGAAATGAAGCGCAGAAAAGGCTACAATTGCTGCCGAAGCGAAAACCGAACAACTGTAATGCAGATCTTTTAAAATCCCGATAATAAGTTAAGTATTAGAACTTAGGATAGGGGCCACTTCTCGCTTGCCTAAGCATCAACTCATTACTTAAGAATGAAAACATTCCAGCTGCACAGAAAGGTGGAGTAACTCTATAAGTAATTGTAAGTAAGTAAACACTTTATTGTACTTACTAAAAAAAAACACAATTTACAAAAAAGAAACACAAATTAAAGTACAAAGGCGGGATTATCCCCATAAGGGAATTGTAACTCATACTACCTTCAGGAATTGTCCTATTCAGGAAGATCGGTCCGCCTTCCCACTTCACGTAGTTACCCCGGAAATCGAAATACACTGACAAATTGCCCATGTACTTGGTGAATGCTGACGCCTGTACTATTAACACCTGAAAAAAAGTATATAAAATTTCATCGAAATCTTACGAGTGTTTTACGCAGAGGCGTGAACTCTTCAGAGGTCCGAGTATGTTTTTTTTTTATACGACGAGGAAGGCAAACGAGCAAGTGGGTCACCTGATGGTAAGTGATCACCACTGCCCATAGACACCCGCAACCCCGGAGGGTTTGCAGATGCGTTGCCAACCTAGAGAGCTAAGATGAAATGTTTTTTGTGCCCGTAATTACACCGGTTGTCTTACTCTCCACACCGGAACACAACAGTGCAAGCACTGCTGCTTAGCGGCAGGATTACCGAGTAAGATGGCGGTAACGATCCGGATGAACCTTGCACAAGGTTCTACCACCCGCAATAATAATAATGAATAACGGAATCCTGCGTAACGTTATCAAGAGATTTGTATGGCAGTAACCTAACCAACTTAGAAAAGTTGAAAAACCCCCGACATTGTCATTTCAAAGTTCAATATTTCGAAAACGGGGAAATCGATTTTAATGAATCTTAGGTAAAAACCACCTCGATTAAACTAGCTTTCGAATAAAAAACCTGCATCGAAATCGGTCCATCCGCTTGAGGGCTACGATGCCACAGACAGATACACAGATACACAGATATACAGACACACAGACACACAGATACACAGGTCAAACTTATAACACCCCTCTTTTTCGTCGGGGGTTAAAAATCTAATTTATTTCAAAGTCATGAACAGTTTGACAGTAAAACATTGCTAAATTTGACACTAAAGTTGAATCTGTTATTTTCAGTATTGCACATGTATGAATATTTTTTGGACATGTGCACTATTTAAAATAACAGATTCAATTTTATAGGCATAATATTCATAATCCATGCGTACCTATGTATAGGTAAGTATTTGTGTAAATACGCACACATGCATGCGTACCTATGTGTAGGTAAGTATGTGTGTAAGCACGCACATATGCATATTTTTCGGCAAGAGTTACAACACCATGAGAACCAGATGGCGCCTGTTTCCATACATACCAAAACAAGCTCGAAGAGACCCGACTATCTCATATATACTACTGTAGTCTTTGTTGACAATACTTGTAGTCTTGTATGACAATGTCAACTCACCTTGTGGTTTTGGTCGGCGCTGCTCTCCACAAAGACAGGGTATGGACCAGCCACCTGTTCTCCACTAGGTGAAGGCCCATTCCACAGCAAGGAATGCGTGTGTCCTCCAATAATAATGTCAATGTATTGGCCGTAGTCACGAGCAAGCTCTCTGAAACATAAAGTTTTCTGTTAAAAAAACCGGCCAAGTGCGAGTCGGACTCGCGCGCGAGGGTTCCGTATAAAGATTTTAACGCTTTTCCCCAGTGTTTTAAGACGTTCCAGTATAAGCCGAACCCTGCTCCTAAGCAAAATGTACGCAGTGTGGGGTCAACTTATATTGGTCTGCGAAATCTACATACAGACATAAAAATTTAAGATTTTGAGATTTTTCTGGGTGGTTGTGCTATAAGAGCTACCTTCATACCAAATTTTAAGATTCTAGGACAACTGGAAGTACCGTTTAGGTTTTCAAAGTATGGCAATTTGAATTCAAACGACCTTTTTAATGACTGTATCTTTTGTTTGCGTTGACGTAGAAGGTTGATTTTTTCACAGCTTCAAGGGACCGCAGGCCTGAGTATTTGATATTAATTTCAGCATACTACCTCTACGCATTCTAGAGAAAAAGGGTCTTACAGACAGACAGACTGACAGACAAATTGACAGACAGACAGACAGACAGACGGACAACAAAGTGATTCTACAGGGGTTCCGTTTTTTCCTTTTGAGGTACGGAACCCTAAAAAATTAAGTACAAGCTTTTTGCAGATTCTACTTTTTGTTGGTTGTACGTGAATTGTCATCCAACTTGCGTATCCATACCAAATTTCAAGAAAAATCGACCACTGGAAGTGAGTCAAATTTCACATGCAAGATTTTATCCGAACATTACATTCATACATAACTTCGTCCATACGTGAAGCGAAAAAAAAATAGACAGTACAAAAACCTTTCCCACGGGCCAGTCAAAAAGCAATCTTATGACAATGTCATGAAAAAATTGACAGGGTAAAGCTTTTCTCACTTTAACTATACAGCTGCAAATGAAGCCTCCACACTTAGTCGTATGGGAGCGAATAAGCCGCATGACAAATAGCGCATAGTGTAGTGTAATTCCGTCATAAAACTTACGGGTAAAAAAGAGTTAGCAGCGTATAATCGTTTTTTTTATACGACAAGGGAGGAAAACGAGCAAGTGGGTCGCCTGATGGTAAGTGATCACCACTGCCCATAGACACACACAACCCCGGTGGGCTTCCAGATGCGTTGCCAACCTAGAGAGCTAAGATGAAATTACTTTAACCCTTTTGAAGCAATAGGTCAATATTATTGATATTATAATCTGTCATACATATTAAGATAAGGTAGATAAGCATATTGGTTTGACCTAGCAGTTTATAAATAGTTCTCATAATCGTATAATTCGCATAGGTTCATTAGTTCTGTTATTATTGACTTGCAGAGCTGAGCAAAGTCAAATACAGAATATGCACCACAACGCTTTCGATCGAATAAGATAACCATGAACATGCATAAAAAAAAACATACAGTGGAACGTAGTTAGAACCTCCTCCTTTTTTTTTAATTTAACAAAAACTAATGAAAAGGAGGCAGTTTTGATCACTGAAAATGTTGACGTCATAGTTCTGTAATTCAACACAAACTTCATACTAACGGATCCGATCAAACCGTTTCGACATTTCTAAATGACATGAACCCTGAAAACAATACACTCTTTTTCTTTGGGCAGTCGTGTAAAAAGTTGCTGATTTGACCAAGGGGCAACATCCCACTATAATTTATCAAATTATCAACCACGAGACCACGACGCTACCAACCATAGATTATGGTGTTGCCAGGTCAAGTATGCCATATTTCGGGACAGGAGGTAAAATAAAAATAATCAGGAATGCGTTTTTCCTGTCAAAACTATTGAATAAAGCACACACTAATCGGGACAATTAGCGTCTCAATCAGGGTTAAATCAGCTTTAAAACACCCGCCAACTTTACGTGTACGTTGTTTTTTTTTACATTTTATCTTCCCACTTTGTCGGCGTGATTAATATGTATATGCATGCTAAATCAGAAATAACAGCTTTCTAGTACAGTCAGCAGCAATAGCTGCTAAGCAACCGAAGCGTTTACAATGATCTTAGCAAGGCTCTATTGTTACAGACATAAGAGCTTGTGCAGATCATTGTGACCGCTTCGGTTGCTTAGCAACTATTGCTGTTGACTGTATCAGATCATCTGAGCTATGCGGCGGACAGACAGACGGACAGGGTGAAACTGTAACAATAGTATAGGCTGGGTACCAAATAAAAAAAAATCTTTTGTTTCGAACTCAAGGTCCATAATTTGTTAGTAACGTTTTTCTTAATATGGCATGGTTGTATCGGTACGCACTTGTCAACTTTCAGTCCACAATGGGAGAGCAGAATGATAATGTCGACTCCTTGGTCGACCAACGCCTTCGCCTCCCGCTCAGTCGCCTCTCCTGGGTCCGTGAAGGTGACATTACCAGCTGATGACAGGGTCTGGAAATGATAAAAAACAATTGAAGACAGAGGAGTGACATGCTAGCTTTCAGTGGCGGAAGTACAGAACTATGTCGATATAGAGAGAAAGAGTGTACCTATGTACCTCGCGAGCCACAAAGCAGGACTTTCTGGAGCTTTCCGCGTGTGACGTCAAATTTTAAAAACAAAAACATCTTGTACCATAATTAGCTAACTATTTAAACACCACCACGACACCACCAAAAAATTGGAGCACAGCTGTTAATCGATATATGCTTTCATCGGTAGTATTTGTCCTAATATTCCGATACAGTTCAGGGGGCAGAAGGTAGATTCAAGTGGGCTGTAAGTTCCTAAGGTAATCGATATTTCTTCAGCTTTGGTTTGGCTTTGGTTTTGAGCTATCGTCTCTTTAGCGGAGTATCATAAAATTTGAGCTCCATAACAACATATTTAGAGTTTATGCGCGCATCCATGCAATCGAAACTTTTCTATTTTAATTTAAAATATCTGTCGGATATCATCGTCTAGAACATAATAAAATATCTTGTAGCTGTGGATAATATCGTCAGAATGCATGTGAGTTTCTTGGGTTTTTTGAACATCTGAGTCAATAAGTCCATACTTATATCAATACAGAATGGAAAAATATGTGAACAAACAACATTATTATTCATCATGTCTTTAGTAGTTAGTCAATTTATATTTTTATCTCTACCTTAGTATCTGTAGTAATGAGTCCAATCAGTCCTATCCTCTTCCCATTCCTCCTGATGATTGTACTGTTTCTGTACAGCCCTTGTAGTGACGGTTCCTTGCTGGTGTCCATGTTGGCTGCTAGAACTGGGGCCTTTAAAGCTGATAAGTACGGGGCCAGACCTGCTGGACCATCGTCGAATTCATGGTTCCCGATTGCCTGGAAGGTAGGAGCGTGTCTCAGAATATAGAACAAAGCTGAAGCCGGGTTCAATCATAACCGCACGCCGCGCACTGTGTCCATTGTTAGGGTTCAGTACCCTATGGGTAAAAAACCCAACCTAACCCTAAACCTATTACTAAGACTCCGCTGTCCGTCCGTCTGTCTGTTTGTCTGTCTGTCGTCGGTCGATCTGTCTCTGTCCTTCTGTCACCAGGCTGTATCTCATGAGCCGTGATAGTTAGACAGTTGAAATTTTCACAGACGATGTATTTCTGTTGCCGCTTTATCAAAAAATACTAAAAACAGAATAAAATAAATATTTAAGTGGGGTTCCCATACAACAGACATGATTTTTTGCCGTTTTTAGAGTTAACTAGCTGTTGCCCGCCACTTCTTCCACGTAGATTTCGGTTATCGCTCTCCCGCGGGAACTAAGTAGGTACTTATATAATTTTCCGGAATAAAAAATAGCCTATGATACTTCCTCAATATTCAAACTATCTTCTTACTAAATTTCATCTAGATTGGTGCAGTGGTTTTCCCGTGAAGAGGTAACAAACAGACAGACAGAGAGACAGAGTTACTTTCGCATTTATAATATTAGTTAGGATGGTGCCTATAGAACCCTTCGTGCGCTACTTGTTTACACTTAAAATACCTATAATCCTTTTCTGTTTTTGACAAGTGTAACGGCATTTCTGAAAACATCGTGAGGCAGGTAACCTGCACACTCAATGGTGTGTGTGAAGTTCCTGATCGGCACATCCCAAGCCCCCTCATTCCTAATCCGCACAGCTCAAGCCCCCTCATTCCTAATCCGCACAGCTCAAGCCCCCTCATTCCTAATCCGCACAGCCCAAGCCCCGTCATTCTAAGAGGAGGCCTATGCCCAGCAGTGGGACAAAAAAAGCCTGGTGATACAATATAACAATAGGATACAAATATACTTTATCTACACACATCATAAGTCCTCTATAATGAGTTCAGACACCGTAGAAAATGACCAGCATTTCAGTACGCCATCGCCTTCTCGCCGACAGCGCGAGCCCCAGCACCACCCTCCATCACCAACAGTAAAGTAATAGTCATTACGACATCGAATTCGTTAAACATTAAAACATTAAAAAACATGTGTGTAGATAAAGTAATGTATGCAACTCCACATAATTAGGCCTTAAACCACTCATTACGTAGCAGTTGCATAAACTACTATTATTGAAAACCACAAAACAGCACAAGGAGATTACAGAAAAACAGGTATGGTGACAATAGGCGGTCTTATCGCTTAAAAGCGATCTCTTACAGACAACCAAAAAATAACAATGACGATTCCTGCCAAAAAAATTGTAAGGTCCATTTTCATGGTCCTCACATGTAGCGTTTTTCGAACATCAGCGTCTCATTACGTCTCATTAACGCCCGCGCAGCGTCGAACGTGGCGAACTGCGCGAGACGCTGCGCGGACCGTTAATGAGACGTAATGTAATGAGACGCTGACGTTCGAAAAACGCTAAATGTGAGGGCCTTATGCGGCGATCAATCGACTGTTTCTAACTTGTTTCAGATTCTCGGCCTCGCTAATGTAATGCAACTTTTCGTACTTCGAGCGAGGCGAAGGCTTGGCCCTAGTCTGCCCCCATAATACGAAATTCGAAAATCGAAGTTCGTATCGTATCATCCCGCTCACTCTCGTGTTAAATAATATTAGCTTGAGAGGGACGGCACTATACGAAGTTCGAATTTTGCACTTCGTAGTCGGGGGGCTGTAATTAGTAACCGTTTAAGCGTCCCGAATACCATGAATACTTAGGTCACACTTCAACTAGGTGCTAGGCAAAAGTACGCAAATGTGTTATTTATTATATCTTGTAAATGTATGTTTAATAACCTCGTGACCTTGGTTGCACTGTCGATGAGATAATGGAGGAATAAAAGGCTAATAAAGTAATATGCAAAATATAAACAGGTAACGCACTCGTAGTTGTGACTTCACTTAACGCAGCGCTCCATGTCTAAAAATCTATGTCGGATCGGAGAGAACTGTCAGAGTATTTTCTGATTTTACTAAAACGTTAGTGCGCTATCTTACATTAATAGTTACTCTATTTATGGTTTTAGGTTCATAATACAAATAGTAGAGCAACGTCAAAAGTATCTTTCACTTTTGACGTTGCTCTAACTAACGCAATAACAAAATTATCTATCATGTAGTCGAACCATTTGATTCCTCCTGACCCACCGTAGAACGTTCTCACAGGAAGTGTCTTATCAATTTTCCATGTCAGGCAATGAGATGTCACCATGACATTTTCTAGGAAAGATTCCACAGTGGGTTACGATTCAGTTGGCTCGATATTACACTACATGAGCACTTACAATTAGATTCGGGTTCGAACGAATTCGTATTGGCATCTCATCCTTTGACATGAGAAGCGCAATTGACAGCCGAAGTATTTCTCCGAATCCTATTCTTAAATGCTCACAAATTGTATGACGTTATCTGGCTGTAGAGCGAAAAGCTACCAACAAAGGTAAGCTAGTTTTGACGGCAACTGTACTATACATACATCTAACGAAGAATGTTCCCACTGTCTTCTTACACACAAGGCTAACAGGATAATCAGTCTGTCACAAATGAACGGAAGTGCACGTCAAGAAAGTATTCATTATCTTCTCGTGAGGTTCCCACTTGACTTGATTAGCGAAGTAAATTTATTATTTCCTTTCCGTGTGATCCAAGGAATTGGCATGAGCGGTAATGTTATGATAGCGATGTTTGTAAGGAGATTTGTTTAGTACAAAGTTACTGAGAAATAGTTAAGTATGTGCTATAGAACCAACTGAACCGTGACCCACTGTGGAACCTTTTCGTCTTCACCCACAGGTCACGAACAAAAACGAAATAAAAATATGGCACCGTCTAGTGTCAGTTTGTCATTGATTATTTTGATCTAATATAATCCTTAAGCTGTTACAATAACGTACAGTTTTGCGTGCAATAAATAAGAGCTCACTCTACAAGTGAGCCGTTGTTTCCCGAGACGTTTTCGACGCTCTGACTCCGACATCTACTTGTACAATGTTGTACATACATCTATACCGATATGTTAGCGGCACCATCGGTCGCTCCTGGGCTGTTGGACGATAATGTTCGTATGTGCTGTGCTACACGTGTATCTAAATTGTCTCTGTGTGCCCGAACTAGCTATCGAGCAAATGGCCGTATCGGAACAATTTTGTCGGAAATAGGTGAAAACAGCACATGGTGTGGGCTATCGGGTGTCGACCATGGTCGTCCGATACCGATATCGGATCGGATAAAATGTGAAAACGCTCTAACTATGAGAACGTCCTACGGTAAGTCAGGAATCAAATGGTTCGACTGTACATGAAGCAACGAAGCAAGCAACCGTATCTGCCGTTTTTGTACACATGCAACTGCTGATACATCAAACTTCGTACAAATATGACGCAAGTAAAATCTTAGGCTTAAATCCCCTTTTTCAGGCCACCAGATCACAAAAATAGTAAAAATTCCGAATATTTTCCAAAATGTTCTGACATAAAGTCATTTAGCTACGCTACGTTTCATTCAATAAACTTACATGAGCATCATGAGGCAGTAAGTTCATGAACTCCTGCGTGATGTTCCACTTGAGCAGGCTGTACCAATAGGTCCCCTGGAAGCTGTCACCAGCGTTCAGTAGCACTGCATCAGGCTTTTCCTTCAGCAGGGTTTGGATCTCGTTGTAGAGGCGGGGAAAGCCGCCGAGGCAGGAGTTGTTGTTGAAGCGACAAGATGGCGTTTCTACTGAGGTTTCTTCGAACCTACGGGAAGGGGTGGGATAATCAGTGACTCTGGCTATATAACAGTCGTCCCCAATATTCAAGCAATTTTTTGTTTTGACCTACTGAAAATAAAATCATCTAAGTACAGCTATCTTCAATGTTGCCGTTTCAATAAACTTATCGTTGGGAGGCAATCCAATCTCTGCTTGCTATCTCTAGATGGGAAGATGGTGATGGTTATGAAGGGTACCTACACGGAAAGAACATGTCGTCACTTTTTTTTAAAGAGATTTTAATCTCAAAATATAGAGCACTCTAGGCTATAAGATACCACTCAGTTACAGATGCAAGTATTTATGTAACTTGCCTTTTTTATCAGTTTAAAATAACATGTATACGAAAATTATATGGACATAATTAAATTATATCGTTCCAAACTTTCTAATCGCGATAACTCAAAAAGTTGCTAAGGTGACCAGACATGTTCTTTGTCTAAAATAAAACTAAAATAACGTAACTACTCTTTTAAATGACTACGCCTGCGTAACTATTTTCACACTCTTCATCTGATTGAAATGAAAGGTTTTGACTGTGACAGCTAGCTGTTTCCGATACCAATTGTCAGCCCGTACAAAAACTGTCAAAATGAACACGATGACGATTGCGAGCGAGTTAAGACAATAAGCCTGGCCCTATACTACGAAATTCGAAAATCGAAGTTCGTGTCTTATCGTCCCGCTCACTCTCGTATTAAATAATATTAGCGTGAACGGGACGGCACGATACGAAACTCGAATTTTGCACGTCGTAGTAGGGGGGCTGTTGTGCGAGCTTCTATAACTGCGCCCTTTGTAACCCAAGACTTGGTCCTGGTCAGATCAGTCTCAGGTCATATATACGTATACATATAGAATCAGGGTGATGACTGAATCATAAGTACCTATATTCAAATTAGAACATAACATAGCTTAACAATCCGGGACTTTATGTAAATGCTAATCCGATTATTAGGTACCTATGCGATGTTTGTACTTATTACATACATACATACATACATACAGTCACGCCTGTTTCCCGGAGGGGTAGGCAGAGACCACGAACTTCCACTTGCTACGATCCTGACATACAGCCTTTGCTTCCCTTAATCTCATAACATTATTATTCATTATCATTAATTTATTCATTATTATTTATTCAACATTCGAAGGAGAACATACCTAAACATGTAACATTATATGAAAATTTTAAGATACGGTAATTCCCGCGTATCTGAGAGATTCGATAATACGTTGTGTTTAGATAAAATTACATGCGGTATAATGATCTCGTATCTTTATCTTGAAAATTGACTTGAGGTAGGTACCTATCACTTTCACAGCTAAAGACAGGGGACTTTGTCAACTTACTTCAAATGAATTTAAATGACACGTGTTTTAATGTAACTATATTTCACGCTAAACAATTAAAATAATTAATGTATGTATTGTATTGTGTAGGTGTAATGAGTATAACTCGTTTATTTATGACATATTTCACACATTGAAGATGTACAATTTCAAACGTAATAAAACTGTAACTGCAAGAGTTGGCGGTATTGTCTTCTTTACAATAAATTTGCAGAATTCAAAATACTCGCACATAATAGTTTTGTTCTTTACATCACTTGATAATGAAAGTGTTACCTAATTATTATTAAAGTGTAACTAATTATGTAAAGATGTAAACATGTTTTGTATTTTATAAAGTCATTCACTCTCTCAGTTAATCCTCAAAGTCGCATTTAAGACGAAGAAGAAGAAATTGTTTATTTTATATACTGATAAGTGATAGTTTGCCTACGTACCTATTGACTTGTTTTTTTAATCACCACATACATTACGATACTTGGTAATAATTAGTATGTAGTTAAGTGGCAGATGCCAAATCGGGCACGTAGGAAATCTTCCACAGTGCCCTAAGCACGACTTGTCGAATCCTGCGTCACGTAAACTCGAATAGTAAACTATAACGAGTTTGTATGACGTTTGGAACAGCGCCCGCCCGTGAGCGTATTTGGAACTAAAATTTAGTATGAGATTTCTCGATCTCGATACGATAACCGTAACGTAACGCAGGATTCGACAAGTCGTGCTTAGGGCACTGAAATAGCTAGGGTTACCAAGCGTAGTGTATAGTCAGCAGCAGAAGTAGCTAAGACGAAGCGGTCACAATGATCTACACAAGCTCTTATGTCTATAACAATAGAGCTGTGCTCAGATAATTGTGACCGCTTCGGTTGCTTAGCTACTTCTGCTGCTGAATGTACAAAGAACAGAAAATTAACTGGCGAATGTTTTTCTTTTTTTGTCGCCATGTCTTATTGCTTTTTTTTTGTTCTAGAAAATGGCAACACACGCATGTTACACGCTGAAAAAACCCCGCGATAGTTATTGTTAAACATTTTATTAATACATGATGTCATCCCAGTAGATTAAAGTACAATTAGCCACACACTTTGAATATAAGTGTGTGTGTCTGTCGTAAGTATGCACTTAAGCGTGTTGCTGTTTGTATTGGTTTACAAAATGTTTGAGATTTTTTTGAGTTAGTCATTATTTAATGTAATTTTTTACCTACCTATTTTTTAATGAAAGGCCTTGGCCCAAAAAAATTGCTAACAGGATCCTTGACAAAAAAAAACAACCGTGCCTAAACTACGTATATATTGAACAAATACCAAAATTACGATTTTAGAACAAATTTTTCAGAGTAAAATTTCATTTTGTTCATAATTTATTAAACTTTATTATGCAATTCACAATAGGTACAAAACGTAACATATACACGTGCGAATTGTAAATGACCGCGCAAACCAATTAATCTAATCAAAATAATCGTTAAATTACGTTCTAAAATTACTTAATACACTTTTATTAAGTACTCGTAAGTACAAATAAGATTTGTTAAAAAAAAACATTGTCATCCGTACCAAATTTCTAACAGTCATCAACCATCAAAAAGATCCTGCGGAGACGGTCCTGGCCGCGCCACCAGGCCCCTGTTTCACCAACTTTACAATTGTCAGTTTACAATGACAGTTCGAACGACACTTCTTTGCCATTATGAAGCGCGCTAGAACAAACGCTCTTCAAGTTATGACACCGAATTGTCATTGAAAACTGACATCTGTAAAGTTGGTGAAATAGGAGCCAGAGTTTCACTATCAGATTATTGTATTGTTAGGGAACTTACATAAGTGTGTCAAACATCTCAATCGGCTGAGCTAAAGATAACTGCTTTAAAATTCAGTTACAAGATTTGCCCGAATACATATATAACAACATAGACAGATACATACAGTATTTCAAGTCAAATAAAAGCTTGTAAAATACTTACCTTGCATGGAAATCATTGTAGTGCACTATATTCAGCTTGTACAATCCTTCACAAGGCAGAGTGAATCCATATGCCAATTGAGTCGCCAAAACGAAACAGACCAAAAGTCTCAAATAGTTTCCCATTCTCACAATTTTTGCTTAAAAAAATACAGCTACTTTTAACGTTAAACTACCGTGACTCTCAATCGCAGTGACAAATGGACCACTCAAGTTTAGCCCGAATTGTATCCGACTAATTCGTAGTCCTTCCTCTGGGAGCGCACGACTGGCGGCAGCGAAAAGTACACTCAGACGGGACGGGACTACGGGACTTAATACGTGACTGATCCGTTTATTTCACTGTAAAATACACCTAATTTAAAAATACTGGGACTTATTGTTTGGTACAAGTACGAGTTAGCATGTTTCTACTTTCGCGCTCGCGGCAGATAAGTCTTGTTCCATGGAAATGCAGAGAACGACTGAGTATCTGAGCTGAGTACGAAACAGTGATAACAGAGACATGGAAATTGGATCAAAAGAGCCATTTACACTGGCGTTGTTGAAGGTCAAGGGGATGACTAATTGGACAAACCAGCAACTTTTTCTGAAATATCAACACGATCGCTCAGTATGAAGTTTACCTAAGTATGTTGAATTACACTCAAATATGATGACATAATTTTGTATGTAGAGTCGTTGCATACGTACATTACTTTATCTTCACACATAATATTATAAGTACTTTTGGTATATCAATGTAAGTAGGTACTTACTCTAAGATGGCTTCAGAAGCCGAAGCCATAATAAACCTGTCACGAATCTGGCTTTTTTTTTTTCATCATAGACAAACATCGAGTTGAGTTGACGTTTCGTATAGACCTTTTTTTTTTAATTGGGGTTGAATTTAAATTGAGGTCTGTTTTTAAATTGTATTGGTTTTTAAACACGAAAATTGATTGTCGTAATGATGGTCATTACATTACATATTATACGGTTTCTGAAGGCATAATAGAGAACTTATTATACACAAATTTAAAATCCTAATACTTCAAAATTATGTAATAATATAATATAAATTTCGAAATTAAGAGTTAGGCAGGTAATTAGTTTTTGTTAAATTAAAAACCGTTTGAATTGCAGTTATAAGTGAAGCTTCGGTCGTTTATGAGTATTTTCGAAAACTTGATTGAGTAGCAGTGTAAAAAGATATCATTTTGACATTAGTCATCAACCGAATTTTATTACAGAGTTCAGTCAAACGGTAACAGTATCATGATGCGAAAAAGAGTAAGTTAGTATAATTATAGTTAATTACATAATAATATTTTTGTAACTTTCAAACGTAAACATATTTTTGACTTGGTCTGTTACAGTCAGCAGCAGAAGTAGCTAAGCAACCTAAGCGGTCACAATGATCTAACGCAAGGCTCTATTGCTATAGACATAAGAGCTTGTGCAGATCATTGTAACTGATTCGATAATACAAGTTTTATTCAACTTAGTTTCACATTACACAGTTAGTCTCCTAACCTCATAAGCTATCAAAATTATTTACAAAAGTAAAAACACAGCGCGCAAGACTTTTAACTGCCGTTTCACTCCATCGGTTAACAGGAAAAAAATATCCGCAAGGTCGACTTACTTTCTTGTTTATATTGAGCACTGCCGCAGCCATAATTTATTCGTATTCTTTCAGTATTATCGCTATTTCGTACTCATTTTCGCAGTCTTTAACTCAATTACCTATTTGATATTCCAGCATGAATGTAACATTGCAAATTTTGTATCTGTTACTTTCTCTTGCACATACGTCGTCAATTTGGTTGATTCATACAAGAAATAAAAAAAAAACCGCCCAAGTGCGAGTCGGACTGGCGCACGAGGGTTCCGTAGAATGATTTTAACGCTTTTCCCCACTGTTTTAAATAGTCCAGCTTTAGCAGAGCCCTGCTTCTAAGCAAAATGTACGCAGTGTGGGGTCAACTTATATTGGTCTGTGAAATCTACAGACAGACATAAAATTTTAAGATTTTGAGACTTTTTAGAGTGGTTGTGTTATAAGAGCTACCTTCATACCAAATTTCAAGTTTCTAGGACAGCTGGAAGTACCCTTTAGGTTTTTGGAAATCGGCAATTTGTATGGAAATAGATTTTTTGATGACTGTATCTTTTGATTGCGTTGACTTAGAAGGTTGATTTTTTCACAGCTTTAAGGGACCGCAGGCTTGAGTATTTGTTATTAATTTCAGCATGCTACCTCCACGCGTTCCAGAGAAAAAGGGTCTTGACAGACAGACAGACAGACAGACAGACAGACAGACGGACAACAAAGTGATCATATAAGGGTTCCGTTTTTTCCTTTTGAGGTACGGAACCTTAACAAAAAAACAATTATAATTAGGTAAGTACAATCGTGCGTTGAACCGTCAAGAATTCAGCTAGAGTTGGGTACGAGGGGCGGCTGAAAAGTAATCTACCTAACAATGAAACAAAAGACTGTCGCGGTTAATTTTTTTTTATTTTTCTATATAGTCCCCTGCTAGTAAAATGCACTTATTGAATTTAAACCATTAAAAAAAAATCTTTCGGTTTGTCGTCAAAAAAGTCAGTAACCGCAGCCTTTCATTTCGTCATCGGTCATAAACCTTCGTCCCCTGAGGTCTTTCTTGAGAAGTCTAAACAGAAAATAGTCACAGGGGGCTAAATCTGGACTATAAGGGGGGTGGTCAAAGGTTTCGAAGCCATTGTCTTTAATTGCTAGCTTCGTTGTGCGGGCGGTATGCACTGGTGCGTTATCGTGCAATATCAGAATTCCTTTGCTTAGTTTACCTCGCCATTTTTCTTTTATTGTCTCTCTTAGTTGATATAGTAAGTTTGAGTAATAATCAGCATTCATTGTAGTTTTCTTCGGTAAATAATCTATGAGCAAAATCCCTTCTGTGTCCCAAAAGATTGTAGCCATAAGTTTACCTGCCGATGGACAGACCTTGAATTTCCGAGGCGGCTTCTCTTCCTTAAATTTCCAATGTAACGACTCTTGCTTACTTTCCTGGTCCCATTGTCGAATCCAAGTCTCATCACATGTTACAATTCTAGAAATTATTTCTTCCTCTTTCCCTCGACTCATGTCCAAAAACTCTTCGCAACATTTGACACGCCTCTCCATGTCAAATGCAGTCAACATTCTGGGGACCCAACGTGCACTAACCTTGGACATGTTCAAATGCTCATGAATTATTTCATTGACTCGCTCTTTACTGACGCCCACATCTCTAGCTATCTCCCACTGCTTCACTCGTCGGTCCTCTAATATAATTTTTTTCATCGGTGACGGCCGAAACTGGTCTTCCGCTACGAGGATCATCTTCCAGGCTCTCACGACCTAACTTAAACTGCTTTGACCAAAACTTTATAACAAATTTGGAAGAACACGAACTGCCAAACACACGTAACATACGCTGTCTCATCTCCGAAGGCGTATTCCATTCTTTAGTCAAAAACTTAATCACCGCACGCTGCTCGATTTTATCCATTTTCACTTTTTCTACCGAAATGTTTGAAACAATTGTAGGAGACAAATAAACGTGATGCAATAAACAAATGAATGTAATACATTTTGTAAATAGAATAACAAACGAATATAAATCCATACCAGCCAGCATTATTTTTGTATATATTTCTGACCAAGGAGATTACTTATCAGCCGCCCCTCGTAAGTTTAAGTGAACACCCCAGTAAAGCTTTTATTTGGAAAATAATTATCAAAAAAATTACATTCCCATAAATTAATTGCCTCTGATGGTTGACAATATGGGAGTCATCATGATCATACTTATTCTTACTCAACCCCTGGCTGAATTCTTGACGGTTCATTAAAATGCACGTATAAATACGTTACCAAGTCATCATCATCATCATCATCATGTCAGCCGAAAGACGTCCACTGCTGGACATAGGCCTCCCCCGCGGCTCTCCACTCTGACCGGTCTTGTGCTTGGCGTCCACGGACCGGGAGACGAGCTGTCGGTAGGCCTCCAACAAGATGGAGCGACGACCTAGTAAAGATCGCGGGACCGCGGTGGATGCGTTACCAAGTGGCCAAGTGGTCAGTGGTATGTCATTAACAATTAGATCAATGTTTTATTTTCATATATTTGACGCGATGGCTGTACAGATATTAATGACCTCGACTATACTACCTATAGGCAAATGAATGGATTAAGTAAATGAAAGTACATTATTACCGTTTAGGATAAACATTTTAGTACATTTTTTTAACTCTTTATAACGTAAAATTTTCCTTTCATTATTTTTTTTAATCTACTTACTAGATTTTCCGGGATAAAAAGTAGCCCATGTGTGTATCTGCTACATTATTGTGAAATTTCATTAAAATCCGTTGAGTAGTTTTCTCGTGAAAGAGTAACAAACACCCAAACTTTCGCATTTATAATATGAGTGGGATGTATAAAAAACACACTTACAACTAGCTTATGCCCCGCGGCTTTGCCCCCGTGAAATATTTCAAAATGGGCTAGTTCCGTATCCCGTGGGAATTTCGAAAAATCCCTACTCAAGGTATATGTTTGCCAAATTTCAAGTCTCTAGGTCCAGTGGTTTAGGCTGTGCGTTGTCTGTCAGTCAGTCACGGTACTGTTTTATAGGTATAGATAATGTAATGAAAAGAACCAGTGTACAAAGACCTTAAGTGATTCACATAAAATGAGAGTCAAAATACTGACAGACATTGTTTCGTTCGCCAAAGGAATGTGCACTGTGATACAATGCCCACACTGTATGTTTTATCTCAACATGTACATTTCAATACTTAATTTGTAACACTGTACCAGTTTTATGCAAATTATTTCTTTATGATGTTGTTTCTTTTAAATTATAAGAAATATGGTACTTTAACTGTTGTCACATTTGAGAAGTTTTACATTTGAAAGGAAGAAATAAATTGAGGAGTAAGTAAGTATTCTCGTTACTGTTTATTGCAAAATTGGAATTTCACATGAAACTACAGTGAGACTCAATCATTAGCGAAATAAACGGATCACTTAAGTATATAAGTCGAGTTGAGCGCGACATGTTTTGCTAGCAGAACCTTATCACGGAGGTGACATCTCGCTGCCGCTGAGTCTTGCGCTCCTAGAGGAAGGACTACAAGTTAGTAAGAAACTACGTGAACGATTCATTTATTTGATTAAAACTGAATTTGTTCTCTTAGAAGTTTTTGATTATTTGTCAATTTGTTTGTACGTTTTTTTTTATACAAAGAAGGCAAACGAGCAAGTGGGTCACCTGATGGTAAGTGATCACCATTGCCCATAGACACCCGCAACCCCGGGGGGTTTGCAGATGCGTTGCCAACCTAGAGAGCTAAGATGAAATGCCTCTTGTGCCCGTAATTACACCGGCAGTCTTACTCTCCACACCGGAACACAACATTGTAAGCACTGCTGCTTAGCGGTAGGATTAGCGAGTAAGATGGTAGCAGCGATCCGGACGGACCTCGAACAAGGTCCTACAACTACTAGTTTGACCTTGATATTAGGATTGTTATATTTATTTATTCGTATGGCAATAGAATATGTGGGTAATCAGAGAACAGATTACACGTATACTTGTTAAACAACTTGTACATTAAATTGTGGAAGAGCAATAAAGAATAGAGTATTGAGTATTGAGATTTGAGGCTGCTAAGCCAGGCTTGCTAAGTTAGGTTAGGTTATCCAAACCTTTAGCAGGTAATTGTTCATAAATTTAATTAAACAACATCATAACAATGGAATACATTTTACTAAACATTTCTTATTAAATACATTATTACGGCTTTAGAGGCGGCCAGCTCATAGTTACTTCATTGTGAGCTGATTCAGGCAGCCATTTTAAATATTCGTCGAGTAGGTCTGAAACAAAATAAATCATTTTAAGGTGTTGCCATACGAAATGCCACCTTTCTGCTGATGGTACTTTGTTACCCCATTGCCGTTTGTGATTGGACGATCAAAAAAACATGGCTGCTAAAAAGTTACAATTTTGAATACGGAGGTTTATTTTTTAGGGTTCCGTACCTTAACCCATAATAAGGCCCCATTTATTGGAACATACTACCACCGAATGAATAGCAGCTATGGAATATACCTGACAAAGGATATTTTTGTAGCAAGTCGCATTTTAAATAAACCCAATTGATATTGTACCTACCTACCGTATTATTCAGAAACTAAGGTTGAATTTCCAAGTAAGTGTATTTGGTAGTTAAATCGCCTCTGCCTTAAGGGTTAAAAGGGAAGCCTTATAGGATTACTTCGTAGTCGATCCAACTGTTTATCACAAGTAAATCAAAACATAGGGTACTTCCCATTAACCTACAATCTGAATTATATTCGGCCTCAAATTTGGTCTCAAAATAAATAATAAAAAATAAGTACGAAAACCTCGGTGCTTGAGTCCGACTCGCTCTTGGCCGGCTTTAATACGTACCAATTAGGTACTTGCCTTTTAAAAACATGGTAGTCTAAAATAATTAAACAAATGAGTAGCCAAACTCATTGTTGTAACCATAAAAGAATAAACCGGTGATGGATGTTATAATTTTTAAAGCGCTGCTTTGACTATTGTTAATATAATTCTGTTGTCGATTTAGAGATAACGTTTTATAGCGTGAGAACAAAAATTATGAACAAGCAAAAGGTAAAAAAGTTAGGTAAGTGCATTTTTTTTTTCACCACAACTATCCAGCACAAAGCGGCACGTTGTTGCTCAAGACCAAAAAAATGTGCGTAAATCCTTTACTGGATTGTTTTAGTTTTTTTTAATCGCGCGACCTAAGAGGTGGCACATGTTAGCTAACCTAAAGACCGCATGTAAAAAATTTACGCAATGTATGAAAAAAAAAATGCCCGATAATAAAAATAGACGGGAAAGCAGACCGAGCTACTTTTTCCTGAGAAATATGAGCGCACAGTTGCTTACCTAATAATTATTACTTAATATAATGTACCAAAATTTAAAAGAAAGAAATTTGAAAGAAAAGCAGATTATGCACCTCGATTTAAGTAATTTATATTGAACTCGTGTTTTTAGAGCCCTCGCTGGCGCTCGATCTCCAAATAAAGTGCTTATTTGGCGTTCGATCGCGCAATAAATTATCTTCCCCTTGGTGCTACAATCTGCTAATAAGTAATTAAAATTTAAATACTTTCCACTTACAGTTAGACTGCTGGCTCCACGCATCCAGCAGCTCATTTTTACTGCCAACTCGCCTCGCGATGAGAGCCTTCAGCAATATCTCCGTTCTTGGCTGAAGCTTGGACCAGCTCTTGACCATGGTTGAAGGCGGTGACAGCAGGGAAGCAGCGTACTTCCGGAGTTTCGGTATCACAGTGCCATCTAGGAGGAAACGGGCGAACCATCTGCGAACAAAAATCAGCAACTTGGAAAAGTCGAAAGCCCCGGCATTTTTATTCCGATTTCAATTAAAGTTAAAGTCGTCCCACGATAACTCTGCAACGAACTGACAACAGTATGGCAACACTGATTTATAGTCAAATAATACGTTTTGAACTTTTGATTAGATTAGACATAGGTCATCGTTTATTCTCCATCCACCATTAAAATACCTCTCATATTTCGTTTTCTAGATTTTCTTTAAAGTACAACAGCAAAACCTACTAAACACTGGCAAAATTGTCCTCCAATGGACAGAGCCGTATTAAAAAAAAAACAGCAACTTATGATTGCTACTATCATTATTATTCTTAATTAAAGAAATGTCTGAGTGACATGAAAAAAGTATTACCACAGCGTGATTTTTCAGGGTTGCCAATTAATATCTTATGCAGAGTTATCGTGGGACAATTATATGTATACTGTTTAACTTAGCATTAAAAAGAAGGTAACAATCTCGACATGTCTTTTTCATTGGACAATGCTTTCTACCCGTAAGCGTTACGTATAAAACCGTAACCATATAAAAAATCAAATGTCATTGTTATTTAATTGTTACTTATTTTAAAAGGTGTTAATCAATAAAAAGACATGTCAAGATTGTTACCTTCTCTTTAATGCACAAAAAAAATATTCCGAGGAATTGAGAACCTCCTACTTTTTTTGAAGTCGGTTAAAAATAAACGAAGTATAGCTAAGAACCATAACGATTAAAGTAGCAAACAGCAATGCCTTGTCCTTGGTGAGCGCCGGTCTTGTCTTAACTCCCATCCTATCCTATTTACATCCCACTGCTGGGCACAGGCCTCCTCTCAGAACGAGAGGGCTTGGGCTATAGCTCCATGCGGGCCCATTTGCGGGGGAACTTCAAACACACCACTGAATAACTTCGCAGGAGTATGCAAGTGAAGAAGTTTGAGAGGCCATAGGTCAAACCACTAGGCTATCACGGCTCATCTTAACCTTAGGCACCTTAACCTTTTCAACGCCAAGAACGCTTAAAAGCGTCATGAGCCGCCGTGCCTACGACGCCACCAACGCTTATAGGTGTCCGGCTTCACAGTGCAACTGCGACCTTCGAACGTATGCTTAAGGTTTAAGTCCGCGTTGAAGTTATGCCAACTTGGCGTCTGGATGACAACTTTTGTATGCGTCGTTGGCGTTGAAAAGGTTAACTCTTTCCAAAATTACATTAGCCCTAATAAAGGTGTCAAAATTGCGTAATGCACAATAGCGAGTATTATTAGTAAATGCGACAAATTGTGATAAGCTAGTGTTAACATGCGATTCGTTTTGTCAATTACACGCCAACGCCACCGAGGAAAGTATACACAATTGTAATACACTTATTATTGCTAACTTATGGTAAAGTCGGAAGGTAACAAACTTGCTGGCATAGAGTTCCTACTAGGAAACGCGATTTATTATTAATTTTACCTTAATTATTTTAGCGAAGCAACGAAAACATCGCATAGAGATAATACTAAAGTAATATTTTGTGTACTCAAAATGAGGCTTATTCCCAGTCACTTAAAAAAAACTGATAGGTATATCGATATAACGAGACTCTGCTATGTCTGCATCTGTCCACTTTACGAAGGAAAAGCTGACTGACTGGATGAGCTGGCTGACTGATTTGAGGCCCCTATGTCACCAACTTTACAAATGTAAAGTTTTAATGACAATTCAGTGCCAATTGCTACGTGAAGAGCTTTTGTTTTAACGCCCTTCATATTGGCCCAGATTGCTGCTCTTTTAATTTTAAAGTGTCCCTCGAGCCAAGGGTTTAAGTTCATAATAGTACATTGTGCATGAAGGGCGGTAAGAAGGGTATTACTAACGAAAGTCTATTAGAAGGCCGACGCCGAAGGCGGAGGGCTTTTAATGACTTGAGTTTGTAATACCCTTACTGCCCGTGATACACACAATGTTTTTCATCACATTTGCGAGGAAATAAATACATACAACAAAAGGCAAAAAATCTATTTATTAAAAGTTTGGTCTTCACATACAGAAGACATATTTTACTAAGTACAGGCAGTACCTCCGTAAATATTAGATTAAGTATATACGATTATAAATATAAAACTTTTTACAATGGAGACTTCAGACTTCCAGTACTTCCACAGATAATGATAAAAAACGCGTTTAGAAACTGGAAAGACGAAAGCCCATCCATACAGCCAGTTTTTATGGTTTTCAAACTAAAATTCACTGAAATAATTGCAAAGTAAACTCAAATAGTTTTAAAACACAATAATACTTATTTGTAGAAAACGTAAAAAAACATGTTTGATTTAAAACCTCCTTAGTGTGGAATGACATATTATACCTACTTACCTACGAGTGAATGCCATATTTTTTAAAACTAAACTCATTACTCCCGTGGGAAAATTACAAATTACCTATTACTCCCGTAGGAATAATTTAGGCCGTTGTTCTTCAGTATGCCTGCGTACAATACGACGCTTTACGAGCAAGTGTGATGAAAAATATTATAGTTCATTCTCCGGTCAAAATAATTCTTCACGTGAACTGAATCAAGGACTATCAAAACAAATGTAAAATGGTTGTCTAAATATTATGAATCATCATCATCATCAGCCTTTTCCACGTTCCACAGCTCTGGGCACAGGCCTCCTCTCAGAATGAGATCAAACAGATTCATGATAAATTCACACAACTATTTTAAACACTAACCTGTACTTTTCCACTTTGTCCGGGAAGTCTATTTCCACTAGAGGCAGTTCCCAGCCTGCTTTCCCGAAAGTGCCTTTGAAGTGGCACTTCACGCGACCGGATCTCTCGTCGAACCTGGGAGCTGGGTCTGTGAGGGGATCACCTGGGAAGATGGTAATGAAAATCTAGAGTTGAAATAGATAATTATCAGAGGGACACAATTACAATGTTGGACTTCTATCGTAAGGCACTGGACGCATTAAACTTTAAATTATACCGTAAGTCCATAAGAAATTTAATTGGTATTATTTTTAACCCCCGACCGAAAAGAGGGGTGTTATAAGTTTGAACTGTGTGTCTGTGTATAGGTCGCGCGGCGAATTAAGATCGCTGGCCAAAAGTGGAAGGGGCATGCGCAGAAGTCAATTCTTAGGTCTATTTGGTTGCGCAGGGTGAGGGGCGCACCCTGCGCGCTGGCGCCGACACGTTATTGGTAGATCAAGCCGTTCATCCCCTCCCTCGCTTCGTTCACGCGTCACGTGTCTCTTGGGTACTGTTGAGTACGGAATTACGGATTGTTTTACTATTAGTAGTAAGTATGTTATGATGTCGTAGTTGGTGAAAAAAAATCCCGAATTTAAAGTTTATACACGGCAAGCCAGAAAAACGGTTTACGACGTGAATTGTTACGTTGAAAAGGAAACTAATTACATCATGGGTAATTTAAAGCAGGTAAAAATACTACCAAGACTCTGAATAAACATACTAGCCAAATAAGTCACAAGCAAAAGCGAGTGTTATTATGTTAGGTGACTAAAGGTACAAAAAATGCGAAATAAGAAAAATATATTTAAAAGAAATACACTCAGAACTTAACAATTTTGTGCGCAATTGTACAGATGCGCCAAATTGCCCCCACCAGTTTCGCCGAGCGATCTTAATCCATCGCGCGGCCTATATTTATATGTGGCATCATAGCTCCCAAACGGATGGACCGATTTCGATGCGGTTTTTTTAATCGAAAGCTAGTTCAATCGCGCTGGTTCTTAGGTAAGTTTCATTAAGATGAGTTTACTCGTTTTAAAAAAAGTGCCTCGACAAGTCACTTTTTTTACAAATGATTTTAATCTCGAAATGTAGAGAAAGAGAACTCAATAGACTGTAAGTTACCACTCAGTTACAGATACAAAATATATTATAATATGCATGTAACTTGTCTTTTTTATCACTTTATAAAAATATGTAAGTATACGAAAACTATATGGATAATTACATCGTTCCAAACTTTCAAATCGCGATAACTCAAAAAGTTACTAAGGTGGCCAGACATGTTCTTTCCGTGTACCCTTCAAATACAATTTAAACGTGAACTTTTTCACGCCTGTAATATCAAACTTTGACAGTGATTTAGGACCTCACTCGACAGTGGCGCCAACTGGTGAACACATAATCTAACCAACATAGAAAAGTTGAAAAACCCCCGACATTGTCAATTCAAAGTTCAATATTTCAAAAACGGGCGTACTGATTGTAATGAAACTTAGCTAAGAACCATCTCGATTAAACTAGCTTTCAATGAAAGAAAACCGTACCGAAATCGGTCCATACGTTTGGGAGCTATGATGCCACACAGTCAACAGACCCTGATCATTTTGGTCAGACTTAATGTTAGAGTTTTGGCAGAGGGGAAATCACGCGTTAACATCTCCATTACTTTCCTGCTTTGAGGCCCTCAGCCCTCCGCCTATTTGGTCAACTATTCCTAGGTTAGGTTATCATGATACTCGGGACCAAGGACCATAAAACCAAGAGGACTGCCAGTGTCTATACGATGCCACGTTCCTTTGAAATAATAAGCCTGCTGTAGGTAGTTTTACTACGGGGGTCTCTGTACCATTCATTTGGTATGACATTTAGACCTCTGGCTAACACAATAGCGCCATCTAAATTCGTTTTTTCTTTCAGTTCATAGATGGAGCGGCGCTATTGTGTTAGCCAGAGGTCTCAAAATTAATGGTACAGAGACCTCTCTATAGTGAAACTATCTACAGCAGGCTCATTATTTTAAAGGAACGCGACAGTGTATAGCCATGGCAGTCCTCTTGGTTTTATCGTCCTAGCTCGGGACTTAATCGCGTAAAAAATACCCCCAGGCCAGTCCAGTTCAGTCCCTTCGAGACCATGGACGCAACGTCGCGTCCGAAACGTATTTTTTTTTGACACCTGATGATGCTGTTAGTGATGCCACTGTGACAGCTTTGCCCTGGCTTCGGTGGGCGTGCTCTCGGCTGGGCCGGCACAGCCGCTACCATCCGAAACGTCGAGGTATTTAAATTTAAATATAATTTTTTTACGCGATTAAGTCCCGAGTATCATGATAATGTGTGAAAATCGCGAAAGTTTAAATCAATATATACCTAGGTTACAGAGTTGTGGCACATAGCTCGGCAGCCACTCTGGTTCTATGGCGGTGACATTCCTCATCACCATCTTCCGTCGCCCCTCGCCGCCGGTCTCGTACAACTCTTGGTAGACCACCCACTGCGGTATGGTGCGCCGGAGTATGGACTCCGAGTGAAGATGCACTGGATCTTCTAAGTCGCCGCATAGATACGCATATTTGAATTTGCGCTTGTCATCGCCTGTTAAAAAAAAGGGTTGTACTCATAAAATCCACTTTCCCAAAATGTGCGATGTGTGTTTAGAAGGGTTACTGGCTATTAATACGCAAAAACAAACAGACACGCCACCGTTTCACCGCGCGCGAACAAGCAAATATAGGTGATTAGGTGATTCGGTGACTAAGTATCCCTTGGTCAGTCTAATCACAGATACGGAGTGAGGGACGCATTTTGTCAGCGCTGAACAGGTGCGTGGCCTATCTTTAATGGAATGGGAAGAGCACTTTCCCAAAAAGTGAAGAATGAAAGAAAGAAAGATCTTTAATATTATTAATGTAGTTATTCCCTATGAGAAAAAGTACATTTTGGGAAAGCACGGGTTTTAAGAAAATTTTCATTTCGGGAAAATGTACTTTTTGAAAACATGCACTAACTGGGAAAGTGCCCTAATTGGGCAAGTGTACGTTTAGGCAGGGGGGTGGCAAGCTGACCGGTAGCAAGTGAAGTTGGGAACAAAATGCAAATGCAATAACAATAACTAACTCGTTCAAAAAAAATACGAAAAAAAGATACTTCACTTCAAATCATGAATTGATTGCTTTAGTGGCGCCATCTCTTAGTTTGGGAAAACTCTAAGTATAAGTCTCGAAGGAGTGTGCTGTCTTCGGTTTGCGAAGCGAACACATAAATGGCGCTAATCACTGCAAAAAAGTGATAAGCGAGCCGAGATTTTAATACATGGGAAAAATTCAACGTGTCATTCCTATGCTAGCCGTAGTGTAGGGGTTATGGCACGCAACACAGGATATCGAGGATCCTGGTTTGATTCCCGGGGTTAGCACAGGTATTTAAAAAGTAAACGTATTCAACGCCGCAAGTTACCTTCTTTGACCTCGTCGAGGCCTATCTTCCGTCCGACCTGGTCCCCCAGACCGCTAAGCAGCAGCTGCCGCAGCAGCCGCGCCTGGTTGTCATCCGGCGGGCCCATACCCGGGTCTATGGTCACGCCCACGTTGGCCACGCTAAGGTTGATCTCAGAGGTCAACTGCTTGCGAAGCTTGCGAATCTCTTTGATGGCCTGGAGGGAAAGGTGTTGATGGAGCATTTAGGAATTTAAATGAATATCATGGGATAGTTGACACCAATTGACCTAGTCCCAAACTATACTTTGTTTTTTTTAGCATTGAAAAGAAGATAACAAATTTGGCATGTCTTTTAATTGAAAAACGCTTTCTAAAAATGAGTAACCGTTAAATATAAATTTTTAGCAATATAAATAATTAAATCTCATTGTTATTTAATTGTTACTTATTTTTAAAAGGCGTTTTTCAATAAAAATACGTGTCAAGATTCATCATCATCATCACGTCTGCCGAAAGACGTCCACTACTGGACATAGGCCTCCCCCGCGGCTCTCCACTCAGACCGGTCTTGTGCTTTCCGCATCCACCGCGGTCCCGCGATCCTCACCACGTCGTCGCTCCATCTTGTTGGGGACCTACCGACAGCTCGTCTCCCGGTCCGCGGACGCCATTCGAGAACCTTGAGGCCCCATCGGCCATCAGTTCTACGAGCAATGTGGCCCGCCCACTGCCACTTAAGTTTCACAATTCTTCGGACTATGTCGGTAACCTTAGTTCTACTGCGGATATCATCATTTCTGATTCTATCCCGCAGTGAAACCCCGAGCATAGCCCTCTCCATCGCCCTCTGAGTGACTTTGAGCGTCCCTATGGGGCCCATTGTCAGCGCCCACGGCAACTTAAATACAAATCACCTAAAATCTAACCTTCTCCCTGATTCCATGTTTAGCGCAGAACACTTGTTCTTCGCCATTGACATACGCGTACTCAGCTGCGCCCACGGCGCGAAGCAACACGCCCGGATCACCGAGCAGCTGCGTGTGTCCGGTCGCCGGCCAGTTGTCCGGTTTGCCTGACATCACCTGGAGAGTTAGAAAAGGTTGTAATGCAACTTTATGTGACAGTAAATAAATGAATAAATATCATGGGACTAGTGACACCCAATTGACCTAGTCCCAAATGACAATGCACATAACAATTAGGTGAGCACGAAATAAGTCGAGTTTAGCAAAACATGTTTCGCCGCGCGTAGCGTGCGTCTCGCTGCCGCCGGGTCGTGCGCTCCTAAAGGAAGGACTACGAATTAGTCCGAAACATGTCAGGCTAAACTCGACTTATATATGTGAGTGATTTTTTAGGGTTCCATACCTCAAAAGGAAAAACGGAACCCTTATAGGATCACTTTGTTGTCCGTCTGTCTGTTTGTCTGTCTGTCAAGACTCTTTTTCTTTGGAACGCGTGGAGGTAGCATGCTGAAATTAATATAAAATACTCAAGCCTGCGGTCCCCTGAAGCTGTGAAAAAATCAACCTTCTAAGTCAACGAAATCAAAAGATACAGCAATTATAAAGGCCATTTCCATACAAATTGCCGATTTCCAAAAACCTAAAGGGTACTTCCAGATGACCCAGAAACTTGAAATTTGGTATGAAGGTAGCTCTTATAGCACAACCACTCCAAAAAGTCTCAAAATCTTAATTTATATCTGTCTGTAGATTTCGCAGCAGGGCTCTGCTAACACTGGACTTCTTAAAACACTGGGGGAAAGCGTTAAAATCTTTATACGGAACCCTCGTGCGCGAGTCCGACTCGCACTTGGCCGGTTTTTACAATGGATGCGGAAAGCACAAGACCGGTCTGAGTGGAGAGTCTTGGGGGAGGCCTATGTCCAGCAGTGGACGTCTTTCGGCTGACATGATGATGATGATGACGTAATTAAACGCATGTTAAAACTATATCGGGGTTTAAAGTCATCGAAGAAGACCCAAGAACTATCCTGAACATCAGCTAAATACGACTTACATATGAGAGCGATCCGATATTTCACTAAATACTTGCAGTCAAATGAGTCAATCAACTTTTCATTGCCACTCGTTGCCATGGAGATGTCCCCTGGGTAACACAACAAAAATATGATTTTCTAAGAACCCACTCCCCCGAAAGTCAGGATTTGCACGCTAAGGAGATGAAGCATGAAGGAATTGGCACATAACTGTCGAAACTCCTAACGTTTTAACGAAAAATTTAGTCTATTGACCCAGGGGGTATTTCCATGGCAACGTGTGGCAAAGACAAGTTGATTGACCCAAACATACAAACAGTGTCACGATATCAACTTACTTCTTGTACAGTGAGAGCAGAAACCAGCGCTATGGCGTACGGCAGTAGATTTTGCTGATGACTGAGAGCCAGCATTTTCCCGTAGCGAGGGAGTATCGGGAACACAGACACCGCCTTTCCGAGTGGAGTCACTTTTAATATCTAAAAGCATTAAGATGGAAATAAACTCAATTGATTGAATCAGGCATTACAATTACATTATCATGATACTCGGGACTTAATTGCGTAAATAATTAAATTTAAAAACCTCGACGTTTCGGACGCGACATTGCGACCATGGTCTCGATGGCACGATCTGGGTCTAGTGACAACACTAGTGAAAAAACTAATAATAAAGCCCAAGTGCGGGTAGTTAGACAAACCCGTGCAGCTAGATGTTGATACCCGCCTCCTCAGCCCCTTCGAGACCATGGACGCAACGTCGCGTCCGAAACGTCGAGGTATTTAAATTTAAATATATTTTTTACGCGATTAACTCCAGATTATCATGATAATGTGTGAAAATCGCGTAAGTTTAAATGAATACATAAAAACAATTAATTTGCTCATCCGCGATCGCAATATAGCTACATATATGCGACTAATACATGTTCGGAGTACTTATGCAAATGCACGAATTTCATATTAATCTCACAAAAATTCCGAAAACATAGAGGTACGGCGTCGGCGTCGTGGGTTGACTGCTACAACACTACGTGACCTGTTTTTTGCCCCCCTCCCCCCTCGGTGACCATCCGTACTATGTCAAGACCCCCCCTCCCCCCTTTAAAACGGCTCACGAAGTATGGCCAAGTTGACCATTTTCTGTCCGTCTAAAAACGGAACAATATGCTAACACAGTAATATTTCGAGCAAAAGAGTTCAAAATGAATTTTAATATGAATCAAAGTTTTATTATCTTACACTAGACTATTTGTTTTATATTTTTCGGAAGAGCAAATCTGTTTCAATAAATTCTGTGACGACTACACATAGACTTAGTGTCTTATACATACAAAACAGGCAATGTTATCGTTCAGAAATCAAAACGGGACAATTCAGCGTCCCGAACGCTTATTCGGAGACACCAGGACAGGTCACTGTAAGATGTGAACTGCTACAAATGCATAGAACGGGGATGGCGGATATGACACGTGAATAAAACGCGGATGCTACGGAGATGCTACGCGGATGCTACGGGGATGATACGCGGGTGCTACGGAGATGATACGCAGATGCTACGGGGATGATACGCAGATGCTCCGGTCACTAAACCCGTTATGCGCGGTTATGAAACGCTGTTGACACGTTCTAGTGCGCATAGTAGTCCGTATCGTGTTACGTTCCGTGCCTGATACGTTCATAGTACGGTCATGGTATGATACCAAGGATCATGGAAAGTAAACGGATTGACAAAGCCCATACTTTGAATCGTTCTTATTTACATTCAGCGCCATCTACCTTGCTTGAGTGACACATTAAACCTCTGTTTTGTTATTATTTTGACCCGCTGGCTACGACCTTGGCGCCATCTAGAAATTGCCTGAATTTTAAGATAACTGCGAGGAACGATTCGAAGTATGGGCTTTGACACTCCGTATACTATCCTCCTTGTATGATACGGTGTAGTGGGTAGACGCCTTAAGTATGGGTACGTTCCCTAACCTCCTCGTCATCCTTTCGCTTGCTGTCCAGAGGCTTCTCCAAGATACCTAACACTTGCAATCTCTTCTCCGCCAAACGCAGCTGCAGGCGATCTGGCGCCGTCGGGAACGGGAAATTCACCACCTGGGGAAGAATGAGCTTTCAGTGAAATGCAGTATTACCGACCGAGCGAGCGAAGCGCCTGTTTCAGCTTGGAGAAAAATGCTTTCGTATATCAGTCTGGATGTTCGGCTGTTGTACAGGTCGCATTTCTGAACCGATTCTCGTGAAATTTTGTGCGCAGGTTCGATAATTATTTAATTATATTGATTTTGGAAAATGTTCAGAAGTACATACATACATACATACATATATCACGCCTCTTTCCCACGGGGGTAGGCAGAAATTATGGCTATTTTCAGAAATGAAAAACCAAAAATTTCTAAATAAACAAATAAAAGTTAAATAAATAAGCTTCGCTTCGCGCTCGTTCGGTCAGTAATAACCAAATCAGCTTAGTTGTTTTTCAAATAAAAATGTCGGAGGGTTTAATAAATAACTCAATAAATATCATGGGACAATTGACACCAATTGACCTAGTTCCAAACTAGGCAAAGCATGTACTGTGGATACTAGACAACGGATAAACATACGTGTTTAGATAAATACATACTTAAATACATATTACACATCCAAGACCCGAGAACAAACAATCGTATCCATCACTAAAACATTTGCCCCTATCGGGGATCGAACCCGCGGGACCTCAAGCTTCGCAGTCAGGTTCTCTAACCAAGCTATCAGGGCCGTGATTAATAAAGCTACAAGTTACAATTTACAAGCGAAAGTCTCTTTCTAATAAGAGGTGATAGAATGAGACTTCTGCTTGTAAATTGTAACTTGTAACTTTATAAAACACGGCCCAGGTCGTCGAGGCCAAGTTGACGACATCGCTGTTGTCTCTCCCCGAGCCTTCCCCACCTTATCAATGCCCATGCACTTCATAAGCAGCAGCAGGTCGTCGACCGGCCGCCGGCAGAGGTCGGGCGGGTGGCGCGGCGGGCAATCGTGCTGGTACACGGCCGAGCTGTACAGCCGGTAGGCGTGGCCCGGCGCCGTGCGGCCCGCGCGCCCGGCTCGCTGCGCGGCGGACGCCTGCGATGACCACACCACGCGCCACGCACTCGCACCCGTCGAATGATCGTATACACTGATAAAAAAAAAATTTTTTTTTTAGAAACAGAGTTATACTACTAGACGACCGAATAGCCTAGTGGTTAGAGACCCTGACTATGAAGCTTGAAGTCCCGGGGTCGAATCCCGGTCGGGGCAGATGTTTGTATGATGAATACGAATGTTTGTTCTCGGGTCTTGGATGTTTAATATGTATATAAGTATGTTTATCCGTTGTCTAGTACCCATAGTACAGGCTTTGCCTAGTTTGGGACTAGGTCAATTGGTGTCAATTTGTCCCGTGATATTTATTTGTTATACTCGACTGACATACGTGAGTGAGTTTATTGTATGTTAATAGAGTTGCTCAAAAAGTGGTTCTTTTTGCGGCCATATATATCGCACTCATAAGGAAGCTCAAAGCCACTCAGAGGGCTATGCTCGGGGTTTCTCTGCGGGTCTGAATCAGAAATGATGATATCCGCAGTAGAACTAAGGTTACCGACATAGCCCGAAGAATTGCGAAACTTAAGTGCAGTGGGCGGGGCACATAGCTCGCAGAACTGTTGACCGATGGGGTCAGAAGGTTCTCGAATGGCGTCCACGGACCGGGAGACAAGCTGTCGCAAGGCCTCCAACAAGATGGAGCGACGACCTAGTAAAGATCGCGGGTCCGCCCTGGATGCGGAAAGCACAAGACCGGTCAGAGTGGAGAGCCGCGGGGGAGGCGTATGTCCAGCAGTGGACGTCAATCGGCTGACATGATGATGATGATTGATTGATGTTGGATTTTTCGCACTGCACATGTAGCACGCCGCGCCATTTTATCGCTTGTCGCGCAGTGCGTCCCTATCATAGTGACGGAATCAGTGAAGGACGCACTGAGCGACAAGCGACAAAATGGCACGCGTGCTAGCCCCCCTGGTGCTTTTTACTTTTAAATGTTTGTAGCATTGTAATTTTTTCGCAAATGTATGAAAAAAAGTTGTTTGACACACGTGCGGAAGTGTCATTTTCACTCGTCCGAGTCTTAACCCTCACTTTGCGGCTCGGGCCGAGACACCTCGGGGCTCGTGCAAAATGACATATTTTCCACACTTGTATGAAAATGTAGGTACTATTTTGACAGGGAATTTCTATACTTCTTAGTTATATTTCGCGAACTTCTGGTGAGAGGCCTGTAGAGGACTGGAGGTGACTACAGGAGCAATGCCACGCTTATTCCAGGATCACGGTGCCCTAGAGATGACAACGACTAAAGCCGACCTGGCTCATACCTGATATACAATTAACTCCACTCCGTTCACTTCTTAAGGTGTCACAAAAACTCACCGCATCTTTTTCTTCCCGCTGTCCAAGATATATTTAATCTCGGGTATAGTGAGCGAGGTCTCAGCCACATCAGTGCTGACGATACAGAGCCTCGCGCCGGGCGACGGAGGTTCAAACACTCTAGCCAGCAAGATTCGAAACGACAAACTTACAAACATCGCAAGTAAATTACAAGCTTGTAAAACTCACCGCATCTTTTTCTTCCCGCTGTCCACAATATATTTGATCCCGGGTATAGTGAGCGAGGTCTCAGCTACATCAGTGCTGACGATGCAGAGCCTAGCTCCGGGGGGCGGAGGCTCAAACACTCTCGCTTGCTTCGCTGAGGACAGCATAGAGAACAGCGGGAGGGCCCAAAGAGGTTGGCGGCAAGATTTTATGATCGGTGCTAGGGTATCCTCCTCTGCATCTGAAATGGGGATTTTTTAAATTGTGATGGATGTGATTTGGCAAAATTTTACAATATTGAATGAGAGTGCCAATTTCCTTAGTGTTTTCCTTAGGTGAAAATGCTCATGACAAATGTGAATTCTCACATGAATTTGGAAAAACACAGAGGTGCTAGTCCGGATTTCAAGCGACGACTTATGCTTGAGAGGCCAGAAGTAAAACCAACAGGCTACCACGGCTTTTTTACTCACTCAACCAATTAATACGTTTTTAATACGATTGCTCAAAATGTAGTGCTTTTTGTGGCTATGTATCGTGCGGAAAGTGGGTTTTTTAGCACTAGTGCTTTTACGTTTCCAAGATGCAGGCGGGTGATGAAAGGGCCGCGCTCGCCTGGCTCACCGCATTAAATTCTGTCATTTTTTCGCATATGTTACAAAACGTTGTTTGGTACACGTGCGGAAGTGTCAGCGGCTCGAGCCAAGACACTTCCGGACTTGTGCAAAATGACGATCTTTTCGCGCTTGCATCAAAATGTACTATTTTATCAATTAGGAACCTACCAAAACTTTACATCTTCTACATACATCCACGGGCAAACAACTCGTACCTACATAATCAATAAACCACTTCAATAAATAAATTAAGGAGATTAAGAATAAGTAGGTAGGTAGTTCCAGTGTAAGTAAGCAGTAGTATGCAGTTATTAAGTATATTAAGAGTACTAAGTAAGTGTATTCCAATCAATACCTGAATCGCTCAGGTGGCCCTCGCTGTCATCGTCACTGCCCACCAAATCAGCTTGCCCGTCATCCTCGGGCATGTCATAGTCATCGAGATTGATCTTAGGCAATTCCTTGGCTTTTTTTTTGATCTTTTTTCTAGCTTTGCGGGCTCGCTTCATTTCTTTTTCGACCTGCATCGAACAGTATGGTTAGGTACTTAATATTAACATAGGGAGGCCGATGGACGCTGCAATATGGTGACGAAAGCATAACATGGATAAGACATTTATTAAATTTCGAATAATATTTATGTAATTTATTGAATCAGGCGTTACTTTGCGGAGGTCCATATTTATTTACTAAAAAACAATTAGGTACTTTGCTCACCCGCGACCACGCGCGCGGTCGGTTGTGGTCGCGGTCATGAGCAAAGTAATTATTTTTAGTTCATAATATTTATAACATGAAACTACCGTGAGATTCAATCATAGTGAAATAAACGGATCACTCACGTATGTCAGTCGAGTATAGCCAGACATGTTTCGGACTAATCCGTAGTCCTTCCTCTAGGAGCACACGCCACGCCGGTGGCGAGACGTAACTATGTGCTACTTCTATACCTAGCTATTCCGATTTCTGTGTGTAGATCAGGCAGTACATACCTCATCATCATCAGACTCGATGTCTTCAGGCTCAGAATCCAAGGCCGCGTCTTCTTCGGAGACTGCTTTCTTCTTATTTATCAGTTTCGTGTAATCCACGTCTTTGCGGTACGGGAAAGCAGCCCTTAGTTTACGGACGAGATAGTTGATCTGAGAACAGTTTTTCATACTATTTTAATGAGATCGCGAGTCAAAAATCCACTAGAATCGTTAGTGTCGAGTGAAGCCTATCTACACATGTAGCACGGCGCGCCATTTTGTCGCTTGTCGCGCAGTGCGTCCCTTTCATAGTGATAGAATCAGTAAAGGACGCACTGAGCGACAAGCGACAAAATGGCACGCGTGCTAGCCCCCCTGTCAATTTCCACCAATCATAGGCCAGCAGCTTGTCTCTCATTGGTGGAGAATGACAAATAGACTTCACTCGCGATTCTAGCGGATTTATAACTCCCAATAAATAATAAAATAAATATCATGAGACAATTGACAAAAATTGACCTAGTCCCAAACTAGGCAAAGCCTGTACCATGGATTAGTTGTCTAGTGACAACGGATAAACATACTTACTATAGATAAATACATACTTATATGCATATAAAACATTCAAGACCTGAGAACAAACATTCATATTCACCATACAAACACCTGCTCGGGACCTTAAGCTTCATAGTCAGGGTCTCTAACCACTAGGCTATCCGGTCGTCATTGCTTGTATTGCAAAAAGGATGCAAGCCTTAAGTTGGTATTTCTAATAATGTTACCTCTTGCTGTCCAGTGACGAAGATCAAGATTCCTCCTTCGGGCAATCTCGTGTGAATTTTGACGGTTTTCTTGAAGGCTTCCTTTAGATAATCGCTAAAAGTGTTCTTGTTAAAGTGCACTGTCACTGGGAATTGTCTAGAATCGATCTGCAAAAACAACATAGAAAATTTATACATTAAGTCAAGACGCTTAAAATCTAAATTCTTCTAAATTCTCTCCCACCCTAAGAATCAAACGTAAAACCAGTCACTCAAAAGCTTACGAACACGCCAACCCACAATATACGAAGGTGAGCTCCAAAAGTTTCCGGCCTAACAAAGAAAAGATGTACATAATAATATACATATCTACGGTACTGACTCAACCTCGTATATAAACTTTGACGAAATTGGAATAACCACGCTAGACCGCGAACCTAAGGTGGTTATTCCAATTTCGTCAAAGTTTATATACGAGGTCGAGTCAGAGTACCGTCGATATTTACAAAAAAAATATTTCGATAATAGTCTCCCTCTATTTTCGTACCTAGACGACATCCGCGACGATATCGCTAGCACTAATTTAATTCCACAAAATTGGCAGCAAAAACAGTGTACCGAAGGGACCGTCCATACGCTATCTCTATGAGTAGTTATAATTACAAATACTTGCCTTTATAACCGGCGGTGGTTCCTTAAACAGTCTCGCGTTCTCCGTAAAGTCCTCGACTCTGAGTGTGGCGGACATCACTATGAGTCTGAGCGGGTTGCCCCTTTTCCTTCTGAGAGGGACTATGCGTGATAAAAGACCCAGTAATATATCAGTGTAGACACTCCGTTCGTGGGCTTCGTCGATGATGACGACGGAGTATTTGCTTAGGAGGAAATCTGTTTGTATCTCTTTTAGGAGGACACCTGTAATTTGACATAAATAAATAAATATTGTGGGAGATTTAACACCAGCAGTTGACCAAAAATCTGTTTAAAGAGAGTTGATAAATATTATGACATCGTTTCGAAATAGCGACTGTCGCTTAACTATCGCAAACTGTATGACGGGCATCGCTCATCGCCGCAAGCACTGAGTTTCGTGGTACGAGGCACGCAGTTGTTTTCAAGCGCGGCAAGCGGTGGCCATATTGCCATTTCCATTGCCTTAGGCCAGCAATGGGGCTTTTGGTACAGATTATTCCCAAACAAAAAAAAACTTACCATCTGTCATAAACTTGATCTTAGTATCCTTAGTGACATTGCCTTCAAACCGCATCAGATACGACACCTCTTTGCTGCTCAGACCGAGTTCATAACCAACCCTAGCTGCCATGGCAACGGTGGCCACTCTTCGAGGTTCAGTGACCGCAATCATCTTGTGCTCTGCGTAACCAGCTTCATAAAGAAACTGGGGTATTTGAGTTGTTTTACCGCTACCTGAAATTCAAACAGTTTTTATCTTCATACCGTCATTAGACTTACATACCAACTATGCATGCCAAATAACATTAGGATCCTCATTCTCATAGGATTCAACTCAAATTCTTGAGAATTGAGAAAATAAGTAGTTAGAAAATAATCGTCACTATCTTGCAATTCTAAAATGGACAGGTAGTGAGTGAAGTGGGCAGCAAAATGCAAATCCAATCCTAATTTTTATTTTGCCTATAATTAAGCAATACTTATTTCAACCTACCAGTTTCACCAGCGATGATAATAAATTCATTCTCATTTATGAGCTCCATGATTCTCTGCTCTTCACCCAAAATTGGTAGCTTAAGTCTGGCCACCTGGATTTTGGGGTCCCTCTTCACTTCAACAACTATTGTTGGGTGCTCTAATACTGGTTTCTTCACTTCTTCCTTAATCGGCACAGGGACTTCTACTTTACTTTGCTCCTTTTGATTTCTTGAAACTTTAGTTCCCTTCTCACTATCTTCAATAACATTTTGCTGCGGCTCTTTATCTTCAACAGTAACTTCAATCACATCTTTATTACTGTTGGTGGTTTCATTTCGATTGTCAGCTATTTCTTCTACCACTTCTGGTTCATCAATTTCCGATTCTGAACTGGATTCTTCTGAGGTCGACTCTTCTAGACCAACTATGTTTGGATCATATTTTGCTTTCTTTTTTTTATCGGCACTGTCCAGTTTGAGAAGACGAAGACGTTTTTTTGCCCCTAAAAAATATTATTTAGCTAAAAAAACTTTTTTTATTGTTACACCATGGTGAAAAATTAAGGTCAAATTGCCCCAACTTGGGTTAAGCACTAACTCAGTGTTTACATTATGTCAGACTATACAAATTAGTGAAGTGGACCACAAGTTAGTGTTGGGTTAGAACCCAAGTAGGTGCAAGTCTGCCTAGTTTTTATCACAGACACTTTAGCACATTTCAAGTCTAGTGTTTGCAGATGTTTTGAGGATGGAGTTAATTAAATGCAGGGAAAAATACTGAAATAATGTTAGTTGAAGAATGCCGAGTCACTTCTAAAAAATACCCTATATCTATTTATGTGAATAAAAATCTATTAATGAAGCGGATAGAGACCATCAAGTGTTTTCAACACTTAAAAATAAATCACAGTATAATTACCAGCAACACTGCTGAATTTCTTCTCACTGGTGTCAGCGTCCTGCGCTGGTGCTGCCGACTTTAACTCAGTGAGTCTGCGCAAGCCAAGAGTCTGCACAGTGGATATGGTAGTCATTTGTTTCACCTCATCTAGAGATGCTTGGACTTGTGTAAGGGATTCAAGAAGTGCTGATCTCTGAAAAAATTCATGACATCAATTAAAAAAAATATTTCTTTGCCCATATAAGAAAAAAATACGCTTAAAAGTAAAATTACACGTAAACAACTTACGTTTTCCTTCTTTTTTTTCTTGTCGACGATTTTTTCCAATCGTTTTCTCTGCTGTTTTGAGAGGAATCGTGCTGACTCCTTCTTCTCCTTAATTATTTTAGTCTGCCGCTTCTTAGCTGGCAAAGCAAGAATATTACTCGCATCACCGGACCCATATTCGCTTTTTTCGAAGTCAAGTTTGATCTGCAAATGCGTAGAAAAACAGTTAAAATGAGTCGATTTGTGTGGGAAATTGAAATAGTAAACAAACCAACCTCGTTAGTTTTGCTGTTGTCTGTACTTGTTTTGACGATTTGTCTAGCTTTTGCGTTATACACACGCTTACCCATTTTAAAGATTTGATTAAATATTATTACATTATAAACACTGAAATGAATACGCACGCTAAAAGAAAAACGTGCGTGCGTTTGTTATGACATTCAATTATTTTTTATATAGTTCCAGTAAGGGATAGGCAAAGGAATCTATGTCCATACAGCCATGTCTGATGTTTTTTTATTATTGTCTATAAATTATAGTCCCGTCACAGTCAGTCAGTGCCGTCGGTCAGTCTGTAAGTAGTAAGTAGTAGTCACGCGTTCTGTTAGCTGTTCATGCCTTCCTAGTAAAGCGATAGTGTACTTTACGGCGAACTACGGAGAGAAGCGACCAGCTGGTACTTGGGGGCAACGAACAGAGAGAATACGCGTTTTCACTTGAATTCTTCATTCTGGGCACAATCACATTAATTCGCTGTGAATAGAATGACAGGGCTGCATGATTACTACTCCTTTGTCTTGTAAAAGGTTAAATAAAAAAAAAGTTCCCCGCGTGACATTGACATAATGACGTACGTTCGTCTCGTCTTGAGTCTTGAGTTTTGAGGTTATGCTTATGCTGTGTGTGAAGTGAATTTTGTTTTTGTTTGATATGTCTGTTATAACTGTTACTATTGAATATAGATGAAAACGAATACTTGTCCTGAACTGTTTCAAAATGGAACAAAAACCGCTATTTGAAGTATCGAGACGTTCGATCATAATCAATAAGAGCGAAGAACCAGCGATTGTGTGGCAAAATTCCTTTTTGACCGCGCGCAGTGCAAAAGGTTTAAATCTTTTGTACTTCTCACGTGATTTACAATGCATGGACAAGCAAATCGACTGGTGTATAACAAGTATACCTTCCCCAAAGTGTAGTCCCGCTACGAGTTTATTTTCAAACAAATTTAAGCGACGGCCCATGAGTAACTTTGACTACGAGCAAATGACAATGGAGTCTTCTTTATGGCCACACAACCCACTATTGTTGGAAGATTTGGCTAGTATAATATCATTCGAGTGGTCTCCTACGGATTTTATCTACAATAACCAAAGTGTGTTGGCTGTGTTAACCAATGCTGGTAATGTTGAACTTCATGGGCCGAAAAGTTGCGGTTTCAAAAGCATTCTTAATATCTCGTCTGTGATAGAAAGAAAATATCGAGAGAATGCAAACAGTTTATCAGCGGATTTAGAAGAGTTGAAAAATGCTGTTGCGGCTGTGGTAACATCAGCTATCTGTTGGGGAGATAAACACAATGGTGCTTTTAATTTTGTAACAGCACAGAAAAATGCTGATGTTCACTTTTGGAAACTCAAGTGTGAAGGTGAATTTGTTAACATTGATCTTGTGACAACGCTTGATGCTAAAGGTGAGGACATTGTTACTCTGCAATGGATCCCTCTGTCAAGTGACGAGTTTTTTATAGTAATCGCAAATAATAGCGGACAATTATTTGTCTACAAATATCAGTGGGAAAGTAACAATATAAAACTGGTTGAAATGAAGTATTTGTGGTCACATAAAGACAGATTTGTTGCAAGACATTTAAAATCTTTCATAATCGGTAACAATATTGTTATAGTGTGTGCAAAAGACAGACATTTACTAACCATGCTTGTAGATGGCAATTGCGACAAAATATCTGAATGTGTTTACAATGTAAATGATTATAAAATAACTAGCATATCTGAAAATAACAAAGATCTCTATATAACCACAATAGATTGCAAAGTGTACAAAGTTATCATTACATTTCCTGGTGGAAATATAGAAGTTAGTGTAACACCCATTTTGTTTAAAGAAAATTTTGCCAACAAAGAATTATTTGGTTTTCAGTTCTCAAAAAACAGAGTTGTTTGTGCATTAGCTCTTGTAGATAGAAAGATAATGCATAGGAAAGAGAATGTAACGGTTGACATAGTATTTCTTTGCCAAGACGTTGATCATGAAAATGAAATGTCATGTCTCCTTGCAAATCCTACACATAGGCTCACTGAATATGAAGACTGTATTGAGGTGTTGCGGTACAAAACAATGAAGCTAAAAATCTTGCCGTCAATTGATTATATCAAACTCTACACAATCAACTCTAACAATTTGAATGATCTGTACCAAATCAAGGTGTACTACATTCTTTTGACTTTGTACAACACTTTGGAAAAGATTTTGAAAAACGGTTCAAAAGGATGGCTACCAGAAACTTCTTTAGAATCTGTCAGAGAAAAGATTTTAGCATTACATGCTAGTTATTTAATGACTGCCTTATACAACAAAACTCAAGATGGAGAATATTTACATGGTTTAGAAGCAGAGTCTTTAGTAGGAACTAAAAAATATCTGAAGTATTATTGTCAGAAATACAATGTAGCTCCTACTGATTTTGTCAATTCTGAGGTTGCTAATCTAACGGAGATAGAATGTAAATATGTCTGTCAAGGTTGTGATCAGACAGTTGATGGATTTTCTTGTGCCAATGGTCACTTAAACATGGTTTGTGCTCTGACTCTGACACCAATAGAAAATGATAACTACCTCGTCTGTAAGGGGTGTAGCATTGTAGCTAGAATAGAACTGCTGAATGAAAAACCTGTGTGCGTCTTTTGTGATACTTATTTAAATTACTATGCATTACCCTCATGAATAAATGCATTATGAAATATTAGTGAAATAAAACGGACCACTTAAGTACTTTTAAGTCAAGTTGAGCCTGACATATTTCGGACTAAATCGTAGTCCTTCCTCTGGTAGTGTACAACCCAGCGGCAGATTCATGTTAAAAGTGTATAAAATATTAATAAAGTATTGTTCCAAATGCAAGTGTTTCAATATTAGGTTATTCAAATTGCCAGTTAGGTTAGTATTGTATGTAATTTTCTTAGTTTAGTTAGGTATTTTGATCCAATTGCTCGTTTGCCTTCCTTGTCGTATCATCATCATCATCATATCAGCCGAAAGCTGAACTGAAGCACTGCTGAACATAGGCCTCCCCCAAGGCTCTCCACTCTGACCGGTCTTGTGCTTTCCGCAACCATCGCGGTCCCGCGATCTTTACTAGGTCGTCGCTCCATCTTGTTGGAGGCCTACCGACAGCTCGTCTCGTCGGTCCGTGGACGCCATTCGAGAACCTTTTGACCCCATCGGCCATCAGTTCTGCGAGCTATGTGTCCCGCCCACTGTCACTTAAGTCTGCCTTGTCGTATAAAAAAATGAAATAGGTATACGCTTCGTCCTTGCACCCGGATGAAATGTCACGTTTTGCATGCATGCACCTTGCACCGTTCTAATCATACATTTGAGTGATATCTGTTAGATATACTTCACGGTTCACGTAGGTACCTACCCTATGACTTTCATATTTCCTCGTGGATCGATAATCGTTATATGATACCTAACACCTATCCATAGTAAGTTTTAAATGATTCGCGGTTAATTGCATTAGACATAATGAAAACAGGATATCGAAATTTGCCCGTGATCATGATGCATGCAACTGCATCGAAATATCGGGAGCTCATCAAACCTATATATGGTAATTGCTGTCAATATCCCGTTTTCATTATGTCTAACCCTAAACCTATCCATAGGTACCTCTGTGTACTTCTTAGGCATATTATTATATAACTTCGAATGTGCATCGGTGTCTTATAGGTACGTGCTTATACTTATAACTCAAAATTAGCAACTCGATAAGAAACTCTTGTTCTGATGAATGATTACGAGTTCAATGCCTATAATGTGGTTCTCTATTTGGCATAATGTGTTTTATTACGTACTTACTAAGGGTGTCCGAAGTTCCTGACTATGAGAGTTGAAGATGTACCTACCTATTTTCCGTCCGCTAGTGTGTCTAAACTGCGATTGTCGTTTGTTCTACTCCATAACAGATGGCGCTAGGAGTAGCTACAAAACACAATACTAATTCGCGATCCCCTCCTTTGCTACTTTATGGATGAAGAAACAGAAAAGAAAGAATGAGTAAGAGCGTTTATTTCTGTTATTAAGTCATCATCATCAGCTTTCAACTTTCTCTAGCTATGTCTCTGTTTTAGGCTGTTAGCATCCAGTTCCTCCCTGTCATTTTTCCGATGTCGTCCATCCACTGACTGAAACTGAAATGGCAATGGGCTGGTCATATGGCGCGAAAATCAGACTCGTGGTGCAGGGATTTACTGGAACGGAGACCGTGGGAACATAAAGAGACCGGTTGGAAGACCTCAGATGCTGTTAATAAAGTAAGTAAGCTGATTAAAGAAATGAGTTTTAGTCAGTAAGTACGTAGGTAAGTATAAGGTAAAGTATTGCTTCGTTTCCATTGCGGCGGAGGTGTGCAGAATCGATCAATCACTATATCACATCGCTAGGGGAGCGAGATTTTAATAAGTAATACAACTGCAAAGTTTTTCCGCTAAAGGCGCCACCAGCACAAATTGGTACTTAAAGTCTCATTGTCATGTTTTTTTTTAAGAGGCCAGAGGACCGCTAGATTCCATTACAATTTTAATAATAGCCTCAAATAAGTAACAAGAACGCTGCTGGCAACCGGCTGTCGTAAAATATTTCTAGAAGTTACCATTCGCATTAAAACTAATTTTCTTTTCCCGCTCCAAGTCACAAAAACTTATCGATTGATTCCAATAACCTCTGTGAGTCATGATAACGTCTTAATCTGTGATTAGGTCTGAGCAGGTTTATTATTAAGACGCTTGTATAATCCTTTGATATGGCCGTCCAAAATGCACTATGCGTTATCACATTATCAATTTGCCGAGTGCAAGTTTGTTTCTATGGCGTATACCTTCTTTTATTTAATGCAACTTTGTTACCTACAAATACAAACTTACCTACTTATCACCGAACGTTGCTAGCTAACTAGAAGAACCTTAGAAGAACTAATTCCTAAGGGTAGACTGAGGCGATCTTATTGCTTTTAGGTATCTTCTAGCAGATAACAATATTTAAGTCATGCTTTAACCTACCTAAGTCCTCACTTTTTGCGACTCAAGTATGACGTACTACAGAAACCGAGACGCAAGTTCCCAGTTATTTTAGCTAATAATAAAAATGCCGTAGCTACTATTTATAAAATTGCAATAGAGGGAAATTTTAAGTTACCGTAGGCACTTACTACTTTTGTCTATTTTTCTGACGGCTTCGATCGAGCAAGTGAATATTCCATAAAATTTATACATATCTTTACAATCTACTTAACTTACATGAAATCTTGGCTACTGACCTTGTAATTGCCTACTGTTTTTTTTATACGACAAGGAAGGCCAACGAGCATGTGGGTTACCTGATGGCAAGTGATCACCGCCGCCCATAGACACCCACAACCCCAGGGGGTTTGCAGATGTGTTGCCAACCTAGAGAGCTAAGATGAAATGCCTCTTGTGCCCGTAATTACACCGGCTGTATCTACATTTGAGGTGTATGGTGAATCTATCCATCCCACGCCCGGATCTTGACATCTACCGACAAGACAACCTACAGTTAGCAGGTAGAGCAAACTTCAGCTGTTTCCTGAAGGATCTTTGAAACTTATTTCAAATCTCGATTTCTCACATACTTACTTAGGTCCTTCGTCTTCTTCTTAGTCGTATCCATTCTGATGATCGTGGTAGTGATGGTTGTTCGCACACGAACGCACTCTCGCCACCGATTCCGGTCCATCGCGCTCCTCACAACGTCGTAGAATTTAATTTAATTTTAGGTCTTACCACAGAATACATAATAGTACAAGTAAGTCCTACATTGTTGCACAGTGATGATTTATTTTGTAGGTATTTAGAAAATATGGCAATGACATTTAGGCACTTGTGGGTGGTACCTCCAGCGGATATTTTATCTCCTGTTGGAAAATTTTAATAAAAATATTATTAGGTACTGAAAATGCATGGTATCAACGCAAGTGAATACTTACTGTACCAGCTATCGGATAGGATTAACTGCAATAAAATCCACTGACAGATATTTTTGTCCATATAGATTACGAAGACTATAAAAGAAGTTTGCTTGCAAACGGTGAATTATTTTTCTGTGATCAAGAACGAATCATGTCTTTCCTTGGCAAGCAGTTCAAGAAAGTGAAGGTTGAGAATGGGCCAGAGTTCTTTGAGAAACTAAGTGAGTACTTCGATGCTGAATTTGGATTGAATCTTCCAAATAGTATATAGGATTATTTGTTATTATTATTTTAGGTCTGAAACCACTCCACTGCTAGCTAACAGCTAACCAAGCGGCCTCCCCCCAACACTTCCACTGCAGCGGGCTATCGCGAGTCAAAAACCCACTAGAATCGAGTGAGATTTACCTATCTGTCAATTTCCACGAATGACAGACCAGTTAAAATATAGCTTTGGTGGAGAATAACAGATAGATCTCACTCGACACTATAACGATCCTTTTGACTCCACATACCCCCTTATTGGCCTGTCCTTTAAGAAAGAGTACAACTATCGCCTTCTAGGTTTGCCGGGTCGCTTCTTCGAGATTATTTGACGGCACTCGGCGCTTAAACTGGGCCCATAACCTGTCCGACGTGCGGCAGCAAACATGACCTGGGATTGTCAGTGTATTTTATAAACTTTAATTGCCTTGAACTTCGTATGAAATTCCATCTCGTCTAAACACGTCGAAAAGTTTGAGAAAAATCCACTTGAACCAGCAACCTCGGTAATCCGTACCACGGACGGTTGGTACGGATTACCGAGGTTGCTGGTTCAAGTCCAGCTGATTAACAGATTTTTCTTTGCATTGTCATTGTATGAATGTTTCATAAAAATAAAAAACAAAAATAATCAATAAATCGATTATTTTCATTTAAAAATCCACTGTCTACTTCCAGAGCTCTCCGAGCAGATCCTCGCGCTTCTCCGTCAGAAGGAGTCAGTCACAACTTTCACCAGGACCAGTGACACCACCCTCCAATACGTGGTCAAGGCTGGTGGCAGCGTCGTCCTCGATCAAAAGATTGAGCTTGGCAAGGAAGTCGACTACACCACTCCTGATGGCATTGCTACTAAGGTTTTCTTCTCCTTGGAAGGAGATGTGTTGAAGTCTCACATGAAGTTCCCGGAGGGCACGACTGTGCATATGGACAGGAGCTTTTATGCCACTGGCATGAAACTGGTAAGTGTTGCAAGCATAGACATAATTATATGTAGCATATGGACGGGCCCTTATTTACTTCGTTTTTGTTGCCAATTTTGTGGCACTTAAAGTCCCGTTAGAAATCCGCAACATCCGGTTAGAAATTATTTTTTAAATTTCAAACTAAAACGTAAATAGAACAGAAAGCACGGTATGGTGGAGGTTTGGGTTCGAATCCCAGTTCGAGAATTTCTTTTACCGGTCTTTCTGGATTTTTGCGTTTCAGCTTGAACTTCGGAAAAAAAATACAAAGTAGTGCCAGCTATATGAGTCCCCGGTGACGTCTGCATGAGTGCCGCCGGCCCGGCGAGCTCGCCACACCGTTTCATTTCAAAAATGTTCCAAAGGGCATTATCCTAATGTGTATAATTAACGGTTTCAAGGCTTTTTATTCTCAGGTACACGCAATTCAAATTCAAATATTTTATTTCAGACTATTAAAGTCCATAAATGGTTAGTAACAGGTACATTAAATCTTATAAACCATAGGTTAGTACAAGTTAAATGGCAACAAAACTCAAACATAAAAATACAATGTCAAAACCGCCCGTTGTTACTTGGCTTTAAGCAGTCGTATCCAACGGGCGAGCATAGGGGAATCCCAGCGGTCCGCCAAAACACTCAGGATGCGATTGGCAATACACTGCTCTGTGAAATAACCCGGCAAAAAGTAATGGAACAAAATGCTATCTTTGCTTTCAACAATTTCAGTCCCTACTAACTACTTACTTATGTAATATGGTAGGTTTCTAGACTGGAAATGTTTGCCAAATGATTCATGAGTAGCTGAAAATGAAAATAAGTGGGGGCGCCCTAAAAACGACTTTCACAGCGATTATCTTGAGAATATAGAGCGATTACCGATTAACGTAAATGGGTAGACAGAGGGTCGAGCACGACTTTACGAAAGCTACGTAACGTTACGGTTATCGTATCGAGATCGAGAAACCTCATACTAAATTTTAGTTCCAAATACGCTCATGGGCGGGCGCTGTTCCAAACGTCATACAAACTCGACAACGTTTACTATTCGATTTTACGTTACGCAGCATTCGTAAAGTCGTGTTCGCCCTCAGGTATAATAGGGGCATATTTTAATGAATTTTGACCCCGTCTACACTCTTTATAATAGCTATTCGAATTACGTTTATGTTTAAAGAATAATTTTATTATTAGGCTTATTTTTTCCCTATTCATTAGTCACTTGTTTTCGTAGTGGGGCTTTTGTTTTTCTTAGGTACTTTCTCTATTTGCCGCCCATAATTAGGTACCTACCTAAGTAGGTATGTGTATGAATACCCCTAGGATTAATTGAAATAGGTACTTATGGCACAATTCAGGGGCTATAAATTATGAAAAGTTAGACTTTGGATATCAACGGTTGTTATCGTAGTAGAGTTACAATTTACTGTTTTATTGTTCTCGATGATATCACTCTTAACGGACTTTGATTATCTGTGGGCTTACTTAAGGGTTGATCCTAACTAATTATTAGGTACACATGCCCGCGTGAGAACTATATCCCAAGCCCTCTCACTGTAAGAGGACTCCTGTGCCCAGCAGTGACTACTAGCAGATTATTATCATGAATTAAAGCTAACATAAAAATTAACTAAGAATAATCACTTAACACTAAACTAAATCCAAATAAGATCCCTTGGTACATGATGCCGAAAGGGTGGCAGCGTTCCCCCGTTGAACATAGATCTATGCTTTGGACATAATGAAAACGGGATATTAACCGCGATTACCTATAGGTTTGATGAGCTCTCTATATTTCGATGCAGTTACATGCATCATGATTACGGGCAAACTGCAGTTAATATCCCGTTTTCATTATGTCTAATGCAATTCACCGCGAATCATTTAAAACTGTTATAGATCTATGCTAATTCGATTTTTAAGCTAAAATAAAAAAATAGGTAAGAATAATCACTTAAAGGTTTAGCTTTAAATTCAAGTAAGGCCCCCATATGGTGCCCAAAAGGGTGGCAGCGTTCCCCTGTTGAACATAGATCTATGCTAATTGCATTTTTAAGCTAAAATAAGAAATAGCTAAGAGTAATCACTTAAAGGTTTAGCTTTAAATCCAAGTAAGGCCCCCATATGGTGCCCAAAAGGGTGGCAGCGTTCCCCCGTTGAACATAGATCTATGCTAATTGCATTTTTAAGCTAAAATAAAAAATAGCTAAGACTAATCACTTAAAGGTTTAGCTTTAAATCCAAGTAAGGCCCCCATATGGTGCCCAAAAGGGTGGCAGCGTTCCCCCGTTGAACATAGATCTATGCTAATTGCATTTTTAAGCTAAAATAAAAAATAGCTAAGACTAATCACTTAAAGGTTTAGCTTTAAATCCAAGTAAGGCCCCCATATGGTGCCCAAAAGGGTGGCAGCGTTCCCCCGTTGAACATAGATTTATGCTAATTGCATTTTTAAGCTAAAATAAAAAATAGCTAAGACTAATCACTTAAAGGTTTAGCTTTAAATCCAAGTAAGGCCCCCATATGGTGCCCAAAAGGGTGGCAGCGTTCCCCCGTTGAACATAGATCTATGCTAATTCGATTTTTTATGCTTGTTTTAGGAACTCTCTGTTGATGGCAGCCCGACCAAAGCCACTGTTTTCTACGAGGTCTTATAATTTGACTGCTCAAACTGTTATCCTATTTAATTTATAGTAATGTGGTGCTAAATAAACATTTCTGTTTTCTGATGATTTTTTTGCTTTTTTATGCCAGCAATGTAGGCTCGTAGAGTATAATAATGTTAGGTAAAGCAGACGAAGCCAATTTACTACAGAGGGTCGAGCACGACTTTTCGAATCCTGCGTAACGTTAACGGTTATCGTATCGAGATTGAGAAACCTCATACTAATTTTTTGTTCCAAACGTCACACAAACTCGATAACGTTACTATTCGTTTTTACGTGACGGAGCTTTCGAATATTCGTACTCAGCAGGCCTCAGGTACTACTCAAGTTTCACTTTGACTCATACGGATACAAACAGGTGACGATTAGGAATTTTTCAAGTCATAATTTAGCATGTTCGTTAGTCATAAAAAGCTACATCCGTTTATATTATCCGCACGAAGTAAGTACATGACATTTTATATCTTATTATTATTATATCTAAAAAAGATTATCTATAGTTCGAAATACGGCAATGATTTAAACATTTATGTTGAAAACTTGTGACCACTCTAATTTACGAGTAAGTTTAAAATAAATTTGAGTCACACTATCTGTAAATGATGACTGTACTATTTGGCTGCAAAACGAAAAGACAAATCAATGAAGACGAGAAGGAAAAGATGGAAATATTACACCAAATATATCACCATCTCAGCCTATTTAAGTGTCACTAATGTGTACAGCCTTCCTCACAGAATGAGAGTGTTTAGGATATCGTAATGCTTTGTTTGTCTCGTTTGTATCATCGCCGACCAGGCCAAGAAATACGTTTCGATCGCGTTCTCATTTAACAATTCCCATACTATTTGACACTAACGCAAACGCGATCGAGACGTATTTTGTGCTTTTTGATTAGGTACACTAAGGGCACAGTGTCTCTAATGTAATTATTGACACAAGAAAACGTCTCGATTGCGTTCGCGTTAGCGCATCAATTACTATGGGCGAATTGGCAGCGTCTCAAAAATTTGTTTGTTGTAACTGCTGACTACCTCTACATCCTGTGTTTCCATTGCAGCCAGCAAAGTTGCACATTAGCTGTGACAGAAACAGTATGTTCCGGTTATGTATATATATCCGGATATGCATGTACCTATAAGAAAAGATCGGACAAGTATGATAAATTCTATTACGCGCTTACAAGAATGGGTAATTCCTCAGAATTCTCATTCGCTTAGCGCCACTTACCTATCTCAGCCAATTTAAAAACGAGTGGCTCTGTAGGTCTACAACAACAACAACAACTCACAGTGGACTTCTGTCTCGCGCGAGAACATCTGGCCAGTTTTTTATGAAGCTACAAGTTACAATCTATGAGCGGAAGTCTTGTTCTATCACCTTTTGTTAGAAAGAGACTTCCGCTTGTAAATTGTAACTTGTAGCTTTATAAAACACGGCCCTGCCCGACCTTTTCTGTCACTCAGAATGCAACGGGACGGGTAATATAATCTGGCGGGACAAACTAAGTCGCGGCCAGTCGTGCTAGCCCTACTGTGAGCCGTAGACCTCGCGAGGTGATTTTTAAACTTTTTTTTAGATTCAAATAAAAAAGCAATTAACAAAAAAAATCTAGGTTACAATAAAATTATCGAAGTGATCACAAAATTTCACAAGAATCTGTTGAGAATTGTGACCTATATAGAGAGAACAACCGGACAGACACTGGACAGACGGACGTACGAAAGCATTTTTGTCCAAGCTGAAATGGAGACGCTTCGCTCACTCGGTCAATAAGAATATCGGGCACAGCTTTCGATTTTGTTGAGATAAATGGCGACGGGGGCGTCAGAATTCTGATGATCAAATACGGCATAAAAGTGTAGTGACTTTTTCGATTATTTTCATTGATTCAGAAAATAGCTCCATCTCTTGCCACTAATGCGTAACTGTAGAAGTTCCGTAGTGGGTGAGCTGCTTGATTAAGCTACTCATAGATGGCGCTGAGGAGAGATCTTCCAAATAAAATATGACACAAGGCATTGAAAAAATTCGTTAGGTACACCAACGTTAAGTATAGCTTAATTGGTGGAGCGTGGTACGGATTACCGAGGTTGCTGGTTCAAGTCCAGCTGCTTAACGAATTTTTCTTTGCATTGTCATTGTATGTTGTAGTGACTTTGTCACATTAGTCAAAGCTTCAACCGAATCCGTTCCAAACTCACAGTCAAAGTTCGATAAATTGTTCATTGAACTACGATTCGTCAGCCAAACTCCTGTACTCAAAAGGTTTTGAACAAATTGTACCTTGTAGTTGTATCCTTACGAACCAAATCTGAATGAACCAAAAATCAAACATCACGTATCAAAAATCAAACTCGATGCAACAAAATAACTTGCCATTATCTCCAACCTTTAATTCTACAGCAAGAAGACACAAAATTGATTAAATTGAAATTGATGTCGTCAGTCTTGCTCCGCTTTCGTGAAATGACTCGCACTTCTGCCCTTTATCAGATATGGTATCTTTCAGATTAGGGTTTTAAGTATATATACTTACACTTTAAGTTTGATGAGCATTACTTAGTAATTGCAGTAATAAATCAAAATGTCGTTCTACGGGAAGAAGTTCAAGAAAGCCAAGTTTGACAAGGTGTTGGAGCTGATGGACGCTATGGGTATGTACCTACCTAGTAATTAAGGGACTTTAAAGTTACCTAGGTACAGTTTGTGTCTTAATAAAATGCTAGATGGCATTGGAGATTTTTTATACGATAATGTAGGCAAACGAGCAAGTGGGTCACCTGATAGTAAGTGATCAACAATGCCATTAGACACCCGCAACTAAGGGCGGTTTGCACATGCGTTGCCACCTAGAGGGTTAAGATGAAATGTCTCTTGGGCCTTTCCTCGGCTGTCTAACTCTCCGCACCGGAACACAACAGTACAAGCACTGCTGCTTAGCGAGTAAGGTGGTGGTAGCGATCCGAACGAACCTCTCACAAGGTCCTACAACCCATTATATTTTTAATAAACTAACTGAAACATGAATACACAGAAGAAAACACACCAACCCCGGGAATCGAACCCGGATCCTCGACAGTCCGGGTCGCGTGCCATGCCCTCACACCAAGATTGGTATTTAACCAATACCAATCTTACCAATACCAATACCAAAATAACAATCTTGGTGTAAGGGCATGGCACGCGACCCGGAGTGTCGAGGATCCGGGTTCGATTCCCCGGGTTTGTGTGTTTTTTTCTGTTGCGTGTAAAATTGCGATAAGTATTAAATCCTTCAAATGACCAAATTTTCAGGGGTCACAGAGAAGACCCGTAGTCTCTTGAAGCAGTCGGAGTCCATCACCACCTTCAAAGACAACGGTGATGGCACTATCCAGTACTTGGTCACCTTGGGAGACAAGGAGATCATCAACCAGAAAATCGACCTCGGTGTAGAGAAAGACTTCAAGACTCCTGATGATATTGTGACCAAAGTGACCTTCAACCTGGAAGGAAAGAAATTGAACTCTGTGATGAAATTCCCTGACGGCAAGGTCCTGCACGTGGATAGGGAGTTTGATGATAACACCATGACACTGGTGAGTTTAATGATGTGACGTTATTCAATGAAGCCGTGATAGCCTAGTGGTTTGACCTATGGCCTCTCAAGCAGAGGGTCGTGGCTTCAAACCCCGGCTCGCACCTCTGAGTTTTTCGGAATTTATGTGCGGAATTACATTTGTAATTTATCATGAGCATGACCTTTTAGGCTTAGGAAACCTGCACTCTCCGGCAAAGCAATTCAATGATGTGTGCTTCACTTCACACACCGCACTGGGCCCGCGTGGGAACTATAGCCCAAGCCCTCTCATTTTTAGAGGAGGCCTGTGCCCAGCATTGGGTCGTAAAAGAAGGCTGGTGATGATTCGGCTATCGCGAGTTAAAATTCCATTAGGATCGCAAATATCGAGTGAGGTTTAACTGTCATTCTACATCAATAAGAGACAAAGCTACAGGCCCCATTTCACCAACCTTACAAATGTCAGTTTACAATGACAATTCAATCTACATTTACAGCAATTTACACCAAATTGTCATTGTAACCTGACATTTGTAAGGTTGGTGAAATGGGGCCTGGTAGCCTATGATTGGTAGAAATTGACAAATAGAACTCACTCGACAATAACGATGCTACGAATCGGATTTGTGCAAAAATAAACTGTCCGGGACAAAATTGTGATCAAACATTAAGCAGCTCATATTTCAATGAAATCCATCCAATGTTGTTACTGTACATAATTATCGGCTCTTGTAGTACTTAGGGCTTAACTTTAAACGGGCAAAAAGTTAAAAAAAACTCTTTTTTTTTTCCAGTACGTCTGGATCGACGGCGTTGACATCAAGGCCAGCGTTACCTACGAGACTGTCTAAAATAGTATATGTTAATTTTAATATAAGTACTAAGTATTTATTAATATTGAGTTCAAGACTGCTCTCAAAATCATAGTCTTGGTATTCAAATATAAAAAATTTGTTTACTAAATGAGTATAGTTGTTTGTCCTTTCAATCACTTAACGAAGCTATAGAAATGCTTTCCCACTCCTATATAAATCACCAATTGACCTAGTCTCAAACTATAGGCAAAGCCTGTACGTAAGCACCTACTAATTATGGTTACCTAGGTAGACTAGGCAATAGCACGCTCTTTCAATTTCCCCCTATTATGCTACTACTACGGTACTACTGATACGAACTGTCAAAATTTTACCTATACAATACATTGTCGCTTATGTTATGTCTTTATTCACTAAAATGTGCTTGGCAACCATTGTCGACTAACACCATGGACTTTGGGTCTAGTACAAAATTCACGGAAAATGTGTCCCAGTACAACACGGCATTTTTTAGATGACAGCCAAACGTCATTAGCTGTCGTTCGCCCAAACTAAGACTGACTGACGCTCGATTAGTGGTCTTTTTTGCAAATTTGTGCTTTTCGTTCGGACGTTTTCAAGCAGCAATAAGAATTTCACAGTCGAAGCTACGTACCTAAGTTAATTATAGCATTGACTGATGCACGATCGTTGATACGTGTCAGTAAGTTTTTTTAATGTTTAATTTAACGTGTTCGCGTTCGTAAACAGAGTTATTTATATTGGTGATGGTCACACAATTTTTTTTGCCGTAGGGGCATTATTTTGCCACTTTTTCAAGCACACTTTGGTAACTTTGCGGCTCAACACTCGAAATGAGGTTGTCAATCCAAGTGTGCTTAGATTACTTTTAAGCACACCTGTGTTGTACCTCTGACAGCGATGGGGTCGTTTGTCCTTCAACACGGCGTCAAATTCATCCAATAAATTGGCATAGTAGTGCCCTGTTATTGTTTTTCCCTTTTCTAAATAGTCAATATGTAAATCCCATCTGCGAATCCCATAAAACGGTCGCCATGACCTTTCCAGCCGATGGGACGGTTTTTGCTTTCTTTGGAGCAGGTTCACCCGGTAAAATCCACTGCTTCGACTGCTCTTTCATTTCCGGGGTGTAGTAGTGGACCCACGTTTCGTCCACGGTTACGAAACGACGCAGAAACTCCTTCGGGTTACGTTTGAACACGGCCAAACACTGCTCCGAAGTAGTCAGTCGGTTCCGTTTTTGCTCCTCCGTGAGTAAACGCGGCACCCACCTCGCCGATACTTTCTTCATACCCAATTTTTCTTCTAATATGTGTTGTACCCTCTCGATTGAAACGTTTACAGCATCAACGATTTCTCGAAGTTTAATTCGGCGGTTGGCTAAAACGATATTTTCAATTTTCTTAACCATATCGTCTGTAGTCACCTCAACTGGCCGACCTGGGCGATCCTCATCAAAGACGGTTGTTCTCCCCCACTTAAACTCGTTATACCAATATCTGACGGTTGTCATAGAAGGAGCACATTCATGGTAAACCGCTTGCATTCTTACTTTTATTTCATCAGATGTTTTTCCTTCCAAAAATAAGAATCTAATTACAGACCGATACTGTTCTTTCTCCATTTTAACAATTTTAAGTTCACGCCTTCATTGAATCGTTGTCAAATGAGAAAAAAAAAACAAAAGAATGCCTTTTTTTTTTAATTTTCCCGCCTCTGAAAAATGGCTTAAAAAGGTGGTATACTTATTTGCGGCCAGTGATATTAATATATTTAGAAAACGGGTACTTATCAAACAGCCCTCGTACCTACATCGACGACCAACAAAATACGTCCAATCACGTTCGTGTGAAAGTATCAAATACTATGAGAATATACATTGCCAATACGTGTCGCCAGATGCGCTGCCGATTTACCCAGCAATTGAGATGTTAACGCGAACGCGATCGAAACGTTTATTTGTGTCAAAAATTACACTAGAGGCTCAACAGGGCATTTGCATAACTATTGTGACACTCGTCATCTGATTGAAATCAGTTTTTCTACTACTGTGACAGCTAGCTGTTTCCGATACCAATTGTCAGCCCATACAAAATGAACTCGATTGTGATTCCGAATGAGTTAAGACATCAATAATAGGCTGCGATGGGTCCGGCAAGGAAAAGTGTTGGAAAGGCTGCTCTAAAGTTTTAATACTATTCCAATAAGATTTATCATAATAGCTTGCAACTTATTTAGACATCATAAAGGTAACAGAGTTGGAATAATACAAATATGAAGACAGTGGCATTAATTTTAATTGAAATAATAATTTTATCACTACTTGAGAAAGTGTTTCATAGTATAGAAGATCCTATGGTATTACAAGTTTAAATAGCCTCGTAGTGAGTAATACCCTTTATGCTTTCAAGGCCTTCTCGCCACACGATCTGAAAAAAAAAACAAATAAAATGTAAAAATTACAAACAAAAACATTAACATTACCAATTTTTTTTTTTTATAGAAAATGGCACATTCACCAGTAACAGTTCATTAACCCTGGTATTACGGGTATATACATAGTTAATTAAATTCAGTAGCTGACATATTCAGTTGGTAATTCCAGTAATACTGAAGTCTAGTTTTTTTTTCTAAAAAATCTAACAAGAAAAACTGTCCGGGATACTACAGTCTCTACTATTAGACTACCATACTATTAGACAAACTTGTAATAAAAGCAAGATGGAATGATGGATGGATAGATGGATGGATGGAGATGGAAGAAGCACTTACAAATTTCATGGTGTTGCCCTCAAAAACTCTGTTCAGATGCAGGCTGCGGCCATCTGGGTAGGTCATAACTGTTTCAAAAACATTATCTTTCACTTCCAAGTGGACCTTGGTGGCAACGCCGTCAGGGGTTGTGAAGTCAGCGTCAGCTCCTGGCACCAACTTTTGGTTGATGAGTTCTACATCACCTTTGAGGATTTTAAACTGGATGGAGCCATCGTCGTTTTTTAAGATCAACGATGTTGTGTCCATGTTTTTGACTATTGCACGAGTCTTCTCGGGGACATCTAGAATTGGGGAATAACTTTCATCAGTACGGTGAGTTACGGAATAGGTAGGTGTTTAATGATTTTCTGGTGTTCTCAGTGGGTCCGGTATTTTTGCGTGTGCTCAATAGACCACAAGGTAGGTTATTTCCTTTCTTACTGGATGGCCAGTCATGTTGACGTAGCTAAGGTCAGTGGCAAACCATGTGAGATGAAGATTTAAATCATGGATACAAAAGCATTTTTTAGTGTTCCGCACCATAAAAAGAAACGTCGGAAATAAAAAACGGAACCCTTATAGGATCACTTCGTTGTCCGTCTGTCTATCTGTCTGTTTGTCAAGACCCTTTTTCACTGGAACGCGTTCCTTCAGGTACCTACTTAGCAAGCTGAAATTAATGTACTTAATTTAATTTTTATTTTATATATTAAGTTCAGAACATATACAGTCGTTTACAAGCACAATTAGAAAAATACCTAAAAGGTTCATAAATATAAATGTAATAGATGTAGCCATAAGCAAGTACTTAGGCCAGTCGAGGAAATTTATTCCTGACCCACCGTAGAACAATTTCATAGTAAACGTCATAACGATTCTCCTTGTCAAGCTACATGCGATATCACTATGACGTTTACCGTGAAAAGGTTCCATGGTGGGTCAGGAATTAATTTCACACATCCAAAAAGTTATTTCCGCATAAATTGCAGTGGAATCAAAACCTATACAAGAGTACCTATTTCCAGTCGTCCTAGAAACTAGAAATTTGGTCCGAAGGAACATAACTAAACAGATAAAATCTTAATTTTTAGGGTTCCGTTCCTCAAAAGGAAAAAACGGAACCCTTATAGGATCACTTTGTTGTCCGTCTGTCTGTCTGTCAAGGCCCTTTTTCTCTGGAACGCGTGGAGTTAGCAAGCTGAAATTCCTAAACCTGCGGTCCCTTAAAGCTGTTTAAAAACCAAGCTTCTAAGTCAATGCAATCAAAAGATACAGTAATTAAAAAGGTCGTTTCAATACAAATTGCCATACTTTGAAAACCTAAACGGTACTGTCCTAGAAACTTGAAATTTGGTATGAAGGTAGCTCCTCTTATAGCACAACCACCCAGAAAATTCTCAAAATCTTGAATTTTATGACTGTCTGTATGTGTCACTGACCAATATAAAGTGACCCCGCATTGCATACATTTTGCTTAGGAGCAGGGCTCTGCTAATACTGGACAACTTAAAACACTGGGGAAAAGCAGGGGAATCTTTGTACGGAGCCCTCGTGCGCGAGTCCGACTCGCACTTGTCCGGTTTTTTATGTCTGTCTGTGATCAATATAAGCAGACCTAACTTCAAAAAATATTTCTATCTAGGATTTTGTTCACAATCATGTTTTCATCTTTCGGGTACTTGAGACATGCTAAATATTTATTTCAAATATTGAAAGAGATAGGTATTTAGATTCTAAAAAGAGCATGAATAACCTAAATAGCACCCTAAAATCAATCAAGATTATTTGCTATCTGTAAAAACTCGCTTGCTGTAGTGATTGATAATTGATAAATGTTAAATAAAAAAACTAATAATTGTTAAATCATGATAAATTCAATCAATTGAATCAGTTGCGATATTAATTAGGTATCACTTAGTGATTAAGGAATACAGCAAAATATACCGAAACATTTTCGCGAATTTTCGATTTAAACTTATGTAAGCAAATGTTATGAATCATTTAGGTTCAAATTATGAATCAATAGTATGACCGCCTAGGCTTAGACCCGAGTACGAATATTCGAATACTGCGTAACGTAACGTTATCGTATCGAAATCGAGAACTATATTTCTACTATATTCATACTAAATTTTATTTCCAAATACGCTCACGGCACAGGAGTAAATAAACGGAACAGAGAATAATGTTCATACAACCGCGCGAATCGGTTGCACTGCTACAAGCACGCGGGGCATGGTGCGTGACCACTGGCAGCTTGTCGCGTACGCAGCGAAACCGGTTGACGCTGCCACAGCCAGTGGACAATCTCAGGGTCGGTGCGACGCACGTTGTTTGTTTTGTTAGTCGCAAATTTGAATATTTTGATGTAAAAACGTGATATTTAATTTTAATGATTGTAAATTACAACAAACGGGTTTTTTTAATTATACTTCCTGATAATTTTAATTTAATTAACAATTTTGCACGCTCTTAAGAACATTTAACTCTGTTCCGTTTATCTACTCCTGTGCTCACACAAATTTCTCGACAACGTTACTATACTCGATTACGTTACGCAGGATTCGAATATTCGTGCTTGGGTCTCTTTTGTGCTCGTGTATCGTCTGACACGTAGGTAGGTAGCGCTGACTCGAAACCTGTTTGGCGGCAAAAGCACAGGGTTGTCACTCGCCGATATAATTATTGTAAATATTAAAGTGAACCAATGAAGATGACAGTATGTACAGTGGCTTAGCTAGCATGGGTGGCACCCGGTGCAGATATTGTTAGGTGTCACCTCAAACATCAATCGTAACTGTCAAAATATAAAATATGTAGAAGTAATAATAATAGTTATTAAATTAAAACATCAATTTCGTGTTTTTATTTTACTACACTAATGGCGGTTAAGCAATCTGCCACATTTTTGGGATTTTATTAATTTTGGGAAATTGTGGGAATTGTTAATTCATGATAAATTTAATCAATTCTGGAATCTGGCGGTAGTTTCATGTTTAAAAAGTTATACTACTTAACTACTTAAAACCAAACCAAAACTATCGCAACAGTGCTGCCGTAATTTCGTAATGACGTAATTTCACGTAGGTCTGTATGTACCTACCTACAGGGAGTTTGTTTTATGTAAGAAATGTTTTTGCTGATTATTGTCTGGGTACATTTTAGAGCAGATTCCTAAAAGTAATAACTTACTTACCTTACTTAAACTTTTACTTTTCCATAATGAATTCCAAAAAAAATGTTGAATTTTTGGTACCGGTTTTGGGTCTATTTGCAATTAATATTATGAATGCGTATTTTTTTTATAAATATCTAACTTAGTAAGTATTTAAATAACTAGGTAATTAAACCACTCACTTACCAATTGCTTCGAAAAGCTCTTCCACATTTTCCAACCTGACCTTTTTGTATATCTTTCCGTAGAACGACATTTTGATTCGATTCAATTAACTTATAAATCACTGCAATGGTTGTAAAACTATCTAAATGGGTTATATATACCGTATTTATCTGATCAATAACCGGGCCTTTTATCAGATAAGGTACAGTCAGCAGCAAGAGTAGCTAAGCAACCGACGCGTTCGCAATGACCTGAACACAGCTCTATTTCTATAGACATAAGAGTTTGTGCAGATCATTGTGACCGCTTCGGTTGCTTAGCTAGCTACTTCTGCTGCTAACGTAACCTACTATGGAAGTGAAGGTGTACTTGGCGCTGTAAATTTTTGGAAAGTCTTCCACTTTCAGTACCTAATCTTCATAAATTTAACAAAAAATATTTACAAAAAACTGGCCAAGTTTAGTGCAAGTCGGGTATGTACAGTCGAGGAAATTAATTCCTGATCCACCATAGAACATTTTCATACTAAACGTCATAACGATTTTCCTTGTCAAGCAATGCGATGTCTCTATGACGTTTACTGTGAAAAGGTTCCATGGCGGGTAAGGAATTAATTTCCTCGATATTACAAGCATGGGTTGGTTTTGGATTAGGACGTTTCGTGACATTTACTAATCTCAAGATTAAGATACCTTCCCGTTTATTGTCTTTATTTACTGCCGATCATTAATTTTTTTAAACTCCGATGCCCGCTGTCAGGTCTGAAACTTGCTGATGCCACAAACGCACATAGTCATGGACTTTCAAATGCCTGAAAATCTTTGACAACATCAGTGAGTAAAGTCCCAAAAACGCGTACAAGTAGGTTCTTAAATGCAATGCGTACGAATTACCTAATAACGACCCGATAATCGTTTTAACACCTGCCTACCTACTACCTAATTTACCTGATGACCTGGTAAAGATTGCGGGACCGCTGTGGATGCGGAAAGCACAAGACCGATCTGCGTGGAGAGCCTTGGGGGAGGCCATGAGGAGGTCTATGTCTAGCAGTGGACTTCTTTCGGCTGACATGATGATGATGTTGATGAATCGTTTCAACTACACGTAGGTACGTACCTTATCAAACTCTTGATTTTAGATTAAGTAGCACACCTTGCCAATTTCGCAATCTGATTGAGTAGGTAGGTACCTCGTGTTAAAAAAAGTGATGCATCACCACAATAACTAATGGTAGGTACTACCGTACAGAAGGCTCACTCTCGAACAAAAGTCAAGTTTAGGTATAAAAATTTGCCTACTCCAAAGATCACAAGCTTAATTAAAACTTATCGTGTGACACGAAGGTAGCGCTGACCTGTTTGACGGCAAAAGCATAGGGTTGTCACTCGGCGATATAATTATATAGGTACATGAAGATGACAGTATGTACAGTGGCGTAGCTAGCATGGGTGGCACCCGGTGCGGATATTGTAGTGTCACCTCAAAAATCAATCAAAACTGTTAAAAAATAAAATAAAATAAAATAAAATTGCATTTTTTGGGTGCCGCTTATGCTAGCTGTAGACGACGCGTATACACACACGTACACATTTTCAATTGGATTTAAGTTTGTAGGTAGTTTTAAGGGTGTTGGGTTTTATTTGGTAAATAAATGAGTTTTTGAGGGTAGCGTTAAAGCCCGTACGGTGACAGCGGTACCGTTTTTTAGTCGCTTTAAAATGGTGATAGCTGCCGCGCGCGCGCTAACGCTTCCGCCACTCGTATGCTGAAATTCAGTTGTTTTAATAATTTTCCCCAGTGCCTAGTGTATCCATAACACTAGCTACGCCACTGTACATACTGTAATAATTTATGATTTTATTTTATTAGTGGCGGTTATGCAGTCTGCCACAGTTTTACGAATTTTACTAAGCGGCACTTAAGTCGAGTTTAGCCCGACATGCCCTAGGGCTCCGCGGAGCACACATTGACATGGCTGACCTAGTGAATCCGTGCCTTTGACCTGACACAGTGCGGTCGTAAAATATGCTGTGGCGGTTACAGGCACCATAAGATAGGGATGTCACAAATGTAATTTTTTTCACATTCGCTAATGGAAATGTTCAGGATGCAAAATGTGAACGTGAATGTGACAACGAAAATTAGACAATTACCTAATAGCATTAAAATACTTTACGTCATAATTTTCATTTATTTAAAATTGTTTTCTTTGCCCCATAGATAAAACTTTCATAAAATCTCAGCTTGCTAATCATGTGAGCTATGTCCATCATTAAAAACTTTAATTATACTTACTTAAGACCCAATAGAACTTACTTAATTTATTTTTAAAATCAACTAGCAATGTCACAAACAGAAATTACAAATTCTTTAAATTTTAAGGCACTGTGTTTCGTTTATCTAACCAAAGTAGATTATGTACATCTATATGGGTATACGGAAATAACACGACTGTCTAGTCTCTTTAGCAACTTTTTGAGTTAAAGCCATTTGAAAGTTTGGAACGATGTAATTATCCATAGGTATAATTTTCGTTTACATCTTTTTTTTACGTCTTAAAAAAGACAAGTTGCTTAAATATTTGTATCTGTAACTGAGTGGTAACTTAATAATTTATTGAATCAGGCGTTACTTTGCGGAGGGCCATATTTTTGAACTAAAAACAAAAGTACTTCATTCTTTTAGTTGGTAACTTATTGTCTATTGAGTGCTCTACATTTTGAGATTTAAATCTCGTTTTAAAAAAAGGGACTATACATTTTCTTTTCATGTTCCCTTCATTATTATACCTACGTATGAATATGATGTCACACTTTTTGGAGTTCCGTAGTCAAAAAGGAACCCTCACAGTTGCCCGTCTGCAGCATTGCTCAGAGACTCTTAGTAATAGAAAAATGAAATTTTTCTTTGCATACATAAACATAATAATGAATCACGCCGGCAAAATGCTAGAATAAAATAATGATTAATTTTTAAGTCGGTGCGATGCGAGCGGAATATTCTTTGAATGAAGCACCGACTTCATATATCTGCTGCTTAGTGCTAGGCCATAAAACTTTAGGCTTTCGTTTCTGTTGTCCGAAATAAACTCATTTTATTTTATTTTATATATTTATCATTATTTTAGAGGATTATTTTAAGTTTTTTTTTTGAAGGCGGTTTTACTTTTTTGTTAAAAGATTTTTATTTCACAATTTTACGTTGATTTAACATTTTCAGAATTATCCTCCAACTCCTAACCATTAAGGAGTTGTACCTTTCATCATCAGCTCATCAACATAAGATGATGACTACCGGACGCAAATACTTGAATAGCCTTAGAAAATATATGAAACACATGATACGTGCCTATAAAATTTGAGGGTTGCCCTTGATTTCCCTGAGATCCCATCATCAGATCATGACTTGGTGACAATGGGACCACCTCAAGAGTATACCCTTTCAAAAAAAAAAAAATTGAAAATCGGTCTACAATTGACGGAGTAATCGATAAACATACATAAAAAAAAAAAAAAACATACGGTGGAACGTAGAACCTCCTCCTTTTTTGAAGTCGATTAAAAAGGAAGACTTTCGTAATGGCTACAGAGAAAACCTACAGGGTACTTCCAGTTGTCCTAGAAACTTGAAATTTGGTATGAAGGTAGCTCTTATAGCACGACCACTCCAAAAAGTCTCAAAATCTTAAATTTATATGTCTGTCTGTAGATTACGCAGATCAATTATATAACATGACCCCACACTGCGTACATTTTGCCTAGGAGCAGGGCTCTGCTAACACTGGAGAAAAGCGTTAAAATCTTTCTACGGAACCCTCGTGCGCGAGTCCGACTCGCACTTGGCCGGTTTTTTGTATGGTGTTGTTTGTGCCAGTTATCAGCACGGTTATCACAATGTGCCGATTTTGAGGCGTGTTAAGTTATAAGTGGCAGACTTGATAAAGTATTAGGTAGTCATCATGTCGTCAATCCATGGCCGAAACGATAAATTGCATGTGTTTGGTAGGTATTCAATTCAGTAAAATTATGAAAATTTCTTCTTATGACATTTAGAATAATCTGGCAGTGAGCTGTACAAGGGCTTCCTTACATGTAGGGTTTTTCGGGCATGAGCGTCTGGCTAAGTCTCATTAACGCCCGTTCGACGTCGTAACGTTCGTTCGACGTTGCGCGGAGGCCAATAAGACGTAATGAGACGCTCACGTTCGAAAAACGCTGGATGTGAGCGCCTGAGCGGTCCCTAACGTTATGGATAAAACTGGCATAAGACTTATAAAAAGTGACTTAAAATGAACAACGCTGTACCCAGCAGTGGGTGAATGTGGGCTGATGTAATTGTTTGATAAAGAATTGATTGAATCAGGCGTTGCTTTATGGAGGTCCATATTCACGAGTTGAAACTAGTTACTTTGCCAATCTGCGACCATATCTGCAAGACAGCTACGTCTATACGAGAAATGTAGTTGTAGGTTAATGCTGCATACACCCACATGATACAATCATGTATTTAACCCACCCTGTCCCGTCGTCTACTTACCATGAATGAATTATATATTTCTTATTGTGTGTTATGTATTTTTTCTAAGATCCGAATAAAATAGGAATCCTAGCTCAGGGTAATTTCTGGATTTTTTTATGCATGAAAATATTCGGCCATGGATTGAAGAAAACCTCTGGATCGCATTCGCGTTAACTTCTCAATTAAGTGCTGAGTATGAGCAAATCCGCAGCGCCTCTGCCCCACGTATTGGCAACGGACTGTTCCCATAGTATCTTTTGTTCGTCGATTACACTAGGCGCTCTGAGCCTCTAAGTGTAATTCTTGACTGACACAAGAAAACGTCACGATCGCAAGACGTTTTTTTGGTCGTCGACGCGACGTGTAGAGCGACTAGTCCGTTGCCAATACGTGCCGCCAGAGGCGCTGCTGATTTGCCCATAGTAATTGAGACTCTAAAACGAACGCGATCGAGGAAAAAATAGTAGAGTAACAGCATCGATGTATAAAGCATTAAAGATAGGCCACGCACTTGTTCGTTCAGCGCTGACGAAATGCGGCCCTCACTCAATAGCTGTGATTAGACTGACATAATGTCAAACATCATGGATCAAGGCATACTAAGTCACCAAAACACCTATGATTGCTTGTCCGCGCACGGTGAAGCGGTGGCATATCTGTCTATTTTTGTATATCAATGGGTAACAGATAAAAATAAAAAACTTAAAAGCATTTTTAATATTAATCGGTGTTTAATTTAAAAATAAACGTGTGGTTTTATACCTAATTTATGATTATTGAGCTTTGAAGTACCGGTATGCAACGCCATCCCATCCAGCGAGAGTGGTTTTCTGGAATAAAACATAATGAATAGTAATTTCAGCATCTACTATCAAGAGACTCAATCACAGTAGTTTTTCGCAGTGTGTTTTGCTACGAATTATTACGAAACATGTCGGGCTAGACTCTACGTGAAAGATCACTCTAATTTCAGCATGTCATGACGTGATGTGAGGTCTTTGATGTGTGTTATCTGCAATTTTCTTTTTTAATTCCTGTACCTATATTGTACTTATACATATATTTATTAGTCAGAAGATATAGATCTTCTGACTATTTAGGGATTTAGCAGTAGGTAAAACGTACTTAGCAGTTACAGTGGCAATATTGTTTTTGACGTTATGTACATATTGCCAAAATGTGGATTAGGCATGGGCAATTGGGCATGGCACCCTCTCAGCCTCTTGCTAGAGCGATAACTAACATTAATTTGTACGAATCACAGCATCATCACCTCAAGCAGATGCCATGCTACGCCTGCAGTTCGACAAATATTACCTCCTTTAAGCTGTCATCGGAAAATTCCCTTGTAATCGTGATCGCCATTTTTCCATCACTGCTTTTTTGAATCTGCGTTAGGACATTACCATCCAGGGTGAAAGTTGATGTCAACTGAAAAATCAATTGCAATTATAAGAACTCCCACTGTCAACATTATTTGTGACCTATTTATGAAAAGCAGGTTAAAATCCAATTTCTAATTTGATACCTATTTTCCAGTGACAGATTTTCGTGAAATTAAAAGGGATCTACTGAAAGTGTCCCCTTTTTCCCTTACCCTAAAATGAAAATATGATTGGAAACATTCAACATTTTGAGACTCCACAAGTTAAGAACTGGGGTGTGTTTCAATAACGTCTTGTAATACCATCGTCAGCCACACCTAGATCTAGGTAACTGTAAAATCTATCAAATTTCTAAAGTTGAAAAATAAACCTTAATTTATTGTGACATGGTACAATTTAAATAGGAAAAATTCGTAAAAGTGTATAAGTACTTAAAGGTATTGCTGTTCCAAAGCTTGAATTATACAAGTTACAAGTCGATATGTAATAGAGACCAGAGTTCTAATATTCGAATTCTGCGTATCGTAATCGAGTAATTATTGAGAAATTTGTATGACGTTAGAAACAGCGCCCACCCGTGAGCGTGTTTAAAATAAAAAATAATAAATGAAGGTTCTCGATTTCAATACGATTACGTTACGTTATGTTGGATTCGAAAATTCGTACTCGGACCTCTGTCCCTGTCTGTAATGTTCTTGAAAAACTTACAGTTAAGCCGTCATGTTTGTCCACGAATTCACCACCGTTCTTGAAGGTGATTTCAGTGTTCCTGGCTCCCGAGTTGGTCAGAGTGTAGCTATCACCATTCTTTGTCAGTTTTGTGGTTGGTTCCGATTGCAAAATGGCTGCAACACGCTGTTCGGGAGCACCTTTAGAGAAAAAAAACATTTATGAACTAAACACACACAAACATCCAAAAATAAAGTTCAAACGAGTATTAGAGGAAAATCGTTCATTGAATTTTTTTGGATTTAACTATTACAAGAGTAAATAATAGGCACCAGTTTCAAATTTACCGTAAGCCTACGTACACAGATACTGTCATACCTGCAAATTCTACTCACCCATGGCAGCATAAACTGGCTGCTTTCCATTGTTATGTACATAGACTACTAACTGTACCTCTTTCGAAAGAGCATTATGATTCTGAGTTACATACTATATATCAGATAGCAACAACAAATGGTTATAGTACAGCAATGGTTAATAGTCTGGTTCAAAAGAAGCAGGGACGGATAGTGAATAGCATGCTTTACTCTGCGTTGCCATCTCAGCCTACTAACAAATTTAGATCGAGTATTACTTATGTTGGCCGGTTGTCTGACAAGATTTATAATATTTTAAAATCAAATAACATCAATGTTGCCTTTAAGACTACTAATTCTTTATGTTCTAGACTTTGTAATAACAAAGAAAAGGTGGATAAAGGGAACAGGTCGGGCGTATATAAACTCACTTGTGGCGACTGTAGTCAAGTATACATTGGACAAACCGGTCGAAGCTTTGATACTAGATTTAAAGAGCATGTCTCGTCATATAGGCATGATCATCCAGAGAAATCAAACTTTGCCAAGCATTTATTAGACACGAATCATTCGTTGTTAGACTCAGATACGTACGAAATTTTACATTATTGTGATAAGGGTTTGCGGCTATCGGTTTTAGAACAATTGGAAATAATTAGGTACAACAACATGGGGTCTATTATTAATGAACAAGTTAATTTGGTTTCTTCGCCTTTGTTTGTTGCGGGTGAGCAAAGTAATTGTTTTTTAGTTCATAAATATGGACCTCCGCAAAGTAACGCCTGATTCAATAAATTATTTAAAAAAACATTTGTCAGTCGAAAGTGTCAAACCTTTGAAACTGATTACTGGTTGTAGACTTCCCACTTCCCACTAGCTTCACACTAGCTATTGTAATTATTTTGGAAATTAGGTATTTGGAACGTGGGAAAGTGTATGAGGAACAAGTTTCAGCGAGGTACCTATATGGAGTTGTATTAAAAGTTAAAGTTGACCCCATTCCCATTCTCATTTTGTTTATGAAGCGGGCCGTTGTAGGCAAGTGACATCGTTTCAAATTTCGCTGTTTTATTTACACTATTTACACTTCTCGTGACTCTATAATAGTGAAACTCCAGAGAAAACATACTTTTCAGGGCAGCTATTTTAAAGCTTTACATTTTATCTTAAATCCATTTTTGGTCGATCTTGTTGTTTCATTTGATACGTAATAAGTAAGTATGGATACTTTATCTTGTCTTCCTAAACGTATAAAGTAGAAAATTTGTACACTTTATTTGAGCATTATGTTGATAAACCGATTATATTCATTGTGTTACGCAATAATCGTAGGATTGTTGACATCTCGTTTTACCCTTTCAAATTCCCTCAAAATATCCAATACTTTTTCTTATAAGTCCAAGCCAATACGTATCTCTTTGATTTTCGAATAAATCGGGCTGTAAATTTTTTTCATACGAAATCAAGGTCGTTGGAGGTGAATAATATGATAAAAAAATATGCATGTCGAGATCAAGATAAGATAATCTCGCGCAGTACGGATAATAAAATGTCAATACTACTAGACTATCTTTAAGAGATAAGTCCCAATGTTCGTTGTTTTCAAAAATGTAGAAAAATATCGCATAAGTTTATGGCAATCAGCTGACATAGGGCTGCTCGCCCTAAATTAATAATGATTATGATTTTTAAACGGATAATTATGTTATTTAAGTTTTGCGTATGGGAAATATTAAAGCAGTCTAGGTAATTTAGAGTAAAGTGTGCTTAATCCAATTTATGTAGGTATAAAACATTTTTGCCATAACAAGAAGCTATTGGGTGTTGATTTCAACGTTCATGGAATTACCTAATTAGGTACAGACTTATTGCATTACCAATACATATTAGAAAAAGAAGGAATATGAATGTTTTTCCCTTTTCATTCTTTTTCCAAGTATGTATGAAGGGTTTTCATAAAAAAATTAAAACAGATGCACGTTAAATTCTGCCTAAAAATGTTTTAAAAAGATGAACGTTCCAACCTTCTACGATTTAAGAAATGTATGTAAAAGCATGTGCCCCAGGTTTTTAAGTATCCACATGAGACAGCAGCACTGCTGATTGCACATTTTCTTACCAGAAGAAGTCATAATAGAAATCTCTAAAAAGTCTAAAAGGATTGTAAGTAAGTAAGTAAACACTTTATTGTACAAAAAACAGGATAAAACACAAGTTACAACAATAACATTTGAGTGCAAAGGCGGACTTATCCCTTTAAGGGATCTCTACCAGCCAACCTTTGAGTGGTGGAGAGGAATAGTTCACCGGGGATTGTTTGCCAATTACAATTTGCTCCTTTTTTAAACAGCATTTTTTTATAATGCCAAAAGGAAAAAGGAACCCTTATAGGGTCAGTCGCGTGTACGTCCATCCGTCTGTCACAGCCAATTTTCTACGAAACTAATACTGAACTGATTAAGTTGAAAGATTATTATATATGTAATTCGTGACCCAAAGACGGACGTGTAACATAAATAAATACTTAAGTAAATGAATTTTAAACATAGGGGTAAATTAAAAAAAATGCTAACTACGTATATCGTGTGACATGTCAAATGAAAGGGTTTGATGTGCAAATCTCAAAATAGGTACATATTTTTTATAATTTTAAAATAAACAGTTTTGGAATTATTTCAGAGAATAAACGACTGCTATAACTAATTTGTCCGGTTTTAAATTAATATTTACATACTGGCGACCAACGGGCTGGCAGCTATTTCTCCCAGCGAATCAGCATCGCTGTTCAACGGGGGAACGCCGCCAGCCTTTTGGGCATCATGCCACGAGGGCCATATTTAGATTTAGGTTAGTTTTAATTTTTTTAATTATTTATAGCTAGTTTTGTATTTTGAATTTTTTTACCATTTATACCTACGTGAATAAAACCTTATATATTTAGATCATAACAAACAACTACGTTTGTTTGAAAACAAGCTTACTGGTGCGGTGACTGTCTGTTTCTGAGTGGTAACATGTAGTCACTTACCCATAGCTTTGAAGAGTTCGGCTAAGTTCTCTTGTTTTACGCTCTTGTATACCTTTCCGAAGAACGCCATTGTTATTTGTGTATTTTGATGACTTCTTCTTACAAATATTTTAGATCGAATGAGTCAACATTGTGTAGCCGCGTATTTATATTATGAGATTAATCTTATCAGATCAATCAATGGCAACTTATGTAGTTACATATTTAGTCAAAAGATTAAATTTAGAAATTTATTCCCGATTTAGACGTTTCTAAGGTAAATGTCCCGGTGCTCGACACAGCCCCAATAGTTGACACCTTAAATCTTAATTCATGGCCATAATGTGGCAAGCAATAAAAAGTAATAAGTCGATTATAGGAATTAAGATGACAAACATTGGGGCGGTTCACCTTATGTTGGTACTACGTAATTTTGTTTTAAAAATCCTGATAGCTTCAGTGCTTTGACTAGTTTTTATGTTCGAAATTACATTTGTGATATCATGACGTTTTCGTTAAAATAAAATATCGTGAAGAAACTTGCGAAGCAATCCTACGAAGCAATTCAATGGTGTGTGAGAAGTTGCCACATCCACATTGGGCCCGTGTGGGAACTATAGCCCAAGCCGTCTCATTCTGAGGCGAGGCCAGTATCCAGCAGCGAGACGCAAAAAAGGCTGGCAGTGGTTGATGATGATGATGATAGAGTTCCTGATAGCCGGTTTAACAAGTGCCTGTGATTGCTCTATCTGGCAGATAAACTTGCAACTATCAGGACTTATTTATTAGGATTTATATATCCTGAGAATCCCTTTATCCATCGGCTATCGGGATCTTTATCAGCAAAATGATGAAGCCCTTAAAACTTTGTCTATACTTACCTTTTTGGATTTTTTTTATGAATCCAATTAATGGCCGTCTAATTGACGACGAGACTTGATCCACGATTTTTCAAATATTTATTCAATCATTTATTGAATCAGGCGTTACTTTGCGGAGGTCCATATCTATGAACTAAAAACAGTTACTTTGCTCACTCGCGACCACTAATGACAAATAGTTGTATCTGTGCGGCAAATGTATGTTTCCATGCAACACCTCCGCCTCGACTGCTACACGAATCAACACATGCCACACAGACCCAACTATCACCACCACCACTAAACTAAACGCTCACGCGTTTCGGCACTCTCCGCGAGGCCATTAACGAAGATTGATTCAAATATTGTCAAATTAACGGTTAAAAAGCTGTTATCTCGTACAAACTTCCACACCCTTTCTCACCTCATAACACGTGTTCATAAATTTCTTGTGAAAAACATATCCACTAAATTTCATGGTTGTGACTTAACCCCCCCCCCCCCCATTTCACTCCTTTAGAGGTGGAATGACAAATTGACGACCGGATGGCCTAGTGGTTAGGGACCCTGACTATGAAGCTTGAGGTCCCGGGTTCGAATCCTGGTCGGGGCAGATGTTTGTATGATGAATACAAATGTTTGTTCTCGGGTCTTGGATGTTTAATATGTATATAAGTATGTTTATCCGTTGTCTAGTACCCATAGTACAGGCTTTGCCTAGTTTGGGACTAGGTAAATTGGTGTCAATTTGTCCCGTGATATTTATTATTATTTTTATTATTTTTCCTGACCCACCATGGAACCTATTCACAGTAAACAGTGACATCGCATAGCTTGACAAGGAAAATCGTTATGACGTTTACTACGAAAATGTTCTATGTTGGGTCAGGAATTAATTTCCTCGACTCTACATTATTGGATCTGTATGTCAAATTTCAACTTTGTAGGACCAAGGATCGGGTACGTAGGTAGCAATAATTTTTTTCCGGAATTAATTACTTTTAATATACTGTTTTTTGTAGTGGCCAGTTCCGGAAACTTTCAGTGCGACCTTTGTATCAGTCAGCCAATGAATGAATCAGTTAGGACCAGTTTTCTTTTGTATATTATACAGAAAGAACAGGTGTTTTCAATGTCTGAAATCAGTTTAAATACAATCGAGTTTGCCCAGAATCTATTCGTGACGAATAACATCATTCATCATTCGATTAGATTACTTAACATAGAACATAAAATGCAAGTAAAGATGATTGCGACCATCTGTAAAATCATGATGATATTTTGTTTATTACTCTATCTATCCTTACCAAGGTTTCATACTTCTTGGTGATGATTTCAGTCGCTTATCGCGATGAATCATACCTTTTCTAAAGTTACAAATCTAGTTTCTGATACTTCGCATGTCGCGACAAATGAAGTTAGGTAACAGGGGGTGCTCCGATTTCAAGAGTCGTACCGTTTTTTTGATCAGTGCCCTAAGCACGACTTGTCGAATCCTGCGTCACGTAAAATCGAATAGTAAACTATAACGAGTTTGTATGACGTTTGGAACAGCGCCCGCCCGTGAGCGTATTTGGAACTAAAATTTAGTATGAGATTTCTCGATCTCGATACGATAACCGTAACGTAACGCAGGATTCGACAAGTCGTGCTTAGGGCACTGTAGTGTGTGAGGGAGCGCCTTTGATGACAACTATAACCCGATCTCGTTCAGTGACACTTTATTTGAATGACTACCTAGAGACGACCGATGCTTCTATTTTTATCGGGTAAATTGGCTACAGAATTGACCAATGGGCATCTGGCTACAGGCTGTGTTGTACACAAACAAAAATCGGGTACTAACAGCTTGACAGCTGCTTACATGGGGTCTGTGATGTCTGTGATGTTAGGACCGGTATGACATTCAAAAATAAGGCTTTTTGCCAAATAGTGTTATCAATGTTATGGATGAGAATTTAGTTACCATGTGAGATTAAAAACTCGACCCCCTGGAGTCTGGCTTTCGAAAATTGACCCTAGTAGCTATTTAGACGGCAACATTACGTCAAATGACTGTCATATATGAGAAATGCAGCCGAACAATCTTCGTCGTGACGTGATCCGGCATTAAATCTGGTTGAAACGGACACCTGCACATGTAGCACGGCGCGCCATTCTGTCGCTTGTCGCGCAGTGTGTCCCTTTCTTAGTGACGGAATCAGTGAAGGACGCACTGAGCGACAAGCGACAAAATGGCACGCGTGCTAGCCCCCCTGGTTCTTTTCTTATCGAACCAGGTGGTCTACGCCATTAGCCCCATCTTAACTTACCTTATTTTTACTTACATAGATAGGGATCAATTCGCTGATCAGCTTTTAATAATAATAAAAGATATGATTTTATTCTTAATCAGTTTATTTTATCTTTTGAGTCACCTTTTACTATTAAGCAGCTATTTAGGTTTGCTTGGTTTTTGGAAGAGGTTCTTGCAAGCTGACTGTATTAAAATTGAAACTACCTATTAATTGAAAGTGAAAATAAAATTGCCGCTTTTTTGCATGGTCAACTTTCAGTAGACAAACCTCCTACTACGGTCATAGATATTTAGCAAACTATATAAACTACATATATTTATAAATAATTGCTAGTACCTACTAAGTTTCAGCTGGTTATGTTTTAACCTCAGTTTTAACATAACTTATCGTTGCCCGAACTGAACCGATTTTGATTCCATTTATATGGGACCACATTTGTATATAATAGTATACCCTTTCAAACAAAATTAGAATCATCAAATTCAATTCATAATTTGCAGAGTAATCGCGTAACAAATACGAATTGAATGGTGCGAATTATTGGAGCTGTGTCGGGCATTGGGACATAAAATGAAAATAATCGAATTTAATGAATATTTTTATTTTAATTTTTATGAACCATTCATAGTAGGTACTTGTATGAAATTTAACATACAATGACATGAAAAGTTAAGCAGCTGGAGATTACCTTACAAACGTCTAAATTGGGTGTGATTAGGTAAATCGATTCACGGGTACCGCGAATCGATCCCTAAATCTAATCTGTTGATGAAATATGTACTTACACTGCTTTTGATCCGATAAGATTAATCTCCTAATATAAATACGCAATTAAACAGTGTTGATTCATTAAATCAAAAACATTCGTAAGAAAAAGTAAGTAAACCAAATAAACAAATAACAATGGCGTTCTTCGGAAAGGTATACAAGAGTGAAAAGCACGAGAACTTAGCCGAATTCTTCAGAGCTATGGGTAAGTGACTACATGTAGCACTCAGAGACGGACAGTTATTAGCTAGTTACCTTGTTTTCAAACAAACGCGAAGTTTATAGGTACGCATAAATATAAAAAAAAATCTATGTTGTTTTAAATAAGTACCATAGACTTCTTATTGGTTTTCCTGTTATTTATTGGCAAGGAACTATTTTCTCTACCTGTTTTTTTTTTCTAAAATTTAGGTGAAGCAGGTTCGAAGAGCCCATTTCCTTAAATAATGTAAAAACTATTTATTTTAAAATTATAAAAAATATGTATTTGAGATTCTCACGACGATCGCTTTCACTTTAAAGGTACAGACAGCAAGCCTTTCTCTGTTTTATAATTTACCTCCCAAAAGAGGTACTTACGTTTAAAATTCATTTATTTACGTTACACGTCCATCTTTGGGTCACCGGCTTAGTGCACATAGCAAAATTGCCACTCAATCAGTGTCCTTAGTGTAATCGCCGACCAGGCCAAGAAATACGTCTCTATCGCGTTCGCGTTTAACAATTCTCATACTATTTGACACTTTAACGCAAACGCGATCGAGACGTATTTTGTGCTTTTTAATTACACTAAGGACACAGAACGCCTGGGCGTTCTAAGGGCACAGTACTGTAGTTTCGGACCAAATTAGGCATGCTAACTTTTTATATATGTATGGAAATCTCAAAACAATTTCGAGAAACAAACAAACTGTATATCAGATTAAAAAAAAGTCTTACATTACTAAGATATTCGTTGAAATGTTTTGACCTTCAAATGATCTTTCTGTGAGTCATCAAACGCTTAATGGATAATGATTCCTTTGGCTTATAAAAAAAAACGACTGACGTCTGTCTAGTCTATATCAAACACAAATTCAAACTTGACATTGACGTGTCGTTTCGTTTTATAGTTTGTTTGTTTATTTGATAGCACAAAGAGTAAAACCAGCAGCATTTTATCCTCTAACGGCACAGAAAATGGCAAAAAGGACAGCTAATTTCTAAAAAGCCGACTATTTGCCACAAGTGGACAATGTCATGACACTGGAGTTCATGACAAATTTTAGCAACCACAACATCGCTGAAATAAGAGGAGCTAAAGCAAAATAAAACAATATTATAATAATAAATACAATCTACTTTATCAATTTATTCGAGTACTCAATGGTCAATGCTTTATTGTGAAACCATTGTGTAAAAGTAATGTGTTTGTTTTAAATAGGTACATACATTTAAATGCTGCAAATAGTTTTTGAAGTATTTTTGCTTGACTTCGCGACACCATTCCTCTCGCCGTCGTTCTGGGATTGGTACGAAAAACAAACCCTGGTTTGTTTGTTGTTGTAATTCGGACATATAGGGACGAAACAGTCGTAGCCTTCCATTTCAAACAAGTTCAGCTAGTGTTAGTGATTTCAATTTTTTTTGAGGTTAGCCGTCTGCGGTGACGTTGACACCTTGACGTTGGCTTTGCCATAGACTTTACTGTTTTTTTTTGTGCAGGCGAAGACTACATTATCCATTATACGTTTGATGACGTCACGTCAGCAATAAATTAATATTTATTTTTAATGTAGATAGGATTCATTAAATATAAAAATACCGAAATCGGTTTCTTAAAATAGTCTGTATTTGTCAAATAAATTATAAAAACCATACAATAAAAATATGAAGCATGACCAATTGGCTGGTGACAGATGGACGGACAGACGGGCACGCGAGTGACCCCATGAGGGTTAAATTTTTTCCTAAAGTGCGGAACCATAAAATAGTTTATTTAAAAAAAATAAGCTGTATCATAAGCTAGAAAATAATCATTAGCACACAATCGTACACTTTCTGGATAATTATTAACTCTGATAAGAAATTGTGTAAAACCAGCATTGCTGCTTGCTGTCTCATGTCCAGTGGGCGACTGACGGATCCAAATTACGTCAAAATAATGTCAAACGATATCTTCTCAGTCGTACACTCGTGACAGAGTGGTCGTGGTCATGTTTCGGTCGGTTTCTGCGCCACCGCTGTCCTCGCGATGCGTCGCCATGTAGCTCGATGTTTGGCAGAGTGAGAGCAATCGTTTATGCTGGAGAGCGTCACAGATTTAATGAGGTCTGTCGGAGAGCGCCCGCGAGATCTTTTGCCCTCCACTTTCCCTTGCACTACCAGTCGCTCCATGGAGTCCTCTTTACGGGTGATGTGTTCGAAGAACTTGAGGATTCGTATTTGTACAGTCGACGATAATCTCTCCCGGATGTCCAGTTCTTTCAGGATCGAAACGTTGGTACGGTGCGCGGTCCACGAGATTCTGAGCAGGCGTCTCCAGCACCACATTTCTACGGCGTCAATCTTGCGACGGTGTTGCATCCTCAGCGTCCACGTCTCAGCTCCATATAAGAAAATTGGAAAGACCAGGCATCTCATTATTCGAACTTTTGATTCTGGTTATTCTGCGGTCCTTCCAAATCTATGTGAGCTTCTCCACCGAGGATCGAGTCACGGCGCAACGTCTTCTAATTTCATCCTCACAGCCTCCAACGTTGGTGATAGTGGAGCCCAGATATATATAGCTCTTGACTACCTCGCATCCCGCCACACACTGGACGTCCGGTTGGTTGTTGTCGGCACGATCAACGATCATCATTTTGGTCTTATCACGATTAATTGCAAGTGCAAAATCAAGCGCTGTGGTCTCCAGGCGCAGAAGAAGTGCTTCGATTTCGTCTCTGGTTGACGCCAGGAGGGTAGTATCATCTGCATACCTTAGATTTGATATTTTTTGTCCTCCTATGGACATTCCCTTATCCCAGTCTTAAAGAACTATCCGCATTATGTACTCTGTGTATATATTAAAAAGTAGGGGAGATAGTATACAGCCCTGTCTAACGCCGGCCCTCGTCCTGAAGCGATCAGAGTCAACGCCGTCGATTCGGACAGCGGCAGTGCCATCTTCGTACAGACGCCTGATGAGGTGTACAAGATGTTGCGGTACACCCATTTCTGTAAGGATCAACCACAGCTTCCACCACTTGACGGTGTCGAAAGCCTTTCTGAAGTCAACGAAACACACATAGAGGGTGATGTTGAATTCTCTAGCCTTTTCCACAATCTGTCGCATTATGAGTAGCTGTTCTCTTGTACCTCGACCCTTTACAAAACCAGCTTGCTCGGAGGCGATCTCCCGGGACAGATAAGATTGAAGCCTTGTGTTGATAATATGAAGCATGATTTTGCTGGCGTGGGATATAAGGGAAATTAGTCTGCAGTTACTGCTTTTTTTTGTTGATCCTTTTTTATGCAACGGTATGAATATAGAGTGTGACCAATCGCTCGGCCAAATTCCAGTGACCCATATTCGACAACAGATGTTGTGCAATATGTCTACTCCGATCTCCCCCATGGCTTTTATTGTCTCGATCGGGATCTCATCAAATCCAATAGCCTTATTCCGTTTAAGGTGTTTGATAGCTGCTCGCACCTCGTCTTTCAGTGGCATTGGTTCTTGCTCTGAGGTTTCATAGTTGGTCATTGCAATATTTGCCGTCGTGTCAGCAAACAGAGACTCACAGTAGTCGTTCCAGACGCTAACAATCTCTTTGATCTCTGTGACGGTGTCTCCAGCCGCATTCTCAATGGCCCAAGTCTTCGGCTTAAATTTTCATGTGCAAGTCTTTAGTTTAAAACTTTTGTGAATGTTGCTCAACCTCTTCGCATTTCGACTGTAGCGCTGTATTACGGTCCCGACGGCAAGCAGCTTGTATGACGGGATTCAATGCATTTAGTTCTTCTATCCTGGCGCCGTTAGCTTTAAAGTCCCTACGCTTCTCAACCAAGTTCCAGGTATCGATCGACATCCAATGCTGCCTCTTCTTGGATCTTACGTTGGGTTGTGATTCGTGCACAGCATCCTTTATGAGTTGCGTGGTGGATTTCCATAGGTGGTCACCGTTCTCTTCTTTACCGTTATAATTGTCGTACCAGCACTGCTCCTTGTCCCGAAGCGATCGGACAAACGAGTCCGCATCCAAGACCTCTATGCGTGTAGTCGCTTTCTTGCATATGGGACTGCGCAGTTTAATCCTCATATTACACACCAGTAGTTGGTGGTCAGACATGATGTCGGCTCCCGGCAGTGTGTGTGCGTTGGTTATCGAGCTCCTCCATCTTGTTCGGATCAATATGTAGTCAATCTGGTTGCGGTATTCTCCATCTGGGGAGGTCCAGGTATACAGTCTTCTTAGGTGGTGTTTGAAGACTGTATTCATCACTGTAAAGTTGTTATCTGCTGCAAACTGAATTAGACGCTCCCCTCTGCTGTTTCTGCAGCCAAGACAGTAGTGGCCTACGATATTTCGCAAGCCTGCATCTAGAACGGTAGTTCCCACCTTTGCGTTAAAATCGCCGATAATCATCAGTATCTCTCTTTTTGGGATGTTGTTGATACAAGCTTCGAGTTGGTTGTAAAAATCCTCGATTATTTCCTCACTAGCGGCGCTTGTGGGGGCGTACACTTGGATGATATTCAGTGTGCATGGCGAAGCAGCGAGCTTCATAGTAATAATCCTTTCGCTGACAGGGTTGTAACCCAGAACAGACCCAGTCCAGAGTGTGGGTACTGCGATAGCCACGCCTGCGAAGCTAGATGATTCTTTTCCTGAGAAGAAGATAGTATGTTTCTCCAAGTTTTTGTGTCCACTCTCCTTCCAATGCGTCTCACTCAGTCCCGTAATAACAGTATTGCATCGTTCCAGCTCGTGATCTAATACATGGAGCTTTCCCTCATCAATGAGGCCCCTTACATTCCATGTCTCGACGCGGATGTCATTACGCAGTTGGAGCTTCGTTCTTCCAGTGGCATAGTTTCCATGGGGTGCCTGGGTGCCTGGTCGCCTGCTACCTCATGGCCGGTAACCAACTTCACACCCCGGTTCCCGGACAACTCAGGGCGCCGGTCGCTACTCGGATCGCCAGGCGCACGTTTACTGTTATACGATATACGTATATAGATATGACTATAACTGATTTAAAAAGAAAGAGAACATAATTACAAAAAAAAATACAGAATTTTATAGTTGAAGTACTTACCTAATATTTTTTTTCTTTATTACGTACGTATTTTCGGTCCATAATATTATATTTTTCTACATGAATAAGTATTAGTTACTAGAAATTTAATAGAAGTTTTATCCACCTTATGCTTTCTCCACCATGACCGTGTTTTATAAAGCTACAAGTTACAATTTACAAGCGGAAGTCCCATTCTATCACCTTTTGTTAAAAAGAGACTTCCGCTTGTAAATTGCAACATGTAGCTTTATAAAACACGGCCCATATCGCATCCTTTGACCGCCCTTTTGTCGGATCGCAACGGCACGTTTCGCCACTGCGGCAGTGGATTAAAATAATCATCTGGAACTTTAAAAAAAATTTAATAAAAAACGTAGGCGCATACTTTTACCTACTTTTTAGGGTTCCGTACCTCAAAAGGAAAAACGGAACCCTTATAGGATCACATTGTTGTCCGTCTGTCTGTCTGTCTGTCTGTCAAGACCCTTTTTCTCTGAAACGCGTGGAGGAAGCATGCTGAAATTAATATCAAATACTCAAGCCTGCGGTCCCTTGAAGCCGTGAAAAAATCAACCTTCTAAGTCAATGCCATCAAAAGATACAGTCATTAAAAAAACTATTTTCATACAAATTGCCGAAATCCGAAAACCTAAAGGGTACTTCCAGCTGTCCTAGAAACTTGAAATTTGGTATGAAGGTAGGTCTTATAGCACAACCACTCCGAAAAGTCTCAAAATCTTAAAATTGTATGTCCGTCTGTAGATTTCACAGACCAATATAAGTTGACCCAACACTGCGTAAATTTTGCTTAGGAGCAGGGCTCTGCTAACACTGGACTTTTTAAAACACTGGGGAAAAGCGTTAAAATCTTTCTACGGAACCCTCGTGCGCGAGTACGACTCGCACTTGGCCGGTTTTTTTTAATGAAAATGTCACATAATACATATTCGAAAGGAATTAAAAACTGAATTATGTACATTAAGTACATTACTTTTCTAATATGTATTGGTAATGCAATAGATGTGTAATTAGGTAATTCCATGAACGCTGAAATCAACACCCAATGATGGGATTTGTTATGACAAAAATGTTTCATACATAAGTTGGATTAGGACCACATTATACTCTAGACCACTTGTTGCTTTAATATCTCCCATACGCAATACTTAATTACATAATTATCCGTTTAAAAATCATAATCTTAATTAATTTAGGGCGAACAGATTACATTAGTAGATTACATACCATAAACTTGTAGGTGCGATATTTTCTATATTTTTAAAAGAAACAAGAAACATTGAGATTTAGGTATCTTATAAAGATATGAATATAAATTTTCCCTTAAGTTTCGCTATTATTGAGTCACGAGAAGTGTAAATATTAAATTTACCTCATGTTATCATTTATTAACCGACTTCAATCAAAAAGGAGGTGGTTCTACGTTCCACTGTATGATTTTTTTCAATCAAATAAAATGGTTGATTACTTATAACCTATTAGAATTAGAATACAATAGCATGGGTTCAATAGCTTTCTTTTATAATATCAACTCCATACCTCGCTTAAACTTGCTCCTCATACACAAAGATTTTCTAAATGCCAAATTTCCAAAATACTTACAAGTGTTAGTGGGAAGTTAAATTGTCTATGTAAATAATTTCAAAGCTTTCGACTGACAAATCTTTTCTTTTTCTATAGGTACTCCCGAGCCGCATATTGCAGCCATGTTGAAATCAGATCCCACAACAAAACTGACGAAGAATGGTGATAGCTACACTCTGACCAACACGGGAGTCAGGAACACTGAAATCACCTTTAAGAACGGCGGAGAATTCGTGGAAAAACCTAGTGAAAACATAACTGTAAGTTTTCAAGAAAATTACAGACGTGGCCTTTTACTGAACGACTTATAACTTGAAATTAAAGCGGAAACCTCTTTTCAACTCCTTGAATTAGAAAGATTAAGTGTATTGAAAATTTGATTTTAACGCTTTTTTTATAAATAGTTCACAACATAATATTGACAACGGGATTTCATAAACTTATACCTAATTGATCTTTCAGTTGACATCAACTTTCAACCTGGATGGTAATGTCCTCACGCAGATTCAAAAAAGCAATGACGGAAAACTGGCGATCACGGTTACAAGGGAATTTACCGATGACAGCTTAAAAGAGGTAATATTTCCTTTTTGCCTTACAGCCTTAGTCGAACTGCAGACGTGGCATGGCGTGTGCTTGGAGGTGATGATGTTGTGATTAGTACAAATTAATGCTAGTTATCGAACTGTTGAGAGGCTGAGAGTTTGGCAAAATGTATACAGGGTGTCAAATAATGCTTTAACGATATTTTACCCACATATCAGGTTAGTTGGTCTGAACATCCCTGCAAAGTTTCGACCTGCAGTTACAACTTAAAAAAAAATGAATAAAATATCAAGGTAATAGAGTTGCTCAGTGTGCCACAGCCTACGCCATATCACTGCTACACACATACACAAGCAATGCTACGTCGTATTTATTCGTAGCACTTCGGCAAAATTCTTTCTTACTTCGGCAAGGTTCGCAAACAGTTCGGTAACTAATTTTATACCGGGGAAATAGTTATTTGTTATACAAGGGTGCAAAGTTGTATTTTACCCGCGAGTGTGGAAATGAAACACAAGCAAGCGAAAGGATTCTATAGTTGAACCACGAGCGAAGCGAGTGGTTCTAAAATAGAATCCTGAGCGTAGCGAGTGTTTCAACACACGAGAAGTAAAATACATTTGCACCCATGTGTAACACAAAACTTTTCACCTCACTGTAGCGAGGAAAGCGCAACATGCAAAAAACAGCTCATTAAAATAATGTTCATCACTGGAATCATTTTTTTTACGATATTGCAACAGAAAACTCTGGAAGTTGTGTATTTTTACGTGAGTCGGAGTCGGTGAGAAAAATTTTGTTGACAATGTTGACATTTCTCACGATGCATTTTAAAATTGCATCGACTTAACTTGTGCGTTCAGAATTATATTCAACATCATTATAAAAAAAAAAAACAAAATGTTTCTTATAGAATTTTAAGGACCATTAAATAAAGCTAAATTTGGTATTTTTTATTAAATTGTCAAACCATTTATCATTTATTTAATGATAATTAATATCGAACTAACCATTATTATGAGCGTTTTAGGTTTTGTTATCTGTCAAAAGCTACTTAAACTCGCTCCTCTCCAAGGTCAAATTACTTTCCCCACTAGTGAATAAAATGCGATTTTACCCGCTTGTATTAAAGGATTAAAAGACGGCTTTCCGAGGTAGTGAGGGGAAAAATAAATTATTGCCGTGAAAACCTAAAAGTACTGGCATAGAGGCCAAATTGCTTACTCATATGATTGCGAATTTCGTCGTTGATTCGTAGTTTTGAATCTCGGTCCATAGGATAACTTGTTCTCTTTAATCACTTTCACCAATCGCACATCACATTACATTATTGTATCACTCGTCGTGAAGCAAACACGTATTCACAGTATCTAGTAGGTTCTCTGACCAACAACAATCAAACATGAATGGCTTTACTATTTTAGGTACTTTTAATGGGAAAAATAGAAACAAACATAATAAAATAACCGCGCCGCGCTATCATTATTTGAAGATTGGAAGTCACTTTGAAGTCTTTTAAAATTTGTTTACAATCAACACTAAACACTAATGGTTTGTATTTTTCCGCCACTCGTGAAGACTAAGGAAATTAAGTTCATACTGCCAAAGTCTTTCGCGTTATTATCCACATTTTTTGTCAAATTAGACTATCAACGCCATCTATGGGCGCTTGAGTGCCTAGCTGACCGTGAAGAATCACCTTCAGGTTAGATAAGGTTTATATTGAATTTGAATCAGGCCACTTATAAACTTCACGGCTTGCAGCGCTTCAAAAATACAATAGAGTTTGGCAACATGAAATATGAATTGCTATGTGCCTTTTTTCGCTAAACCTTTTTTGGAAAGCGCGGGTGGTCACGTGGTTACCACTCAAATATTAGTAAGTATGTCAAAACTGTCAAAACATTCGTAATCATAATTTTCATTGTAAATATGATTTTTATTAGAAACAACCGTGTATTCCGTGTGAAAAAGAATTAACTATTGTAAAAATCTCTGATTTCGGTGGTGAAGTTTTTACGTGTGTTATGTGGTTAAGTACTTGTTGTGTTCTTTAACAAACTTCAAGTGTTTCGTGATAAGATATTGAAGCGATATAACGATTGTAAGTAAGTAAGTAATTAAAATCTTTAGCAGGATTTAAGATATTATTTTAATTCTATCTCCTAACATCAATACCTAGCTCATAAATGATCTCTACTACTTGCTTAAGGCACAAAGAGGAGCCTCTTTCTTTGGCCTTCTGCATAACGAGCGAAATACACTGATTACGTTCACCTCACTATACGCTGTTAACGCGCTGTTATTGTTGTAAAATGATAGGTATACCTAAATCCTAAAACCGTCTTAAATAAATAGAAATAGGTAAATACAGAAAACGTACAAAGGTGTTTGACGTTTTAAAATAAAATAACGTACGTAACGAACTCTCGCTCGAGTGACTTTGTAACTAATGAATGAGAGAGAGAGATAGGAAATGAGTACACTGGGAGCATGGGCCGTAATCAATTTAAACATTCGTTAGCTAAATGGTCATTAATTAACATAACAATAAAAAAAAATTGCAGGGGTGTTCAGAATAATTAGCCCGACGAGCTAGTGAAATATCGTTAAAGCATTATTTGGCACCTTGTATAAATAAGTAATCGTCAAAAAAAATTGCGTACAGTCAAGGGCAAAGATATATATGCAAGTAATGTGAAAGAAAATAAGTAATCATATAAAGGTAAAAAGATATAAACTCATTCAAATGCTCAAAAATATGCAAACTTCAATTAACCCATAAATATGTATATGGCAAGTTCAAAAAGTGACATAATTTGTATTCTGCAAAAGACTCAAAATATTGTAATCATATTTATATCACTAAATATAGATTCAGTATCTGCTACAAAATAAGTATACAAAATATAAATCTTCGAAAAGCAACTTTATGCTCTTGTTATACGAAACAAATTTAAATGGAATGTTTTGACAATTCACGAAAACGGTACCACAAATGTCATTGCGTATGTCTGTCTCACGTTTGGATCTGTCACTGTTGCGTGACTGCGTGTATGTAGGTATAACCGCTGCAATAAGGTTGGTGCATACAAATTTTGCAACTTTGAGCGGATACATATTTTTAACCTTTTATTGTGACCATTTCCACTTCACTCTGCATTAGATAAGTTATACAGGAAGTGAGATTTTATTAATGGGACTACGAGAAATAAGTATCTCCCTCGTGGTCCCATTGATGGGACTACGAGAGGGACCACAGGTAACAGGGGGAATAGAATGTTAAAAATATGAAAAAATCTCGATTTAAAAATTCAGTAAAACACCATTGGATTTTTAAGCGTCTTTAATAATAATAATGAAACTGTCAAATGCATGATGCCTTGTGTTAAACTTAACTTAACTTTAGTAATATATTATCTTTGACTTAACTTAAACTTAGAACTTGACTGTACTCGCGATTCTGAGTCAGAATCACAAAACTAATTTTATTAAGTACACTTAAAAAATTAAGTAAAACTACAACGAAAAAAATTGGCCCAAATACCTAACTTAATACCAAGTATAGCCTCCATCAGCGTCAATAACCGCTTGAAGCCTGTTTCTCATTGAGCCAACCATCTTAGAGCATATTTCTGTGCCTCTAAACGAGTCCCAAACATCGAGAACGTGATCCTTCAAATTTTGGGTCGTTCTCACCATCGAATAATCCCAGCTTTGGACCATCAATCCCCACAAATTCTCGATGGGATTGATGTCCGGACTTTTGGATGGCATCTTGATCAAGTGAAGATTATTTTGCTTCTGAATCCAGCTTTGTACTATTCTGACGTTGTGAATTGAGGAATTATCCTGAACAAATCTAATCGGTCTTTGTCCGTAAACTAAATTAGCTGTCGGAACTAAAACTTATTCTAAAATGTCTTTATAAGTCAGACTATTTAACCGACCCGATATTTCAACAATTTCTCCTGGCCCACTCGCACCCATCCAACCCCAATACCCGACAGAAATGCGGCCACTCCTACGGTTGGGGAGAACATTTCCGTCTGAATATCGGCTATGGTTGACTCGCCATAAACTAAGTCGACCATCTGCTGCAGATGAGAACACTTTTTCATCTAGAAACAAAACGTCATTGAAATCGTAGTGTAAATACGTGTAGGCAAAATTCAACCTCATTGTTTTGTGTCTGTCTGTTAGAAGTGGCATTTTGGCAGGCACTCTGTGATGCAGCCCAGCATCGTGTAATCGACGTCTTACAGTATGTGATGACACATTAAGCTGGGCAGCGTAAGTGCTTGTATTTACAAATCTGCGATACTGGACATCCTCAATCATCTGCTGATCTTGTAGTAATGTGGTTTTTTTGGAACGTCCTAAAGACACGTGGTTTGTTATGTCGCCCTCGTTTGCCCATCTCTGCTTCCACAGGTAGACGGTTTTTCTCTAAAAATTAAATTGCAATTCATAAGTGATAAAGAAAACAAACAGTCATCGCTGATACGTCGGTACTACATGCGAACACCAAAAAGTCAAAATAACTAATAATAAAGACCAAGTGCGGGTAGTTCGAGGAACCCGTGCAGCTAGGAGATTTTGAGCCTCTTCAGTCGCTTCGAGACCATGGACGCAACGTCGCGTCCGAAACGTCGAGGTATTTAAATTCAAATTTAAATATATGTTTTTTACGCGATTAAGTCCCGAGTATCATGATAATGATAATGTAAAAAATGTTTAAAAAATACTTACCGAGACGCCCAATTCATCAGCTATATCGGATACAGAAACGCCATCTTCACATAGAGCAACAATTCTGTGTTTAGTATGGTTAGTTATGCGGTACATTTTTTTTTAAAGATAATTTCACTATTAACCAAACCCACCAACCCACAACAGAATGTCCGTCAATCATGAAAATTCTATTTTCAAAATATTTTTAGTGTTTATTTGTCAGAAACAGTATTTAAAAGGCAAGTAATCAATATAACTCGATATGATCAATGGTTGTCTTACCTACGTAAAAGAAGACTCTTCACAATTAAGTGGCCGGCCACTTAATTGTGAAGAAGCATTGCCGACAGTCAAGGGCAAAAACATGTAGCCGTTCAAAGTTTCGAAAATATGTACTTATACACGACCTAAATGTTAAGTTAATAAAGTAGTGTAAGTATACATTTTTTTTTAACTGTACGGCTACATATTTTGCCCTATGTATGTACCTATATTTATGAATATCATGGTGTGTCTAAATTTATGCGTTGATTGATGAGGACATAATATTGCACCTGCTGCTTATATATTTATCTTTCACACTATGTATACATATTTATGCAAATTTCGATGTTCCATAATTTATGATCTTAATGATGACGCCATTTTTTGAGACTTTGTGGTGTATATATATCTTTGCCCTTGACCGTACTGTAACGTTCTGATTAACGAATATACTTAATACTTACATGTATTAAAAAAAATGCAGATAACATACGACAAAGACCTCATATAGTCATCACCATGTTGAAATTATAGTGGAATAAACGGATCACTTGACTACAGACTACTAGGCGCAGCTGCCAGCGGCGCAAAACCACTACCTACTTACTTACTACTTATTATAGTTAAAGTGAGAAAAGCTTTCCCCGTCAAAATGTTTATAACATTGTCATAAGATTGACTTTTGCCTGGCCCGTGGTAAAGGTTTTTCTACTATGTCAACCTTCGTTCGTTGAGTAATCCGTTCATTTCACTATGATTGAGTCTCACAATAGTTTCATGCTAAAACATGCCGAAATTACTAAGTATTCATTAAGTATGTTCTATTTCAGAAACTCACTCTCGCTGGATGGGATGGCGTTGCATACCGGTACTTCAAAGCTTAATAGTCTTACAGTTAAATTATGTAAAAAACTACATGTTTGCTTTTAAAAATGTAATTAAAAATGTTTAACTTTTATTTTATTTTAATCTGCTACCCTATATACTTTACACTAAAGTACCTACCTATCATTATTGGTTTTCTTAATGGAGTAAGTGGAAGGTACAACTCCTTAATGGGTAGGAGTTGGAGGATAATTCTGAAAATGTTAAATCAACGTAAAATTGTGAAATAAAAATCTTTTAACAAAAAAGTAAAACCGCCTTCAAAAAAAACCTTAGAAAAAAAAAACGTAAAATAATCCTCTAAAATAATAATAAATAAAATAAA